>CM075807.1:73438686-74085641 GCA_037975025.1 Excoecaria agallocha
CCATATTTTGTTGCTAATCAAGAGGTTGTTGAGGCAACTTTAATTCTCCTTGACAAGTAAGATAGTCCTAAAAGTCTAGCTAAGGACTTGCTAAACTCAGAACCAAATTCCTTCCTTGCCTTAGTTTGTGTTAATTGGCTTTGTTTTGTTAGTTTTATTCTGTACTGTTTTGTTTGTTGTAGTGTTAGTTTGTTTATTTCCATTTAGTGCTTAAGTATTTCATAAAGTAAAATATGAAAGATTCAAACTTAGAGTTGGGAGATAGGCTGAATTATGTTATATCAGCAGTGATTTTATGCAGTCAAGGCATATTCAGTGTTAGGGACATTTTAACTTTTTTTTCAAGCTAGGGGCTTTTTAACTTAATTGTACACAGAAGAGAAATTTGTGCAGTTAATTTATACTAAATGTTTAAGTTCGTGGGATGAATTATTATTTAGTTAAATAGGAATTAATTTATCAAGGGAGTAATGCAATTTAAGTGAAAATTCAAGTTAAAAAATAAGTTAAGGTTCATTGTACATCGAAGATAAAAGAAAATTTTACATTTTTATAGAGTGAAAATTCACTCAATTGAGTGACACACAACTCGGTAGGGTGGATTTTCACTCCACCTAATCCTTCAAAAATGCCCAGACTTGATTTTTTTCCATTTTTGTTCCAGTACATTGCCACTTAGTAGAGTGGATTTTCAATCCACGAAGCCACTCCACCTCTATCAAGCCTTTCCCTATAAAAACCTCCATTTGATTTTCACTCCACCGTGCATCCTTCCTTTTGCCCCAACATTTGCTCTCACTCTCCTAAATCACTCCACCAAGGTAATTAATTTTTTTATTTTCTTGTTTGATCATCTTTGCATCATCAAATTAATCAAGTAAGTCATCTACATTTACTTTAATTATTTCAATTTGATATTGTAGTGACAATTTACTTGGGGTTTTTGTTCTTGAATATATACATTTTACCTCACTTGGTTTGACCTTTAAATGTTAATATTCTTGTTTCCATTAATTGTATGTGCACTTAGTGTTGGAAATTGATCATGAAATTTTACATTTGGATTTTAAATGGTTAAGATTGCATGTAATCTGGCTTAGTTAAGTTGTGCACACAACATGTTCGATAAAATTCCCCAAAAACTAAATCCATACTTTGTGCTTAAATTCTCTTACTCTTAATCATTATAAATCATTCTCATATGTTGACATTTTATTTCCACACTTGATGTGAATTTGTTTTACACTTATTTTCATGCATGACATGTGATGAATTAGGGCTCAATATTACGTGTTTCTATTGAGTGGGATTATCAAATTTCACATATTGTTGGAACTTACATTTGCTATTATTGCTTTGTGTAATGGCACCTAAGAGAACAAGAAAGGGCAAAGCATCAAGTTCATCTGGAGCACACATTCCAACATATATTGATAAGGACAATATAAAATTGTATGAATACTTTAGGAAGGTCACTTTTGTCAAACCGGCGTATTTGAAGGAATTCTACTTAGGTATAACAGATGAAAATTTATGGGATGAGATATTTCCATTGATTAGAAATATTGGTTGGAAGAAGTTCATCAAAAAGCAGTCGAAAGTCTACCTTTACCTAGCACGAGAATTCCTTATGTCATTTCATCTTTCATTTGAAGATGAACAAAACTTAGGCACAGTCAATTTCAAACTTGGTAGAAAAACTCACCACATGTTTTTTTCGAAGTTTGCAAAGAAATTAAGGTTTTCCATGGATGGTATAGGTGAATTACCCAATGCCACCCCATAGAAGAATTGGGAAGTCATTAGAGATCCCATAAATCTAGTGTCCTATCAATCAAGCAAGTTAAAGGCTTATGCTTCAGGAAGTCATGCACTTCGAGTTATTCACCGATTTTTATCTCTCACCTTTTTTAGCTGCATTGGCAGACTAGACATAATTGACACTGAGGAATGCATGCTTTTACGATGCATGGTTGAGGGTATATGGATTAATGGTTCCGTCCTTTTATGCCAAAAAATAGAAAAGCTACAGAAAATAAAGAATATCATTAAAGAGACATCTCTAGGGTGGATTGCAACCATTATGCCAAAAGTAGTGGGACATCTAGATATGAGGGGTTCTTTTAGAGAGGCAACATTTATAGATGATGATATGTTGAGTAGGATGAAGTTGTTAGTCAAGAATCCACATCAACATTGGTCCGATAGTGATGAATATTTATGGATAGTCACCTTTGGTAGAAATAGAGAGGAAGAGCGTGAACCCATTACACAGGAACCTGTACCACAGGAACATACGGCCCAAATGATTGCTTTTATAAATTAAGTGAATGGTCGGTTGGGTAGGCAGTAAGCACGTATGGATAGTCTGTAAGAAAGGATGGAAATAGTGCAAGACAGCATTAATGAAGTTAACAAAAGTATTGAGCAGTTCACTACCAGTTTCTAGGCACGTTATCCACCACAACCACTCCCACCATTTGAATGAGCGAAGTTTCAGTTTACTGCAGACAAAAAAATTTTGAGAGGGGGTAGAGCTTTTCTAAGCTCAATTTTGCTTAGATTCAAGAAGTATAATCTAATTCTCCCATTTTATTAGTGAAAACACTTATTTCTTTATTTTTATGTTTTTATTTTTGTTATTGTTATTGTTTTTTTATTCTTATTTGTTTTCTTTTGAAGCTTTTACTACTTTGTCTATAAGGTTAACTTTAGAAGCAACTTTGTATTTCACTTTAAGTGATGGTTTACCAATAAATGTTGCTAGTTATTGTTAGTAGTTTATTTTTCTATTTTAGTTACACTAGTAAATAATTCGTTCAAAATTGTCACTTAGCTTACACAAAGCTTCGTTTGCCCCAGTTTTATTTTCAAAAATTGAACATATTGAACTTAAACTTGGAATGTGCATAAGTTAAAGCTTTTGTTTAGCATTAAGACAAGTATGTTATTTAATGAAATTTTATGCTAGTTTAACACCAAACTTGGCCAATAATTATTAGTTTTCACCTTTTGGGCACACAAAGACTAATTTTTAAACAGAAGAAAAACTATGCATTGCAATAGTCAAGCGAGAAATTTTAGGATATTAGAACCTTCCTCATCACCCGTCAAAGCATATAAACAACTTAAACAACTCAGAAAGTGATCTAGATAAATTTTTCTTATTGATCCATATTAAGACTATTTTCTTACCCTATTTGCATATTCATCATTTGGAGCCTAATGAGGATGTGTAAAGCATGCCATATTTATTCTTGTTACACTCATCTGTTAGCCATATAGCCTAAAAAGTCTTTGTCTTACCTTCCAGAATTTGCCACTCTAGATTTGGATGGATTAGCATTGTTGGGTATTTCAAACAAGTGTAATTAGAGAAATGGGTTATTTTTTTGGCAAAGGTTATGGATGAGGTCAAGTAAGTAGTGAAAGACTTCCTTATTATTACCCGTATTATTATAAATTGTCAACATTGAAGCTAGTTTTCTTTAAAAAAAAAAGAAAAAAGAGTGAGAAACTCTTGAAATAAAACTAGTATATATGGAAAAATTTTAAATTTTTGTTTATACAACTCTGTTGTATTTCTTTTTTTTTATTTTTAAATTTTTTTTTGCTAATTACTAATCCTTGGTAATTGTGAGCCTTCTCTTGTATGCCAAATTCAATGTATAAAGTTCTAAAAATATCAATGAATTGGCTAGTTGTTCCAATTGCTCTGCCTTTCGTTTCTCCTTCGTTAAAATTTTCAACTTGCTAAACTCCCCAAATACGTCCTTTTTTTTAGAACTGCAATCTAAATAGTACAATATGATTTTAGCTAGATAGCCATGTTACTCGTTACATTATTATTATTATTATTATTATTATTATTATTATTATTATTATTATTATTATTATTATTATTATACTCGGTAGATTAATGGTAGAATGGAGAGATTGATTCAACTTGATGACCATGCTATATATGAAACCCCTTATTTAATGACAGAATCATAAAATATCGAGAAGAAGGAACGAGACCAAGATACATAACAGAGCCTGCTAAACAGCTCAAACTAGGTGCAAAATCGTTTCTTTATTGACAGCTTTCCCTTCAAAACTTGAAATCCCTTACTTATTCAATGACATAATCATAATAACAATGCTCCAAGTAAAATTTTTTAAGTAAGAAATGCAAATATTAAATATAATTTTCATCAGATATCTATATTATTCTAGTAATTTATGAAAAATATTATAGCAAAAAACACA
Organism: Excoecaria agallocha; assembly: GCA_037975025.1. NCBI lineage: Eukaryota > Viridiplantae > Streptophyta > Magnoliopsida > Malpighiales > Euphorbiaceae > Excoecaria > Excoecaria agallocha. The sequence goes on from CM075807.1 coordinate 73,442,938, forward strand.
ATAAAAACAACAATTTTAATGGTATCTAATTTCAGATGAAGAGGAATAAGAAGCCATGCAAGAAGATAAGAATATGAGAAAAATAAGATCTGAAGAGAAGAAGAGATCTTGAGACGGTGAAAGATGGAAGAGAAGACCAGATTATGAGAAAGAGCTAAGTAAAAATCTTAAGATGCGTTCGGGGACGATTTTATTTTTTATTTTTTTCTTAAAAATAAAAAAAAAACATGCTCGGTTAATTTATTTTCGTTTTCATTTTTGCAAAAACTTAAGAAGTAATTTTGGCAATAAAAATAAAAATAAAAAATCTTTAAAATGTGATTTTTATGGTTTTGTTTTTATCAATAATTTAATTACTTCATCCTTATTATTACCATCGCTACCACCATCACACTGCCACCACTACCACTGCCGCCACTGTCACACCATCGCTACTGCCACTACCACCACTACTACCACTACCACCGCCACCACCACCACTGCCATCTTTGCTATCACCGCCGCCACCACACTATTACAGCCGCTACCATCATCACCACCATATAATTATTTTTTTTAATGTAATAGATTTTAAATTTTGAATTTTATTAAATAATTATTATTTAATATTAATAATTAGATTATATATATGTATAATATGTATTAATGGATATTAGAATATTTTTTAAAAAAATAAATAGAAAACAGTGTTTAAATAGTTTTTAAAAATTAAATAACAAAAACTAAAAATAATTTATAAATTTTAAAAAATAAAAAATAAAAAATATTACCAAAAACACAACATTAATTTTTAAACTTCCTTTTTAATTGTCATGTAAGCGTTCAGTCACTAATAACGTGTCAAAAATGCTGATATGTATTGATGGGCTTGCATGAATTACACGTGCCAGTGGCCAAATTTTTAATTTTTCAATTATTATGATTTTTTTGTTATGAAATAAAAATTAAGTTATTTTTTTTGTTAAAAATTAAAGTAAAGTGACCATAACATTATAGATACTAAACTTTAATGATCATAAAGGTAATTAATCCCTTTTTTCTAGTGATAGCCTTTTAACGCCAACAAAAGAAAATCAAATTAATATAAACAAAAGGCATGACTTGGTTTATTAATTTATCAGTTTAATCTAGTTGGCCTCTCTCTCTCTCTTTTTTTTTTTTTTTTGTTGCTCTTTCTATTTAAAAATTAATTTTTTTGTTTTATTTCTAGTTTTTGTCAACATTTTTCATATCTCAAATATTATTTAGTTTTATGTGTCATAAATATTAATCTCTCTCTTTATATGTGTGAACGCAAATTAATTATTTTTAGAAATTCAAAAGAAGAAAATAATTATTTAAAAACTCGTCAAAATAAAAAATAAAATAGAAAAATAAGGTTTAAAAAATGATAAATTCTGATAGTAAATTATGAATTTTTGTATCAATATGATGCAGGAAATTACAGTGTGATCTATACCCTTCAACTGCAAAATTAAATAAAAACAAAAATATAAAACTATATATTGTTCCCCAAAAAAAGGTCAATGTTTATTGAAAGAAGACAATTAAATATATAAAAATTAATAATTTAAACGAAAAGAAAGTAAAGAAACGAAGGTAGCAGGGGAAAGTGATCGACTGTTGTAGGAGGGAAAGACAAAATAGACAAAGAGAAGCAAACCAACGTGTGAAACAAAAAGGGCATTCTGTTAATCTCAAGATTGGTTGGACCACTTTTTTTTATTAACATAAAAACATTATTTCCCCACTCTTTCAAACCAACATTAAAACTATTTCCTCTTCTTTTTCTCTCTTCCGCACTATATATTCTTCTTTACATTCATACTTGTTTCTGTGCTGCAAGTTCAGACGATGGTAACCAAGAAAAGGAAGAAGAAGGCAAAGAAAACATGGATATGTAAAGATTTCTAAACCCAGTTATCTTTTGGTTTTTGTTAATGAAGCATCTTCCTCCACTTTATTGGTTATTACACTTTCTTTGTGGGATTTGCTTTTAAAAGAGTTCCGGTTTCCAGTGAAACCACCACATATGGCGGCGTACATGGGAGAGCCAGGCATTTCTTCTTCCTCCTCTCATTTATTATTATTTGTATTTTCTTTATTTTATTGTTCTTTGTTTTTTTTTTTTTTGAAATATGGGAATGGGGAAGAGTTTTACAAGAAATTAATATATGTTAACTTCTATTAAAATTTCAAGAATGAAATAAAAGTTTTAATTTGGCTGGTTTCTGAGTTTCTCCCTTTTGCATGGTTTTTTTTTTATTGGCTAATTGTTTATTATAATTATTATTTAATAGTTTTTCTTTTTTGTTTTTCTGTGATAATATTTTGTATTTATTTATAGCATATATGATCATTGTTGTTGACATTGATATATTTTTCACCTTTTATCAAGTGCATGTCATGATTTGTATCGTAATTGACTATTTCTTTTTTCTTTTCTACCCTTAATTAATTTTTCAGTAAAAAAGTTCAAAGTGTAAAACAACGGTAATAGAGTAACTTATCTGATTAATTACTAAAAATAGTAAATTTTAACTTAATAAAAAGTTGACAATTCATTTAAATTGAATTTTGTCTTAAAACATTTTTTTTTTCTAAAAAAAGTCAATTGAGATTTATAAGAATTATATATATGGAAAAAAAAAAGGATTGATTAGTAGACTAGCTAATAGTAATTAGAATGTATAAGCACAGTAGTAAACTACTAATTAATAAATTTTATTTTATTTTCTGTATTTTTTATTGGTCCTACATTATTGGTTGGTACAGTGTTAAATCAATGGTGTAATTTAAACATATTTGGTAGTTTGATAAGCAGGGTCATTTTCATAGTTTTGAACTTTCACCCACCACCATAATTTAACAACTATGTCTACCTGTAATTTATTTTTGTTATTTTAACAATAATAGCAAATCATAATAACTCCTTATATTCTAAATATAGAGAGAAATGGGATGCTGCGCCAATCTTTTTCTTCTATTGTTGTTGTTGTTATTATTATTATTATTTTAAGAGCAAACGAACAAGAAAATGTACTTCTAATTTGTTCATTTGTATTTCTCTGTTTGGCCACTATTCATTTACATACTCTTGTCATCTAAAGGTATTTATCTCCCCAAATTAAGAAAATTTAATCAATATGATTGGAGAAAGGATATTTTTTAATATACATTTAAATTAGCCAGTTTATATTGCACCAATTGAAAAATTAAAAATAAAATTACATTTTTTTATCACATATCAAGTATAAATTTGCACCTTTAGCCCAAATTTTAACAACCGAGAACTTAACTATCATATATAAATTCATTTAATGGCCACCACTTAATTAAAAGTGCCAAAAAAAATCAAATTTAATATCGTTTAATGACATTTAGAATTGTTATTAGTTATTATACAGCTGCCTTTGTAACAAATTTATGAGAAAAGTTAAATATATGCGTGTGATATTTTCATAAAATTTAGAGTTAATTTCATTTATAGTCATATATTTATATCATAATAATATTTAGGTGGTAAAAGATAATTTATCCATAAAAATACTTTAATTTTTGAAATATTACAATTATAATAATTTTGGCTAAAAAAAATCATAAATATGGTGATGGAATACTGATGTGGCGTGTTATATCAACTTAGAATATTCTAAAAAAATGACATGTAAATTTTTTTAAAATATACCATGTGAATGTTTAAAATTGATGTAACCTACTACATTGATATTTCAATACTAGATTCATATTTTTTCTGAACAAAATAATTTTAATTGTAATATTTTTAAATTTAATATTTTTTTGGAAATTTTTTTAATAATAAAATTATTATTAGAATATAAATTAAAAATAATACTAAAACCCAAGAGCAACGGAAGCTCCATATCAATAAATTAAATTAGAATATAAATTAAACTAAATTTAAGACATTCTTTTTATAGGAACCTCTTATGCATACAAAACCCAAAAATTTGTCTTCCTCTTACCTAAGGGAATGCTTATTGATGGAAATATCGAATAGTTGGCAACTACAACAATGGAAATTTTTAGTTTTCGTAAATGATTAATTTTCCGAGACAAAGATTATATTTTATAATTTCCTTAAAATAATTTGTTTAGTTACTGAATTTCCTTAAAATGAAGCCTTCGCTTTTGGTACAGCTGAAGAGTCAATTTCAAGAGAATGCCTCTTATGTAATCTCAAAACAAGTTAGTAATCTCAAGGACCCAAAAACAATTTTGATAAAAATCAGATTAATTATTAATCTCAAAAATATATTTTAAGAAAATTAAAAATGAAGTTAATAATATATTAAAAGCTAGCTCAAATTTTTAGCTCCTTTTATTGATTAAAGTATGGTCTATAATTCTTTTTACGAAAGAGGCAAATTGATGAGCTGAACAACAAAGATTGGTTAATTTTTAAAATTTTAATTAATAAAATTATTAATAAATTAGTTAATATCTCTGGGAGTCTCGGTTCCACCAATCAAGATAATTTTTTATTTTTTTGTTTCTCCTTTTTTGATAATTTTTAAATTTTTAAAAAATATTAATTATATATTTCCTATTTTATTATCATATATGCACACAAAAGAGATAAAAATTAATAGAGTGAGATTATATAATTAAAGACCATTAATGAAAAGATATAGTTAGTAAATTATACTTCTTTCATTTTATTTTATTTTTTAAAGATAAATAGGACCTTTTATAGAGCAAGATCACAAATAGTGATGGAATAATATCCCAGATACAAAATGGATCATACAATAATGAGGATCGAGCTAACTTATGAATCTGAAAATTGTTTGACCTACTAATTCAAATCAAATTAATATCTGTTCTAAGAGAATTTTTTTTTTTTTTATACAATTCCTTCCATTCTATTCAACATGATAATTTGTAACTTTTCACATATACAAAAAGTACATAAATTAACATCAAATTTAATTAATATTCATTATAATAATATCATTTATTCATTATCTATGGTTATACATTTCATTTAATTAATTATCTTTTTTTTTGTATTTCATAAACGACGATAAAATAGACATAATTGATATTTTTTGAAATTTTAAAAATTGTCATATTAAGTAGAATAAAAAAGTAAAAAATTATCTGGATAATTAGAATGGAGGAATGACGGGAAGTGAGGGAGGTTGTGTTGGTTCCATTGAGCAACGCAAAATTGTAGGTTCCAATCCATTAAACCTCTTCTATTATTATTATTATTATTATTATTATTATTATTATTATTATTATTATTATTATTATTATTATTATTATTATTATTATTATTACTACTTCTTCTTGTGGATTGTGTATCACATTTCAAAATTTTGCGGCTGGCATTACGCCCGATGCTTGTCTGTTGACTTCCTGTTTTAGTTGTTTTTATAGGTATGATTTTCAAGTAAGGATTTGTCTACGTGCCGATACACTTGACTTATAAAAAATTATACAATTTTTATCTCATAAACAAATTTTTAGTGTTGAGGTATATCAAAACTTATTGCCGTTCCAATCTATAATTTTTCTTTGGTAGACCAAAAAAAAAAAAAGGATAATGGATTTAACCACCGATTAGCAGCATATATAAAATGTGGACACGTGTTGATGCAAAGAATTTAGGAATAGAAATTAGAAGGTAGAGCGTATACAAATGTGTGAGTAGGTAGTGAAAGATTAGGCGATTGTTCCCAACTGCATGTTCACCTTAGGTGTCCATGTTGTGTTGTTTATACGCAAAATCCCTATAAATCTTACATTTGTTGCTTATCATTTATCAACAACAATTATTATTATAATTTTAGTTTGTTCAATTGATTAAGGTATTTGTCTTTGTGCCTCTTATCCAAACATTTTTTTTCCTTTGTTTTGTTTTGAGTACTTAATCTCTCTCAACTGTAATTACTTTTGAATCTTCAACAACAAGAATTCTATACTTATTTTGGCCCTTCATTTATTGGGTCAATCACCAATTGGAAATTTGTACTTATTTTGAAAACACAAATGGCACATGTATAAAGGGTTGAAATTCTTTAAATTCTTAATTTTATTGGAAATTGAAATTTGTTTTACATTTGATAATTTTAATAAATGTTGGAGGCAAATTCTCCATCCACCAGATTTCACTGTTGAAAATAGTTCTAAAAGAAGCTGAAGACTTTGGACCTTTAATTTCATGTTTGATTAGTATTAAAACACATTGGTGATGGTATTATAGAGTGTTAAAATAGATAGAATAGATTTCTTCAAAAATACAGATAAAATAATTAATTTTTTTTTTGTTTTTAAACTATTAATTGAGGATATTATATACAACTCAAAAATTAATTATAAAACAAAAAAATCGACTTTATTTTAGAGAAAATTAAAAAAGAAAGTGAAACTATTATTTTCAAATTGAAAAAAGTAATAACATTATAGGGAAAATTTAGACTAGTGAAATTAATAAATTACAAATATAAAATATTAGAGGGAAAAGAATATGACAATTTATTAAGATTCATATGTTTCATTGGATTGGGGTTTTTTTTTTCATTTGAAAGGTTGTGTAGGTTCCACTGAGCAATGCAAAATTGGATATAAATAATTAAATATAGTATCGCTAAAATTAATGACAATAATGTCACCAATTAATAGACATTAAATGAGAGTGAGAGTTTGTGTCGGCACCAAATGTTTAACTAAGGAAATGAATGAATAAAAAGAAACCATATGTATTTATTTATATGTCATTAACTTTGCAGTATGTCATGTCATTCTAAATTGCACATGTGACATGACTTGCCTTCGTCTTCACCAAACTGTTACAAAACCTTAATCACTTCAGTTCAGGACATCACATATTTACTTCAATCTAACCAAATTCATTCTATCAACATTTTCCAAAATTAATAGAAAAAATCAAATTTATCAATTACTATAACCTAAGACATTTTCTGACTGTGCTGCCCTACCACTCCTGACAACACTTCCTCGTGGATGGTTCCCTTAAGTTACAAAAATTTTTAGCACAGCTGTTTTTTTTTCCTTCTTAAAAAAGAGTCAAATTTGATATTAAAATCATAATTAGTATGTATATTTACTTTTTAAATATATTTTAGATTAAATTTATCAATAAAATATTAAAAATAGTATATATTTTCTCCTCTAAATATATTTTTGAATCAAAATTACTTCTGCTCTTATGTGTATGGTATAAGGGAAGTCATCGTAATCAACGTGTTAAATAGAATTTTATTGTCTGTTATTATTTCCTATTTTACATGCTTGATATCAGGGGATATTGTTGTATTCTAATAGGACTCTACTTACTATATATATAAATATACAAATCAACTGTGAATAAAAGTGTGGCTTATATTTTCTTTATGGTATCAGAGCTTTAGGGTTTCAATATCAAAATGTCTACAGAAACTAATAACTCTGGATCCACCGGTAATTCTAATTACACAGGCACAAATGAACAGCCCATTGCCACCTCTGTTTTTCCATCTTCTCTTTCCACCATCACCAGCTTTTCTACGAAACTGAACACCTCAAATTTTCTTCTTTGAAAAACACAAATTATTCCCATTCTTAAAGGGCACGGTCTTATGGGTCACGTGGATGGATCCATTTCTGCTATTTCTCCATTATTGACCATTGGAGATATTAATCCCGAATTTACAGTTTGGGAATGCAGGGATCAGCTGGTTCTTAGCTAGATCTTATCCACCATTGACAGCACCTTGTTGCCGCAATTAGTAAGTGCTACCACAGCCAAGACTACATGGAATAAATTGGTTTCCTTTTATTTCACAGGGTCCAAACCTCAAGTTTGAAACTTGCGGGCTCAAATTCTTTCTCTTACAAAGGGTGAAGATTCTATTGCTACTTATGTTCAACGTGCAAAAGCTCTCTTTGATCAGTTAGCTGCATTAAGATCTCCCTACAATGAAGAAGATTTAATTGATGCTATTCTCATGGGCTTGGGATCGGATTATCGTCCTTTTAATCGCTCTCTTGATTCTCGAATGGAAACTTATATGTTTGATGAAGTTTATGGATTGCTTCTTAATAAAGAAAGATAATTAGCACGAGATCCTGCTACTGATACACAGGCCATTCAGATTGCTCCCATTGCTCAATTTGCTGCTAGGAATGTAGCTGGATAGTAGCATGATCATAGCCGCGAACGTGGTAGAGGAGGACGTTCGCATGGTCATTTTCATCATTTCTCTCAAAAGTCTATTTCATCTCCTAAGTCACAATTTTCTGGCACCACTTCACATGAGGTCACTTGCTATAATTGCCGTGGATTTGGGCATTTGGCAAATGTTTGTCCTTCACCCAAAAATAGGTCCCGTAACACCACTTCCCCCTCTTCCAATCTTGCTGCCACTCACTCTTCTTACTAGTCTTGGACTGTTGACATCGGAGCCTCTCATCATCTGACAGCAAATTTGGAAAACCTTGCTCTTTACTCTGAATATCAGGGTCTAAAGGAGGTTGAAATTGGCAATGGTATGTTTCTTCCTATTTCTCATGTTGGTGAGACTTCCTTTGCTGTTGGCTCTCGTACTTTAAAGTTTTGTGATATTTTACATGTTCCTAGTGAAAATCGTAATCTTTTACCTGTTTATGCTGTTGCAAATTCTAATCCTGTATTTGTTGAATTTTTTGCTTATCATTTTCTTATCAAGTATCTGGACACGAAGGTGATCATCTTCAAAGGCCGGAGTGACAATGGTCTTTACTCTATGTGTTTGCATAAAGGCACTTCATTTTTTAGTGCAAATTTTGCCTTTTTAAATATTTGGCATGCCCATTTGGGCCATTCCTCTATTCCTATTGTTAAACATACTTTGAATAATAATAATATTCATTTTATTCATTCCACTATTTCGTTATGTAATGCTTGTTCTATTTGTAAAAGTCATAAATGGTCTTTTTCGGCTTCTCATTCGGTTACTTTGTCTCCTCTTGATTTAATTTGTGCTGATGTTTGGGGCCCTGCCCTTATCTCCCCATTTGATGGGTTTTGATATTATGTTTTATTTTTTGACCATCACACCAAATATTGTTGGATTTACTTTCTTCACAAAAAATCTGAAGTTCTCCCTATTTTTATTCAGTTTCGTACTCTTGTTGAAAAATATTTCAACCGTTCCATTAAAGTTTTTCAATCGGATTGGGAAGGGGAATTTCAGGCTCTAACTACTTATTTGCGTACTCATGGCATTACTCATCATGTCTCTTGTCCCTATACACCTGAACAAAATGGGGGGGATGAGCGAAAACATCGTCACATTGTTGAAACAGGTTTATCCTTGCTCAATCATAGTCATTTACCTTTTTCTTACTAGACTGCTGCTTTTGAGTGTGCAATTTATTGCATAATCCATTTTATAAATTGTTTGGTCTTTCACCTGATTATAGTCTTCTCAAAGTATTTGGGTGTCTCTGCTATCCATGGTTACGCCCCTACTCCAAACACAAACTTAAACCTCGCTCCAGTGCTTGTATTTTTCTCGGTTATAGTAAACTTCACAAGGGTTATAAGTGCCTTGATTTTTCTTCTGGTAAATTATTTAACTCACGCCATGTCTTATTTGATGAACAGGTTTTTCCATTTGCTCGGATGAAGAATACTCAGGTGCTGGTTTCAACAGTCCCCATAGCTCCTTTTCATTTTTCTAATCCCATGTGGCTGCATCCTTTTTCTTTCCTAGAACCCACGCCCGCGCCCAGTCATACTTCTATTTCAATCCCTACACCCGCACCCGTGTATACCTAACCCCAAGTTTTAACCCCTAGACCCACGCCCGTGCCCGTGCTCGATTCTTTTCCAATTTCAGTCCTAAAAAATGCGCTCGTGCACACCTTGCCTACCTCTCCCATCAGATCGTGTATCACCACCCAGCCAACCATCTTCTCCTGTTGTCCCCCTATCGAATGGTCAGGAGTTCACCTCTTCGTAATCAAAGCCTGCCCCTGTATGTTCTCTATTTCTAGGATCTTCTGGCTCCTTATCTCTGGTTCCTCATAAGTCAGCAGTACCTGATCCTCCACCATCTTCAACTGTTTCTCGGCATCCTATGGTCACAAGAACCAAAACTAGAAGTTTGAAGCCCACCAAAATTGTCTCCTTAATTGCTACTTCGACATCTGATGTTGTCCCTACATGCTTCACCCAAGTGGTCAAAAGCATTGCTTGGCGCCAAGCCATGGCTGAGGAGTTTATTGCTTTTCTCCGAAATGGCACCTGGGAATTGGTTCCACCTGCTGCCGGTCAACATGTGATTGGTTGTAAATGGGTGTTTTGTGTCAAACATAATTCTGATGGTTTCATTGATCGGCATAAGGCGCGTCTTGTTGCTAAAGGGTTTCATCAATGCCCTGGTATTGATTTCAAGGATACCTATAGTCCAGTTCTCAAGCCTACCACCATTCATCTGCTCTTATCCTTAGCAGTCACTCTTAGTTGGTCGATGACTCAGTTGGATGTCTCTAATGCTTTCCTCTATGGTACTCTTAACGAAGATGTCCTTATGCATCAGCCTCTAGGGTTTGTAGATTCCCGATTTCCTGGTTATGTATGTAAACTATGCAAATCCATTTATGGTCTAAAACAGGCATCTCGGCAGTGGCATCGTTGTTTAATTGGTGCTCTACTCCAATTCGGGTTTCAAAGATCCAAGTCAAATAGCTTTCTATACTTTATATCCACTGCACGCATGAAGATTTTTTATCTCATTTATGTTGATGATATTTTATTAATGGGGGATGCTCTTGACTATATGAATCGGGTCATTGACTATCTTTATTCACAGTTTGCTCTAAAGAACTTGGGTCATCTTCATTACTTTTTGGGGCTTGAAGCTGATTGGATGTCCAATGGGCTTTTCTTACATCAATGCAAATATGTTAATGATTTACTGGTCCGTGCTCAAATGGCCAATTGTAATCCTATTGCTACACCCGTTAACAGTAGTGAACGATTAACTCTTAACGATGGCGAACCATTTAAGGACCCTACTCTTTTTTGGTCTATTGTGGGTGGTTTGCAATATCTTACCTTCACTCGGCCTAATTTATCCTTTGCCGTTACCAGAGTCTCTCAATACATGCACGCTCCTACCTTGGCACATTAGGGTGCAGTCAAGCGAATTTTAAGATACCTTCAAGGCACTCAATCATATGGTATCTTACTTTCCAAATCTTAGATTGTTCTTATTGGTTTTTCTGATTTCGATTGGGCTAGTTGTCTTGATGATCAAAAATCCACCACTGGTTTTACTGCTTTCCTTGGTGATAACTTAATTTACTGGTCCTTTCCCAAGCAATGGGCTATTTCTCGATCGTCTACTAAGGCTGAATATCGTGCTTTGGCATCTGCAACTTTCGAACTTCAATAGCTTCAAATCTTTCTAAAGGAAATTGGCTTTCTCAATGTTCCCTCACTTCAATTATTTTGTGATAATCTGAGTGCGACTTATCTTACGTTAAATCCTATTTTTCATAATAGGAGCAAACATTTGGAGGTTGATTTTCATTTTGTGAGTGATCGAGTTGCTCAAGGTATTTTGTGGGTTGTCTATCTCTGCTCCACTGATCAAATTGCTGATGTATTAACTAAAGGCCTTTCTAAACAATGATTTTTATAGCTTTGAGACAAGTTAACTGTTTTTCCACATCTAGTTCAACTTGAGGGGGAGTGTAAGGGAAGTCATCGTAATCAACGTGTTAAATAGGATTTTATTATCTATTATTATTTTCTATTCTACATGCTTGATATTAGGGGATATTGTTGTATTCTAATAAGACTCTGCTTACTATGTGTATAAATATACAAATTAACTGTGAATAAAAGTGTGGCTTATATTTTCTTTATATGGTTCAAATTTGTAAGTGAAAATAACATAATTTCAGGTAAATGAAACCACATTAATTTGCTATATATATATATATATATATATATATATATATATATATATATATATATATATATATATATATATATGTATATATATATATATATATATATTGACATTATTTTTTAACTCTAAAAAATAGTTGAAATTTATTACGTCGAACTTGATAAAATAACTGAATTTGAAGTATTCGCAAACAAGATTGTCTAATGGAAAAAAATTTTAATATTTTTAAAAAGTTAAAATGATTATCAATTTATAATATACATGTAACAAATTCAGATCATTTCAATTAACTTAATATGTATATTTATGTTTGTTTGCCTATAATCTGTTAGTTTGAGTGACAAATTTTAACCAATTACATAATAGCGAAAACAATTTTAGCCCAAAAGTATACTTAAGCAACATATTTAACCCAAAACATATTTGAAAAAAAAATACACCACTTGCAATATTTTACTGAAAAATTGGGCCCTTATCATTTTTTTTAATTATTATTATATAATAATGTTAATTTTTAAAAATGATCATCTTAAATTATTTTGGATAGATATTACACTACAAAAAAAGACAATTACTACGACCATTTCTCAACAGAAAAAAATCTCGTTGTTATTTGCAGACAGAATTTACTTTCTGTAGGTAAAATTGTAGGCAAATAATATGTTTTGCTATGGAAAAAAGAATCTATGGTCTTTATCCTAAAATATGGAGATAAATTTTACCGCCAAACTATACCAACAAAATTTAGCAACAAGATAGTGAAATCCTTTGTAAAATATGGCACCAATGGTTTCTAGCAAAAATTTGCAACGAAATTTTCCAATGGAGAGAAATTGCCATAGGAAATTTGCCAAGGGTACTAGACAATTTCGTAGGAAAATTTTAAAGTAAAAAATATTCCCTAAGGAGTTAGTTTTTACTGTTAGAAAATATTGAATTTACCAATAGTCGTAGAAAATTTTGTAAAAATATTCCTGATGGAACTAGTATTTACCATAAAAAAAATATTGAGTTTTCCGATGGTACTAGACAATTCCATAAGAAATTTTCCAAAGTCAAAATATTCCTTATGGATTGAGTTATTATCACCAAGAAATACAATATTTTTTGACAGTAATAACTAAATCTGTAGGGAATGATCAAAAAAATTAAATACCCTTAAATCTAAAAACCCTAAGGCCCTATTTACTTATAGAAAACAAGGCTTGTTTTAAAAAAATTGTAGATAGAAAATGGGAAAGTATGTTCACTTGATTAAATTTTTCCAAATTGAAAATAGAAAATAACTTTTCCAATTTTCTAAAATAGAAAACAATTTAGAAAACAACTTTAGGATGTTTTCCACAGTTTTCACTTTCCATGGAAAACACGGCACAAATGCCAGGAACGACTTCAAAAACCTGATCTTCTAATCCCATCCATCTCATACTTTTTTCCTCTCCCTACTCTCCTCACGTTTACTTCTTAGATATCAAAATTGATTTCTCCTAGTATATCTTAACTAAATTGGATTTTAAAATCTTATAGGATTCGATTGGTTGTCTATATTTAAATTGAATTTTAGATTGCTGCCATGGTTATTCTTAAAGAAGATTTCCTTTCTTCCTCTTCTCAGTGTGAGAAACTGCTAATATTCAGCTGGGTAGTATATTTTTAGCTGAAATTTTATTTGCTTCAGATGTTGAGGTTGGGCTGCGATTCTATTTAAAGAGGTAAAGGGAAAAACTAATTTATGTCTAATTAAAATTTTAACTTATTTATGGTCTGATTTGGTGACTGATTTGGTGGCCTAGATCAATGAGTAAGGCAATAACTCATCGAGTTTGAAAACTGATATCCCCTATTTATTTGAGAATTGCAGACTGTCTAAGTAAGGTAGAAGGTCTTTTTGCTTTAATTTATGGGTTTTTTTAAGTTTTCTGGCTGGCCTTGGGTCTTCTTTCCTTCATTCGGATATTTAGGTAGTTTACCTTGAATGATCTGGTTTTGTTTTGTTTAACTTGAATTCCCAATTTCATTTCTTAATTATCAGCCGTACTGGTTTTGTTTTGTTTAACTTGAATTATATCTTCTTTTCAACTGTATGACCATACTGGTTTCACATTACATAGAAAATAGGGAAAATTAGGAAAATGAACCATATGCTTCATGGTTGAATTGCATATGCATTCCAAATTATTTTAGTTTTATACCAATTAGTTTTCCCTTTTCCTTTTTTAAATGGTTGTTATTCGTTTTAGAATCAAAAGACAGAGTGATATTAATATTTGGGCAATAATGTATGAATGAGATATAGAATAGTTTAGTAAGGATTTTTACTGATGCTTAAAAGAGTGGAACGAATAAATGGAAATAAGCATTCATGTTGGTTTGGTGAAAGGGTAAATTTAGGGTGAACAATAAAGAGTATGCAATATGCTTTAGTAGTAATGATTGTCTGGATCTCTGAGGGATTTAAAAGTTCATTGGCAGTGGTGGAGGTAAAATTTAATGGTTGTACATTTTAGGGGTGTGCACTAGGCTAGGCCCTTCTGAGCCAGTGGGTGAAGCGGCTATAGGATCTGGTTTTTATGTGTACCAAGCCAATGGGTGGAGCGACTGTAGGATCTAATTTTATGTGTAGCAGGTGTTAGTGTTTTATTGTTTTTGTTACTTCAGTTTAGTCTTCTTGGGTCTGTAATGTACTTTATTTGGTGGTTATTTTATCTTGATTTTGTACTCTATTTTGATTGTCGGGCTTGCTTGTTGTTTCCAAAGTCTATAGTTTTTCTGGAACCTAAGATTTGTTGCTAACTGATTTATTCATTTTTTTGTCTTAATACATGCTAGTGTCAAATGTTGTGGTATCAACTGGAGTTAATTAAACTAGTGATCATTGATTTGTAAAACAAACCAACTCAACTTATATAATTGCAATAAGAAAAAAAATATTGTCATTATTTTCCAAAGCAAGACTCCTTTGCAATTATATTATATATATATTGATTAGCAAACCAAATAAAAAAGACTAAACGAGTTATTTTTCTTAGCTATTTGTTCCATCTAAGCCAATGTAGTATTGTTATATATATAAAAGCAAAGGGTTCTTAGTATGCAGGGGCTCTAGTTTAGTGTATTGCTGGTGACCATATGAGTTTTTTTTCTGTTAGAGGGGCTAGATGTTGGATCCATATAAAATCATTTTCATTTTAGAAGATTCACATTCAATGGAATATAGAATATGTTTTGTCTTACTCAGTGCCTGAAAGTATATTCAATGTATATTGTCATTCTTTACACATAAATATTTGACTTTCTTAAGCATAAGCATTCAAATGAACTTGTCTGAATGCATTGATGTAAGCAATGACATTAGATGACTTGATTGGTTTTGTGTTCAATTTCTCATTTTGTTGTGCTTAGCCACCACCTAATCTAAGACCCTGCTTTTCAACTGAAAATCATAACCGTATTTTCCATTTTAGAGTCTTGAGTAGTTGAAAATAAATTGCTACAAGATGGATTAAATTTTGTTCTTCTCCTTGGTTTTAGTTTATTTAATTTTATTAAGTTTTGTACAACTTCTACTGCTACTTTTGTTTTAATTTTAAACTAACTTTAACTTGTGTTGGTTGTTTGGTATATTACATTCTTATATTATCATGTTTTGAATTAAAGCCTTCTATTTTATTCCACTTTTATTTGATAAGAGAATTTTCATATTAAACTTTTTTCATTCAGAATTAAGATGTGTTTATCCTTATAAGCGTACCAAATATTCAACGTAATTCAGTGTAACAAACAATTTTTCTTCTTATAACTTGGAGCTCTAGTACATGGAATTGGTTTCTGATAATTGGAATTCATAATTATTTGTTTATTAATTAAATGATATTCAATGTCTCAAATGGATGGAGGTTCAGCTAATTATATGATCATTTCTTATTCCTGACAATTAATAGTTTGGCAACCTGTTGTTTTTAGTTTTTAATTACTATCTATAAATACATTATGCGGACTGGGCATAGTATTTGTTTTTTTTAATAGTGTATTTAAAGGTTGATATTAAAGGCTGATGTTATATAGATAAACGTATGATATTTTTAATTTATTTTTACTTTACCTCATTAATATTATTTTATTATACAAAATATTTTTTAAATGTTTTGTGCTTTATATAATGAAAACTTCTTGTATATAGATAAATAGATGGGGGGAAAGAATGGAAATGGTGAAGAATCGAAAGATTGGTCTGATAGTAATGAACTCGCTTTTTTAAATATTTTATACGAAAGAGTTAAAAAGGATTTGAATGGTAAGCCATCTTTTAAACCATCTGATTGGCAAGAAATGGATGACGAATTGTATATAACAGTGGGAGAGAGATATGGCATTGAAAAGATATAAAGGGTAAATACAATCACCTTCGGATGAAACATCAATAATTTGCTGAATTATTAAAGCATACCGGGGTAACTTATGATTCATATTCAAACATCATATTTGTTGTTGAAGATATTTGGCAAATATTTTACAAAGTAAGGATATTATTAATTTAATTATTAATTATTAATTTTTTACATTAAGGTACATATTACAAATATCAATATTTAATTTTTTTCAATTAAATTACAGAAGCACAAGAATTTCAAATCGTTTAAGAAAAATGAATGCAAGCATTATAATCCATTGGGTCAAATTTTCAGTAAATTTACTGCTACTGGGCATCTGTACCATGCTTCTACACAAGAACATTATGATTCAGATAATGAGCATCAAATTGAAGAAGAATTTCTTCAAAGGGGCATTCAACATGGATCAGATGGAGAAAAAAATGGTGCTTCTAGTTCAAAAGATAAGCGAGGTCCTACTGATTACAATTCTAGTTCTAATTAAGCTAAGAAAGAAACCAAATTTTAAAAATTGGATTCATATTTGGAAATGTGGGCTACTTGTTTAAGTGCTAGAGTTGAAAAGGAATTAGCAAAAGCCAAAAGATATAAATTAGAAAGCAATCAAGTTACAAGTGGTAAAACTGATCCATATTCTATAGAGGCATGTATGAATATCTTGGAAGAAATGGAAGATATTTCTAGTGTTGTTTATAACAAAGCACTGGAAAAATTTGTCTATCTAAAATGGATAAAAATGTTTATCTTAATAAGTAACAATAGAAGAAGAGATTGGATTGAAAGTTTATGGAAATGAACATTCGATATTTTTTTAATTATATTATATCTTATGGCTTAACTTATTAAGCTAAATTTTGTTATCTAAATTTTTTGAATAAATATATATAAGTTTTTTGTTTTCATTTTTTATTTGTTTATTTTATTTTTTTCCTTAAATTTTATAAATTTTCTTTTTTTTTAATTGATGTAGGATTTATGGATCAAAATTTGCATCAAAATCAAGTATTGGTGTATTCAACGAGTAGTGATAGTTCTAGTAGTGATGAGGATGAAGATATTTTAGATTCACTTATAGTTAGATTTTTTATGTCTTGAAATTTTATAGGAAGGGTTCCTTGCAGAACTTCAATACTTAGTGGAAAAAATTATATTCTTGAAGTTCTTGTAGGAAATCCAACAAGATGTTATGAAGGGTTTCGTATAGCACCACATGTGTTCATAAATTTATGTGAAAAATTAAAATTGATGGGTTTATTAAGAGATAAAAGGGATGTTAGCATAGGAGTGATGATGGGTTTGTTAGTTTTATATCATATTATAGCATAACGGTATCAACATTCACTTACTACTATTCATAAATGGTGTAAAATGATGATTAGAGCATTGGTTACTTTAGGTACTCACTTGATTAAACATGTGAATAGATTTCTTGTGCAGCCAGAAATTCAAAATAATCTCAGATGGTATCCATATTTTGAGGTAAGATAATATATTATTAAAATATTATTATTTTATTATTTTATAGCATATAATAACACTATATATATATATATATATATATATATATATATATATATTGTAAGTTAAATATTCTTCTTTTGTCCGGTTAAGAAATGCATAGGTGCAATAGATGGTACTCATGTGACAGCTTGGTCACCGGCTTCTAAACAAAAGATCTTTCGTGGTAGAAAAGCAACACTTGTGACTCAAAATGTTATGGTCGTATGTTCTCACGATATGTTATTTACATTCATGTACACTGAATGGGAAGGGACAACAAATGATTCTAGGGTATTTCTTGATGCATTGACAAGACAGGAAAATAATTTTCCTCTTCCAAGTGGTGGTAAGAGTTTTTATTATCATTTCTCTCTTAATATTAATTTATGTTATTATCATTTGATTAATATAAATATTATTTTGTAGATTGTTATTATGTCATAGATACCGGTTATCCCAATATGCCAGGATTTTTGGCTACATATCGTGATGAAATATATCATTTAAATGAATTTCGTGAGCAAGAAAGAATTACAAGAAAATATGAATTATTTAACCAAAGGCATTAATCCTTACATAATGTGATAAAAAAGGCATTTGGAGTGTTAAAAGATAGATTTTCAATTTTAAAATCAATACCAAACTATCCTTAACGTCGACAAAAGCTTATTCCAATTGCATGCTGCACATTGCACAATTTCATTAGAATGGAAGATAGAGCCGATCAACTGTTTACATTATGTGGTAGAAAATATTTAACAATGCCTGAAGAAGTCAAAGCTGGAGTGCAACAAGATGGTATTACTATTGATTTATCCCAACAAATGCAAATGGGAATAGTTAGAGAGGCAATTGCTGATTGATTGTGGAACAATTATAATAATAATAGAAATTAAAAATTAATTACATTTTTATTTTACTATCATATTATTTTTAATTCAATGTTTGTTAATTTATAAATATTAAATTTAATTAAATTATTTTAATAAATTTATAATTTTATTATATATACGTATTATTTCAATTTTAAAAATATAGTGTGTGTGCGTGTGTATAATTTAATTTTTTTAATTTAGAAAGCATTTTCTATTTTTAATAAATGAACATGTTTTCCTATTTTTTCATTTTCTATTTTCAGGAAAATAATTTTTCATTTGTTGACAGATGAACCCATTTTCCAATTTTTTTATGAAAAATAAATACTTCAATTTTCTAAGAAAACAGAAAATAGTTTTCTGTAAGTAAATGCACCCTAACATTTTTAGATTTCCATACTCCACCTCTCTCACCATCTGCCTCTTCTTCCCTTCTCATCCGCTGGTCTCCCTCACCACCGGTCTCCCTCTCACCATTATCTTATCTCTACCCTCCTTATCATCGGTCTCGCTTATGCCATCCTATTTCTCCCTCACCTTTCACCATCTGCCTCTTTAGTCTCCATCTTGCCATCTACCTCTCCTTCATCGCCAGAATCACCATTGTCTCCAACTCTCTCCTCTTTTTTCAACGATGAGTAAGTCCCATTATATCCATATTTTTTTTGTTTTGATTCAGTCTTGTGAAAAGATGAATCTTATCTCTTTTTTTCAATTTTGGTATTTCAAATCTTTGATTTATGGTTTGGTTTTTTTGAGATTTGATGAATTATTGCCTTGTTTGAGTTAATGATTGCCTTACACCTATGAAATTTGAGCTTATGTTTATTACACAGGAAAGAAACTTCTTTTGAAAAGAAGTGGACCTTATGTTGCAAGGATCTTTGTATTTGAGTTAAGCAATAAGCTAATGTTGAGATAAAAAAAAAGTTAGCTAAACTTGATTTTAAAGAACTATTCATAAATTTTTCACTTGGATAAAGCAATAAATTATTTTCTGAATACTAATAGAATAAAAAAGAATAATCTCGTTGGCTACTAATAAATAGTTTTGTTAAACTCTTCACAAACAGTCTGATTGCTGCTAACAAAGGTTAGGTAGAAAATTAATAATTTTTTTAACTTTTATGCTTGTTTTTTAGGAAATTTAATATGATTGTGTTAGTAATCCAAAGAAAACAAAAAATTCAATAGAAAGTTAGGCAAAAATTAATTCAATTTTTGAATACCTTAACTTAAGAGATTACAAGTTCTATTGACTATGGAAAATTTATTCAGTTTTTTAGTACTTTAATTCAATATTTAAGTGCTTTAATTAATTCAAAAGCAGCACTATAGGTCAATTAAGGAAATCTTTTTCACATCATCTACCCTAACTAAATCTAATTTTATTTTAGTTTACCTTCCACGGGTGAATTTTGAGAAAGATGATGAAGCTTTGACATAGCAATTTTTTTTATTTTTGCTTAAATGCATGCAACGGCAGTAGTAAAAAAGGAAAATTGCTACTGTTCAACATGAGTTTTAACTTGAATATTGTCTAGTTTGTTCAATTTATGTTTTATGGATTTTCTTACTCTTTGATGTGGTTGCTTCATTAATGTATATGTTTTTTCTGGGATTTGAAGAAAATGGAAATTTTTTGAATCTAATGATAGAGTTCAGAGTAAATTAGATGAATTATTATGTTTCCTTAGCTCCCATTACATAAATTTATGCATGTGCTTTTTAAATATGTATTTGGTTATTACTGCTTTTGATCAATGCAATTGAAAAAGAATGTAAATCAACCATTCATATACACTCTAGTATGTGTGTTAGTAAATGTAAACTGTTGAATGAAAAATATTTTTGTATTATCTTTGAATGGTTATTAAATGTCTTGATAAATCAATTCAACTACATGATTGAAGATGCAATAAGTTATGACTTTGCTATATATCATTCTTTTTGTGTTTTTGTGAATGTGTAAACTAAAGATAAAATGTGCCTTGATATTAATATTGTAGGGCCTCGAATAATACTCCTAGTAGGATTAGAATATGTTTATGAATGTGCTTGGTATGGGTATTGGTGAAGTTAAACATTGATTAGCTAATTGGAACATAATTGATATTAATGCATAAGTTGAGGGTAATCGGTAAATTTTACAAATTATGATTTACATGTATGCATAATATGTAATTGGGGATTAAATTAAGGAATGAAATAACATTTCATACAAGTGGTAGTTAGAATTAAAAAGGGGGATCAATTGAAAATTAACCAAGGAATTAAAAAAGTCTAACTTATAAGAAATTGACATTATTCTTATAGAATTTTGCATGAGAAAGAAGGCAAAAAAATCTAATAAATGAGGGAGATGGAGAGGCCGATAGGCCACCTTTTTGGGTGAAAATCTACATATTTTACTTCTTTTTTCTCCTTATTTCTTCAACCAAAAACTTATTTTAGGACTTTAATCATTAATTAAGAGTTTTGAGCAAGGATAATTAGGGATTAAGTCACTAAGGTGAGTAATTTACTTTATTTGAGTATGAAATAATTTCTTATTTCTCCTTAACTCACCTAATATGGAAACTAGAGTGTGCTTCGGATTTTTTATGTTAATTTGTGGTATTTTGTGATATTAACTGGAGAAAAAGGAGGTAGATGAAGGAAATGAGAAGGTTTAAAGTGGCTGAGTAAGCTTGTGGAGGATAAGCAAAGATGTGGGAGTATTTAATTATATTTATGTGTGTTTGCTTGGTATAAATGTTAAAAATGTAGAAATAAATTGTGTGAATGATGTGAAAATACTATTGTGATGTAAAACCATACATTAATGAGAAATTATAGAGAGATGTATTAGTTTAGAAAATTTTGGTATAGGATCCTTAAGACCTGCTAGGAGTATTTTAAGTATATCTTGAGTTATAGACCTCCAAATTAGATGATTCTAATAAGAGATTAAAATAAAAACATACATATAAAATTTCTATAAGGCATCAAAATGTGGTTTTGGCTTTAAGTCCACTAAAAGTTGGTATGAAGTGGAATAATGGTTGTTGCCCTATCTTTTAAAGTAGCTTATGGTATTTTAAGGATATCTTTTAGTGTATAAGTCCAAATAACTTGAATTCTAAGGCTATAAAAACTAAAGACATAGTAGAAAATTTTTATAGAAGAGAATTTTGCCTAAAAGCCACATTTTTTATGCCTAAATCCCTATTCAAGTTGGACCGTGAAAACTATCTGAAGAAATTTTAGTGCTGGGGCATCTACATAGCTGGATTGGAACCAATCTAGTTATGTTACATACCTTATATCAATCCAGAATGCTATTTACTGTAGATATTGGATCTTGAGGAAGCTTTTTTCAAGGTTATTTAATGAGGAAGGCTATTCTTTGAAAGATAGTAGATCAAGGATGTTAAGGTCTTTTTTGTACTATAAAATTTTTTTGAAGCATTTTTGTGCTTAGTTCGAGCACTTGAGGGAAGAAAAAAAGGTTGAATAACAAGGAATATTCCCAATTGGGGGTTTAAAAGTCATTTTAATTGACTTTTTAGCCTTGCAAACAAGTGTAAAGGTTTACACACCCTTATAATCAGGGAATATTGATAATAGTCATTTATATGATGTTTTTAGTATGTTTTTAGGTATTTAATTAAGTTAATTTTGTGTTAATTAGGTTTAATTTGAGTTTAATTTGTTAGTTTTATGTTTCTGGAGTTAATTGTAAATTTTGGTGTTTTTCAGGGTTAATTTGCAGGAAAAAAAGGACTTAATTGTAAAAAGACAAGAAGATTTGGGTCAAAACTGTAAATTTAGAAAATTTATGTTAAGATATTAGTGTGAATTCCAGAAGAGTTATACGTGCCCACGTGAAATGTAAAAGGAAGGATCACATGGCCACGTGAGAGATTGAACAAAGCTAGACATGACCATGTGTGAATTATCAAAGGGAGATAAGTGGCCATGTGAAGAAGAGAAACAAGTGACCACGTGATTTGAAGAAGAAACCAACACATGGCCACGTGTGAAAATACACTAGGGAACACATGGCCATGTGTTTCAAAGAACAAAATTACACATGGCCACGTGAAAGACTAAAAGGAGAAAACAATGCATAGACGTGACCACGTGGATTCCCAGTGAAGGAACACACGTGGCCACGTGTGGAAGAGGAACTAAATGAGCCGTGGTCACGTAGAAATACACACTAAAAGTCGTAGCCACGTGATTTGATTCTCCAATTGCGCGAAGGATTTTTGACTTCCTATTTTGAGCAGAATTCACTTCCTATTTGGTTTTTGCAGTTTTGGAAGAAATCTACCACGTTTTTGCCTATAAATAGCAGTCTAAAACACCAAAGAAAGAGGATGAAGGGGATCGAATTAGAGAATTAGGGATTAATCTTAGAATTTAGCTTTACTTTTTCTTTAGTTTGTTTTTACGTTATTTTGCTTTCATTATATTTTTCTTCAACTTTGTCTTTAGTTTTTAATTATGTTTAAGAAGTAATTTTTCTTCTTTTGCTAATGGATTCTTGAGATCTTAAATTTTTCATTGTTATGACTTTGTTTTGAGCTTAATTTCAATATTGGTTGATTATTTCTTGGTTTTAAGCATATTCTTATCCTTGATTGTGTTGAGATTGGTTGTTGGTTTATTAAATAAATAACTAAGAATTGGTTTTGACATAGTTAATGATTTGCATGTTCTTGGGTTGGCTCTTTAAAGTTTGTGCATGATTATTATCCGAAATATGAAATGATTATGTATGAATTTTATTGGTTAATACTAAGAGAGGAAGAACTAAGAATGGGTGAAAGTTAAATCTCTTGAGAAAGGCTTTAATAGACATCTAGGAGGATTAATTCAGACTTTTATGCCAAGTGTTGAATTGTTCTGAATAAGGGAGTTTAATGCTTGGAATGATAATCTTGAATAAAGTTATCTGATTTTATTTATCTGAATTCTTCATAATCACTGGTATTAATCTTTGAATTTAAGTCATTACAATGAAAGTTAAGGAAGATAGTTTCCTTAACAAGAGAATTTCAGTTAGTGTTTTGTTTTTAATTTATGTTTTAGCTTTTGTTTTGTTTAATTATTTCTTTTATTTAATTTTTGCTTTTGAATCAAAAACATTTGGGAAACAATCTCGGATTAATTTAATTCATACATAGGTATTATTCTTAGCAATCCATGTTCCCTTGGGTACGATATTTGGGGTTTTAATCTATATTTTCCTATATTACTAGCCGATCTAGTACACTTGCTAGACACCGGTCAAGTTTTTGGCGCCGTTGCCGGGGAACAGCGGTGTTGTTTGTTTAATATCTTTGATTGAGTTAATTTGATATTTTTTTTTATTTTTAATTTGGTGATTGTTCTTTGCAGGCAAAATTCTAAACATCTTTCAAGATGATGCAAAATGAGGTCCAAGATTATGAAGTGTTTCTCTTAAAACAACGAATGAATAATCTACTAAGACAAAGAGAAGAGATAGAACGATTGCGTGCACAATCACAAAATCCTTATTCATCACCATCCATTGCTGAAGATTCTTATTCTCTTTTAACTTTGAGATTACAATTGGAAGAATTGAGAAGAGAGAATCAACAACTTCGATACTCAAAAGAAGTCTGTATCTCCGAGAATCAACGTCTTCATAACCAGCTTATATGTAAAAACGAGCGATTTTGGGCTGAAAAAGAGACATGGGAGGCTACATCAAGGGCTCAAGAGGAAAAGTTTAGAATTCAAGAAGAAAAGATAAGGGCTCAAGAGGAGACAATTAGAAGTCAGAAAAATTTATTAAGGGATAAAGAGCATGGAATTGAAAAGTTGGAATCTAAGCTAGAACTTTTGAGCACTCAAGTTGATGGTGGTAAGGAAAAGGAACCAAATCATTCATTCATGGAGGATAAGGAACAAGAGGAACAATTCATATTGGAGGATAAGTCATGTGTTTATTTAGAGGATGTTGGATCTTTAGTAGAGAATTTATCACCAAAGGAGCAAGAAGGAAAGGATTCTCAAGTGGAGATACCAAATTCAATCTGCTTGAAGGATTTATTTAGGCTAGAAGAGCCGGTGGAGTTCGTGATAAATGAGCCAAAAGAGGAGTCATATTTTATTAAAGATATGGAGTTTCCGGCTTTGATAAATTATGACAAGTTTCTTCTACTTATGGGAGAAAATGAGGAGCAAAGTCCGGAGAGACCTATGTTTGGATCACAAGCTCGACCGCCCGAGAGTAAAATGAGTCGAGCTGGGACTCAATAAACCAGAACTTCTTCTCTAACTCTTCTCTTTAAATTGTCATCTATTTTTTTTTTGTTGTTTTGCATGTTATTGTTTTTTTTAAGGTTTAATGCATGTTTTAGTTTGTGCCTTTTAAGTCATGAGTTTAAGATATGGGTTTGAACAAAAAGCTACTTCTAATGATTTTTATGCTTCATGATTAAATTTGGATTAGTAAGTGCTTTTAAAGGAATTAAAGAGCTAATGTAATTTTTGAGGTAAGTAAAATTGAACTTGTCAAAGATTTATGAGTTGGTTAAATGTGAGTTTGATTTTAAGCTTCATGAATTTGGCATATGTTGAGTTAAGAGTGGACTACAATTGGAGTTTAATTAATTGATAGATGTGCATATTGTTAGCATAATTCAATTGTAGCTTGAAAAGAAGGAAATGCATAATTAAGTGAGTATGAGCTGTAATTGGTTTATATGGTTAAAAAATCAAATTTGATGGAATTTTAACAAACCTTGATTAAATTCTTGATTTACATGAGTGAAAGATTAATATTATTAATGGGATTGAATTTAAATTGGTTGAAAGAAATTAAGGTGAAAGAAAGTAAATTTTGTGCTTTA
The DNA here is from genome assembly GCA_037975025.1 of Excoecaria agallocha. Lineage (NCBI taxonomy): Eukaryota > Viridiplantae > Streptophyta > Magnoliopsida > Malpighiales > Euphorbiaceae > Excoecaria > Excoecaria agallocha. Next base: position 73,468,506 of record CM075807.1, read on the forward strand.
ATGTGCAGGAAAAGAAAGCTCGTGAATGCAGAAGGAAAACCCTCGCGTGCCCACGACCTCCCTCTCCAATTCCTATGCGTGGCCACGGGTTGCTTCCTTTCTCAGTCACGCGTGGCCACGCGAAATCTTCTAAAGGCTCCTGTGTGCCCACGTGTTTGAGTGTTGCCTGGCAGAAACTTCATACGTGCCCACGTGAAGGAATCAAGCCAATCAATGTGTGACCACGTGGGAAGGTGCTGAAGATGGAATTTTACTAAAACACAACCAAACCAGCAAGCTGCTTCAAGGTATAATTTCACCCGTACCCACGTGTTCATACGGATATATCAACCCGTGCCCACGCATGTAAATCCTGCCTTTCCCACGATGCCACACACGGCCACGTGACTCCCTCACCAGAAAGATGCGTGGCCACGCACAAGGCAACTTCTTCGCCCCATTAAAAATCGCGTGCCCACGTAATAATCATGCAAAGGATCTTGCGTGCCCATGTGAATGAATGTCTGCCTGGCCATAGTTCTTTGCGTGCCCACGTGTGAATCCACCTACAACCATGCGTGACCACGTGTAAGGGCGCTGCCAAATGATCACGGTTTTGTTTTCTTTCTTCCATTATACTTGCATTTTCTTTGCTCTTACCACTCTCCTCACTCATGCATCAACCACCACACCTTCACACACTCATATTACTACACTCACTCACTTAATCAAAGCACTACCTCACACACTCACTTACTCATACACTCAAGCACACACTTTCTATAAAGGGATCCAAGTTTAATTATACTTATGCATTAGTTCATCCCTTACTGCTTCATAATAAGGTTTTGTGCAGAAATTTTTTCATGAGTTCCTCGTTGCTTCAAAGCTTCGAGGGGCGTCGCCCCTTAACCCTGCCCGCTAACCGGCTAGCGGACCGCCGTGTTATCTAATCCTAGCGCCTTAAATTTTATTCAAGTTATTATCTGCAATTTTGATACATCAATGTTTATATATACATTTAGTTGAGCATATTATGGATGACTTGATTTTCATTAATATCTTTATGATGCATGGCATGGCTAGTTGAGACTTTTATGATGAAGCATGTTACAGTTCAAGCACACACCTTTTCCATAAGGCACACACACTTAGTTTTTCATTTGCATGATGTACTTAATTCACATAAATTGGCATTGGTTTCATCAGTGTTGAATATAAGTATGCTTAGAGATTGATTTTTAGTTATGCATTATATTTACTCTTAGCTACTTATTGTTTGATATTGAACTTCATTGTGGCTTCATATAGGTTGAGTTTGTATTTGAATTGGCTTATTTTCTTTTGTGCTTACCATGACCAATTAACATCTTTCTCTTCGTAGTATTTAAGCCGAACCATCACCAATTATCTTTCTACTTGAGATTATGCATTCATACATTGTCCACCTTGTCACCTATGGATAGTATGCATTGAGCACTTAAGCAAGTTTGGCCTAGTTATATTTATTCACTTAGTTACCATGTTTATTAAGTCTTGTTCATTGCACTTTATTGGTTTTAGAGGCATATAGGCTTGTTAACTTTCCATTGACCTCTTGCCTTCTTTTTGACTTGATTATGGTTCTAAGTATGGTGAGCTTACATTTTTGGTCACTAACTTGTTTCTTAAAAGTGATGAAGTGTGCTGAAATTCTCCATACTTTGCTGAGGACAACAAGCTTCTAAAGAGGGGGATAGAGCTCAGCTGAGCTAAAAATTGAAAGTCCAACTAAGGGAGTTTTTCTTTCCTTACTCATTTTCTTACTCATGTATTATGTTGTTTTAGTCGGTTTATTTTTGTTGTTTAGTTTTATTTTTAGTTGCATGTTTAGTTTTTTTTAGTTTTGCATGTTAGTTTTGTTATTCATTTATCATATATTGTACATTTAACTTAGTTTGCCCTAGTTATTCTCAAAAATTGAACATTTTGAACTTGAATTTAGAATGTGGAATGTTTAAAATTCTTGTTTAGCATTAGAACAAGCATGTTGTTTAATGAATTTTTAGTTAGTTTAACATTCAATTTGACTTATATTTGTTAGTTTCTACATTTTTTAATACTTAAAGACCAGTTTTTATATTTAAAGAAAAACAATGTATTGAAATAGTTGAGTGATGAATTTTAGAACACTAGAACCTTCCTCATCACCCTTCAAAGCATAAAAATAACTCAAAAAAACTTGAAAAGTGATCTAGGCAATGTTTTTCTTGTTAAGCCATATCTTAATTTATTTCCTACCTTATATGCATATTTATCCTTTGTTAGCCAATTTTGAGCCTAATAAAGTATGCTTAATGCGTGCCATATTTATTTTTTCTTGTTACACTTATTTATTTTACCATATAGCCTAAAAAGATTTTAGCTTCCCTTCTAGAATTGGCCACTCTAGGATTGGATGGATTAATAAGAATTGGGTATTTTGATGGGTGTGATAAGATGTTGATTTTATTGTTAATGGCTATTGTTGAAGTCAAATGAATAGTGACTTTGTGATTACCCATGTTATTATTGTATTGTCAACATCAAAGCTAGTGAAAAAAAAAGAAAAAGAAAAAAAGGAAAAGAAAGAAAGAAAAAAAGAGAAAAAGTGAAAGAAAAAGAAAGAAATTTACAAATAAAGCTAGCATGTATGGCAAAATCTTAAGTGTGGGGTAGTTACAAGGAAAAAATGGTTATGACTTCTTCAAAAAGGTTATGAATTGTGAATGAAAAAGAGTTTCAATTATTATTTCTTGTTCATAAAAGAGCTTTGAATTATGAAAGGTTGGGAAATTTTGGCTAAGTTTTTTATTGAATAAGTTAATGGGATGAAATTTGTGAATTATTAGTCTATTGTATCTTAGAGTGGCTATTCTTATTGTTGATCTTTTATCCATTCTTTGATAACAAATACCTTAACCCCATTACAACCTTTAAAAGACCTAAGTGATTCTAAGTTTTGTTTTTGAGTTGTTTAGCAGAGATGACCTTCGAGTTCCGGTGCTAAAGGAGAGGCCTATGGTGTTTCTAGAGTTTCAAGCGCGAAACCTTGAGTATACTTATGTGTACATTCATTCTAACCTTGACTATGAATTTGCATTGGTGTTTTGGATTTTGAAAATACTTAAATTGTTTTGGTCTTGCACACACACACAAGGAAACTAACTTATATTGTCTTGATTGAATTTATTCTAGTTGAAAGTTTTATTAAGTGCTCTTTTTAATTGTTAAACTTGGTTTTAAAATGTATGATTCTTTATTTAAGTTTGATTATTTTGAGAAGTTGGTTTGTTCTAATTTGCTCGAGGGCGAGCAAAGTCTAAGTGTGGGGTATTTGATAATAGTCATTTATATGATGTTTTTAGTATGTTTTTAGGTATTTAATTAAGTTAATTTTGTGTTAATTAGGTTTAATTTGAGTTTAATTTGTTAGTTTTATGTTTTTGGAGTTAATTGTAAATTTTGGTATTTTTCAAGGTTAATTTGCAAGAAAAAAGGACTTAATTGTAAAAAGGCAAGAAGATTTGGGTCAAAACTGTAAATTTGGAAAATTTATGTTAAGATATTAGTGTGAATTCCAGAAGAGTTATACGTGCCCACGTGAAATGTAAAAGGAAGGATCACATGGCCACGTGAGAGATTGAACAAAACTAGACGTGACCATGTGTGAATTATCAAAGGGAGATGAGTGGCCATGTGAAGAAGAGAAGAAGAGAAACAAGTGACCACGTGATTTGAAGTAGAAACCAACACATGGCCACATGTGAAAATACACTAGGGAACACATGGCCATGTGTTTCAAAGAACAAAATTACACATGGCCACGTGAAAAGACTAAAAGGAGAAAACAATGCATAGACGTGACCACGTGGATTCCCAGTGAAGGAACACACGTGGCCACGTGTGGAAGAGGAACTAAATGAGCCGTGGTCACGTAGAAATACACACTAAAAGCCGTGGCCACGTGATTTGATTCTCCAATTGCGCGAAGGATTTTCGACTTCCTATTTTGAGCAGAATTCACTTCCTATTTGGTTTCTGCAGTTTTGGAAGAAATCTACCACGTTTTTGCCTATAAATAGCAGTCTAAAACACCAAAGAAAGAGGATGAAGGGGATCGAATTAGAGAATTAGGAATTAATCTTAGAATTTAGCTTTACTTTTTCTTTAGTTTGTTTTTACGTTATTTTGCTTTCATTATATTTTTCTTCAACTTTGTCTTTAGTTTTTAATTATGTTTAAGAAGTAATTTTTCTTCTTTTGCTAATGGATTCTTAAGATCTTAAATTTTTCATTGTTATGACTTTGTTTTGAGCTTAATTTCAATATTGGTTGATTATTTCTTGGTTTTAAGCATATTCTTATCCTTGATTGTGTTGAGATTGGTTGTTGGTTTATTGAATAAATAACTAAGAATTGGTTTTGACATAGTTAATGATTTGCATGTTCTTGGGTTGGCTCTTTAAAGTTTGTGCATGATTATTATCCGAAATATGAAATGATTATGTATGAATTTTATTGGTTAATACTAAGAGAGGAAGAACTAAGAATGGGTGAAAGTTAAATCTCTTGAGAAAGGCTTTAATAGACATCTAGGAGGATTAATTCAGACTTTTATGCCAAGTGTTGAATTGTTCTGAATAAGGGAGTTTAATGCTTGGAATGATAATCTTGAATAAAGTTATCTGGTTTTATTTATCTGAATTCTTCATAATCACTGGTATTATTCTTTGAATTTAAGTCATTACAATGAAAGTTAAGGTGGATAGTTTCCTTAGCAAGAGAATTTCAGTTATTGTTTTGTTTTTAATTTATGTTTTAGCTTTTGTTTTTTTTAATTATTTCTTTTATTTAATTTTTGCTTTTGAATCAAAAACATTTGGGAAACAATCTCGGATTAATTTAATTCATACATAGGTATTATTCTTAGCAATCCATGTTCCCTTGGGTACGATATTTGGGGTCTTAATCTATATTTCCCTATATTACTAGCCGATCTAGTACACTTGCTAGACACCGGTCAAATATCTATATTATTCGGCCAATTGCCAACTTCTCTACCTTTTTTGGGTTGCACACCCATGTAAACCCACCTGCACAATCGAGCATGGTAGAAAATATGCTTTTTAGGCCCAATTTGGAAAGTTGACTATTGCACTTGATTTTCAAACCCGTACAAGTGAAAAGTAAACCAAGCTTTTCATAGCCAATTTGACAAATTAGGTAACTTTTTATGACTGCACACCCGTGCAAAGGCTTTGCACACTTATACAAACTCTTCTATATAAAGTTCTTGGTGTAAAACTTTAAAGAAGTTGGAAGAATTTGGAAAAAAGGTTAGTCAGTTTGAAAATAAAAGTTTTTTAGATTCAAAAATTGTTCTTTTAGAGTCTAATTTTTCATTTTCAAGCTCATTTTTCAACTGTTTTAGCACATAAAAGATCAAAGAATTTGACATTCGATGGTCTATTTGAGTAAGTACACTAAAGGTAATATAAAAAGTTTTTTCTCTTCGGTTCATATCCTGATAGTTTAAAGTTTATGCATTTATCAACTTAAATATTATAAACTTTACTCGTCAATTTATTCATCGTATGCTTATTTCTACCTAAATCCAGGTTGTGGAACCTTTTTAAAGGTATTTTGTTGTGTGGTAGAAATTACAAGGCTATCGTATTAAAAATTCCGTTTAGTTTGCTTTCAAGTTGGTTCCATTAGAAAATTTGATTTAATAATCGTATCTTTGTGTTTTGCGATCTCTTTTTTCTTCCTTTTGGATCTACTTGTTGAAAAGGACTATATTTCAAAAGAAGAGGAAACCTTTTTCCTTTATCAGCAAGTATAGTTGTGCATCACATAATGCAAGACTAAAAATTCAATTTCCTTCTCTTTTAAAACAAACGAGTCAATCGTATGTCATTCAATGCATATCAGCGCATTCCTTAACGTACTTTCAAAATTTCTTTCTTTTTCCCTTTTTGTTCATTTTCATTTTCCTTTTTTATGCTTGTTATTATTGTCACTATTATTACTGTTGTTATTATCACTTTTCTTGTGGATCACCCCCTTTTTATGAGTGTAACTAGGTAAGCACTAAAAGTAAGCTCATATTTCCCTTCTCTTATAACAAAAAGGCTTTTTTTACCACATGAGAAAAATGCCACAGGAATATTTGTATTAAAGAATTGAGACTTTTTGTTAATAAAATTGGACCAAAGTCCTATTTTTTACCCAATAAACTCACGCATAAATATTAGCTTTTAATAATGTAAAAAATCTTATATATAACTATGTAACATAGGATGTTTCTTAATAAAGCTTGGACTGCCAAGTCCCTATCTTGAAATCTCGCAATGAAATACCTTTTCATAATTCACATGTGAGGACTAATATCCTCATCTAAAAGGTCACAATGAGTTATTCGATTTATGGATGACTATTTTTATGCTTTACGTATATCCATGCCATGATTTACCATTTTCTACATGATTAGGTCTGCCTTAAAATTTATTTATTTGCTTTAATATTGTATGTAAGAAAGGAGATAACATAATTAACCTAATGCTTTATCTCTATCAGCTAAATTGCATAAAAGTCATTTTTATACCCTATAATTTTTAAACTTTAGGCATCTCGGGATAATTTTAAAAATAAAGGAAAAACTTTTTGCAAATAAAGAAATTGGGTAAAACTTAGTAAGAGCACTAGAAGCTTTCTGATTACCTAATAAAGTGACCTTAGGGTGAGACAGAATCTAGAAAATGATTCAGAGAACCCTCTTTTATATAGCCTTCTAAATGACTTTCCTACCCTTATTTCATAATCACTTGCTAGCCCCTTAAGATTTTATTTCAAACATGTTGAATGCATGCTTATCTTGTTGTTACACACATTAAAATAACCATTAACTTAAAATAATTTTAGCTTCCCTTTAAGAAGATGACCATTGTAGAAAAACTAATTTCACACTTTAAGAATAGGAAAAATAAATTTCTACCCACCTTTTGTATAAATTTTGATAGGGAATTGGGTTTATTAGATGGAATAAGCTTTAAAAAATGAAAAATGGAAAAAATAAAAATTGAAAAAAAAATGAAAAAAGAAAAAGAAAAAATGAAAAAAAAATAAAGAAAAGGAAGGAAATAATAAGGGAATGGGAAACCTTTGAAATCAACATCCCAACAAAAAAAACAAAAGGAAAAGGAGATCTTGAGGTATTATCTCTCACAAACAATCTCTAATGAGTTAATCCCCAAAGTCAAATCCAAAAAAATATGACATGATTATGGGATAATGGGTAAAGAATAGTTCTCCCACCAGTTGAGAAAATATAGTGGTCATATTCCTCTAATAATCTGACCTTTTTTTGTTAGCCATTCATCCAAGCCTAATATTATAACCAATGTAAGACCTCCTGATTCTAGATTCGATCTCATCCAATCTAGTGGAGATGACCTTCTAGTAAGGTCCGGTACATAAAAAGAGGCATATTGTGTCTCTTGAACTTCAAGTGGGAAGCCATAGATGTATTTATGCATTCAAGTTAAACCTCATTCCATTCTTTGCATCCAAAATTTTCTTTCAAAGATAAAAATTATGTTTTGGCCTTTAACACATATACACAGAAATAGTTTGGTACGTATTACGTTGATGTGCTAATTTAATAGGCCTTGGTATCAGCACACTTATTATCTTATCCCTCACTGAGAATGTCCTCTTAATTTATCTTGTTGAGATTAAATTAGTTGAGAATGTTATCCATTCAACTTACTCAAGGATGAATAAAATTCAAGTTTAAAGCACTTGATAAGTTGCAATTCTCTAAGCTTTAGACACTTCTTGGCAGGTCACTTTTTGTACACATCATCTGTAACACCTATGGTACATTATTACATATATGATTGTGTGTACACACATGAATTTTGCACATATGTTGTATATATATAATCTTTTACATATACTCATGTGAGTAATTTCTTGCAAGAAAACACAAAGGGGCTCTGTACATCTAAGTTGATCATAAGATAACTTTAGACAATGGCTAAACAAATAAGAACAAAGTCTCTATGAGAAACATCATACAAGAAGAGTATCTTGACAAGTGAGGTCATTTATGCATGCCGTATTGGAAGCAATTTCAATGGAACAACTATCTCGCTCGAAGATAAAATTCCAAAGAGGTGAGGATCATACAAACCTATAAAAGGGAGATTCTTTCGTGGAGTTAGGATACCAATGCACGTCTTCACTAGAGGTAACCAAGTAAGACTCTTTACCCTTAACATTTGAATATGAAAGAAAAATCAAAATTCTTAAAATGTACAAAGAATTCAAATTTTGTAAGTGCTCAATACATTAAGTCTCAATGCTTTAAAATGCTTTCAAAATGTAGAAATTTTAATATGCACTCTAACTATACAAATCCAAAACATACCTCAAAATTGTAAAAATTCGAACTACATTTTATATAAAAAAAACTCAATGTACATTCCAAAGTTTAAAAATCTCAAATTCAAAATACATCTAATTGTATAAAGTTAAAATACATCCAAATTGAAAAAATTTAACGTAAAATCAAGCCATATAAATTTGGAGAACATTCCAAAATGCTAAAAATAAGTCTTAAATACATTAAAAGTTATAGCTATAATCCTTGACACTGTTGCAAATAGTGGAGTTTACCATAATCTTTGGCACTATTATAAACAGCGAAGTTTGCCATATTCTTCGGCATTGTCGTAAATAACGAAGTTCACTATAATCTTTGGCACTATCGCAATCAATGGAATTTGCCATAATCCTTGGCACTGTTATAAATAGCAAAGTTCGCCATAATCCCTAGCACTACACAAACCGCAGAGTTCTCCATAATTTTTGGCTTTGTCGTAAATAGCGAAGTTCGCCATAATTCTCGGTACTACCACAAACAATGTAGTTCATCCTAATCCTAGGCATTGTTACAAACTTTGAAGTTCACCTATGAATCTTTGAGCACTACCATAAATAATGGAGTTCGCCTATAAATTATGGCACAGCTGCAAATAGCAGAGTTCATCATAACTTCTACACTGTCATAAATAATGAAGTTTGCCATAATCTTTGAGCGCTATCATAAACAATAGAGTTTGCTTATGAATTATGATACAACTGCAAACAATAAAGTTCATCATAACTTTAGTATTGTCGTAAATAGCAAAGTTTGTCACAACTGTAAACAACAAACTTCGCTACATTAAAACTAAAATTCTTCCAATAAGCCTCCCAAAGTTTTTCAGTGCCCCTAAGTTCTCTTAGAATGCACCCTTAAAAATTCAAAAGGATAAAATACCCCAATAGATGAAATGCTTGGACTTAAAACTTGCCGATAACCAACAGGTCCAAAATCTTTAGAAAATAAGCCAAAAACTTAAAAAAAAACCTTCAAAATCCAAAGAAAAAAAAAAGAAATGGCTCAAATCCTCTAAAAGTTTCACAAGCTTAATACCCAAAATTCTTCTTGAGAGGTGTTAAAAAAAACATAAAATACATCTACCTACGAGCAAACATCAAAACTCAAATCCAGGCACTATTATAAACAGTGGGGTCCGCCTATAAATTCGAAGTCCTCTTTAAGAGGCGTTTAGAAAACTTTAAAAAATTTTAAATCATAAAACTACCACATATAGTAGGATTCGCCTATGAATCTGAAGTCCTTTTAAAAGGTATTTAAAGCTTTAAAATCTATTTACCTAAGGGCACAACTTAAAAAAAATCAAAATTCAATCTAGGCACTGCTACAAACGGTGGAGTTTGCCAACAAACTCAAAATCCTCTTTGAGAGGTGTTCAAAGTCTTTTCAAAGCAAACAAATCCAAAATCCTTTTTGAGAGGCACTCTCTATAGATAACCAGATCATAAGCTTGAAGTGATGTGTAAGGACCATACTAGATTATCTGGATTACCGTTACTTATTTTAATCTTTTAATAAATAATATATATAATACTAATAATATTTTCATCTATCATACAATTGGTTATACTTTGATTTTATAATTCATACATTAGAAAAAGTTACATTAACATATACTTTGTTACATTATAATCATATTTTGAGTTAATAATTACAAAGCATGTTCATTACATCATTTTTATAGAATTTACACAAATCAAAAAAGATAAAAACAGTACATTTTAGACATCCTAACTCCTATTCCTAGCTGGTGTTGGCCTTGTCCCTAAAGCAATGACCTACTTTGAACCTACACGAATAAACACCCGTGCTAAGCTATAAAACTTAGTGGGGAACAATACATATATGAACAACCACTCACAGTGATTGTTCCAAGCACACAATAAACATTATAAATATCAAATATTATAATTAACATGCAAGAGTTACAATATAACTCACATAGCATATTTAAACTTATAACATTACTGTATAAGGATAGATCATAATAGACTAATCAAGTCTTTATCAATATTACACATATATTGTTCATCTCATACTATGAAATGCCTGTTAAAGTCCTGTGGGTGTGGATAACGGGTGCTGTGGATACCCGTAGGTATCAAATATATAAATACCCGAAGGTATTATTCCTATGGATACCCGAAGGTATCAAATATATAATTATCCAAAGGTATTAAATCTGTGGACCCATAAGGGTCAAGCCTGTGGTCCTAAAAAGACAAATATAGACCCAAACGGGGTTAAACCTATAGTAGCTGCGACTGTAACCCTATAGGAATGCCTATCTATCCACAACCAAGTTTTATGTGCAGACAAGAAATCATATTCATATAGAAATTAATTTATACCATTCAATTCATCATATAAGAGGTTAACTCAAATGCTATAGTATTTTCTTTAAATATCATGTCATAATCAAAACATATGTATATATATATATATATATAATCAATAGGATATAAGCATATTCAAGTATATATATTCATGCATCAATTACTATAACTTTATCCTTATATTACATATACATTTCATATGCTTATGGTTATTCATTATCATATGTTTCATATTTAAGGTGAACTATATGATTTAGGAAAGGAGTAGTTAATCTTATGCCACAAATGGGGTCTTAACTTTCAAGTTTAAACTTGTGAAGGAAGGTCATGGTTACTACCAATTCATGGCAACTGTGGCCCAAGACATGACATAGGGGTCACGGTTACTACCAAATTCATGGTAATCGTGACCTAGGTTACTTTTCGGGTCTGGACTATGCCAGACTACCACACGATCATTATCGGATGAGTAATAACCATGTTCTATACTTTTTAAAGGGGTCACGGTTACTATGAAAAGCTTAGTAATCGTGAGATAAGTCATCTTTAGGTTTTGGACTGAAAACTGGGGTACCTCACAGTTACTGTGAAAATTCTAGTAACCGTGAAACCCAAATCACCCAGAGACAGATTTACTATCTCAACTTCTATGCCATTTTTAACCTACCAAACATAATTTTATGGAAAACTTCCTTCTAAAAAGTTGTAGATATGCCTTTCTAGTTTCCAAAACATCAAAAATCACTCAAATAAGATCTATAAATCTCAAGATATCCCATAAAAACCTCAAACGGCTCCCAATGACAAGGCAGCAGTCATAACCCAGCTTTAAGCCTATTTTTCTCTATCATACAAATTGATTCAGATTTCGTGTTCTTCACATAAAATTAAGATATATGAGTATAGTTTCTTATCCAACTTGAATTTCTCAATTTGAGTCATGGAAACTCAAGAGATCAATGAATATGTGCTGACTAGTCTTGTGAACTCTAAAAAAGTTTTCACTCTTTTGAAGATAGCTTCCCAATTTTGAAGTTCAATCATGTTTAACCTCAATTTTTCATGATAATAACATGTTATAATATCAATTATCTCACTACAAACATCATATGCATATAAATCACACACAAAAATCATGAAGAGTTTTCATACCTCTTTAAGCTTTAACCTTTCAAGCTTTGCCTTCTCTCTCTTTTTCCTTCATCTTTTCTTGATCCTAGTCTTAGGTTTCTGTAAAAACCATCTCTCTTTCTCTACCATCTACAAATCTATCCACTTGAAGCACAACCATCGAAGACTTGAGGAGAAGAGAAGAAGTAAAGAAGAAAACAAAACAAAACAAAATGTGCCTAAGCCAAGAATGGCCGGCTAACACAAGAAAACAACAAGTTTTTCCTTCTCTCTTTCCAGCCTCACAATTGTTTAATTGCCATTGGTTGATAAATAAAAATCTTGGCAAAATTTCATTTTAATCCCTCTTTAAATTATATCTCTTAATTTGGTCTCTCGTTTTTCATAATTCACATTTCTACCTTAAAACTTTTACTTTAACTTTTCAATTAAATCCCTAATTTGCAATTTCCCTTAATTAGTCACATAATCAATCTCTGTCTCATGCAAAATAACCATCTATCCCTCCTAGGGTACGATTAGGGGCATTATATGATGATTACGTGATATGGTTTTTTCGGCAAACTTACATGGATCGTCTCATCACCAAACCTTCGCAATCAAGGAGACAACCACCTCAGGTACGTGTCCCTAACTCTCTTACTTTGAATTTTAGCTCATTTAGGCACTAGTGCACTAAGTTCTCCAAAATTAGGGGTAGTTATAGATACCGGATCCTAAATTGGCTCCTAATCAGAGTTACCTAATGAGAAAATAATTTCTTATAAATGAACAAAGAGTAGAGATGTCAGGTTTTTTTCTCAAATTTTATATTTTTAAGATACAATGTTATCTCTCTTACTAGTTTTATATGCTTAAAAATCCTTGTTGTGGCCTTTTTCCCTCTTTATCTCATTCAAAGAGTGTAAAACGAAAAAATCGATTTTCAAAACTTAAAGCAATTTAGGTGTTTTAACTTTATCTCAACTTACAAACCTTATAATTAGTGGATTCGAAAGCCATTTAAATTTTGAGACATAGATCTATAACTTTTATAAAGACACCTAAGACTATTTCAACCCTTAAGGGTCTCAAAATTAGTTTATCCCTACACTCAGACCAATCTATAGTATTTCAGATACAACTCCCTCCATAGAGCTCATATTGAATCCAATTTTAATAAAAACTAAACTCATTTTGGAGAAAATTTCATGAAGAAACCATATCCTAATACTTAACCCATTGTTTACAGTGACTTTTCAAAGTCAAAATACAAATTGTCTCTAAAAATTTTCTAAGAGCAGTTGTCAGTATTTTGTAATAAATCCCAAAATATAAATCCAAATTGAGTTATTTTTTATTCATTGGAAAGCAAAGACAGGGAAACAAATGTTGATAAGATACCTGGTCGAAAAAAAAAGTCATCTTCCAGTCTAAAAATGGTAAAATATTTTGAATTAAAGATCAGTCAGCTGAGAAAAGACAAAAAAAGTCAAAGTCAACTCACAGACTAAGCCTGTAGCCCGTGATACCCCCAAAATTGGTGAAATATGCCTAAAAACATGGGAAAAATTTGGAGAAAAATCTTTAATCAAAACTTATCCATTTTTAGATTTTTTAATGGCTTACTTAACTAATAATCAAAGAATCCCATAGTCTCTCTCTCTCTCTCTCACGCCTCACTCACTTCCTTCCTTTTTGTCCTTTTGTGTTTATTTCTTATTTTTTATTTAATTTAATTATTTTATAATTATTAATTATTAATTTATTCTTTTAATTTTATTATTTATTTATTTATTGTTATTTCTATGTTTAATTATTATCTTTACATTATTATTATTATTATTATTATTATTATTATTATTATTATTATTATTATTATTATTATTATTATTATGTTTTTATATTATTTTTAATTGGTGTTAATTTTGAATATTGTTATTATTAATATTTTTTTGTTTTAATGATAATATTCATAATTAATATTATAAATATTATCATTAATAGTATTATTTACTTTTATTGTCATTTTTTACTAACTATATTTTCTTGATAATTTTTATGTATAATTTTCCTCTTGAGTCGGGCCGGAGAATATGACGAAGTAGAGTAACTTAAGATTTATTTTTCTGTTTATTTATTTTTCAGGCTTGTAATATTATTTAATGACTTTAATTATCTATAACAACTAGTAAAAATAGATTTGTACACACTTTAACTAAAAATGACACCAAAATATTTTTTATTTAATTAAATTGAATTTTTCTAATAAAATGGATCAATTTTATATTTTATTCCAAAAAATACATAAAAGAATTTTATAAATATGCATGAGAGAACCAATGTTATCAATTCAATTAATGGCCCGATTTATACATGTCCTTTTTATTATTATTCTAATGCTCTTTTTATTGTAAATAAATAATTTTTTAAGTGATACGATAAAAATTCACAAATGATTTTATACAAATTCAAGTGAAATTTTTTATAACAAAAGGATCAATGTCCCAATTTTCATCCATAAAATAATGTGTAAATTAAGAAATTTCTCTTTATAAATACAAAATATTTTCTATTTAAAATTAACTAACATGATTCCATTTTTCAAAGCTACGAGGATCAACTATCCTTATTTTATCTAAAATACACCGAAAAACTATGCCTTTTATAAGTATGCATGCAAGGACCAACACCCTAGTTAAAATTAACATCATAAACCAAATTTCCAATTTATGTATAATTTATTTTACATTTATTCTTTTATTCTTTAATGCTTTCTATGAATGCTTTACTGCTTTCCAATGTGCTTGAATGTGCTTTTATTTTCTAACATAACAACATGTATAAGAAAAAAGATGAAATATATTAATCACTAAAACTCATTTATATAACATTAATCAAATGTGTCAACAGGAGTGAAGTCATAACCATCTCTGGTTTCAGTATTACAAGGTTTAAAAATTACTTTTTCAATATTCTATTGGATGGCGACTCATAAATTTACGCCTTGTGATGCTCAATAGATGCCTCATAAGTTCATTAGTAAATGGATAAGGATACTCAAGTGCATTGTCTTATGCCTTTTGGATGCTTGAGTGCATCGCGTATTGGTTGAATCCCTATTCATTATGAAGTGATTGGCTTTCATGAGTCTAATGAACCTCATTCGATCTTGAGCCTTAAAAGCGCATTTTCGATAACAAGCCAGGTGCCTACGAGGTTCGGCATGCATCATAGCCTCAACCCATTTGGATTTGTACCATGTGCCTAATGGGCCTCTTCCTAATTCTCTAGCTCACCTAAAAAACCTTATTTTTATCCTCCTACTACACATCTACATCTTTTGCACTCAAAAAGCTCTAGTCCTAATTCACTTTTACAGCTGCTCAATACTTCTATTCTTCTATCCCTCTTCTATTTTTCTCTCACCAACCACCATTACTAGAGTTTCCCTAGCCAACCACCTATCAAAGCCTCTATCGCATATCAACTTTTTTTTATTAGTATGTACAACTTTTCATTTTTTTATTTTTTTATCTAATTTCATTCTTCCATTAATTTTCATTTGGTCTTGGAATAAATTGATCTCTGTTCTTTATTGATTCTTTATAATGTGTTAATTATATAAATTATTAACTCAATAATGGTAAGATAGGGCAGAGATTAGAAGATTAGCTTATGTGAATCTAATTTTAGACCACGTCCTTTTTTTTCTTTAATTTCTATAGCTTGTGAGTAGCTAATGAGAATCTAATTCTAGTTTGAGCTTTGTTTAGTGTTTGGTTGCTAAGTAACTAAAGGAAAATGTGGGAATGAGGAAATTATGGTTTTAAAGATGGCTATTTATTTCTTTATTTTCCCTTTAATCTAAGAGAACTTAAAATTTATTTTAACTTTTGAGTTTCCAAATGTTGAATTTAAGTTGGTTAAATTATGAAAAAAATGCAACTGCTGGCTTGAGATTTTTATGTCTTTGATTATGAAATGCATGAAGTGGGTTGCTGAATTATTGAATTCGGTAATTAGATGAAACCCTATCAGAGGAAAGTTGACTTGTTTGGTTTAAATTTTTTACTCTAAAGTGTACAAAGTGCCAAAGGAAATATCTTCTCCATATTTGGCATAGTGTTGACTTGTAGGAATATATTTCAATCTAATAGTTTTGTAAGCTAATGAACACATTTAATGAGGATTAACACTACACCTTAATGAATTTTAATTTTTTTATCTTTGTTTATCTCTCAACTTATATTTGGATGGCAATATCTGAATTTGTTGCTAGTTCTATCCCTTAAACAGGTTTCTAGAGTGGAACGTATTTTACGTAGATGGATAACTTTTTAGTGCTCAAAGAAAATTAAGCTATTGCGTAGACATATATGCTTAGGTGTGAGCATTCCTTCGATTGATCATAAGGAAATGTGATTTTTGAATTTATTTAGCTGCTAAACTTCCTACATAATTTTTTCGCTTTTAGCTTATATCTATTGATCTTGTTATCATTTTTTCTTTTGATTGCCAAATGAGTTGTAATACTAACTTAAAGCTCATATTGTAATACTAAGTACTAAATTTGAGGCTTTGAAAATCCTTAAACAATAGGCTTCTGTTTCTATATATAGTGAAGAAACTATTGCATCTTAATATGTTGAAATAAGATTGCAACTAGCTTATCATCATTGTATAGTGCTTCTAATATTTGATATGTGTTAAAGAATATTTACCATGTTTTTTATTTGTGGTTTGGTTGCCTATAATAAGATCTTTAGTAGCTTTTCATGTTTTTAGTTTTTTAGGTGTTTTGTGTTTCCCATAACATGTTTATGTGTCATTTGGAAGTATTAGATGCTTTATCGACTACTCTATTTGCATTAATTTGAATATTATTATTTCCATTATTCGCAAACATTCTTATGCTTGTTTTTATTTTGTTTTTTTTTGTAGTTGTTTATAGAATGGATCTTAGTATTGATAGTGTGGATGATAGCATTGACCTTTTTGCCAAAACTACTTCCAAAAGATGACTACTATCTTTTATATAGAATGAATTCGATTTCATACCAACGAGTCAGAATAATTAAAAAAACATTAGCCCATATTATTATTACTTATTATTAGTTAAAGGAAAAGAATAAATTAGCATATTATTGTTACTTTGTTAGACTAATTTTTTTATAATGAAAAATTACTTACTATTTGCATAGTCAATATTTGTATAGAGTTTTATTTTTAGAGTTAAATTAAATTATTAATAAAATATTTTATTTATATATATATCAACTTATTAGTTATATTATATTTTCAATTTGACTATATATAATATTAAATTGAATATCATTATTATCGAATTCATTAATTTATTAATAAAAAATTTTATACATCCATTAAAAATTATTTTCATTATAAAAAATGGATCAAATAGGTTGTGACCTATCTAGGCTAAACATGCAATCCATTTGGGCTAACATACATTAAATTCAGGGGTGGATCCAAATTCACCCAATCCATTTGGGCATTAGCCCATTTATAACTCATGCTTTTTGGTCCATTTATGACTTATACTTTTTAACCCATTTATGGCTCAATCCAAACTCATCCAATCCACTTATTGCCACCTCTAAATTGTGCATATTTATTAATGAAATATCAACTTGATTTTTCTTTCAAACCATAATCTCAATAGTAACTAATTGTTATTTTATTAATTACTCCATCTATTCTACTTATCACAATAATTTTTGGTTTTTATTTTATTTAATATGATAATTTTTAAATATTAAAAAACATCATTTTGTATTTTCTATTTTACTCTTATATATGTACAAAAAAGCGATAATTGAAACAGTAAAATTATATAACTATAAACAATTAATGAAATGATATTTTGGTAAATTATAATGAATATTAATTGAGTTTGATTTTAGTTAATGATTTTCTTATTTTATATAAAGAGTTAAAAAAAATTATCGCATTAAGTGAAATATTAACAAATGCAAATTACTTTAAACACTAAAAACATTAATTATACTCTTTTCTCAAAAAGATGGTCTCACTTCTTATTTTTTCATACATATTAAAAAAAGTTAGTTAATTTAGTTGATGTAATTTATTACATATGAAATTTATTTGTAAATGAATTTTTATATTTGAAATAAAATAATAAAAATATAGAATTGAAAATAAATTTCTTATTTTTATATTTGGAATAAATTAATAAAGAAGAGAATTTATTTTTATTTTATTTACTAAAATGTCTTCAATTCTAATTCACTTCAAACAACAAATATAATATTATGTCTATCAAATATAATATTATGGCCTGAATTCAGTTTTTTATCAAAAATTTTGGAGTATAATTGGCCCTAATGTCATTAAAGATTATCGCCAATGGCTCAATGATGATATTTTTCCTGATATCCTCACTAATACACTTGTTGTGTTTATTTCTAAAATTGATAATCCTGAGTCTATTAAGGATTTCAAACCTATTTTTCTATGTAATATTCTATATAAAATAATATCCAAGGTGTTTGCTAATAGACTTAAATTTATTATACCTAAGATTATCTCTAAATCACAATCAGCTTTTATTCCAGATAGATTGATAACTGATAATATCTTGGTAGCTTTTGAGATCCTACATAGCATGAAAAACCATATAGTAGGTAACAGTGGGGCAGTAGCACTTAAGATTGTTATTAGTAAAGCATATGATAAGGTCAATTGGAATTTTTTGGAAAGAATGCTTGAGGTATTGGATTTATCTAAAAAATGGGTAGACTAGATGATGTTATGTGTCCGTGATGTAAAATATTCTTTTCTTTTTCATGTTGTGGAGATAGGACCCATTATTCCTGAAAGAGGACTCCACTAGGGAATTCCTATTTTACCTTATCTATTTATTATTTGTGTGAAAGGTTTATCCTGTCTATTTAGAAATGAGGAGAGAAGGGGTCTAATTAGAGAGTGGAGAAGTAGCATGCAGGGTCCCAATGTTTCTCATTTATTCTTTGCCGATGATTCTTGTAACACCCTATACCCGGTCTGATAAACAATCCAAATACGGATGTCACAAACTGGTCTTTGCTCCTAATTAAATTAATATAATTTATGCTTAAATTATCAACTTCTAAATTCTTTACTCAAAAATTTTTCTAAAAATTTCGGCAGAACCTCCCCTTAATAATCACAGCCTCCTGAAGACAAAATACAAAAATAACACTTCTAAAATCAATCATCGATTTTCATCGCCTCAATCAAACTCCTACACAAAATATACCCATCGTCCTCAGTAAATAATTAAGCTAATCTACCAGTCACTATATCACTATTTAGATATCCAATTATTTTGTTCTCAATAATGCTTATACAAAATGCCATGACAAATCTGTTCAATATTATAATATTGAATCTCAACTAATCACTTATGAAATTACACTTAAATTATACTATCTTAACACATGCATACATGCCAAAATTTTCAAATAAATAAATAACACAAATAAATTGCTCTGAGTTCTTGATCGTCCATAATTCTAGTTGCAGCAATCTATGAAGGTTTCTATCTTTTGCATCGATGATACTGAATATTGAACCAACCTACGCGCAAAGAAAACCACGCGCTAAGTTATATGCTTAGTGGTGACTACCAAAATTACTTCTCAAATGATATAATATGACAATACAGTTATAAATCTCATACATGCATAAGCCAATTCACAAGACATATAAAGGTTACCAATTCTAGCTTATAGAGCATATAAAAACATCAATCAGTTAGAAAAATATAGAATTTCACTTACAAAATGCATATATATATATATATATATAAATACATGTTATGTGACACCCTCTATATAAATATATATCCTAAGTTCATCTTATATTAGTACCATTTCAAACACTATTAATTTATTATTTAATGAAATTTCGGCAATATAACAGCTTAAAATTCATGTTACACGAACCTGCAAAAAAACTTAATTTCACTTGCAATATCATTCCTCTAACTTCAGAACTTCAATCAACAATCCAGCACTGCTATAATTTCAACTCAACACATTCACGCAACTCTCTTTAACACAATTTGGTTCGGACTTGAGATGTCAATTCTCAAGCTTCCTACGTATCCTATTTAGGGAATCAGAACCACGTAGATTTTCAACTCTATAGTGCAACATAGCATTTTAAAGTTTTATTTAATCCAAAGTAGGAAAACATCGCTAAATTAACATAATATCCATATTTAAATCAAACTTCATATAATAATGCAAATTCATAAAGATTCATTATCATGGTACTTTCAATCTTATAATTATTGTTGTTCTATTCATTTCAAATACATTTACATCATTATCATAAATATTTGCTATATACTAAATTATTCATATTGAAAGTTAAGAATAGCCACATACTATAAATCATGCATTTCGCTCAATGCTTACTCTAAACTGCTTATCACTTGGACTGCATACTTTGTTTAAGATTCCCAATTTATTAACATATTATATATATTGATTTGCAAACTTCTACTTCCTTAGTTAACTCATCAAGTTCACACAAAATAAAGTTTTAACTATAAATGCATATGAAAATAAATAAATAATTGATCCAAAAGATAGAAGTAACAACAAACTCAAGATCTTTACGAATTTATGCCTAGAAATCAAGTACCAAACGTTTCTATATAAACCTTTTGTCATAATATATATATATATATATATATATATATATATATATATATATATATATATATATATATATATATATATATATATTGTAACTATCTCTCTTGCACAGTTTTATTTACTCAACTCATCTCACTTTCATACTCGACACATGTATTTGTAGGCATTTGGAACACATAATCATCATATTAATATTGATAAAGTCATTTCCAAAATAAGAATAGCAATGTAGTCTTTACCATACTCATAAATAATTATATAATTACACATAAATATATACCGACACATATAAGTGCTAAACACTATAGTTATAGGTTTTACTATGCTTTTTCCCTTGTTCACATATAAAATTTATCAGTTTGCCCCTAGAGGTGGTAAACCAATGAACCGAATAAGCGGGACAGAAAATCTGATATATTGGAGTGAGCATACAACTAGGGTATGAGACCATCTCTAGTAATACTATATAATGAGCCGACTATACATATTCTAAAATGGGTCTTCAAGGTACCAGAGCTGCCAACGAGCAAGCAACGGGCCTAAAGATACTGTCTGCTTTGTACCCTTATAAGATGCCTGAACTCGGGCCAGGACCATCCCAGGACACTCACAGTTTTCATATACGCGTCTTAACTACATTATAATCATGTCTCATTGTAATTATCTCATAATCTCATGGTATCCCGCGGTATCTTAGAGTTCTGGATAACCCACTAAACACTAAGGGCAAACATAAAATCATTAAATTAAATAAGTTGTATCATATATATATGTCAACAGTACTTATTTTCCATATCTATGGTTTTATCGTCATAAAGCATGGTATCACCAACTTTAGCCATATCTCATACGTTGCATTATTTGTATCATAGCAATAAAGATAAATTTTGCATACTTACATATGGTTATCGACCATCTTAATTACTTACACAGATTAATCTAATTCACATATCCATCCCTTCATATATATATATATATATGTACATTTATCATAGTCTGAGTATATAACCCAACCTACTCTAAGCAGTTGTTACTGAGAGATTATTTAAATCAAGATATACGCGCTTATTTATATAAAAACTATATGGTTTAGCATCATATCGTTTCATTATAATCTCGACGTTTTGAAAAGACGGCGCCATATAACAAACTAAAGAGCCTAATAGGAACAATCCACATTTGTTACCCTCACACCAATTTATGTGAATAATCTAAATTGTTTATTAAATAAAATTTAAAGAAGTAAATCTCATAGTCTAGTGCTTAATCCAAAATTTAACTAATTTGCTTTCTTTAACATTGAATCATATACTTATCCCATTTATCATACATATATAATCAATTCCCTATATTTCGTATTTAATACCTACTTGATGCTTTCTAACTTTAACTCTATGTATTCAGAATTATATACTTTAATTAATTTCTAGGTTTTAGTATTATTAATCAAAACATTAACAACCAGAATTTAATATTAAATAAGTAAAACTCAACCAACAAATACACTATACAAACACCATCCACACAGTAATAAACATTTAATGAAAAACTAAACAATCTTAAAATATTTATTTTTAGGAACCAAATCCACAAAGGTACTTTTAGTAGTCACTTACCTATTTTTTTCCTTCATTTCTATTAATCATGACCTCACCGAAGGCTCGCCAGAGCCTGGTCGGAGCTCTGTCAGAGTATGCTGATACTGCCATTGTGGAGATCGGAGCCTTAGGAGGTTGCTTCCAGTGGTCACATGCCTGTTCACGCTGCTGATCCATCTGCTACCGCCATGGAACCTCCCACTTTTTTGTTCCCCGGTCTGTCCATGGCTAACAATTGGAGGCGAGCGGTGGTTGTCGAAACAAGCACCTCCTTTCATGGAACTCGTCGGTGCTACTTATCTCACCGGTGGATGCCGTATGTCACCAAAAAGAAGGGAGAGAGAGCCTTCAATTATGGAAGGAAATCAAGGCTGATGGGTGGAATCTCGTGACACCATAGGAGAGGCGACGGTGGCATGGCTGGCCGGCGATCGGAGAAGATGGCAGCGAGCCCATCACCGACGATTTGCATCACTGATCAGCAACAAGGCTTATGCCTCCCTCTTCTCTTCCCAACCTCCTTTCTTTCCTTTTTCTTTTTTTTTCTATAAGTCTCTAGGTAATATTATTATTGTCATTATTATTTTAATTATTGATATAAATTTAGTTATATTAATGTCTTTTACTTTGATTTCTCTTTATGGCTTGCTAAAATAGTTAATTTAAAACATACTTAATTCAAAAGCTAAAATAATTTTTTTTTCTCGATAAATTTATACCACTATTTACCTGAATTGAAACATTATTAATGAAATAAACAAATTTTATCGATTGACTCAAACTCGAGGTGTTGCAATTCTCCCCTCCTAAAAAAAAATTCATCCTAGAAATTTATCTTGGCCCTCCAAAGATCATTACAACGGTATTCATTGCTACCGGCTAAATTATTACATAAGCTCCCACCAACAGTGAGATCAAATCCACTAAGGATTTCATTAACTGCTTTAATTTGGCAGCATTTAGCTGTTACACATCCATAATGTTAATCAAATTTCCTATCTTGTTGGTTTGCTCCCTCTTAATCCATAATAGCTTTGTGAATCCACTTAGTCAGTTTAGCACTTCTAGTACAAATCTGCCAACAATTTAACTGTGTCCTGATGTCTTATAAAGATCACCATCACTTATCAACGAGAACGCTTCACCCATTCCCATGTTGAAATATTCCAATAGTTGCCTCGAATATCAGGAATTACTTACAGGTAAACAGAGTGCATAACCACCATCTTAACTAAGTTCTATTGTCTTATGCCCAAAAATGCCTAAACCGGGCTCTGATATCATTAAATGTAACACCCTATACCCGGTCTGATAAACAAATCGGATACGGATGTCACAAATTAGTCTTTGCTCCTAATGTCAATAAATTAATATAATTTATGCTTAAATTATCAACTTCTAAATTCTTTACGCAAAAATTTTTCTAAAAATTTCGGCAGAATCTCCCCTAAATAATACAGCCACCTGAAGACAAAATACAAAAATAACACTTCTAAAATCAATCATCGATTTTCATCGCCTCAATCAAACTCCTACATAAAATATTCCCATCGTCCTCAGTAAATAATTAAGCTAATCTACCAGTGACTATATCACTATTTCAATATCCAATTATTTTTTTCTCGATAATGCTTATACAAGATGCCATGACAAATTTGTTTGATATTACAATATTGAATCTCAACTAATCACTTACGAAATTACACTTAAATTATACTATCTTAACACCTGCGTATATGCCAAAATTTCCAAATAAATAAATAACACAAATAAATTGCTCTGAGTTCTTGATCGTCCATAATTCTAGCTGCAGCAATTTATGAAGGTTTCTATCTTTCACGTCGATGATACTGAATATCGAACCAACCTAGGCGCAGAGAAAACCACGCGCTAAGTTATATGCTTAGTTGTGACTACCAAAATTACTTCTCAAATGATATAATATGACAATACAATTATAAATCTCATACATGTATAAGACAATTCACAAGACATATAAAGGTTACCAATTCCAGCTTATAGAGCGTATAAAAACATCAATCGGTTAGAAAAAGATAGGATTTCACTTACAAAATGCATATATATATATATATATATATATATAAATACATGTTATGTGACACCATCTATATAAATATATATCCTAAGTTCATCTTATATTAGTATCATTTCATACACTATTAATTTATTATTTAATGAAATTTCGACAATATAACAGCTTAAAATTCATAATACCCAAACCTACAAAAAAAACTTAATTTCAATTCCAATATCATTCCTCTAATTTCAGAACTTCAATCAACAACCCAACACTGCTATAATTTCAACTCAACACATTCACGCAACTCTCTTTAACACAATTTAGTTCGGACTTGAGATGTCAATTCTTAAGCTTCCTACGTATCCCATTTAGGGAATCAGAACCACGTAGTTATTCAACTCTGTAGTGTAACATAGCATTTTAAAGTTTTATTTAATCCAAAGTAGGAAAACATCGCTAAATTAACATAATATCCATATTTAAATCAAACTTCATATAATAATGCAAATTCAAAAAGACTCATTATCATGGTACTTTCATTCTTATAATTATTGTTGTTCTATTCATTTCAAATACATTTACATCATTATCATAAATATTTGCTATATTCTAAATTATTCATATTCAAATTTAAGAATAGCCACATACTATAAATCATGCATTTCGCTCAAAGCTTACTCTAAAATGCTTATCACTTGGACTGCATACTTTGTTTAAGATTCCCAATTTATTAACATATTATATATATTGATTTGCAAACTTCTACTTCCTTAGTTAACTCATCAAGTTCACACAAAATAAAGTTTTAACTATAAACGCATATGAAAATAAATAAATAATTGATCCAAGAGATAGAAGTAACAACAAACTCAAGATCTTTACGAATTTATGCCTAGAAATCAAGTACCAAACATTTCTATATACACCTTTTGTCATAATATATATATATATATATATATATATATATATATATATATATATATATATATATATATATATATATTGTAACTATCTCTCTTGCACAGTTTTATTTACTCAACTCATCTCACTTTCATACCCGATACATGTATTTGTAGAAATTTGGTACACATAATCATCATTTTAATATTGGTAAAGTCATTTCCAAAATAAGAATAGCAATGTAGTCTTTACCATACTCATATATAATTATATAATTACACATAAATATATATCGACATATATAAGTGCTAAACACTATATTTATAGGTTTTACTACGCTTTTTCCCTTGTTCACATATAAAATTTACCAGTCTGCCCCTAGAGGTGGTAAACCAATTAACCGAATAAGCGGGACAGAAAATTTGATATACTGGAGTGAGCATACAACTAGGGTATGAGACCATCTCCAGTAATACTATATAACGAGCCGGCTATACATATTCTGAAACGCGTCTTTAAGGTACCAAAGTTGCCAATGGGCACGCAACGGGCCTAAAGATACTGTCCACTTTGTACCCTTGTAAAATGCCTGAACTCGGGCCAAGACCATCCCAGGACACTCACGGTTTTCATATACGCATCTTAACTACATTATAATCATGTCTCATTGTAATTATCTCATAATCTCATGGTATCATGCGGTATCCTAGAGTTCTAGATAACCCACTAAACACTAAGGGCAAACATAAAATCATTAAATTAAATAAGTTGTATCATATATATATGTCAGCAGTACTTATTTTCCATATCTATGGTTTTATCGTCATAAAGCATGGTATCACCAACTTTAGCCATATCTCATATGTTGCATTATTTATATCATAGCAATAAAGATAAATTTTGCATACTTACATATGGTTATCGACCATCTTAATTACTTACACAGATTAATCTAATTCACATAGCCATCCCTTTATATATATATATATATATATATATATATATATAAGTGTTTGTAGATGTATGTGTACATCTATCATAGTCTGAGTATATAACCCAACATAATCTAAGCAGTTGTTACCAAGAGATTATTTAAATCAAGATATACGCGCTTATTTCTATAGAAACTATATGGTCTAGCATCATATTGTTTCATTATAATCACGACATTTCGAAAAGACGCGCCATATAACAAACTAAAAAGCCCAATAGGAACAATCCACATATGTTACCCTCACACCAATTTATGTGAATAATCTAAATTGTTTATTAAATAAAATTTAACGAAGTAAATCTCATAATCTAGTGCTTAATCCAAAATTTAACTAATTTGCTTTCTTTAACATTGAATCATATACTTATCCCATTTGTCATACATATATAATCAATTCCCTATATTTCGTATTTAATACCTACTTGATGCTTTCTAACTTTAACTCGGGTATTCAGAATTATATACCTTAATTAATTTCTAGGTTTTAGTATTATTAATCAAAACATTAACAACCAGAATTTAATATTAAATAAGTAAAAATCAACCAATAAATACACTATACAAACACCATCCACACAGCAATAAACATTTAATGGAAAACTAAACAATCTTAAAATATTTATTTTTAGGAACCAAATCCACAAAGGTACTTTTAGTAGTCACTTACCTATTTTTTTCCTTCATTTTCGTTAATCGCAACCTCACCAGAGGCTCGTCGGAGCCTGGCCGGAGCTCTATTGGAGTATGCCGATACTGCCGTTGTGGAGAACGGAGCCTCGGGAGGTTGCTTCCGGTGGTCACGCGCCTGTTCACACTGCTGATCCATCTGCTACCACCATGGAACCTCTCATTTTTTTGTTCCCCAATCTGTCCATGGCTGACGATTGGAGGCAAGCGGTGGTTGTCTGAACGAGCACCTCCTTTCATGGAACTCATCAGTGCTACTTATCTCACCGGTGGATGATGTATGTCATTGGAAAGAAGGGAGAGAGAGCCTTCAGTTATGAAAGGAAATCGAGGCTGATGGGTGGAATCTCGTGACACCATAAGAGAGGCGACAGTGGCATGGTTGGCCGGCAATCGGAGAAGATGGCAGCAAGCCCATCACCGGCAATCTGCATTACTGATCAGCGACGAGGCTCATGCCTCCCTCTTCTCTTCCCAACCTCCTTTCTTTCCTTTTCTTTTTTTTTTCCTAGAAGTCTCTAGGTAATATTATTATTGTCATTATTATTTTAATTATTGATATAAATTTAGTTATATTAATGTCTTTTACTTTGATTTCTCTTTATGGCTTTCTAAAATAGTTAATTTAAAACATACTTAATTTAAAAGCTAAAATAATTTTTTTCCTCGATAAATTTATACCACTATTGACCTAAATTGAAACATTATTAATGAATTAAACAAATTTTATCGATTGACTCAAACTCGGGCGTTACAATTCTTTTTTTTCTTTAATGCCATATGGGTAAAGTGTTTTGTTGTAAGGGACATTCTTCAAAAATATGAGAATGCATCGGGTCAATCCATTAATTTCCAAAAATCTAGAATTTTCTTTAGTCCGAATGTATCTCAATAGGAAAGATAAGGAATTTCTAGTATTTTTGGGATGAGTACTGACCAGATACTAGCAAGTGTACTAGATCGGCTAGTAATATAGGGAAATATAGATTAAGACCCCAAATATCGTACCCAAGGGAACATGGATTGCTAAGAATAATACCTATGTATGAATTAAATTAATCCGAGATTGTTTCCCAAATGTTTTTGATTCAAAAGCAAAAATTAAATAAAAGAAATAATTAAACAAAACAAAAGCTAAAACATAAATTAAAAACAAAACAATAACTGAAATTCTCTTGCTAAGGAAACTATCCACCTTAACTTTCATTGTAATGACTTAAATTCAAAGAATAATACCAGTGATTATGGAAAAACTAGTAATAAAGCCAAATATCTTTATTCAACTCTATCATTCTTAGTATTAAACTCATAGACAAATCTAATACTTAGCATGCAAATCTAGTTTTAACTTCCTAAATATTCATTGAAGCCTTTCTCAAGTGATTCAATTCCAATTCATTCTTGATTCTTCCTCTCTTAGTATTAACCAATAAAATTCATACATAATCATCTCATATTTCGGATAATAATCATGCATAAACATTAAAGAGTTAACCCAAGAACATGCAAATCATTAACTATGTCAAAACCAATTCTTAGTTATTTATTCAATAAACCAACAACCAATCTCAACACAATCAAGGATAAGAATATGCTTAAAATCAAGAAATAATCAACCGATATTGAAATTAAGCTCAAAATAAAGTCATAACAATGAAAAATTTAAGATCTCAAGAATCCATTAGCAAAAGAAGAAAAAATTACTTCTTAAACATAATTAAAAACTAAAGACAAAGTTGAAAGATTAAAACAAAATTGAAAGAAAAACTAAAAACAGAAAAACTAGAAAAAACAAGTAAAACTAAAACTAAAGCAATTAATCTCTTCTAAGCCTTCATTCCTCCTTTCTTTGGTGTTAGAGTTGTCTATTTATAGGCAAAATATGTTGTAGAAGCCTTCTAAACTTCCCAAATTGGAGTAGGAGAAGAATCCTTCTTGAATTGGAAAAATCGGAATCCTTCGCTTCATGGGAGTCTTCATCACGTGGCCATGTGTTCCCTAGTGTTAATTCACACGTGGCCATATGTTGTTGTTTGAAGAAAATCACGTGGCCATGGGTTTTCTTCTTGCTCTTCTTTATTTCTTCTCACATGGCCACGTCTTTACTAGCTTTGTTCTTCACGTGGCCACGTGTGAGACTCTTCAATGAACTCACGTGGTCACGTCTCAGGGCTCTAGCCTGGACGTCAACTTGTCTTACATCAATTCTTCATATTTGCACTTTTGGCCCTAAACTTTGCCCTTTTTACACTTTAAGTCCTTTTATGTCAAATTAACCCTGAAAATCAACCAAAATTTACAATTAACTCCAAAAACATAAAAATAACAAATTAAACTCAAATTAAACCTAATTAACACAAAATTAACTTAATTAAACACCTAAAAACATACTAAAAATACTATATAAATGACTATTATCAAGTACTTCTCTTGACCATGGTCGTTACTTGGATCTCCCCTCTTTGATGGGTCAGAATAAAAGAGCTATTTTTGCTTTCATTAAAAATAAGCTTTCATAGAGAATCACCAACTAGAGAAATAAATTGTTATTTAGAGCAGGGAAAGATATTCTTTTGAAATCAATTGCTCAAGTAATTTCCACTTATTGCATTAATATTTTTTTCTTCCTATCTCTATTTGTGAAGAATTGTAGAAAATAATGAATTATTTTTGGTAGGATAAAAAGGAATAATGGAGAGAGAAATTCACACTGACTGGGGTGGGGGAACATGTGTGGTAGAAAGGATATGAGAGGTTTGGGTTTTCGAGACCTTCGATGTTTTAATTTATCAATGCTTGCTATATAGGGTTGGAGACTTTTTTCTAATCCTAATACTCTAATGTTCAAAATCTTCAAAGCTAAATACTTTCCTTCAGGGAATTTTTTAAATGCTCGACTGGGATCAAATCCTAATTTCAGTTGGTCCTAATTTCAGTTGGCATAAAATTATAAAGGCTAAAGGTTTATTAGAATAAGGTATCAAAAGTGAGTAGGAGATGGGAAATCAATCTTGTTTAAAAAGGACCCTTGGCTTCCAAGGGATGACAATCTTTTATAGGTGATGGGATGAATTTTATTGAGGATGGGGTGAGAGTTTGCACTTTTTTAAGGAATGGAGGGAAAGAATGGGATGTAGATAAGCTGATTGAATTATGTAATGTGGATGATGTTCATATTATTTTAAAAATCCCTTTACCTTTGACTCATAGAGAAGACAATTAGTTATGGCACTATGATAAAAAAAAAGGGTGTTATATGATAAAGAGCAGATACCAGGTGGCAGTTAAGTGGCTTCGTAATGTCAATTTTCAACCTTCACACTTATGGAAATCCATCTGGAAGTTGAATATACCTCTCAAGGTTCACAATTTTTTATAGGGAACTTTAAGAAATATTCTCCCTCTTCGTACTACATTGTTGCAGTGTGGGTGTGTAATCAATCCTTATTACTTAAATTGTAACTGCAATGAAGATGTTGTTCATATGTTTGTCAATTGTCATTTTGCTAGGGATGTGTGCAATTTCTTTGGTTTAAATGTTCCAGATAGTGTCACATCTATGGTTGGATTTCTTTTTGATTTATATATTGCTTTGGGAAAGGACAAGTTTGAAGAAGTATGTTTAGTCTTATGGCAATTATGGAATGTCAGGAAAAAATTAGCTTGGAATAACATTTTGATGGCCCCTCATATTGTAGTCCAATCTACATTATCATTCTTTGGGGAATGGAAAGCTGCACAGGAGGTTCTTAACAACATTTTCATGCCAGTGCCCTTTGATCCTTTGCAAT
This sequence comes from Excoecaria agallocha, assembly GCA_037975025.1. Lineage (NCBI taxonomy): Eukaryota > Viridiplantae > Streptophyta > Magnoliopsida > Malpighiales > Euphorbiaceae > Excoecaria > Excoecaria agallocha. Next base: position 73,499,099 of record CM075807.1, read on the forward strand.
ATGGGACATGTCTCTAGAGATGGGGTGTTATGGAGTTGTAATATTGATGCATCTATCTTCTCTTCTCAAGGTAAAAGTGGTTTTGGGGGCTATTTTCAGGGATATAAATAGGCAATTTATGAAGGCTATTTCGGGTCATTGGCCAGGGGTCTTTGCTGCTCGCGTTGCAAAGGGATTAGCCCTCCATTCAATGCTTTCTTGGGTCACCAATCACCTTTCTACTAAACGTGTTATCAACATTGATGCTCAGGAACTTTCTCTTGCTTTTAGTAGACCTTTAGTTGATTTATCTAACTTTGATTTGATCATTGCAGACTGTAATTCTTTATTTTCTAGTTGTCCAGATATTAGCATTTCATGGATTAGTAAAGCAAATAATTTTGAGGCTCACAAGCTAGCTACAGCTTCTCTATTATTTTTCTTTCTATTGCTAGGATGTAATCCCTTCTTGTATTTGATTTTTTCTTCTATAAAGGTCATTTTCTTTCAAAAAAAACTATTCTAATTTATGATTTCATCTTTTTTCACCGTACCAATACAAGTTTAATTATTTAACGAGAATTTAATAGATATATAATTAATCAAATAATAATTCAATTAATATAAGTCAATTCATTAAACTAGGGTTTTTTAATATTACACACAACAAATTAATTTACAAAATATATATAAAAAAAGCAAATACTAATCTGGTTGAGAAACTGAAAAAAAAAGGAAGAAAAAAAGTTAAAAACACATAACTTATATATATTATAATAAGAGTACTATAGTTTTTAAATTTTGGCTTCTTAAAAATATGTAATTCATTGGCAGATTCCACCTATTTTAGTGAAATTTGGTGAAGTTATAATGAAATATATGGAATTCAATTTGTGAAATTTAATTTTTTTTGAAGCATAAAAAATAGAAATTATAAATAAATTCCATAAAAATTTATAGAATTCATTTATTCTAAGGATGTTAAAAAAAAAATGAAACTGTAATTTTAAATAAATAAAAAAGAAATATAAAATTATCTTTTTGGTAGATGTCATCCCGTAAAATTGATTTGTGAATTAATTTTTATATTTGATAATACATATGCAAAATGGATGAGGCGATATATGGGCCTTTAACAAAGTTGAATATGGACAACACTAGAAATCTAAAATCTGGGAAATTACAGGCCCAACTATGATTGTTAGGAGAAGATTTGAGGCGCTAATGGTCCAATGATTATGGCAGAAATTTGAAATGAGAAACTAACGGTCGAAAAGCTTTTTTCTTTTGCTTATGTGATATCATCTGGAATTTTAAATCCATATAGTATTTAAATTACATTTTTTTCTAGAAAAAGTAAAGTAGAAAATTAAAATTCATTTTGATTTTAAAAAAGGGAAGAGGAGAGGGTGGCTCTCCACACTCATGAGTACTGTACCTATAATTCTGTATGTGCAATTTTTCTTCATTAAATCAATATTTTATTATTAATCCAACGGTTCAAAATTACATGTTCCAGATTTGTCAGCCATGACCATTTTTAAGTATCAAAAATCAATTGTTTTAAAAAAAAAAGTATCAAAAATCAATTGGATTGAGTTGTTAATAAAATGGAATTTACTTGTTACCAAATTTTTACTCTCATAAGGTAAAAATAAATAAATCATACAAAAAAAATTAAATCTTTTAAATATTACAATTAAAATCACTTTATTTGAAAATCCATGAATTCAATATTAAATTGTAATATATTATACTAGTTTGCAATTTTTTTAACTGTATTTTATGTGTAATGTAATATTGTATTAATTTTAAAAAGAATAAAATAAATAATAAGTTTTAATTTCATATTCTCTTTTTTTTTTCTTGAATATCATTATATTTTAATCATTTTTAATAACTCATAAAAACTCTAAAAAATACTTATTTTTTTAATTAAAAATTTTTTCCTTAAAAGACTAAGGAGGATGGATTTCCAGAATAAAAATTTTAAAAAATGATTTAAGATAAAAATTTGGTATTTATAAAAAAATAAAAAAATATATATATAATACATAATTAAACTTCAAATCACGTCACTTTTTAAAGTTCAAACCAAATTGACCAAATTGCCTATAGTTAAATTTGATTTTTAAATCTGATTTGGTTTTACACAATCCTATATATATAAACATATTTAGATTATATTTAATATATTCAAATTTTAAAATTCAAATTACATAAATATATAATTTCAGTATGTATATAATATTTAAAAATATATATATAATAGTAATATTAATATACAATATTATAGCAAAAACTTTGGGTCATTTAGGTTATCCATGGAGTGATCCTTAATTTTGAAAGCAAAATAGCAAATGGTATGCCCCTTTTCGGGTCGGATTACTATTTTCGATAGATTCAAATTAAATTTTTGGTTAGAGTAAAAAAAATTGGCAGATTTAATTTTTACCATATTGCATAAATTCAATGATGAATTGTGTATTATTACATCCAATGTATATTCATTAGCTTTCCGAAAAAAATTCAAACGCTGTATTTGTATTATTTCATCCATTCCATTCAAAGTAATAATTTTTAAATTTTAAAACATATTAATTATGTATTTTTCTATTTTACCTTTATATATATAAAAAAAATAATAATAATAGAATTGAGATGTTAGCATCGTGAGCTCACGTAGGCGTAGCCATAAAATATTAATGCAAAAAGTATCCATAATCATTTATATATTTTTAAGCAGATGACATGTGGAGATGTTATTAGGATGAAGTCCAGGCACGTAGCTTCCAAGCCAAGTCAATTAAATTATTTTACGTAAAATAATTTTAACAAGAAAAGTCAGATGCAAAAGAAATTTAGCGTAATATTATAACAATTATGGTTTAGGAATTTTTCTAATTAAATAGAAAAAGACAAATGCCCTTTCAAATTATTAATTTTTCTTCTTAAAAATCAACTAATTAAAGTGAGATGGTGATATATAATTTTATGGAGAAAGAGTATGGAATTCTAGTAATTATATATAACCTACCTACCAACCAAAATTGTATAATTGAGTACAAGTGAGAGCGGTGATTTTGCTTTAGGTACACTACTCTTTCAAATTGCGTTCTTTGTACAGAAGAAAGAAAAAACTCAATGGACCCTCCCACTTTTATCGTATCATTACTTCCTTACTAATTCAAATAATATATAAATTTTTCCTAAATTATCACAATTTAATATATTATTTTTTAAACCTAAATTACTTGAATATTAGATTGTTCTCTGTAAAAACATGTATCATTTCATAAAAAAACGTATAAAAATTATGCTCACTTTTGATGTGTTATCAGTAGCAAAAATATAATATTTTTAATAAGTTCATATGGTCATTAATTTTCTATGTCATATAATCTCACCCTAATAATTTTTTTTTTTGCATAAATGAAAATAAATTAAAAAATATGTAATTAATATTTCTTGAAATTTGAAAGTTATCACATTAAGTGGGAAAAAAAAAAGACTCCAAAAATTGTGGCGATGAATGGAACTGAATTCTTGCTTTATATCTTTTTTTTTTTCATTAAAAAATATATAAATATATCTCTAATTAATAATGGAATTAGTATAATTGAAAATAGCAGGATCGGAGTCACATGAGAAATAAAGATAGCAATTCTCCTTTACATTTTTTTAAATAATTTTTTTAAAAAAATTATAAGTTCAATTTTTAAAATTATAATTTTAAGTTTCACTATTTGATACTCACTCTGTCCTATTTTAAGAAATATTTTTCTATTTTTTACTAGAATTAAAGAAATGATTAAAATATCTCAATTTCATAAAAAAAAATTATAATTAAAAGTAGATAGTAATAAAAAAGAGAAATATTTAATAATTGTATAATAAATAGGAGTATACGTGTAAATATATCTTTTAAATTTTAAAAATGATATTTCAAGTGAGACAAACTAAAATAGAAAAAAGTACTTATTAAAATGGGATAGAGGCAGCATTATTCGTATCTCAACTAAATTTATCTCCTTTAATATTAATTTCTATCACATTTGCCCTCCTTACTCTATAATTCTAGATATTCCCTCTAAATTTGCATGTAATAAGTCATAAGTAGGTGGATTTAATTAACATTTAAATGATTCCTTAGGATATAATCACTCGGATCATATTAAAAAAATAAATAATAATTAATCCAAAGGATCTTTAACAATCCGCTTGTGAATTATTATTTATTATTATTATTATTAGTGAACTAATTTTGACTTTCATAGAAATTGTCAACTTATGCTTTGGATGATCCCAGTAAGTGGGGCCAATGAACTTGACCGGTTCAGCCTGATTGATTGTGAATTGCCGGCCCATGGTTACAACAGTTGGCCAGGTGTCAACACTCTGAGCGACGTTGCTATAGACTGCAAGGGTGCGGCAGGTACTTTGAAAGAAAATATAATGCCTTTTGAAATTTAATAATTTATCAATTAAATCGATAATAATTGGAAATATCCTTGATCTTTATTTTATCAATTCATGTATATTCAGAGGTTTAAATGCCTCTATAATTTTTGTTTTTTTTAAAAAGTGTTAAAATTGAATTATTTTAATACTAGTTTCAATAAATATAGAGACGTAATATAAAAACTTTTTTAGTACCATTTTGAAAAATTATAAAATTATAATATCTTTTTCGGACAATAGGTCTAATTTTTTAACGTGACATATAATTTTGAAAAATAATTTAAAAAACTAAAATAAAATTGAGGAAAGAATAATATCTTTTTCGGACAATAGCTCTAATTTTTTATTTTTTTGACTAATTTTTGTGAAACTCTATGGTACTATTTAAATTTAATTATTGTATTATTGTTATTCCATAGAAGAATGTAACTGTTAAAAAATAAAAAAGTTAAACAAAACAGGAAAAATACAGAGAAACTGAAGAAAATGCTTTGATAGAAAACAAGAGACACGGCTCGCACGTGACACTAACATTTAGCTATCTAAATAAGGGGTGGGTCCAACGGTGGGCCCTTCGGCTCCCAAGCTCAGTAATTGGCTGAGGGTTAATGAGTGGATAGGAGTGTGGGGCCAGACAGCAATTTTTTCTTCATTTGATTAACATATTACTTTTATTTTTGTTCCTCATTTTTCAACCTAAAACGCGTTTGCCTTTTTGGAGCTTGACAAAGTTGCCCCGGTAATACATCAATTATTTTCTACACATTTGCATGCTTTTTTTTTTTAATATAAATTAAACTTTTATTAATAAAAATACATCTGTAAAATTATAAATGATAAGTCCTGAATTTTTAGAACTTATAAGTACATGAAGAAGAACTGGGGGTCAGCTGAGCCGATCTGGTAGACTTGGCAAGCTGATCTGCAAAGCAAATAAGGATTAACCCCTAGGGTGCAAGGGATTAGTACTCTAATGCTTAAGTCATAGGATGTAAATAGAGAAAATATAACGAGAGAATAGTAATGTAAGCAATACCTTGTTCCTGAAGTTTTTCTTTGTATATATAGTCTCTAAATAGCTAGAGCCTATGAGGTTAGAGTATTTGAGTATTGGATGTTCAATATCTGCAAATGGCAAGTTTAGGCATCTAACATAATAGCCTACAGGATATGAGTTGCATAATGTGATAGGTTAAGTAGCACAAATAGATCGGACATCAGGTTCGATCAAACCTCCTTGACATATGTCAGCTCAAGTGGCTAATAGGCTGAGATACAGCAATTGGGCCTGAGACTAACTGATCATGTGATTATTGCAAGCCTAAGTATGATAAAATGGATATTATCATTTGTTCCTTTACAACATTCGATCATTAACAAAGATCGAAGGAAAAGAGGCGGGCTATTGATGTCTGAAAACGCTACAAGAAAATATCAAAATAGCAATGGAATACATTTTGTTGGTAATTTAGCAACGGAATACGAATTTCGTTGCTAATTAGCAACGAAAAATGAATTTCGTTACTAAAAGTGGCTGAAGTTTTTGGGATTTAACAACAGAATACAAAACGGCTGTATTCTGTTGCTAAAAAGGGGGAAAGATTTTAGCGTCAAAATATAGTAATGAAAATTAGCAATTGAATGCTATTTTCGTTGTAAAATATGGCATCAATAGTTGGCAAAAAAATTGGGAATGAAATTTAGCAACGAAATTTCATTTTTGTTGCTAAAGTATAATTCGTTTGCTAAATAACTAATATTCGGTTCTAAAATACCAACATATTTGTTTTTCCGTTGCTAAAATAACAACGGAAAAACTATTCAGTTGCAATTTTAGCAATGAAAATTAAATTTCATTGGAATTTTTGGTTTCAAGGAGATGGAAAAATTTTGGGGCCAAAAATACAAACAAAATCATTTTTTCGTTGCTAAAATAACAATGAAAAAACTATTTGGTTTCAATTTTAGCAACGAAAATTAAATTTCATTGGAATTGTTGGTCCCAAGGAGATGGGAAAATTTTGGGACCAAAAATACCAACAAAATTATTTTTTCACTGCTTAAATAGTAATGAAAAAACTATTCGGTTGTAATTTTAGCAATGAAAATTAAATTATGTTGGTATTTTTGGTGCCAAGGAGATGGACAAATTTTGGACCAAAAATACCACCGGAATTCATTTTCCGTTGCTAAAATAGCAATGAAAAAACTATTCGGTTGCAACTTTAACAACAAAAATTAAAATTTCGTTGGTATTTTTGGCCCCAAGAAGATGAAAAAATTTTGGGACCAAAAATACTAACCGAATTCATTTTTCATTGCTAAAATACCAATGAAAATTTTATTCGTTTGCAATTTTAGCAATGAAAATTAAATTCCATTGAAGATGGCGAAATTTTGGGACAAAAAATACCAACGAAAAATATTCAGTTGCAATTTTAGCAATGAAAATTAAATTTCGTTGGTATTTTTGGTCCCAAGGAGATGGAAAAATTTTGGAACCAAAAATACCAACAGAAAAACTATTCGGTTGCAATTTTAGCAACGAAATTTAAATTTTGTTGGTATTTTTGGCGCCAAGAAGATGAAAAAATTTTGGGACCAAAAATACCAATAAAATTATTTTTTCGTTGCTAAAATAGCAATAAAAAACTATTCGGTTGCAATTTTTAAACTACGTCATTTTATTTTTATTTCTTAAAACCTATGTAATATGCATAATATCCCTCCTCTTTCACTCTCTAGTTTTTTTTTTTTTTGCCCTAACCCACAATCGAGTGGCCCTATTTTATCTCCACCTTCGCCTCACCCTCTCCCTCCGATCTGCAGAGTAGCAGCTCGTTAGCCAAATATTTTCGTTCAGCTTCACTCGCATTTCACTCTCTTTGCGACTGAAGGTATATATTGAATTTCCTTCCCTCCAATTGGTTCTTGAAGTTCTCCGCTTTGATTTCCTGTTAATCTAGATCTTTTTTAACTAAATTAAGCTCAGATTTACATTTATCTTTTTTTTTTCCTTGTGGATATATATGTGTTCATATTTCTGTGGATCTTTTTTTCTTCATTTTTTTCGTTATATGTGTTCATGTCTGTTGATAAAGAACTTTCCCATTGGATTTTACTGCTACTTTCTACTTTGATGGCTCTATTTTTATTTATACAAAAATTTATACAAAGTGGCTTTACTTTCGCGGTTATTCTTGCCTGCTTTCAATTTGGGTGATTCTGTGTAAATGAGCTAAGCTCATCTTTTATTTTATGTCTAGCTCTATTTTTTATAATAGGTGTTATTTTCATCCTGAGGTTATGTTAGGTTGTCTTTTGTTTTTGCTGTTGGTTGGGTTTTGTCTTTTTTTTTTTCTTTTGCTCAAGCCTTGCTTCCTGTCTAGTTGGGCTATGGTTGTTTTGCTCTATTTCTTTATGTTCGGTTTTTGGTTATTCCAGTTTTGGCTCTTGCTTTTGAATCTAATGTCGCTGTTTGCTAATGATTTTTTTTGGAGCTTAGAAGATGTTCAGACAAAGAGCTCTCCTTCTTTGTTTGTTCTCAAAACATTTCTTAGTTTGCTTTATCCATTTTAGCTAGTTCAGGTATTTATCTTTACTATTTATTATAATTTTTTCGTTGTTTAACCTTAAATTTTTTCCATTGTTCTTCTTGTGAATCTAATGACGGCTTGAAATTAAAGGCAATTGACTTGTAAATTTTGAGATAGGAAGCCTACATATCCTAAAGTATTTATGCACACCCACACAAAAAAGTATGATGGTCAAACATTCATCAATACTCGTTGTAGATAACTCAACGTATGTAAAATTTATACATCAATATTAATTATTTTATGAAAATATAGCTAATTAATTATAACTATTGTAATGATAGGAGCAAATACAAGAGACTCATTCAACAGTGGCAGAGCTTTGAAAGTGTTTATGAAAGTTAGATATTTCTTGAAGTAGTTGGTGGTAAGAATAACCATGGAAGGATTTTTGGTTTAGGATCAATTGCAAATATTTCCCATTCGAATTCCACTACATCATCTATAGCTACTTGTACTAAGTGGTGTGAATCTCCTCACAAAGTCATTCAGTTGGAGACCACACTCACCATTTTCATGGATATTATAATCCAGCTAAAGAATCGGGTAAAAGATTTGGAAACCAAGGGTGCTCAGCAACCATATCGTGCTCCTTCACCACCACCACCTATATAGCTTAGATTTGTAATTTTTAGTTGTTGATACTGACTTTATATTGTTTTTATTATGGCTTTCATGGATTTTTACTTTACATTACTATAATATATTTTTAGGATTTTAATTGTTGTGCATTACAATTTTTATATTATATTGCCAATAAGAATATTTTCTTAAATTTCATTATGAATTTGGATTATATTTATTTATAAATAAAAAACTTTGATTGAAATTAAAACAACATGCCAAGCTAACATAGTTTTACGATTTCTGATGTTAAAAATAGCAACAAAATAATATTCGGTTGCTAAAATTTTTCAATGAAAATTGATATTTGTTGCTATAAATAGCAACGAAAAAGAAAATTTTGTTGCTATTTTTAACAACGGAATTGTTATTCGGTTGCTATAAAATCAACGAAAAATGAATTCTGTTGCTATTTTTAGCAATTGGAATTTAATTCGATTATTAAAAATAGCAACCGAAATTTTAATTTCGTTGGTAAATATAACAATAAAAATTATATTCCTTTGCTAATTTAGCAACGGAAAAAGAAATTTCATTGGTAATGTTGACCCATTCACCGAAACATACATTACAAGAAAATTACAGAATAGCGATAAAATTTAGCGAGTACAAGAAAAATCGTTGTTAAATCACTGATATAGTGATAGAATTGCGATGGCAAATGAATTTTTTCATAACTGTTGGTAGGGATGCAAATGAACATATATTTTGCAACAATTTAGCGAGAACATCGATAATTTGTCACTAATTTTGGCGCAAAATTTAGTGAGAATTTGGCGAGCACAACAGTCAAGTAAACTAATTAGTTTAGCATGTGGTATGCTTTTTCTAAAAGCTTAAATATCGTAAGTATACGGTGTACCGATTATAGTACTTCAGAGATCTATCCCACGAGAAATGTTGATTAACATTGTATACTATTACTACTCGATTTTAATCTTGTTTACAATGCTCACTAATTTGCAAGTTAAAACTATTATTAACACTACACTAAATTAAATATTATTCTACTTTAATGATGATCAGAGAAGACTTATGAATGTGATGAATGTAATATATATATAAATATGGAACTTGTTAGTTTTCTCTTTTATATAATTTAATCTTTATCATGCAAGCCAAGTTGGAATAATGTTCTATGTCGCAACTCTTGCATCTAGACTGGATTATACCTTAAACATGCATTTATGGTTCTAAATCACAGCTCTCGCATTTAGACTAGAATGACATAAACACACATTTAAAGAATAAAAACCAACCTATAACAACTATCTCCACATGCAATCTCTCAAACTATGCTTTGATAATGAATTTTCTATTAACTTTCAGAAAGATGTTGCTCTCGCTAACTCTCTTACTGATAACCACTATGATGAATTTTAGTGAAGGAATTGCCATCTAAGGTCGTTTTCCTTAACTTATAATGATAGTAATAAAGTTTTAATAGCAAATCCTACATATAAAGAAAAATGAAAGAGAAATGAATAAATATGAATAACAACATTCAAGTTCCTAAAAAGAATTCATAATAATAACAAAAAAGAAGTAAAGATTAGAAATAAAAGAAGGGGATCTCTCAACCCTTCTTCCTTTCACCAAGTGTAGTCTTCTTCCTTGCTTGTGCCTCCTCTTCAAGCCATAATACTAAAACTAAAACCTACAACTATTGTTCTCTAATTACACTTTCAAATAAATAAAAATAATAGATCTTTTCTCCCTCTTTTGATTATAACTTCCAGGTATTTATAGATTTTCAAGCATTAAGTTCCTTCAAGTGCCCCTCCATAGGTATGCAACCCTTGGTGTCCTTTTAGGTGACTTTTCAAGATTAACTGCATTTAACCACCTCCTGTCGTGCTCACGGCACTTGTTGCGCTCGTGACAGAACATGCTTCCTTCTTTCACCTTTCTCTTCGTCATTTTTTTGCCCTAGACATGTGTCATTTGTCACGGTCGCGGAAGGGCTTCTTCTTCACTCCTTTATTAGTGCTTCCAAATTTACCCATTTAAGCTCCAAATTGATTTCTTAACTCCTATAAAACAAATAAAACAACCAAGAACACACAAAACAAATAAAAGCAACAAAATACACTTAAAATATATTAATATTAAACACTATACTTGCTAAAACTAAGCACACATAGATACTATTTATGAGCTTTTCGAGCTCATATCAATTTCCCACACTTAAACCTTTTCTTATACTCAAGCAAAACTTTAAGATGGATAAGAAAATAACATAACACAAACATATAACATAAATATGGAGTTCGTTATCTTGAGATTCTCACAACTTAACAAATGCAAGGTTCCCTTAACACATTAATTATGAGTCAATGTCAACAAATACCAAAATAAAATCTTAGATCTACAAGATTTAATACTCATATGCCACCAATAAGATAAACAAGAGAATGCAAAGCACTAAGATATGAAGTTCTTAAAAACCTTACTTCTTACAACATGTACTCTAACCTAGTAAGTATTACAAAATGTAGAGTTATTCTCTCATAATTTATGCTTCACATCGCTCAAGTGTTTAATGGATAGTGTTTAACTCATATTTTCTCTTGTACCACCACATGCCATAAGCTTGTATTAAATAATAATCTCTATCACTAGCATAGAATAATGCACAAAATTAAAAGGGTCTTTAAAGGGTTATAGCTTGGCTTAGGTTAGGGTAGGAAAAATTTCGATTAAGTAGCTCATTTATGTGGAAAAACATAGCAAGTATTAAAAACAAGTAAGACTTCGTATTGCAAAAACTAAACATGATATCTATCTTTCCTAAGAAAATTTTCATATCCCCATACAACATTCTTCAATTCCCACTAGTTTTCACATTATGCTCAACTTTAACTAGTTGCTTCTCTTACTTTTATCCTCATTATTTTAAAGCAAACTAGTGTAGTAGTTTTCCTTTTTCTTCTTTTTATTATTTTTTTCCTATTTTTTTTTAATATATAGATATGCAACTAGTGGACATTTAACGTAAGGGATTAAAAATGATTCATAAACTTACAAAATATCAATACTTTATCTTACTCATCAAAGCATTACTATATCTTCCACACAAGTTTTTCTCTATAGAAATGCTTAATTTATCAAAAATTTGGTTAAGGCTAAACATAAGCGCATGAATAAAATGGGATAGGCTCAAAATGGCTACCTAAAGTCAAAAAGGGTAGTTGTTTAAGCAAGCTAAAAGAAGTTATTTCTAATGTCCTTATCATTTGTCATGCATATCATATACTAAATGTGATCTCAAAAATTATCTAACATAAGTTCTAGAATAATGAATACAAGAGGAATTCTCTCAACAAAAATTATTAATATCATTAAGGCTCAAAAACTCACCATGGCTATGACAAAACTTTACATCATGCAAAACTCACTAATCTAAAGAACATGCTTAAAGAAACTTGGCTTAAAAGAAATGTATACCAAGGTACTTTACCTAAACATGCCTATCCATGGAAGCATAATCATATTAAAACAAAAGATCCTTAATTCTAAGTTAATCAATGTATCCAAGAGACTCATAATTAAATATGTAAGGACTACCTACATATGCCACTAAGTAAATACCTAAAAAGAAAAACTCGATAACACAACATAACATAACATAACATAAAAACTTAAAACTAATCCTATATACAAACTAACAACTAGCTTCCCAACACTTATAGGAAACAATATCCTCAAGGAAGACACAACAAAACACCCAAAAATAGAAAAATAAACAAAAAGATACATGCAAAAACACAAATACAAAAATAAAATTAAAAGTAGGAGTTAAAGAAAATGTTACATAGCCGATCCATTAGGTGTCACTTCTTTGGAATCGCACTCGTGATATATGTCGCATTCGCAATAATGAAGGAAAAATCATTAGTTTTTTAGTTTAGTTTTTTTTCCTGAAATTTATAATGAAACACTAAGTAATATAACCTGTAGAACCAAATAAACTATGTTAGTATACTAAATCAACTAAAAACAACACAAAACAAAACAAATTAAATATTGTAATCCAAAATCATAAATCAAGATTCATAATAACAATAAATTTAATCAAGCATTCCCCGGCAACGGTGCCAAAAACTTGGTATGCTTTTTCTAAAAGATTAAATACCGTAAGTATACGGTGTACCAATTATAGTACTTCAGATATCTATCCCACGAGGAATGTTGATGAACATTGTACACTATTATTACTCAATTTTAATCTTATTTGCAATGCTCATTAATTTGCAAGTTAAAACTATTATTAATACTACACTAAATTAAATATTATTCTACTTTAATGATGATCAGAGAAGACTTATGAATGTGATGAATGTAATATATATATATATATATATATATATATATATAAATATGGAACTTGTTAGTTTTTTAGTTTTCTCTTTTATAGAATTTAATCTTTATCATGCAAGCCAAGTTGGAATAATGTTCTATGTCGTAGCTTTCGCATCTAGACTAGATTATACCTTAAACATGCATTTATGGTTCTAAATTGCAGCTCTCGCATTTAGACTAGAATGACATAAACACACATTTAAAGAATAAAAACCAACCTATAACAACTATCTCCACATGCAATCTCTCAAACTATGTTTTGATAATGAATTTTCTATTAACTTTTAGAAAGATATTGCTTTCGCTAACTCTCTTACTGATAACCACTATGATGATTTTCAGAGAAGGAATTGCCATCTAAGGTTGTTTTCCTTAACTTATAATGATACTAATAAAGTTTTAATAGCAAATCCTACACATAAAGAAAAATGAAAGAGAAATGAATAAATATGAATAACAACATTCAAGTTCCTAAAAAGAATTCATAATAATAACAAAGAAGAAGTAAAGATTAGAAATAAAAGAAGGGGATCTCTCAACCCTGATTTCTTTCATCAAGTATAGTCTTCTTCCTTGCTTGTGCCTCCTCTTCAAGTCATAATACTAAAACTAAAACCTACAACTATTGTTCTCTAATTACACTTTTAAATAAATAAAAATAATAGATCTTTTCTCCCTCTTTTAATTATAACTTCCAGGGCATTTATAGATTTTCAAGCATTAAGTTCCTTTAAGTGCCCCTCCATAGGTATGCAACCCTTGGTGTCCTTTCTGGTGACTTTTCAAGATTAACCGCATTTAACTACCTCCTATCACGCTCGCAACAACTGTTGCACTCACGACAGGACATGCTTCCTTCTTCCACCTTTCTCTTCCTCATTTCTTGCCCTAGACATACGTCCCTTGTCGCGCTCGTGGCATCTATCGTGTTTGCGGCAAGGCTTCTTCTTCACTCCTTCATTAGTACTTCCAAATTTGCCCATTTAAGCTCCAAATTGATTCCTTAACTCCTATAAAACAAATAAAACAACCAAGAACACACAAAACAAATAAAAGCAACAAAATACATATAAAATATATTAATATTAAACACTATACTTGCTAAAATTAAGCACACATAGATACTATTTATGAGCTTTTTGAGCTCATATTAGCATGAAACAACAAGTCCATGCTAATCAGCAATAAGTTTTATCCTCTCTAATTTAGCGAGAACAATTGTCCTCGTTAATGCTTAATTCATGTGACATGTAAGGTAATTAGCGAGGAAAATATTCCTCGTTAATTCTTGGTTAGGTTGACATGGTATATATGAATAGATTAGTGAGAACTTTTTTCTCGCTACTTTAGTGAGGATATTAATCCTCGCTAATTCCTAAATCGTATGGCATGTGAAGTAATTAGCGAGGATACAAGTTATCGCCAATTTAGCTATGACTAAAGTTCTCGCTAATTAGCGATAAAAATGTCCTCGCTAACCTTTAAATAAGGTGGCATACGATAGATGAACCATTTAGCAAGGACTTAATCCTTGTTAATTTTGCGAGAAAAAAAATCCTTGCTAATTTAGCGAGGAATTTAAATAAGGTGGCATATGATAGATGAACCATTTAGCAATGACTTAATTCTCGCTAATTTTACGAGAAAAAAATCATCGCTAATTTAGCGAGGATAAATCCCTCGCTAAACGTTTAAATAAGGTGACATATGATAGATGAACTATTTAGCAAGGACTTAATCTTGACTAATTTTGCAAGAAAAAATCCTTGCTAATTTAGCAAGGAAAAATTCCTCGCAAACTTTAAAATAAGGTGGCATATGATAGATGAACCATTTAGCGAGGACTTAATCCTTACTAATTTTATGAGAAAAAAAATCCTTGCCAATATGTAATTCAACTTTGATATAAGGTTTAGCATTTAGCGAGAATGTAATCCTCGCTAATTTAGCTTGGATTCTATTCCTCGCCAACTTAGTGAGAGTATTCCCTTGCCAATGGTTTATTCATGGTAGGTGTGAGGTTTAATAATTAGTGAGGATATATCCCTCACTAATTTAGCTTAGAATGTAGTCCTCGCCAATTTAATGAAGATATATTCCTTGCTAATTTAGCTTAGAATGTAATCCTCACCAATTTAGAGAGGACATATCCTTCATTATTCTCTCGCTGATACTTAATTCATGTTGCATTAGCTTGGATTATGGTCCTCACCAATTTAGCAAGGAAATGGCCCTCGCTGACATTTAGCTACAAATGAAGTCCTTGCTAATTTTAATGAAGCATCTAGCGAGGAAATATTCCATGCTAATTTTAGCTAAGTAATTAACCCTAGCTAATCATCTGAAATGCTAATTTCTATTTTAACGGGATCAGTAGGGGCCAATTGAATTTCAAAAATTTCAAATTAACCTTTCTCTCCCAAAATTCCCAATCCAAACCAAAAACCCGAAAGCTCTTTTAGTATCATAATCTACATTATATTTAGGATCCTTTTCTTTCTACGGGTGGAGGTAGATGGAGATGGATCAACACGAAGAGCAAGAGCATGATCATTAATTTAACTAATTAATAAATATGTGTAAAATATAACGGGATAATTAAAAATACAATTAACCTTTCTAAAATGTTATAGAGAGAATTTTTTTTTTGCTAATATTTTGAAATGCTTATTTCTATTTAAGGGGTCAATATTTAATTTAATTGTATTTAAGGTATGAAAAAAATTAGATAGAATAGAATTCTTGCTAATTTAGCTATAACTATATTCTTACCATTTAAAATTTTAAGCGAGAATATCTTTCACGCAAATTAATGAGGTAATTTTTCCTTGCCAAATAAAATATTTTGCAAGAAAAGTTTCCATGCTAATTTAGCGTGGTAAGATGTGTTGCCAATCTCCTAAAATTCTAATTTTATATGAGCGGGATCAATAATGATTTTGGTGGTATCCCCATTGTTAAGGCTTTTTAAACTTAAAACATCATTTCTCTCTCTCTCTCTCTCTCTCTCTCTCTCTCTCTCTCATTCTTAGTTATTCCTATATCCCAAAATCGTGAAAACTAGAAAAACCTAATTTCCAATAATTGTTGGTTTTTGATCTACTGTTGTCGCCAGTTTTCAATCTACTGCAGCCGTGCAAAGTAGCATGTAAAGCAACAATTGATGCTAAATCTACTAAGAAATTTAAGGAAAAAATTGATGATGAATATCAGGTTAACATGTAAGTCATAGATATGCTCCTACCACTGAGCTTACTCTGTTATTCTCATCTTTAGTGTTTGTTATGTTTTATGATTGAATTTTTCTTATCTGTATTGAAACCTGGGAATGGATGTGCAACATTCTTGATAATCTTCCTGTTGCTGTACTTAGACAAAAGAGGGATGGTGGTCAATCAACAAATTATGAACCTAGATTTCATGTTGGATTCATAGGAAATTATGTTGGGGTATATTTCAAAAGGCACTAGCTAGTGTGCATGGTTTTTTGTAATTTTTTATTTTTATTTTTGGTGATTTTATGTTTTGAGAAATACTTATTTAGCAAAGTAAAGAAGAGAAATATTTTATCAACAACCATCTGAGCTTTAGAGTTATGTGTCAAAAGGATTTTGAGACGGACTCTGCTCTAATTGTTGGATTTGAGGTTATTCCAAATAGATCTGTACTACCTTCCACTTTGCAAACTTCATGGAGGTTGAGGTAGAGATTATGGAGTTGATGACTGCTTTGCTCCAAATGTTGAAAGCAAAAATGCTATTAGAGGAAAATTAACATTTGAAGACTAGAGCAGACCAATGTATGCTTGATCAATATGTGCAGTGGATCTCAGTTACTTATCAGCTGCTTCTGTTTATGCAAAATACACATTTATCTTGCTTGTTCCTTGTTGCATGCTTTCAGTTTTTAATTCTTCAGCTTTTTTTCAATGTCTTGTTGAAAATTTATAATGAATGTGGTATAATTTTCTTTTTTCATCCACTCTATTTTATCTAATTTGTTGCCTTTTGTTTTTATCTAATCTTGTCAACAGTATTAATCATGAATACAAGGAGTGGGATGATAAAAATCCTCAAGTGACAACCTGCAATAAGGATACCAAAAAGTTAATTCAAGGTAGTACCATTCCACAAGAAGTTGACTCTAGCAAGGAAATTGTGTTCACATATGATGTTACCTTCAAGGTACTAGCTTATTTTGCTTCCCTAAGCTATTTGGCTGCTCATCTCTATGTGAAGTATGTTTGAATCCCTGTAACTATCTTTCACTAAAATACTCTCTGGTTTATATATAAAAAATCAGTGCAAATTTTAATGATTTTTGTTTATAAATTGATGTTGTCTTTTTATCTAATAAAATAGGTGTAACACTTAGACAATTTTACTTTAGATACTTTTTTTTCGTTGGCATATTGGCGCTATCCAATCCTTACAAGTAGTGAAATTATTTAAAGTTTATTTTGTTAGTTTCTTTTTTCCTTTCATTTTCTTAGCAAACCAAACAGTTCATTTATGAGTTTAATTTATTTGTCAGCAATCTTTTTTATTGGATTGTTGGGATTGAATGGGAAATTACAGCATTATAGGTTCTGATTGACCATGGTGTTTTGAATTGCAGAAATGCTAGTTTAGCTAAGGATGTCTGTCCAAAGCTCTCTTGTATCAACGTGATGCAACCAAATGTTGCTTGTGAAGATGGGGTTCCTTAATTTTCAATATTCAATAATCCTTTCAATATTGGTTTGTGCCGTTGGATGTCTGCATTAAAAGGGAGGAGCATGAGAAGTAAGGTGGAAAGATGGATGTAAAAAGAGTCTGGTAAAACTATGAAAGAGATGCGAAGAACCAAAAACTTAAAGAAAAAGTTAATGACTGATGACGAGAGGCTCATTTATAACCTTAAGAGAGTATGTTTCTTAGCTTGACTGATAGTTTTTAAGTAGAATAGTTTCGTGATTGGCATATAATTTCATAATCCTAATACTTGGTGTCATGCAATAGGCATTAGACTACTAGTTGTTACTCTAAATTAGCATAGAGCATTAGATTGCAAAGAAGGTTGGCATATTAGATTTTAAAGACTTCACGCTTGAGGAATTTATTTTGATGTTGATTTAAAAATAAGTTGTCTAAATTTTTATCATTGAATGGATCATGGAGGTAGCTTATCTCTGTCACATATTGTGTACCTTTTTCTTCATTTGTAATTCTATATTTGTGGTTTTTGATGTGACCTAATTTCCTTACTACTGATTTCTAGATTTTAAACTCAGTTCTTTCCACTGTGTTTTTGTGTTTTAACAAAACTGCTTCTCCTTTTCGTTTGGATGGTTTTTGATAATGGTCATTTATATGGTGTTTTAGTATGTTTTTAGGTATTTAATTAAGTTAATTTTGTGTTAATTAGGTTAGATTTAAGTTTAATTTGTTAGTTTTATGTTTTTGAAGTTAATTATAAATTTTGGTGTTTTTCAGGTTTAATTTGACATAAAAAGGCTTAAAGTGTAAAAAGGGTAAAGTTTAGGGCCAAAAGTGCAAGTATGAAGAATTGATGCAAGACAAGTTGACGTCTAGTCCAGAGCCTTGAGCCGTGACCACGTGAGTTCATTAAAGGATTCATCACGTGGCCACGTGAAGAAGAAAAGCATGAGGAACGTGGCCATGTGAAGAAGAATTAGTAAAGAAGCCGTGGCCATGTGAAGAATTAAAGAAGGAGGAATGAAGACCACGTGACCACGTGGATTCTTTTGAAGGACCACACGTGGCCACGTGTGGAAGAGAAGCTTGCATACACGTGGTCACGTGTAGGAAGTGCATAAATGGAAACGTGGCCACGTGATCTGATTCTCCAATTGCGCGAAGGATTTTCGATTTCCTGTTTTGAGTAGAATTCACTTCCTATTTGGTTTCTGCAGTTTTGGAAGAAATCTACCACGTTTTTGCCTATAAATAGAAGACTTAAACACCAAAGAAAGAATCCAATCTTAGAATCAATTAGAGAAATCTTAGAATTAGGCTTAGTTTATTTTACATTGTTTTTCTGTTTTTCTTTTCAACTTTGTCTTTAGTTTTTAAATATGTTTAGGAAATAGTTTTTCTTCTTTTGCTAATGGAACTTTGAAATCTTATATTTTCATTGTTATGACTTTATTTTGAGCTTAATTTCAATATCGGTTGATTATTTTTTGGTTTTAAGCATATTATTATCTTTGATTAAGTTGAGATTAATTGTTGGTTTATTGAATAAATAACTAAAAATTGGTTTTGACATAGTCAATGATTTGCATGTTCTTGGATTAACTCTTTAATGTTTATGCATGATTATTATCCGAAATATGAGATGATTATGTATGAATTTTATTGGTTAATACTAAGAGAGGAAGAACCAAGAATGAATTGGAGTTGAATCACTTGAGAAAGGCTTCAATGAAAGTTTAGGAAGTTAAAACTAGATTTGCATGCTAAGTATTAGATTTGTCTATGAGTTTAATACTAAGAATGATATACTTGAATAAAGATATCTTGGTTTATTACTAGTTTTTCCATAATCACTGGTGTTTATATTGAATTTAAGTCATTGCAATGAAAGTTAAGGTGGATAGTTTCTTTAGCAAGAGAATTTTAGTTATTGCTTTGTTTTTAATTCATGTTTTAGCTTTTGTTTTGTTTAATTGTTTATTTTGTTTAATTTTTACCTTTAAATCAAAAATATTTGGGAAACAATCTCGGATTAATTTAATTCATATATAGGTATTATCCTTAGCAATCCATGTTCCCTTGGGTACGATATTTGGGGTCTTAATCTATATTTTCCTGTATTACTAGCCGATCTAGTAACTTGCTAGACACCGGTCAAGTTTTTGGCGCCATTGCCGGGGAACAGCGGTGTTGTTTGTTTAATATCTTTGATTGAGTTGATCTGAGATTTTATTTTTATTTTGTTTTAATTTGGTGATTGTTCTTTGCAGGAACAATTCTAAACATCTTTCAAGATGATGCAAGATGAGGTCCAAGATTATGAATTGTATCTTTTGAAACAACGAATGAATGATCTACTAAGAGAAAGAGAGGAGATAGAACAATTTCATGCACAATCACAAGATCCGTATTCATCACCATCCATGGTTGAAGATTCTTATTCTCTTTGGACTTTGAGAGCACAAATGGAAGAATTGAAAAGAGAGAATCAAGAACTACAATACTCAAAAGAGGCCTGTATCTTCGAGAATCAACGTCTTCGTAACCAGTTTTTATGTAAGGACGAGCAATTTAGGGTTGAAAAAGAAAGATGGAAGGCCACACAAGAAGCTATTCTCTCCAAAACCGAAAATGTTTGTGACTTGCTTATAAGAAAGGAAAGGGAATATTATGCTAAAAAAGGAGAGTTAGAGGCTACATTAAGGACTCAAGAGGAAAAGTTTAGAATTCAAGAAGAGAAAATAAGGACTCAAAAGGAAATAATTAAAAGTCAAGAACATTTATTAAGGGATAAAGAGCATGGAATTGAAAAGTTGAAATCTAAGCTAGAACTTTTGAGCACTCAAGGTGATGATGGTAAGAAAAAGGAACAAAATCATTCATTTATGGAGGATAAGGAACAAGAGGAACAATTCATATTTGAGGATAAGTCGCGTGTTTATTTAGAAGGTGTAGGAGCTTTTGTAGAGAATTTTTCACCAAAGGAGCAAGAAGGAAAGGATTCTCAAGTGGAGATACCAAATTCAGTCTGCTTGAAGGATTTATTTAGGCTAGAAGAGCTGGTAGAGTTCGTGATAAATGAGCCAAAGGATGAGTCATATTTTATTGAAGATATGGAGTTTCCAGCTTTAATAAACTATGACAAGTTTCTTCTATCAATGGGAGTAAATGAGGAGCAAAGTCCGGAAAGACCTACATTTGGATCACAAGTTCGACCTCCCGAGAGTAACAAGAGTCGAGCTGGGACTCAATAAACTAGAACTTCTTCTCTAACTCTTATCTTTAAATATTCGTCAATTTATGTTATGATTTATGTTTTGCATGTTATTTTTAATAATTTGTTTTACCGTTGTGATTTGTCTTAGTTTAAAGTTTAATGCATGTTTGTTATTAGTTTGTGTCTTTTAATTCATGAGTTTAAGATTAGGAGTTGGAAATAAGCTGCTCCTAGTGATTTTGTGCTTAATTGTCATATTTAAGTAAGGGTTTCTAAGAGCTACAATAATTTTTGAAGTGAATTGCAAATTAGTTGAACTTAATATGGATTTATGAGTCTTGAGTTATTTTCATTGTTTGAATGAGAATTTGATCCTAGTTGCTTGATGCTTCATGAACTTAAGAGAGAATTATTCAGTTTGCTAAAGAAAAGAATGGACTTGATTTGTAATTCAACTAGTTTGTAGATTTGCATATTGTCTGAAGCTTAAAGAGAAAAGAAAAGGCATAATTAAGTGATTAAATGAGTATAAGGAATGTTTTATTCATATGGTAATTGAAATTTAATTTTTGTGCGTGCAGAAAATAAAGCCCGAGAATGCAAAAGGAAGACAAATGCGTGGCCACGCCTCTCTCAATACAAATCTACATGTGGTCACGTGCCTAGACTTTTGTTCTTCACACGTGGTCACGTGTGGATGTCTTTGTTCTTCATACGTGGCCACGTGTTTGAGTTTTGCCTGGCAGAAGCTTCATACGTGCCCACGTCCTCCCTCTCCCATGCATTTTGCGTGCCCACGTGAATGAATGTCTGCCTGGCCATAGTTTCTTGCGTGCCCACGTGTGAATCCACCTACAACCATGCGTGACCACGTGTGAAGGCACTGTCCCCACCCACGGTTTTTTTTGCTTTCTTCCCTTACATTTTCATTTTATTTGCTCTTACCACTCCCCTCACTCATACATCACCCCTATACTCACACACCCTCACTCATTCACACTCACATACTCACTCAAGCACACAACTTAGAGATTGAATTCATTTTCTCATTATTTTCATCCTTATTGATTCAGGTAAGCACATATTCATTTGTTTAATATTGCATTTTAGTTGTGTTTATTTCTTACATTGATATTGAATAACAAGTGTTGATATGATTGCTCAGAATTTGATTTGTTTCAGGGATTCAAAATAAGGTTCTGTGCAGAAAATTTTTCATGAGTTCCTCGTTGCTTCAAAGCTTCGAGGGGCACTGCCCCTCAGGAACCCCGTAAGGGGCGTCGCCCCTTAACCCCGCCCGCTAACCGGCTAGCGGACCGTCGTGTTATCTAATCCTAGTGCCTTAAATTTTATTCAAGTCATTATCTGTAATTTTGATACATCAATGTTTGTATATACATTTAGTTGAGCATATTATGGATGACTTGATTTTCATTAATATCTTTATAATACATGGCATGGCTAGTTGAGACTTTTATAATGAAGCATGTTACACTTCAAGCACACACCTTACCACTAAGGCACACATACTTAGTTTTTCATTTGCATGATGTACTTAATTCACATAAATTGGCATAGGTTTCATTAGTGTTGAATATAAGTTTGCTTAGAGATTGATTTTCAGTTATGCATTGCATTCACTCTTAGCTACTTATTGTTTGACATTGAACTTCATTGTGGCTTCATATAGGTTGAGTTTGTATTTGAATTGGCTTATTTTCTTTTGTGCTTACCATGACCAATTAAAATCTATCTCTTCCTTTTATTCCAGCCTAACCATCACCAATTATCTTTACACTTGAGATTATGCATTCATACACTATCCACCTTGTCACCTATGGATAGTATGCATTGAGTACTTAAGCAAGTTTGGCCTAGTTACATTTGTTCACTTAGTCACCATATTTATTAAGTCTTGTTCATTGCACTTTATTGGTTTTAGAGGTATGCATGTTTGTTAACTTAATTCCATTGATCTCATGCCTTTTTTTTGACTTGATTATGGTTCTAAATGTGGTGAGCTTATATTTTTCCTTGGTCACTAACTTATTTCTCAAAAGTGATGAAGTGTGCTGAAATTTTTCATACTTTGCTGAGGATAGCAAGATTTTAATGAGGGGGATAGAGCTCAGCTGAGCTAGAAATTGAAGATCCAACTAAGGGATTTTTTCTTACCTTACTCATTTTCTTACTCATGAATTATGTGATTTATTTTGTTTTAGTCATTTTTGTTTTTGTTTTGTTGTTTAGTTTGGTTTTTAGTTTGCATGTTTAGTTTTTATTTGGCATGATTAGTTTAGTTAATTCATTTATCATTTATTGTACATTTAGCTTAGTTCGCCCTAGTTTTTTCTCAAAAAT
The DNA here is from genome assembly GCA_037975025.1 of Excoecaria agallocha. NCBI lineage: Eukaryota > Viridiplantae > Streptophyta > Magnoliopsida > Malpighiales > Euphorbiaceae > Excoecaria > Excoecaria agallocha. The sequence continues at coordinate 73,522,396 of CM075807.1, forward strand.
TGAACATTTTGAACTTGAATTTAGAATGTGCAATGTTTAAAATTCTTGTTTAGCATTAGAACAAGCATGTTGTTTAATGAATGTCTAGCTAGTTTAATATTCAACTTGACTTATATTTGTTAGTTTCTACATTTTTGAGCACTTAAGACCAGTTTTTGAACTTAAAGAAAAGTAATGCATTGAAATAGTTGAGTGATGAATTTTAGAACACTAGAACCTTTCTCATCACCCTTCAAAGCATACATGCAACTTAAAACAACTTGGAAAGTGATCTAGGCAATGTTTTTATTGTTGAGCCATATTTTAACTTATTTTTCTACCCTATATGCATATTTATCCTTTGTTAGCCATTTTGAGCCTAATGAGGTATGCTTAATGCGTGCCATATTTATTTTTTCTTGTTACACTTATATATTTTACCATATAGCCTAAAAAGCTTTTATCTTCCCTTCTAGAATTGGCCACTCTAGGATTGGATGGATTAATAGAAATTGAGTATCTTGATAAGTGTAGTAAGATAATTTTTTTTATTATCAAGGGCTATTGTTGAAGTCAAGTGAATAGTGAATTGTGATTTTGTGATTACCCATGTTATATTATTATATTGCCAACATCAAAGCTAGTGAAAAAAAAGAAAGAAAAAAAAAGAAAGAAAAAAAAGAAAGAAAAAAGAAAGAAAAAAAGAAAGAAAAAAAAGGAAAAAAAAGAGAAAAAGTAAGAAAATATTGAAATAAAGCTAGCATGTATGGCAAAATCTTAAGTGTGGGGTAGTTACAAGAAGAAATATATATGACTTCTAAAAGGGTATAAATGGTGAAATTGAGAGAATTTTAATATTGTACTTTGAATTGTGAAGGGTTGGGAAATTTTGGCTAAGTTCTTTATTGATTAAGTTAATGGGATGAAATTTGTGAATTATTAGTCTATGTTATCTTAGAGTGGCTATTCTTATTATTGATCTTTTATCCATTCTTTGATAACCAATACCTTAGCCCCATTACAACCTTTAAAAGACCTAAGTGATTCTAAGTTTTGTTTTTGAGTTGTTTAGCGGAGAAGACCTTCAGGTTCCGGTGCTAAAGGAGAGGCCTATGGTGTTTCTAGAGTTTCAAGTGCGAAACCATGTGTATACTCATGTATACATTCATTCTAAACTTGACTATGAATTTGCATTGGTGTTTTGGATTTTGAAAATACTTAAAATATTTTGGTCTTGCACCCACACAATGAAACTAACTTATATTGTCTTGGTTGAATTTATTCTAGTTGAAAATTTTATTAAGTGCTCTTGTTAATTGCTAAACTTGGTTTTGAAATGCATGATTCTTTATTGGAGTTTGATTATTTTAAGAAGTTGGATTGTTCTAATTTGCTCGAGGATGAGCAAAGTCTAAGTGTGGGGTATTTGATAATGGTCATTTATATGATGTTTTAGTATGTTTTTAGGTATTTAATTAAGTTAATTTTGTGTTAATTAGGTTAGATTTAAGTTCAATTTGTTAGTTTTATGTTTTTGAAGTTAATTATAAATTTTGGTGTTTTTCAGGTTTAATTTGACATAAAAAGGCTTAAAGTGTAAAAAGGACAAAGTTTAGGGCCAAAAGTGCAAATATGAAGAATTGATGCAAGACAAGTTGACATCTAGTCCAGAGCCTTGAGCCGTGACCACGTGAGTTCATTGAAGGATTCATCACGTGGCCACGTGAAGAAGAAAAGCATGAGGAACGTGGCCATGTGAAGAAGAATTAGTAAAGAAGCCGTGGCCATATGAAGAATTAAAGAAGGAGGAATGAAGACCACGTGACCATGTGGATTCTTTTGAAGGACCACACGTGGCCACGTGTGGAAGAGAAGCTTGCATACACGTGGTCACGTGTAGGAAGTGCATAAATGGAAACGTGGCCACGTGATCTGATTCTCCAATTGCGCGAAGGATTTTCGATTTCCTGTTTTGAGCAGAATTCACTTCCTATTTGGTTTCTGCAGTTTTGGAAGAAATCTACCACATTTTTGCCTATAAATAGAAGACTTAAACACCAAAGAAAGAATCCAATCTTAGAATCAATTAGAGAAATCTTAGAATTAGGCTTAGTTTATTTTACATTGTTTTTCTGTTTTTCTTTTCAACTTTGTCTTTAGTTTTTAAATATGTTTAGGAAATAGTTTTTCTTCTTTTGCTAATGGAACTTTGAAATCTTATATTTTCATTGTTATGACTTTATTTTGAGCTTAATTTCAATATCGGTTGATTATTTTTTGGTTTTAAGCATATTATTATCTTTGATTAAGTTGAGATTAATTGTTGGTTTATTGAATAAATAACTAAAAATTGGTTTTGACATAGTTAATGATTTGCATGTTCTTGGATTAACTCTTTAATGTTTATGCATGATTATTATCCGAAATATGAGATGATTATGTATGAATTTTATTGGTTAATACTAAGAGAGGAAGAACCAAGAATGAATTGGAGTTGAATCACTTGAGAAAGGCTTCAATGAAAGTTTAGGAAGTTAAAACTAGATTTGCATGCTAAGTATTAGATTTGTCTATGAGTTTAATACTAAGAATGATATACTTGAATAAAGATATCTTGGTTTATTACTAGTTTTTCCATAATCACTGGTGTTTATATTGAATTTAAGTCATTGCAATGAAAGTTAAGGTGGATAGTTTCTTTAGCAAGAGAATTTCAATTATTGCTTTGTTTTTAATTCATGTTTTAGCTTTTGTTTTGTTTAATTGTTTATTTTGTTTAATTTTTACCTTTAAATCAAAAACATTTGGGAAACAATCTCGGATTAATTTAATTCATATATAGGTATTATCCTTAGCAATCCATGTTCCCTTGGGTACGATATTTGGGGTCTTAATCTATATTTTCCTGTATTACTAGCCGATCTAGTATACTTGCTAGACACCGGTCAGTTTTGTTTTGCAAGGTGTTTTTTTTAGTTGTTTGCTGCTTCGTCTCTCCTTCCTGTTAGTTAATGTTAAATATATTAATTTGTTGCCTTAGCTAATATATTATAGTTTAATTATAATTATATAAAAAATAATTGAAATTAGAAATATATTATAGTTTTAATTGAATATTAGTCACAATACTAAATTCTAATAGCTAATAGAAAATATTTTAGTTATATAATAAAATACAAAGCTAATTTTTTTTATAATTTTAGCATGTGAACACCGTCACTTACTTCATTTATGTTAGTACAATTTATTGATCATTTCTAAACTGAACTAAGGCATAAACTACCTCCACAGATAGAGTTTTAATCTAGGGACCTAAATCCAACTAAACCAAGGCTTAAACCTATAGCCCAACAATATCATAAACCACAACAATAGATCACCAGCAGTGCGAGTCACCACCAGAAACGACAGCAACAGTAGCACGAGCACGAAATTCTAAGAATTGGGTGAAGATTAGGAATTGCTTAACTGAAAGTGATGTTTGCTCTAAACTTAATAGGAATTATGTCACTCCTAATCAGTTCTTCATGGCTCATATTTCTCCTTTTTAGGTAATTATCTTTATAATTTTATTTCTTCAATTAATAGTTTATGGTGAAATTTGTCTAAATCTTGATCATGTGCTTAAACTATTGCATTTGGAATCCAAGTTTATGAATGTATTGAAGAAATAATAGAATTTGATGTAAGAAAAGCATAAAAATTAGTGATAGTTATTCACTTAAGGATGGCCCTTATTGCTTTGCCATTCATTTCTGAAGGTGCTTTCCAATTAACTTCCTATTCCTTTGGGTTATATGGTCTCTAATTGATTAAATTCTTAATGGTTTGTGAAATCCTAATTTGCTAAATAATATGATAATTAATGACCAAAGGACCTCAAAGATTGAATGATGCACAATAAATTTGTTTTCCATTCTACATGTAACAGCAATAGTATGAAAATGTTCATATGTCATTGTTCTTTACTTGTGATTATCCCAATCTTGCTTCTGCTGTAGTTTGAGTTTGAAGTCTAGGATAAAGTAGGCTGTAGAAAAATTGATGAACATCATCATGCAAAGGTAATGTAAAGAATGTCTTGAAAGGTGCAACTGGCTTATGTGCATTTATAGTCATAATTTTTTTGCCTTTGCATTACCTCTTGAGTATAGGAGACTCATCTATATATGAAGTATATAGGTCATATTTTGCTTTTATATTGTTACTATTGTATTTAATCATATATATATATATAGGTCATATTTTACTTTTTTTTTTTGTATATAGTCAAGTTATGCAAACACTAGTCAAATGTTCAAGATCAACAATTAGAAGATCAAGTTCTAAAAATGACACTAGATGGAGTTCTTCATTATTTGCAATCAATCAGAACACAACTATAAGAACTAAAAGCAACTGGCATTTTATGAGCTATTTATGATTTTTAATTGTTACTATTATATATGGATTTATTATTTTGGATATATTATTAGTAATGTTATACACTTGTAAATAATAATTTATTTATTAATATATATTTTTTATATTAAATATTGAGTGAATATAAATTTATTATTTTTTAGTTTATTATTTAAATAATAAAATTTCCATATTAAATTAAGAAAACAAAAAATTTCATATCAACATTTAGCAAGGATAAATCCCATGCTAAATTTAGCAAGAACAATATTTATCACAAAATGCATGTTAAAATTTAGCAAGGAACTTGTCCTAGCTAAAATTTAGCGACAATTTAGTCATCGCTAAAGTTAACGAGAACTAAATCCCTCACAAAACTTAGCTAGGACTTTAATCCTTGCAAAACTTAGTGAGGGCCTTTAATCCTCGCTAAAGTTAGCGAGCACTAAATCCTTGCAAAAGTTAGCGAGGACTAAAATCAGCTAGGATGACTTTTGGTACAAAGTTTTTATCCTCGCTAAACTGATTTAGTGGCAAAAAATCATCATTTAGCGAGAAATTTTGTCCTCGCTATTTTGCGTTTTTCTTGTAGTGATATATTGGTTAAATTTAGTAATGAAAATTTAATTTCGTTGCTAAATTTAGCTATGAAAAATAAATTTGGTTTCTAAAAAATATCAATCGTCAAAATTGCAATCAAATTTTCCGTTGCTATTTTCCATTGCTAATTTTGATTAGCAACAAAAATTCAACAAATTTGGTTGCTAATTTTCATTGTTATTTGATAATTTTCTTGTAGTGAAAGATTTTTTGATTACTTTGAAAATAATAGCATTTTCAAAAGGTGTGCATCGTAAATCTATTGTACGCAACATTCTGATATGAGAAAGATCGAAGGAAAAAAGGGGCTTAAGCGATCGACACTTGAAAATTGATGATTCGCATCATTCCGATATGTAAGAGATCAAATGAGTGTGAGCTTAGGTGACTGGCACCTAGAAATCGATGATTTATGCCATTCCAATCTATAACAGATTGAAGGAATGAAAACTTAGTCTAGTGCCCAACAGTTGGTGATTCTCACCATTTTGATCTATAAAAGAACAAAGGAATGCGAACTTAGGCAACTAGCTCCTAAAAAATGATGATTCATGCCATTTCAATCTATAAAAGATTGAAGGAAAGCAAACTTAGGTGACTGCCACATGTAAATACTCATTTTGAGCTCCGATCGTCTTAAAAAATGACAACATTTTTTTATAATTTACTCCCTATGACATTTAAATCTATTTAAGAGATCGAAGGAAAGGCTAAGGGTCAAAATAGTCATTTCACTGTCTAACCACCTTAAAAGCGTAGAAGTCACATCAAATGCAAAGTCTCTCTATCTTAGATGCCGCTTTGTAAACTGAAGTGTAGTGATGTCTTGACCACATGGCACTTTCTCATTAGTCTCCTTTTTGAATTTCAAGACTCATCTGTTGCTTATAAATAGGCAAATTTTCTCTTTAACCAATTTCTTTTCATGTTTTTCAAATTCCTGGCAATTTGCTTTTCAAACTTCTTTTGTCTTCTACAATTTTCTTCTCTCAGATTCTTCACTTTGAGTTTTCATCTTTTCTACATTCAGCTCGCCCTATTTTTATTCTTCGGGTAAGCTTCTGACATTAAAATCATCGTCTTCATCTCCTATTCCTTATTTTTTGCATTTTAAAGTAAAAATGGCTGAATCATCTAAGCCCATGCTCCATTATGGCATTGATTTTAGTTTTTTCAGAGAGTATTGGGAAAATTGATGATTTTCAATCAAACTGGACTTACTAAGAGGAGTTTAAGTCAATTAGGAAGCAGTTTGGCTTCTCTTCTGGGTATTACTCCTACCCTTATCCTCCTACAATGCCTAGTAGGGACAAACCCTTTACTGATCGCAAATTTGTTATCCTCCATACCATGAGCCTGGAATCTGAGCTAAGATTCCCCTTTGATGGGTTTGATAAGGCAATTTTAGAAGCTTATTGGGGTAGCTTCCAACTAATTGAACCCTAATGCCTGAAGGGCCATTGCTTGCTTTAAGGTGATGTGTAGAAATTGCCAACCTAGCATAGCCCTAACCTTAAAGTTGTTTAGCCATTACTACTTTATTTCCACTAGGGTGGATGCATAAGGTTTTTTCAATTTCACAAGTATGAAGGATAGGAAGCTTCTCCAATTTTAAACTTATATGAAAGGGTTTAAAGATGAGTTTATATTACTCGAAGCAAAACATGGTTTTGATATCAATTTGGTTCGAAGGGATAAGCCAATCAGTGTGGGGGATCTAGCTATTGGGCAGGCCAGGTATTGAAAGGATATATCAAGCTTGAATGCTATGGTTAATGAGTGGCCAGTAAACTCTGATGTTCTGCTGAGTGCGTTGCCCGATCCTTTACTATCAAGGGATGAGGGATAGGGTGAGCATCTTGTGTGTTTTTCTCTCTATTCTCTCATATGGTAAATTGCCTTATTTTATTATTTTTTCCTTTTCTTAAATCTGATCTAACTCTTCTTTGATTTTAATTACAGAGGCTATGGCCAGTGATGAGTCAAAATAGATGTTGGCAAAGATAGCTGCCAAAAAATAGGAAGAATTAAAGAAAAACATTGAGGGCAGGAAGCTTCATGACTTATGAGGAAGAATAAGATCAAAGGCTAAGGATAGCCTTCTGTTGTGAGGTTGTAAATTGAGGAACCTACAACCCCGATTAGTGATGAGGCTAAGGAGAAAGGTGTAGCTGTTTCAAATGTTATCGCGAAGCACTAGCTTTCCATAATTATAGAGCCTTACATCATTATTATAGATAATTAGCCTTCCATCATTGTTGCTAATGACTTAATCGATCAATCAAAAGCTATAGGGCCCTATTCATCGATCCATTGCCAGTGAAAATAAGCTCACTGCTAGCTAAGGGAAAATAAGATGAATCCTTATGGAGAATCATCTTCTTTCCCCAAAAAATCATCTTCTACCATAAATCTTCTGTCTTTATATATAATATTTTCTTGAGAGTTCCCCCAGTTAGTTTTATTTCCTCTATTTTCTAGGCTCAAAAGTTTTGGTGTTGCTGATGGGGGGTCTGCTCAATTAAGTGTCGCAAGGGCAGCAAGCCTTGCTTAACACTTGAGGTTCCATTCCTATTTTTCCACCCTTTATCAATCCATCTACCACGGTAGAGGCTCACTTGAAATCCCTACATAGGGAGGTTCCTCGAATTTTGCATGGGGAACCTTCCTTATAAAGGCAGATAGATGCTTTCCTAAAAATTCCCCTGAGCCAGATTCTGAATGATCATTATAGGGATCAGGCCAATTTGAGGAATCCATAAATGGTAAAATACATAATTGAGGGCTTTTTTCTAGAAAAGGACCTGACTGAATCCTGATTTCTTACTAAATTAGGTAGATAGGGATAGATCTTTGTATGCTATCTCCGATGGTAAGCATTTTTGCATCTTTATAAATGGGTTAACATTTGATATTTTTGACGATTAGGTTTAATCCAAGTTGTATCTTTTTATTTTTCAAGTTGTCCAAGGGATTTGGCATATAAATGGCAAGCACTTAAATCTAGAGCAAACTCGAGATTAGCTTTAATACGAGTTGAACTAGGCCAAACTCCTTTTCAAGAAGGAAAAGGATAAGATGGAGTTCGAGCATCGAGCCTCCTAAGACAAGCTAGTGAAAAAGCAAGAGGAGGCCATGCAAAGTGTTGTGACTGAGTATGAGCCTACCTTCTCCTTCATTTGATCTAAGGTAGATAAGCTAAAAAAGGAGATCGGTATGCTGAGGGGTAAGGAGATTGAGGTCATTGAACTCAAGGATGAGAATGCCAAGTTGAGGGCTAATTTGGAGATAGTAAAGGCTAATTTGGAGTCTACAAAGGCCAACCTTGAGGTAAAGATCACCTCATTAAAGGTAGTTCAAGCTAAACTTTGTGAAGTAAAGGAATAGCTTCAATTTGAGCACCTGAAGCAAATAAAAAATGTGAAGGATCGAGCCTCTAAGGAGTTAGATGAATCTCAGGCTGAGGTGGTTGAGAGGATTTGGCTAGCCTATTAAGAGAGGTTTTTCAAATCCAATCTATCCTTCCTAGATAATATTGAGTCTTTACCCCAACTTCTTAAGGACAATGATGATAAAGAGGAAGAAGCAGAGGCGGATGTCATACCTGATCCTAGTAATGATCCTAGTGGCCATATTGAAGTAGTCCTTAAAGAAGGTGTTGAAAGGGATGCTGCAGAAGATTAAGAGCAGCTATATGACCTAAAAGATGCTCAGTGAGATAGGTTCTTATGGATATCCATGGTTATTCCTTTTGTTCAAAATCCTTATTTTCAACTTGAACATCTATTCTTCCTAGGTATAGTTGTTGCTCTTGAAAAAATTCTAGTAACCAATTAGGGAATCAATTTAGCTATGATGATAGTGGTATTTCATCTATTTTTCTTTTGTATCTTTTGAATTTATAAATAGTATCTCCTCATGTAAACATTTCACATCAATGATAATATACAATTTTAAATTAACGTATGCTATCTGTTTTGCATTATGAATTGATGGTTGAAATTTGACATTTGATTTGAAACTTGTATAATTTGTAAAGAACAAGTTTATAACAATTCTTTATAAATCATAAGTACTCGATCATATCCGATCAGTAAGCATAAGCAATCAATAAGTCAACCAATTTATGAGTTGGAGAACTCATAACTTCGAAGTAAAATTTCATTAATGAAGCAAATGATACAATCCACTAATCGATAGGATAGTCATTATTTGATTGGAGTCGTGAGAGCGATATTACAGGTTTTACCTCTTCAAAGCTTATATTTTCTATTTTCTCGGGATGTCTTGCCCATCCATACTCCATAACTTATAAGTGTTGGGACTGATGATCTTTGCCACCTCAAATGGACCTTCATAGTTAGGCATCAATTTGCCTACACCAAAGTTTTCTCTTCCGATCTCTACCTTGCACAATATAAGGTCTCTAATTTTAAACATTCTGGGTTTAACCCTTGTGTTATATTACTTGGCAAATATTTGCTTGTATGTTACAATTTTAGCATTAGCATCTTCATGTTTCTCTTCAATTGGGTTAAGCTCCATCCATCTTTGATTGGTATTTTAATCTTAAAAAAAGACTCGACTCTAAAAAAGGGAAGGCTAATCTTTACTGGAATGATAGCTTTCAATTCATAGACTAAGGAGAAGGGGGTTTGGCATATACCAGCTTAAAGAGATGTTCTGTAAGACCAGAGCTCATTGTTAAGCTCCTCTATCCAGTTTCCCCTCACCTCTTCTAACCTCTTCTTCAATCCTTCCAGTATAGTCTTGTTTGAGACTTCAATCATTCCATTGGTCTGTGGGTGTGCCCCTGAAGTAAATCTTAAGCTAATCTTTATATTGGAGTAAAAGCCTGAGAACACAACACATCAAATTACTTGTTGTTGTCAATGATGAAATCTTTTGGTAGGCCGAACTACAGATGGCTTTTTTCCATGCAAATTTTTTATCTTTGAGGCAGTGATGGTGGATATGGGCTCAAATTTGATCCATTTGAAAAAGTAATCGACCGTGATGATAAGGAATTTCATTTATCATTTACTAGACGAGAAGGGTCTAAAAATGTCAAGTCCTTACTAATCAAAAGGCCATGATATGACAATTGGCTGATGCTCACTTACAAGCTTCTTTATGATTCTCCTATGGATTTGGCATTGTAGGTAACGCTTTGCAATCTCTTGTGCACTTTGGAAGATGCAATGCCAAAAATAGCCTCTTTCCAACACTATTTTATGTATAGCCTTAGATGCTTCATATACCCCATAGCCTGCTATGACATCATGAAATCGAGAAATTTTATAGAAGATACCCTAAATGTGCATTTTTTAGGTTGAGCATTATCTAAAATTGATTTAAGGTGGCAAATACCTTGGTTAGATCTGCTGTATGATCCAATCAACTTTTGCTCTTAATGATCATGTCATCAATATATAACTTCAGGTTTTGGCCTATCTAATCTTTAAATGTCTTATTCACCAGTCGTCGGTAAGTTGCACCTATATTTTTTAAATCGAAGGGTATCACATTATAGTAGTATGTGCCCTTATTATTGATAAAGCTTATTTTCTCTTAGTGCAATAGCCACACTAGTATTTGATGATATCCTGCATATGCATCAAAAAGTGAATATATTTAATGACAGGCTATAGCATCGACAAGCTGATCTATGTTGGATAAAAGATAGCTATCCTTGAGGCATGTCCAGTTCAAATCTATAAAGTCCATGCACATTTTTAGCTCACCATTCTTCATCATCAACACTACATTCGCAAACCAGTCAGGATATTGTACTTCTCAGATGACTCCAGCCTTAAAAAGTCAATTCACCTCTTTAGTGATAAATTTATTTCTATAAGGTGTATGCCTCCTCAGTTTTTGCTTAACAGGTGAAAATTTAGGATCCACGTTAAGCTTATGTACTGGATCAATGCTAGGGACATCTTTTGGAGACCACATAAAAGAGGCTTGATTTATCATTAACACTTGGAAAACGTCTGTCTTTATTTTTTCATCTAGACTTGATCCGATTGACACATTTTTACTTGAAGCTAGCTCATACTGGATTAAGTCTTCATCATAGTGCATTTTCACTTTCACTTTCCCTTTATCTTTCTACTCTCTAAGTTCCACCACGTAATAGGCCTATTTGCCTTCTTTTAACATGGCCATATAAGCTTCTTTTGCCTTCTGATTGCCTCTTAATATGGCTACCCCCTCATTCGATGGGAATTTTGATCAACATATATCTGATGTTGGTACTCGCACTAGTTTAAAAGAGCAATGGTCTACTAAAGATGGCATTATAAGCGAATGGCATATCAATGACTATAAAAGTAGACTTACATATGTGAATAATGGCCTCATCTCCCAATTCAGCAAAAAGTTTTATAGAGCCTGTGACAGGAATTATAGCATTTTTTAGGCCTATAAGTGGAATGCAGTCAGATCTAAGCTCACTAGTTAGCAATTTCATTTTCTTGTAGGCATTAAGGGTAAATATATTAATAACACTTCCATTATCAACGAAGATTTTTTTAAATTTAAAATTATGGATGGTTGCTTGTACTACTGAGGCATCTTCGGGGGGAAACTTGAGGTCTCTAGCATCCTGTGGGGATATAGTGATAGAGGGCAAGTTCTCACCTTGAGCATAAAAGTATATTCCCTTATGTCCCTTTTTTCGCTTTCCTAGATCTTCTCCATAAGTTGATCCGTCAGTGATAACATTAATCACATTACCTATGCTTTTCTAAAGGACTTGGTTTCCTTCGGTCCTTATCCTTATCATAATTAAATTTTTCCTTGATCTCAATAGATCGATATAGGCTCTTAGGCTTTTGAGCCACAAATCTTTTTAGGGAACCCCTCTAAATTAGTCTTTCAATTTCCACTTTAAGTGCTTTGCACTCATCGTATGGCCAATATCTCTATAAAATTTACAGTATTTTGATTTATCCCTATAGAGTTGCATCAGTTTGACATCATTTTAGGCCAGTTTACCTTATTATGATAGCTTTTGATCCATAACAATACCTTTGAAGGCTTCGAATTGAGTGGAGTGTAAGTTTTTAGAGGAGTATTCCCTCATCGATCAAAGTGAAGGCATTCAAATACTTTTCTCTTGTCTAAACCTTTTAGTGGTCTACCTCTATCTAGGCTATTTGAAGTTTGGCCTATCTATCTGATCCGATTGTAATCATCAAAGGCCTATGAATCAGCTCTTAAGGCATTATCCAACTGTATGAATTGGTTTTTCCTATCCATTAATTCATTGAAATCAATCAGGGGATTAGTCATCAGTGAGTGAAACAATGACTTATTTAAGATGTGGTAGCCATCTCGGGATGCAAGTTTCTGATCTCTGAGGCTAGAGCCTGAAACCTATCAATGTAGTCTTAAAGGCTTTCTTTTTTCCTCTACTTCAAATTTATTAAATCGTTAACAATCTTAGGAGTCTTCACTTGAATGATAAATCTTATAGTGAAGAGCTTTCTAAACTGCCCAAAATTAGAAATAGAGCTAGAGCAAAGACTATGAAATTAGTCTAAAGCATCTCCAACTAGTGTTATAGGGAATACTCTATAAAACACTCTTCATAAAAGTACATCTGAATCTGAGTCAAATACTTAGATATATGGCTATTAGGGTTAATTTTATCAATGTATCTTGGCATCCTAACTTCAGTAAAATGGTACGGAAGCTCGATTTCTTTAATCTCCTAAGAGAATAGAGAGATAGTGTTCCTATTGAACCCAATATTTTTGGGGTGACCCAAGATAAATTTCTTGCTGGGTTGCAAGAACCATATCCCATCTTTGTTAGCAACAAGGCTATCCTTTTTATGCTTGTACCTTTTAGGAGTACACACGAACAATAAATCATCATGTGCTTCCTGGAGACCAGAGTGCGAGATAAAATCGTCATCATCCTTATTTATGTCATTGTTACTGTCATTAGGTCGGACATCGAGGGATTTGACTTCCTTTTACCTTTACCCTAATAGCTATGATCTCACATGCTTAAGCAAGTGCCAGAGAAATGTCTTTCTTCACTGATAATAATGCCCTTGTCTTTATTTCTAGGTTGGGCTCCCCCTTCTTTCATCAGCCTGTTTTCAGCTTCATAGTCTTCATTAGATGTATAGGACTATTTATTCTTCTTGATTGAATGCAAGAGTTTATCTTATAATTTTCCTTTAAAGCCTTTTAGAAGGGTTTTGAGGTCCTTAATGGTGATAGGAGTGAGTCATCAAGCTGATTAATAACATTGAAGAGCTCCTCATCATAAAAAATAATTGAGAGTTCTAATGGAGTTTTATGGGTCTCGATGAAAAATCTCTCTCTTTTATTTTCCTCTTATCAGCTGGATATTTTGTTTCATTTTTTAGATTTATCCATCTTCACCTCTCAACGAAAGTACCAAATGATAAGTCCTGAATTGTTAGAACTTATAAGGAAAGGAAGATAAATTGGGAGTTAGCTGGACCGATCTAGTAAACGTGGCAAGCTGATTTGCAAAATAGATAAGGACTAACCCCCAAGGTGCAGGGAATTAGCACTCCGATACTTAAATCAGAGGATGTAGAGAGAGAAGTAGTGTGAGCAATACCTTATTCTTGAAGTCTTTCTTTGTATATATAGTCTCTAAGTAGCTAAAGCTTATGAGGCTGGAGTACTTAAATATTAGATCTTCAATATTTGTAAATGGCAGGTTTAGACGACTGATGCAATAGTCTACATGATATGGGTTACATGATGTGACAGGCATAATGGTGCTGATAGATTGGAAATTAGGTCTAATCAAACTTTTCTGATACATGTCAGTGCAAGTGGCTGATAGGTTGAAAGACGGCAATTAGATTAAAGTCTAGCTAGTCCTGTGATTATTGGGTCAGGCCCAAGTATGATAAAATGAGTATTATCAATAAATAAATAAATAAATACATAAAATATTGAAAAAACAAATCGAAAATACAAGAAGAGAAATAAGAATGGAACCGCCACATGTAAATGCACTGACAAAATTCCTAAAATTAAATGGAGAAAATAAAAACTTTTAAATTTAGAGAGAAATGGAGTTTTAAGAAAGATGCATTTGTATGTTTTTAATTCTTAATAGTTAACCATAGAAATTGATCTATTGATAGTATTTAAAAAAATTAAAAAATTTCGAATTTAATTTTTCTTAATAAAATTTTTATAGTTAGAAATTATACATATCTTGTAACTAAAATTAATAGTTACTTTTTTTTTTCACTTACTTACTAGGGTGGGTGTGGATTTGACTTGTTTATCTTTAGACTTAGATCGAATTCAGGTTGGATCTAACCAAACTTGCGATTTTTTTTGTCCATGTCCAAAGTGAAATACAACCTAGCATAGACTTGGTTTGGATTGGGCTTAGGCCAATTCTAGCCAACCTGCTAAAAATTTGAAATAAAAAATTAAATTTTAATGCATAAATTATTATATTATATTATATAAAATTATAAAAATATATTATAAAAAATATAATATGTTTATAAATGTATAAATTTTGTATTTATAACAAATTTTATTTTTTTATCCATGTTTACAATTTTAAGTTATATAATTAATAGAAAATAAAGAAATATAATATATGGTCAGGTCAGGTCGTGTTGGGCTAAGCTTGCACTTTATATGCAAAGCCCAAGTCAGACCCTAAAACAGGCGGGCTTTTCTTGGACTTGGGCTAAGCCAAACTTGCATGCAAAAAAAGTTGTTGAATCACAAAAATTTTGAGGATCAATTGGATACCCGAGCCCATGATCAGTTTTGTGTGGACTGATTAATTAAATTGTAACTTATTTTTCAAATCCAGTCTATTAATATCAAATTTTCAAAAATCAAGTTCAAGTGCAGTCTATTAACAATCGGTTAATTGTTAAATGCAATTGGTTTACCATAAAAAAATTTGTTAAATACACATTAAATTTAATTCGAAGTTCATTAATCATAATTTTTTAAAGATTTGAATTCACTTCTATGTTTGCATCCGATTAGATTGATTAATTATAAAAATCGATTTGGACTCCATTTTAATTATCGATTTAATGGATTTCAATTTTTTCCCGTCCTATTACTTACTAGTCTTTATTTTTGCTAATAGGATGTATTTTCTCATATAAAATTGATAGGCAAAACATATTATTTTGTTACCAAATTTTCACATTTTTATATAAAATTTACCTCTTAAATTTTTTATTTTAAAAATAAAAATATATTAAATCTTTTTTATATGGAGTCTTTTTACTTTGAATTTTTAATAGCATTGAATTTTTATTTGATTGATCACGATAGTGCCCTATACGTACCCATAAATGTACGTCTAGTCAAATCTTATAATCATTTTTCATAGAAGTAAATGTTTACATTTTTTATGTGCTCTTAAATAGATTAATTACATATATAAGCACAAAAATATATGAGCTGTAATGTAGTGATGGTAATTTGCATATGTTGATAGTTGTGAATTTCTAGTACATTTCTAGCATGTTTTATGTATTTATTTGAGCTAGTTTAGTTTTATTTTAATTGATTTATGTTTAAATATTAGTACTTTGTGTTTTGAGGTTTAACTGTGAGTTTTGGTATTTTTCAGTGCTTGTTTAAAGGAAAAGAAAGAAGTTAATTAAAGAAAGGAGAAAAGTTAAGGCAATTGTACAAAGAAAAAGCAAAATTTCATGTTAAAGAAGCATATCACTCGATAAAGTGAAATGGTCACTCGGCTGAGTGCCCATATCACTCTCTTGAGTGAAATTTTACACACATAAGAAGAAAATTTCACTCACCCAAACTGGCCTTCTCTTTTTCCAGCGTGATTTCACCCTTTCGAGTGGTTTTCATCACTCTCCTGAGTAACATAAAGAAAAATACGAAATTAAACTTCCTTAATGGGTAGAATTCAATTTCTCTTTGGATTAGGAAGCTTATTAAGGCCAAAACTTCTTATTCAAAGCCTATAAAAGGAGGTTCAAAATACTAAAGCTAGATGTAGTTGGAGAAAGTCTCTTAATTACAAATTTTCTTTGTTTAGTTTTAGTTTTTCTTTAGTTATTTGTACATTAATTTTAGCTTAGTTTTATTGTTTTCTTAGCTTACAATTCTCTTCAAAGATTTAAGCTTTCTATTGAAGTCATCAAAAGTAAATTTTAAAGCTTCATAGGTATTGTATCTCTTTACTTTTATTGTTCTTTAATTTTCATCATGTTTGGTAAGCAATTTTTCTTCTTTTGCTAAGAACCCTTATATTTTCATTATAATGATTTTATTTTGAGCTTTAACTCAATGCAAGTCCAATTATTTCTTAGTTTTGGGCAACTTCTTATTTTTTGTTATTATTGAATTAATGATTAACTTATTTTAATTAATGGTTGATGATTGATTTATGCATGACTATTGGTTTGCATGTTCTTAGGTTGGTTTATTAGTATTGATGCATGATTATATTTTTAATTAGGTGTAATTATGTGTTGGTAAGAATAGATTAGTATTAGAAAAAGTTAAACTAAGAATAGGTTGAAGTTAAGTTTGCTTGCAAAAGAGTTTAACGGATATCTAGAAATTTAAAACTCGATCTTTATGCTAAGTATTAGATTGTTCTTAAACAAGAGAATTTGATGCTTAGAATGATAGTCTTACATGAGATATCTGGCTTTCTTTATCTAGTGTTTCCATAATCACTTGTATTACTTTTGATTTGAGTCATTGCAATGGAAGTTGAGGTCAATAGTTCATTTAGTAGAAGAATTTCAGTTATTGTTTTGTTTTTAATTTATGTTAGTCTAATTTTAGTTTTTATTTTGCTTTAATGTTAATTTAGTATTACCTTTAAATCAAAAACTTGAGAAATAATTTTAGATTAATTTAATTTACACATAGATATTCTTCTTAGTAATCTATATTCTTTTAGGTATGATATTTAGGATCTTAATCTTATTTTTCTATATTTTTTATCCATCTAGTACACTTGCTAGACATTGATTAAGTTTTTAACATCATTACTGGGAAACAACAATGTTATTTATTTAATATCTTTGATTGAGTTAGTCTGAAATTTTTTTATTTTGTTTTTGATTTGGTGATTATTCTTTGCAGGAAAATTTGAGATATTTTTCAAGATGATGCAAAATGATGTCCAAGATTATAAATTATTCTTTTTACAATAACAATTAAATGATGTAATAAGAAACATGGAGGAGTTCTTGCATACACATTCACCAATCCCCTATTCACCACTATCTTTTATTAAAGAGTCTTGTTCTCTATGGATTTTGAAAGTACAAATGAAAGATTTGATGTGAGAGAATAAAAAACTGCAATATTCACTGTAAAATTCATTAGAGTCTAGTAACTCAATAATTCAACATCTTCATAACTTTCTTATAAGTATGGAAAAACAATTTTGGATTTAAAATAAAGAATAAAGGGCCACACAAAAGATCGGTATCTCCAAAACTCAAGTTCTTTGTGACTTTATTATAAGGAGAAAAAATTTTATGCTGAAAAAGAAGAGTGAGAGGCTACATTAAGAATTCAATAGTAGAAGTCAAGGATTCAAGAGGAAAGTTTAGAGCTCAAGTGAAAAAATTTAGAATTCAAGAAGAGAAGTTAAGGACTTAAGAGGAGACAATCAAGAATCAAGAGATTTTATTGAGGGATAAAGAAGAAGGAATTGAAAGATTGCAATCTAAACTAAAACTCTTGAGTGTTTCAATGCAATTTCAAGATAATGGTGGTAAGGAGGAGGAAACAAATCATTCATTAATGGTGGATAAAGAAGTAACTGGTTTTGAGGTGTATAAATAAGAAAAGGAATAATTCATCTTTGAAGACAAGTCACATGTTCATTTAGAATGTGTATTGGAACCTCATGTGGAGAATTTATCATTAAAAGAGAAAGAAGTATTCAATTTTCAAGTGGAAGCACTGAATTCAATTCATTTGAAGAATTTATGTAGGCTAAAAGAGCCGGTAGAGTTCATATGTGAAGAGCCAAAAAAGAATTCGTATTTCATTGAAGATATGGAATTTCCAGCTTTGGTGAACTATGACAAGTTTCTTCTACTGATGGGAGAACATGAGGAGCAAAGTTCGGAGAAATCAATATTTAGATCACAAGCTCGACCTCCTAAGAATAACATGAGTCGAGATAGGACTCAATAAACCAAAACTTCTCTAACTTTTCTCTTCAAATTTTTTTCATTTTTTTATTTGTGTTTTATATGTTAGTTTAAATAATTTGCTTTTCTGTTTTTTATAGGCTCTTATAGTTTAATTCATGTTTTCTTTTGTTTAATGTGCTTTTATCTTTTAATTCATGAGTTTAAGATTTGGGTTGAATATAAGCTTCTAATAATATTTGTGCTTAATTATCATAATTAAGATTAGAAAGTGCTTTTAGGGCAATTAAGGAACTCATATAGTTTTTGAGGTATTACAAATTAGATGAACTTAATAGGAATTTATGTTTCTTGAGTTATTGTCATTGTTTAAGTGTCAATTCGATCTTATAGTTTTATGATTTTAAGAGAGAATTATTCAATTGCTGAAGTAAGAATGGACTTTATATGTAATTTAATTTGTTTATGGGTTTGCACATTGCTTTGGAATTGATATGGCATGAATTAATTGTGATTTAAAATAATTTAGATAGGTTTGAGTGAGTATGATTCATGTTATATTTAATAAATGCTATCAAATTTTATGCTTAAGCCTAATATTAATTGAAAAGCGTGGTTTAAATAATGAGTTCAATATGGGTTTTTATTAGGCTAAGTGATTTATGAGTGTTAATGAGCTTAAATGAGCTCAAATGCATGATTGAGTAAGGGACCCAAGCATAATTGAGATACAAGAGCTTCTAGTAGGTTGGAGTGTATGATTCATGATTAGATGTTTAAATTAAGTATGAGTTAGTCTTGAAATAAATGTGAAAAAGTGTTGAGGTTTGTGAGATTTTAAATTGTAATTTGATGCTTCATTTAAGATGTTTTAGTGGCTATATAGTTTATCTAATTAATAGAAAGGCTTGTGCTTGATATTTTGAAAAAAGAAAAGCAAAATAGGGACTACATTAGGTCTCTCGCCTGAGTGTCCCCACTCACTCAATCGAGTGCCCCTTTGCCTTTCTTTCCATGCCCTTGTTTTTTTGCCCATTCACTACAGCCTCTGGACATTCGATCGAGTGCCCCCTTCATCAGTTGAGTGGTCCCTTATAAAAGCCCCCATCACAAATTCGGTCCTCACTTGCTTTCTCAATCTCCCACCTCTTCTTTCACTCTCCCATAAGAAAAAAAAAACACTCTATGCATTCTTTCACTCACCTATATCACTCATCAATTGCTCACTACTTTAGGCCTTCATTTGCACTCACTCACTCAAAACCACAATCACTTACTTTCTCACTCTTGCACATACTCTATTACTCATTCAACCACACACTTGCATGTCTACACTCACCCACTCACTCAATATGCACTCACTCACTTAAAGAGCTCCAGTTTTCTTCATCACTACGGTATGGATTGTTTTGATCATAACATTTGCTACAGGTATCCGATTATCTATTATAACACATTTTCGGAAAGCTTATTTTGAGACAGAAAACTATTAATAGGTAATAGCCCATTTCAGGCCCTAAAAATGATGTTTAAGCTTTTAATTTTCAGTTTGAAGTTTTAGAAGCATTTTTCATTAGTTTTTGATTTGCTCAATACTTCAATTTGCTTGTTGAGATTAATTTGTATAAATTAATGTGACTTTATTATTCTTAAACATAGGTTGGCTTAGAGTTTAATTTTGAGTTGAGTTATGTTTTATTTGCATTCCATTACTCTTAGTTGCTTATTATTTGAGATTAAATCTTTTAGTTGGCTTGATTTAGGTTGAAATTGTATTTAAATTGGATTAGTCATTTTGTGTTTACCATGACCGATTAAAGATTTTTTTTCCTTTTATTAAGCCAAACCATCACCAATTACTCTTAGACTTAAGATTATGCATTCACATATTTTGAATTAATAAATTGAGGCATTTGTTTTATCTTTTGTATTCCTATGCATATCAATTGATAGAACTATCCAAGAATGTTGTTTCGGTTTAAGTTATCATGTGTGAGGCACATGGTTGTAAGACCTTGAAACAAATGGGACTTTATTCTAAACATCCCTAGTCAGTCATTGTTACGGGAATAACAATGAATTAAGACTAGTATGCTCTCTTTAATATTATGAGTTCTATCTTACAGATTATTAGGACAAGAATGTCAATCAGAGATCATAGATACATGTTAAAGAACATGGTATCTGGATACGATTCGCTCATGAGAACACTACATGGTACAAGTCATAAGTGTTTCTCATATGCAAGTTTTGTATCGGAGCTCTTAGACCTAAAATCTCTATGAAACTCTTTATGAATTACTATGTACTTTGACATACACCTAACGTGCTTGTAACAGAGTGACAAGTACGGGTATGATTGGGTATGCATTGATTCATGTTAGAGAACATGAGAGAAGTAAAAGGATTACCCCTCTCGATAAGAGAGAAAATATCATCGGCCACTTGATCAGTGAACTGAGAAGTGTATGGCCATACCGAGATGAAATAATGAGTAATCATTATTTATCTGAGAGTTCAGTGTCACTGGAATATCAAGAAAGGAATTAATATATATAAGGATGACTAGTTCCATGCCTTATATTAATTCTGATATTTATGGGTAAGGGACTATGCAAAATTACATTAGGTCACTAAATGCCATATGTATTTTCATTTAATTTGGAATGCTATAATATCTTGCTAGATAATATATATAGCCTTTGAATTAATTTATTAATTCATTGCCAATATTAAATGGACCTATAAGATCGCACACAAAGTATTGGGCTTAAAATATTTAAATAGTGTATTGGAAATTAATTTGGACTTTTATTTAAAGTCAAATTAATGCATAAAATGGGTAAGTAGCTGTTTTAGGCAAATCTGTAAAAACAGTTTTTTTGCCTAAAACAGCAAAACTGTCAAGGTGCGATTTTGCCTTAGGCAAATCTGTCAAACAAGTTTTTTGCCTAAAACAGCTAGTTGTTTTAGGCAAATATGTTAACAGTTGTTACACGAGAAAAATTTATTGGCATATGCTAGTTTTAATTTCAATTAATTAATTATCTATGTATAATTAAGTTAATTGAGTATTAAATTTTAAATTGTATTTAATCAAAATATAATACTTGAGAGGGAATTAATGTGGCCAAAATTCGGCAACCAATTAATTCCAAAATAAGTTTATTTTGATTAAATGACTAATGCCATTTAAATTTGAAACCTAATAGAGTTTGAATTAATTTAAATCACTTAATTAGGAAGTGATGGAGGCTGAATATATTCATAATTCTAAGGGATTTTGGGATGACCTATCTTTTCTAAATTAATGATATAAATTAATTAATTCTATTTTTGACAAGGTGAACAATTTTTCTCTTTTGGCCGAAATACACAAGGGGAAGAATAATTTCTTGCTTTCTTGTGTTCTTGGCATTAATAGCACCTAAAAGAAGTGCAAGATCAAGTCTTGTAGCTTCAAACCATTGCCTTTACACAATACTTTAAAAGAGAGCTAGCAATCTCTATTTTAAGCCATCTTTGCAAGTGTGTGTGTGAGAATAGAGGGAGTGGCGTAAAAGGCTATTCCTTGGCATTGGTGATCAAGATCTAAGACGGATAAAGTCATCTTATTGCTGGTCATCACCGAATTCAAGATTTAAAAGGCATCAAAAGTTGTAAGTTGTAAAAATCCTAAAATTGCATGTTTCGATTCTTGTTGTGGAATTGTTTGGCATGTATGATTGTTTTTCATCATTTTTCTGCTGTATGATTACCATGAACATATCATGTCATATTCTATCAATGGTATCAGAGCCTAAACATTCTTATTTTAGTGCTTTAGATGCATGAAAAATTAATTAAAAATCGTTATTTTGAAAACATGCAATGCTGAAATTTTCTGTTTTGAGTTTTTTGCATTGTTTTTGTGTAAAAACGATTTTAATTGATTAGATAGGTATTATAATAAATATGACATGTTAATATACTGTCCTAAGATGTTCTAGGAGCTGTTAATGGTCGGATTTAATTAATAATACCTGATGATACATGTTAATATTAAAACTAGGTTCTAGTTGGCATGTTAATTGTTAGTTTAACAACTAGTTTTCAATATTAAATGTAAAAACGATTTTGGAATGTTTCTAAGTGATTTTTAAAGATTAAATATCATGTCTGGACATATTTTAAATTTGGTTTTAATTCTGGTCCATGACAATTTAATTGATTAATTTTAAAATCACTTAAAACTATGACTAGTTTGTGTTTGTTACATGTTTAATCAACATTGTTTGTTTTGTTTTGATTAAAATGGTAAAAACACATTTAGATCAGATTGGTACAAAATATTAAATCAATATTTATGACCTTATTTAAATTATTAAATGACTCATAAAATTGATTTAAGTGTTTGTGCATTTTATGGCATTTCATAAGCATTAAACAATTAGTTTTTGTTGTTTGTTTGTTTTTGCATGAATGTCGTGTACTATATATGTGTTCTTCATGATTTTATATTTTTAATTCATGTTAGCACATATTATATGTATTTTTAATGTTTATGGGTTATATGACATAAAATTAAAAATGGCAAAATTGGAAATTATACTAGAGTTGATTTATAGCACAAATCTAACTAGTTTGTGTTTTGGGCTTTTAAGAGAACTTATTCAATAAGAGGATTTAGTCCATTGGACTTTGGCCCAAGCCCATCACAGGGTCATCTCTTAAAGGTTCAAGTACACAATTTCCATTAATGGGCTTGGCTAAATTAATTAAAATTGGACTTTATTTTATCCATGAATGTTATGTATATTTATTTGCTAGTTTGGTGTGATGAATGGATATGCATGGTGCATTCATGGGCCCTGGATTTTTGTAATTAAATATGGCCTGCGAGCCATTATGTATTATTGTAAAAGTTTTATTTATTTCTTAGAATAGAATTTACTTGAAGACTTTGTAAATCAAGACGAAGCCCACCGGAGTGGAGAAGCCAAACTCGAAGATTCTTATGTAATAGTATAGAATCTTAGTTATAGGTTTTTGGGCCCATGTTTGTCATGCTTTACTTTATGCAATTATATATATATATGCATGCTATGTATGGATGACAAAGCGTATGCCATGTAAGCTGTAATAAAATGAATCCCTAAAATAGTAAGTCACAAAGTTGCCTTCCTAATTCGAAACATGTCAAGGCATCGATCATCGGTCACGTAGACTAGGAGTCCTAGATGCGCCCAATTATCTTTGTGAGGCATGGGTTGTGAATGTAGGTTGGGAATGAATGTATTAAGAGAAATTAATGGTGTGTGATTAGTAAAATAAGACAAATTAAAGGGATTAAAATGCAAATTGACTTCGTCAAAGAATGAACCAATAAGAAATGGACACAAAGCATTTTTAGAAAAATGAAGAAAAGGCAAGAAAAGAGAGGAAAAATCTACTCTCTTTTGTGTGTTAGCCGACCACCTAATAACCAAGAAAATTCTGGCCATTTCTCATTTCTTCTTGTTACTCTTACTCATAAATTTCATCTAGCTAAGAGTTTGTAAATTCTAGCTTAATTAAGTTCAAGAATCTAGTAAAGGTCAAGAGAAAGAAGAAGAAGAAAAAGCTTAAAAGAAGAATTGGGGCTTGCTAAAGAGGTCTGGGAGTTTTCTTCTCTAACATATATATTTATTTGATTTAATTGGATTTATATATTATATTTGCTTTGGGATTGATGATGAAAATAATTATTGTTGTGTTGTGTTAAGAAAAAAATGATGATTTATGCTTTGGAAATTAAAAAAGTAAAGATTTGTTTAGGGTTTATGTGAACATGTTTCAGTGTAAATTGAATAACTCCTTCTATTGATGTCGGATTAAGGTGATTATAGTTCAAAATAAAAGATAAGACGTAGATCTACAACTTTGTAGAAGATCCTCTAAGGTATTCGAAATTGGGCTTGAAGTTGACAGACTCTTGCTATTTTGTCATCTAGACCAGTTTGTAATATTTTAATGATATCTTGATATTTAGAAGTCATAATTGAGTTATTTTTAATGTTTTAGAAACTAAAGACAGAGTGGCACAACTTTGAAGAAGACAATTTTCCCTGAAAACATCTTTTACTAGGTCAAAAATGACATACAAGTTGGAACTGGGAATCTGCCTCTGGGTAGAATGGACCTCATGATCAGCAAGTGTAATCTACCGATTGTAACATAGCTCAAATTCAGTCCAGAATTAAAATAAAACCTACATCACAGTCAGCAGGTATTACCTAATGATTGTGATCCCCTTTCATAATCTAGATCATGGTCAGCACTCTTTTGATACTCACCGTGAGGTAGTTTGGAGTTAGTCCAAAATCGAGATGTAACATATGTCACGATCGACAGCTATTATCGAATGACCGTAACCCTTCCCTGTTCATTCTTAAAGTTGATTTTAGGTCCCAATTTGTTATCAAAGTTAGTTCAAGCCCTACTAAACTTATTTAAAGCACTATAACCGTAAGAACAAAGGTAATTTAGGACCTTAAATATGTGAAAAATATAGTGATATATATATATATATATATATATATATATGAAAAAGTAAAGTATAGTGTACATGTAAACTATGAATGATAACATAGAAGCATTGAACATGTGTTGACAGGTTCTAAATATTGTTAGAGCATTATATGTAGAAAACTAAAGATGAATTGTGACACTAAACATGTAAAAAGAATATTTGAATATAAGAATGAAGTTATGGAATGAATACTAATACTATGAGATATGAAGCCTTTAAGTTATGTGTGAACCTACATAAAGACACCAATGAATACGTGTAAATGCATGCACATGTGTATAAATGTATATATGTGTGTGTGTGTGTGTGTGTTTATACTATCGAAGTAATATGATGATAAGTATGTTATAGTATTATAATTATTTCATGAATTAGAATATATATATGTTAATGCACTAGAATATAAGAATTGAATGATGACATATGAATGAATATGCATATGATTCTTTATTCCTAGTTATGCTCATGCATATGAGTTAGAGATAAATAAGATATGAAAGGACAGAGTAAAGAACTATAGTTGCCTATGTCTATGTGTAGGTCGTGAATAGATGGACATGCCTATATGGGTACATTGCAGCTGCTATTTGGTTAACCCAGTTGGATCTATAGTATAGTTTAACCCCATTTTGATCTCTGTGATTTGATCCCATTTGGGTCACTTACCGATCCTGTTTGGGTCCGGTTGATCTATCCATAGTACAATTGGCCCCATTTGGATTTATGATTGATACCTTCAAATATCCTTTCATACCTTCGGGTACTATAGTATCACCCATATCCACATCCTTATAAAAGATGCAGGCTTAATACAAGATATTAATAACATTGTGAACAGCATTATAAAAGAGATGATATGATAGTTCATGGCTTGACTTAAATATTGTATTTGATGAAGCTATACATAGTAAATAAACAATATGAGATTAAATGAAACTATAGGCAAACATGAAATTTTATGATAATATAATATCATATGTGTTTGATGTTGAAATTATCTAATGCTTTCTTCACTTAAAGCTATAAATTATAAGTGAATATGTATGATTACTTAATGGTTTATTAGTGATTATGTTTCAAACTCATATATTCTTTGAGGTTACATGTTACTTATTCAATATTGAATAACCAATTCGCGAATCATGCTTAATCTAAGATTTAAACAATCATGGTAGGGATGAATCTTTCAAGCAATAGCTTATAATTAATATATATATATATATATATGTAAATAGTTAATTTTAATGGTTAAGTATAAGTTACTATGTTAATGCATTAGCAAATTAGAAAATAGGTAAGAAATATCGAATTGACTCAATAGTGATAAACAAACCAAAACTGTCAATAAATGTACATGATATTTAGGATAATAGACTCATGTTAGTTGAATAAGATGCTTAGCAAACTAATTAATTAAGTTTAATTACTTAAGAACAACTATTAGAATTCAGACAATAAAAGTATTTTGATTAATGAATAATGAAAAGTGATCAACGGTGTAAGTGCTTCAGTGGCTCATGATAGTGTTAGTGTTCTTCATTGCATAATGAAGTGCGATTAAAGAATTGTATTAAATTGTTACTGAGTGCATCATTAAGAAATTGTATTACAATGTTTCTTAATGCATGGATTATCGTTATAAGCGTACATATTTTGTATCATGAAAAGGCATGTTATTTTGTTATTTGTATTTGAGACTTCGACAAGAGATCAATTGCATTGTTTACTCCCCACAGAGCCATTGCTTAGCACGGGTATTTTTTCCTT
Organism: Excoecaria agallocha; assembly: GCA_037975025.1. Taxonomy (NCBI): domain Eukaryota; kingdom Viridiplantae; phylum Streptophyta; class Magnoliopsida; order Malpighiales; family Euphorbiaceae; genus Excoecaria; species Excoecaria agallocha. The sequence goes on from CM075807.1 coordinate 73,548,837, forward strand.
GTAAGTACACAGGTGTAAAGAAAAAGTATCATTCTCGAATCAATACTGCAGGCCACTAATGAGGATAACAAGTGAAACTAATTTTAGCATAGAGTAAATTTTTTTGTAAATGTTTAATATAAAGGATTTAGAATATATGTAATGAATTCTTTTGTAAATATATTTTAGTCATGTTAAATATATATGTATAAATGTTTTTTTGTGTAAACAATTTAACAAAATAATAAGTAAATAAAATGGTAATAAGAGAGAGCGTTACACGTTTAGTTAATATTGAATGTAATTTAAATTGTTTTATCATGTAAGTTTGTCCTCCATATTTGGAAGTTATTATCTTCTTTTATGAAAATTTTTGTCCTTTTGGAATGAGTTTTTTCATGGACAACAGATGGACTGAATTTTTCGCTGAAAGCCAGATTGTCTGGGACATATTACCATTATCCATTATTTTTATTAAAAAAGTTCATAGATATTGTAATGTCCCTAGAATGTCACTTGCATATATTGTCTACTTTGGGGCACGTGAGTTTTAAGCAATGTATCACCCACACGATTTTAAAACGTGTCTGCAAGAGAGAGATATCCACATCCTTATAAGGAATACTTCATTCTCCTCTCCAACCGATGTGAGATATCACATTTCACCTCCCTTTAAGGCCACAACATCCCCGCGGGGCACACCGATTTGATTTCCGGCTCTGATACCATCTGTAATGTCCTCAGAATATTCGCTTGCAGATATTGTTCGTTTTGGACCACGTGCGTTTTAGGCAACGTGTCATCCGCATGATTTTAAAATATGTCTGCAAGGGAAAGCTATCCACATCCTTATAAGGAATGCTTCGTTCTTCTCTTCAACCGATGTGGGATATCATAGATATTTTCCAACAACTTGATTAGTTTTGTACGTTTTTATATAATTTTAAATTTTATAAATTTATTTATATTTTTCAGATATACTTTTTATACTATTAATGAATATTTATTTTGCATTCAAAAAAAAATCTCAATCTTGAAAGGCAATTTAGCTCATAATTTTAGTTAGTTGTGTGTATTAAGTTCAAACTCTTACAATGTTATGAAATTTCATATAGATCCTCATATAAAATCAGTAAATAGATAATGTTGAGTGACATTTTAAGAACAAGGCAACTTTCTTATGGAGGGTATTTTAATCATTTAAATTTCAATTTTAACCTAATCAGTTCGCATGACAAATTATCGAGTCAATTACATTGGTGGTCACTAAATATTATCTGTTGTAATAATATGATCACTTAACTTCGATTTATATAAAAAAAATAACTGAATTTTATTTTGTAACAAAAAATTCACTTAAATTGAAATAATAAAAATCAGACCACCGACACATATAATACATACGGAATATGAGTCAACGTCAGCAAGAAGTGACATATTAATTGCGGATCAATTATATTGATGATTATTAAAATTTATCAATTGTAACGATTGATCACTTAATTTCGATTTGTATAAAAAAAATTACTGATATGAACTCATATTATGAGTATATTATATGATTTAGTGGTTTAATTTTTATTATTTTAATTTAAGTAATTTTTTCGTTATAAAATAAAATTTTATTTTAAATAACAATATCATTACAACATACAAACAGTAGCTATCACTAATGTAATTCACCCGAAATTGTCCGTCTCTTGTAAGGTCGCCAACGTCTCTCCCTGTTATCCACTTAACGTTCCAAAGATTTTTATTTAGAAATAGAAACTATATTCAAAATAAAATTACATAGCAGGTCCTTGAAAATAAAACATATTTGCAGTCGGGTCCCGATAGCTTTGCCATTTCATTTTGTCCTCCATGAAACAAAGGCTATCTCAGGCCACCTATCTTCCCGTCGATTCCTCCATATTTACCAGCTATAAGCTCTAAAAAAGTCGGCCTTTTTTTCCTTATCATCCATAAATAAATATTCTTTTTTTCTTCTAGATTCACGAATAAAACCCAAACTCTATCGTCAAATCTCTCTCTCTCTCTCTCTCTCTCTCTCTGTATGTGCATGACCTGGAAGATCTTTTTCTGGGTTTTGCCCTTCATTGAGTTTTATGGAGAAGTTTTCCCTTTTCTGGGGCTCTCGTACCGTTTCAAAAATCAAATTTTTGTTTCCAAGAAGAGCCCACTTGAAAAGTTAAAAGCTTTTTTGTAATTTTTAATTTGTTTTTTTACCCTCATTTCTAGTTGCTTTGAATTTTGGGGATATATTTTTAAAGCTTTTGTGAATGGCGTAAAAGGGTTTTTCATGGCTATTCGAATGTGTTGTTGGTAACAAAATTTCGGTGAGTCTTCTTTTGTAAAATAATTAAATACCCATTTGGGACTGATTCAATTTAAGCGTTTAAAGCTTCAAAATTTGACCAGCTCACATGTTCCTAAGTTTGTGCCATCCTCATATTTGACAAAAACGCCTATCTTTTTGCTGCAGTTTCTCTCCTTAATCTCCTTTCTTGATCTACCCACAAGCTAAAACCTAGATATGTACAAAACACATACAAAAAGAGAACTTTCTATAGAATTTCAGCCTCAAATCCCAATCTTGAGGCCAAGCATCCATTCAAGAAGGGCAAATTTAACAGTCAAATTCCAAGACCTATACGGATTCACTGTAGAAGGCAATGTGGATGATGTCAATGTATTGAATGAGGTTAGAGAGAAGGTGAGACAACAAGGGAGGGTTTGGTGGGCATTAGAGGCTAGCAAAGGTGCTAATTGGTATTTGCAGCCTTCAATTTCTGAAGGGATTGCGTTGAAATCATCTCTGAAATTGTCTACTTTAGCTAATGCAATCACTTTGAGGAGGCTTATAAGGAAGGGAATTCCTCCAGTACTTAGGCCTAAAGTTTGGTTTTCTCTCTCTGGAGCTGCAAAGAAGAAGTCTACGGTGCCAGAGAGCTATTACAATGATCTGACCAAGGCTGTGGAAGGGAAGGTTACACCAGCTACAAAGCAGATTGATCATGTGAGTCTGCATATGGTCCTTTTGCATAGTGTTTGTAAGTTTGGTAAAATTCGAATTCAATTTTTTGTTTTATTTTGACTGATGATTGATGGCACATTGCCTTGTTAGGCTCAATCTGTATATTTATCCTTTTTTTTTTTATCTTCCATTGTGCGATTCATGAGTTATGGCTTTCCTAGATTTGATGGTTATGCAATTCTAAATTGCTCACATGTAGATGCATCGTCTTTAGTTGATTTGCAATGATGGTTATTTTCTGAGGAAATTTTCTTAGATTTACCCTGGGCGTGGTACTAGGGTTAGAATTCTTTTAAAATATGGAAGAATTAGTATATTAAATGATATGATTTAGTCTATTAAGGATAGAGATGTAACTTGATATTGGTGTTGCAGATTTATTGACCTTTTAAGTATGTTTGTTTAGCTAACAAATTATTCATGATGCAGGACAAAACATTACCCAGCTATTATTGCTCAAGTACCTGCTCATAGTTAGTATGACTACTTTGTTTTTGTCTATCAAAATCTATTTGCATGGTTTATAATCTATCTGTTATTATAATTGAGAGTTGGGCCAAAAACCAACTGTAACTCATCGAACCTGATTTGAATGCCTCAGCAGCATGTCTCTCAGTTTGCTGCCAAAGCATGTATGCATTTTAGGTGACATGGAGCATCTAAAACTTCAGCTGCTTAATGCATTTGATATGATATCGTAACAATTTTGGGAAATGAACCAAGATGTTGTAAATATATCGCAACAAAAACATGATCAAAGTTGACCAAAATACTAAAATGGATATTGTTAGTTCAAAATCTAATAGAGAGGCTTTTCAAGTTCTTTTGACACCCTTTCTCAAATCCTGCTTCAAAACTAGATTTGCTAGTTTCAAATCTAGAATATTAGGAGGCTTTTTGTGTTCCTTGAAATCCTTTGTCATTTCCCAACTAAAAACTAAACAGAAATCAGCCTGAGGAAAGATATTAAAAGCTTTTAATATGGTGAGAATCTAAGATGTAGAAGAATACTGGGTTATTTTCTAGAATGACAATTTAGGAAGTGGAATAATTATACAGCTTTTGTGCATTTGGAATTAATTCTTCCTTTTCTTCTTTTAAACTTCTCATTGAAGTTTACGTTTTGCTAGTTTTCCGGGTAAAATGGCATTCAAACTAATTGCTGTTCCAGGTTTTGTTGGTTTGTGTTTGCTTGCTGGTTTTCTTTTAAACCTCTCGTTGAAGTTTATGTTTGCTGCTTGTCTTGGTAAAAATGGTACTCTCTTTCGATGTTTCCCATCCAGATGTCGTTTATGTTGCCATCAAATTTCTTTGGTTTGGTCTCATTCTTTTTTACATATAATTGCAGGATCTGCCTCGAACATTCCCTGGTCATCCATGGTTGGACACACCAGAGGGCCATGCTGGTCTCCGACGCGTTCTTGTTGGCTATTCTTTCCGTGATTCTGATGTTGGCTATTGCCAGGTGGGTATTAATGGGTCATAGTCCTGTAAATTATGAAGGGTGCAAATCTGCTGAAAATAAGACTTAACAACTTTATGAATCGGTGCAGAATTCTGCCGCATAGCTTCAGCAACAGAAAACCATGTTTTTTTTTTTTTTCCTTTTTTGGTGGATTTGAAGTTCTACCTGTTCGGTCTCCTACCAAAAACAAATAGAAGTACTATTATGGAACAAAGTCATTCTTATGTTGTGTTTTAGTAGTACACAATATTTGCAGCTCTAGATGCAACAATCGCTACATTTTCCGTGTTGTTATTCCATTCAATGTGGAGAAAATAAATTGACATATTCAGTATTCATTCATGGTTTTCTTGATATATATATAAGCCACTTTTTAAAGCATGTATAGTTTCAGTACCATTGTAAGATTAGTTCCTGTAGATTTATCAGCAGCAAAGTTCTATTGTTGCATCTCATCATCAGAATCATTGCTTCGATGTGTGCGTCTTATATTACTTTTCCTTTTCAGGCAAGATTGCTTTTGGGGAAGTATAGCTACCAAATTTATAACAATGCGTTTAGGTGGTTTTATTGTTATTGTACATCTACCACTTGTGTAATGAGTACAGCAATTATCCTTTGTTCAGGGGTTAAATTACGTTGCAGCGCTGCTTCTACTTGTGATGAAAACAGAGGAAGATGCTTTTTGGATGTTAGCTGTCCTCCTGGAAAATGTGTTGGTTAATGACTGCTATAGCAATAATTTGTCGGGTTGCCATGTCGAACAAAGGGTTTTCAAGGATTTGCTAGCTAAACAGTGTCCAAGGTATTACCCTAGCAGTGACTTGATGGATTTTCCTTGTGTTAAATATATATTCTATTTGTTTAAAATCGGACAAAAGAATTGCAGGATAGCTGCTCATTTGGAAGAATTGGAGTTTGATGTGTCTCTTGTAGCCACTGAGTGGTTCCTATGTTTATTCTCCAAAAGCTTACCATCAGAGGTTAGAAAAAGAACCGATCCCTTCCCAACTCACCCTTTCTTTCGGTATTCCTGCAACATGCATTGAGCTTCTCTTTTGATGACTAATGATTGTGTACCATTTCTAGACAACTTTGCGAGTGTGGGATGTCCTTTTCTATGAGGGAGCAAAAGTTCTTTTCCATGTAGCTTTGGCTATATTTAAGGTGCTAGCTGCTGCAAATCTTCTCATTTCATTACATGAAAGAGAAACAAATATTTTATCTAAATCAATATTTTCAATTGCAGATGAAGGAAGAAGAATTGCTCCTAACTCATCATGTTGGCGATGTAATCAACATATTACAGAAAACTACTCATCACCTCTTTGATCCAGATGATCTATTGACGGTAAGACAACTCCATTTTTGGTGTTCCTTTGTTTTCATGGCAAACGTTTTTAACCCATCTTTCATGGAATGAGAATAAGAAAATTGGTGCTTATTTACCTTGATTCGGGTGTGGACTTTAGATCTTTTTTCTAAGTTTTTAAGGTATCAACTGCCTAATTCCATCAGTTCAATAATTATGAAAGAGAAGTTTTTGTGATGTGCAGAAGTTTTATAAGGAAAACTTGCTGAATATGAATGTCTGCAGGTGGCATTTGATAAAATAGGTTCAATGACAACAAACACTATATCAAAGCAAAGGAAAAAACAGGAACCAGCAGTAATGGCTGAGCTCGATCAAAGATTGAGAAGACTGAACTCTCTGAAAATGGATGATGAAAAATAGCATTAAACACTATATAAGTTGTAAAATATAAGACAGCCAATCGCTTTTGGAGTAAGAATGCCTAATGTATGCTTTTTTTTTTGGAAATTAACGAGTTTCTTTTTTTCTTTTTGCTTTTTATTTTTATTTTTTTTATTATTATTTTTTTTCTGGAGAGGTGTAGTAGCGGTTAAATGCAAATTATGGATTGTTGCAACTTCTTGAAATTTAATTCAAAAGTCCAAGTCAGGCCATCACTGGCTACTCTATTGCCCAGCCATTTCATTCTTCTTACCCTTCTCTCCCCCCTCCAATAAAAATTAATTTCCATTAACATTTTGGGCTTTTACCATTCTTACATAATAAAATTATTAGTTTGAGGAGTTAAAATAGTCAAGTTTAGTAGTTAGAAATTGTGAAGCAAGTTTTATTATTATTATTATTATTATTATTATTAGGGCTGTACAGAATCGAACCGAAATCAAAAATCGAATCGAACTGATTTTGGTTTGTTTGGTTTGGTTTTTTCTATTTTCGGTTCATTCGGTTTTAAATCAAAATAAAAATTTAGTTTTATCGGTTCGGTTTTTAAAATTGAAAAATAAAAGAAATCGAACCGATCGAAGTTTATATATATATATATATATATATTTATTTATTTATTTTATAGTATTAAGATTTTAGATAATACACTTTGAATGGGTGGTGTGGAATACATGAAAAAATCAACAGGTCCTGTGTTCAAATTCTTGTAAAGGCAAATTAGTAGTTTTCTTATCTTTTTTACTTTAATTTTTTTATCATTTTTTTAACTTTAAAAGTTTTGTTTTAATATTTTTTAATTTATAAAAATCTAATTCACTAATTTTTTTACTTTAATCTTTTTTGTTTTTTATTTTTTCAATTTCTTTACTTTAAAAGTTTTTAATCTACAAAAATCTAATTCACTAATTTTTTTACTTTAATCTTTTTTTTTTTATTTTTTCAATTTTTTTACTTTAAAAGTTTTGTTTTAATATTTTTTTACTTTACAAAAATTTAATTCACTAATTTTTTTTACTTTTAATTTTTTTACTTTAATCTTTTCTTTTATGTTTTCTCAATTTTTTTTACTTTAAAAGTTTTATTTTAATATTTTTTTTACTCTATAAAAATCTAATTCGCGATTTTTTTTGTGAAAAAAAAAATTAAATTCATGGTATATTAATCGAATTATTATATTCATTTCCTATATAAATTAAATAAACATATTCGCTGTTTTTCACTGCTCCCTAAAACTCGTTACTTTCACTAAACACCCTTTCAAACTGATTTGTTTTACATACAGGCCGAAAGAAAATTCTGATCACATATTCTATAGATCCAATGTAATTTACCATCTTTAGCGTAGCCGACTGGCTAAGGCATTCTTATTCAGGTACTTGTTCTGTCACTTCTAGTTTTATTAAGAAACATTGAAAATTGATTTGGCCGAATTCGATTGAAATTCGATAAAAATCAGATTAAATTGATTTGAAATAAGCTTATTTTGAAATTGGATTAACATTAAAGTTGAAATAGATTATGAACATTTCAAATTTATTTGACCAAGTTGAATTAAAATTTACAAAAAATGAATTACGAGTATTTCCAATTGATTAGAGACATTTTACATTGATTTAAAATTAAACTATTACTTATTAACAACTAATCAAAACTAATTTGCTGCTAACCTTCGAGCTAAACAAACAATTATATACAAAATAATTTGAACAATCAAATTAGCATATTATTTGAATTTATGAATATTTGATTTTCAATAAAGTTGAATAATATTGAACACAAAAAAAAAGACTATATTTACAATAGTTATTTAAATCTTTTTATTATAATATTTTTTACAAATTAATTCTCAACTAATTAATTCTTAATAAATCCATTAAAATATTTTGATTAGTATTTATTATAGACATAATATAATAAATTTATGTATATTATTTTAATTTTAGTTATTTTAAATGAATTTATTTTATTGAATATAAATTAATTTAATTTATGGATCCATATAAATTAAAAGTCCAATAAAAAATAAGTGCTCATATTGACCCAGAACCGATTGAACCGAACCGAACCGACCAAAATTATTTCAGTTCATTTGGTTCTCGATTTTACATAGTTCGATTTCGATTCAGTTCCTATATTTTCTAAAATTTGATTTTCAGTTCAATCGATTCGATCCAAAACCGAACCGACCAATTGCTCACCCCTAATTATTATTTTTTCTTTTGGGAAAAACAGGGCTTGATACATGGATCATGTCTCACAATATTTCTCATCAACCATATGTCGTCTAAAATACAAGGAAACGATTTCTTGATTACAATTTACCATATGTTTTAGCAATACATGCACATCCCATTAAAAGGTCTCTCAATAGGTTAACCACACTAATAATGCTCTGATAAAAAGAATAATTTAGTCATGATTAAAATACAATTCAAACATTATTTAATGGCAATAAAGATTGATTATGTTAGTGACGATTTGATGTAATCACTCTGTCTTGAAGAAATTTAATCCCAGCCACATAAGAGTAGAGCATAGATTCACGACCATATAATATACTATATTAACTTGCCTAAAAGCAAACACATTAGCGATATCACTATTTACAGTGCTACAAGTGATGCATATCCATGGATGCACTGTTCCCTGAAAAATTCAGTTTTGTTTCAACAGGTACACAAAAACAAATTTGGCTTGCTTCGAATATTAGTGCTAGTAAATTCTGGTAATATAGATGAGAGTAAATGCCAGTAACCATGTTAAAAACTCGCTGATCCTGACAATGTATTCTCAGTTATTTTTCACTACATACTACGCACCAAAAGAATGAGCCACGTATAATAGCCTTGTTTGAGCTTACCATTTTCACTTCATTAGCTCACATATAACTGGGCGCCTGTGCTATCGCTGTGTGTCTTGCAGTCCAATCAGTACGGCTCCAAAGATAAAGCGGTGGAGGGTTTACGTTCCAATCCTCTATCTGCTTGTCATTCACGTTGACTGATCCAGGAAGATAAAAAGACTGAAACAAAGAAAAGGAAATAACAAATGCTACTTCAGAGATCTATCCTTATTGTAAAACCAACAGTACCAACACTCTGCGAGTGAATTGCCCTGTACCTTGCCAGAAAGTAATTTGTCATCCTTCCAAATTAAATCATATGGAGCAAATATGTTTAACCTGATAAACAATAACACGCCAGAAAAGAAAAGGTCATCTTTAGCTTCATTTAAGGAAGCTAGGTACAGAAAAGAAGAGCCTACCTTTCAGTTTGTTCCGGAACAATAAGAACAAGAAGCTTCGGCTTGAACTCGAGAGCCTTCCTGATGAAATGATTAGCAAGAGATGCATTTTTGCCAAAAGGGGGATTCAGCCCTATTATCTAATAAAAATGTAATGTCAAAATAAAACACAAATTAAAACTCAGCCATACAGGTTTATAATCTCAAACTTGCTTATCAACTAAGCCAAGTGCTCTTACCAGTTGGGAACCATCAGGCAATTCGTCTAAGCTGACACTCATCCAATCTCTTCTCTCAAAACTAAAATCATTCTGTAAAGCTCTCGCGAGTAAATGGTAAACCCATGTGCACCAGACATAACAATTTTGACATTAGTTTTTAAAGAAAGCAGGATATTGGCACAGAAATTTAAAAAAAAAAAAAAGAAAAAAAAGAAACAAAGCCATATTCAATCTTGAAAACATTAGTATGAATAGTAAATGATCTATTCAGAAAGCAAGACTGGTTTCTATACATTCAAAACAGATAAAAAGGCCAACAATGGTTCAAAAAACTTGTTCGACTTGTGACAAATAGAGCAAGCCATATTCAATATTCAAATAGTCTAAAGCATAAATATGTGAGAAATGCTTCCATTGCATGGCAAAGCATGGGCAGAAAAAACAATGAATGTAAATGACCTAAAAGTAAACTCTAAACAATAGTCCAAACAACTTTTCTCAAACTAAGTTGTCAGAATCCTAGTAGCCAAATTGCAAGAACTGTCAGTTGGTGCAGAATGCAGTGACAAGATGCATGCTGATGGAATATTCAATAAAGATTCACAATCAGTCCATGTATCTGAATTTGAATAGAAGAATGCATTGCTAGAAGCGATTTTAATAGAACCTCTGATGCACATGCTGCTCATCTTACACTATTAGGAGAGGTCACAAATACCTTAGCTTGCATAATATCATAGTTTTTGAACAAGCACGGATTCCCAATTTTGTCGAGCTTCTCTTTCAACAGAGAACTGAAATCATTCGCACCACAGGAGAAGTCTACGATCTGTTATTTATTCAACAAACAAGCAAGTGCAACACAATAATCAGAATTAGAACAGCGACTACAGCAGAGAGAGGGGAAAAAACACAGCAGAAAACCATAAGAATGCTAGAATAATCAAGCATAGTATAGAAAGCATGAAAGATCTCAAAATATTCATGTTGCTTTCAGCAAGAGAATGCAGAAGCCAAAAGGGGAACAAAGAGAAGGATCTTACAGTCGAAACATTCTGCTTCAACTATTATGTTGCGTAAAAATGAACAAAAGGAAACAATTTGCAAACAGTATGTCTCACTTTTTATGCAACTTGAACAAATAGCATCCAATTATGTCCATAACACAGTAACAAAAAAATTTATATTTGAATCATAGTGTACAAACTTACCAAATCACCCCCTTGTACATACCATTGGAGCCGATCAACAATCTGCACAACAATTTTCTGACAATTAACATTAAAATACAATTCATTCAAATGCAAGCAGCATCCAACAGTGCATGTAACTAAAATGAAAATTTGACCCAAACAAAAATCTGTAAATGGTTTAAGAAGCATAAATGCTCCTGAAAATTTTACTTGTAAGAATTCACTATTTTGAAAATATACAGCATCTATAATAGTAATTGAATTACACAATGATTATAATTAAAAGTTTACTAACATTCTTTGCATTGTTTCAAATGTTTCCCATCCTATGTAGGTATTTACAAGTCGCTATATCAAAGTTTCTATTTGTTGTTTTCCAAGAATGGTAGTTACAAGTTAACAATGTCCGTATTAGAATTTAGAAATATAATGAGTTCAAACATGCAGCTAATTTTTTGCATTAGTAACTAACATCGATTGGGATAAGCAGACTTGTTAACCAGTCTCATTAACAATTTATTGAGTCCAGTTAGGTCCACTTTTCCAAAGAAAAAAAAAAGGAAGAAGAAGAAGAAGAAAAAACCAAAACGTATCTGTTAAAATCAGTGGACCACCAATTTCAATCCTTAGCTTAATCTTTACCTCGTTGAGCTTCTCCACTTGTGTAAAATGGCGACCATAAGATGTATAACGCGCTCCATAGAAGAAAGGTGCGAGGTGAACTTTAAGCTTTTTCTACAAGATATGACCAAAATTAGATGCTATGTGCAAAAGTATGATTTCATTGGTATTATAAAATGCTGCCCATGCATATAATGTATAGTTTATGACATAGAGCCATCGAATAAAATCTCATGATTGTTCTACGAAAAGACATGAACAAGAGGCTTATATTTTTCTTTGATTTTATTATTATTTTTTGAAAAAAGAAAGGTGATGGGGGGGAGGGGGAAGTTCCCTGGTTTGAAACGCTAAAAAGCTACAGATGAAGATTTGGTTCATTGATAATAATAAGGGATAATATATAAATTTCTTTTTAAACTACCATCATTTATCATATTTCCTCCTGAATTAATTTTATATTAGATTACTCCCCTAAACTTATTAAAAATATCAGATTAGTCATTTGAACTTATTTAAAATGTAAAAAATATACCATATACTATTGAGAATCTTAAACTACCCTTCTAAAACTTATTAAAAATATTAAATTATTCCCCAGTTATTGTTTGGTACGTGAAATTGTGAATTGACAAGTGTTCCTACAGGGGAGTAATCTGATATTTTTAACAAGTTCAATGGGTAATTTAACAAGCAACTAGTTCAGGGAGGAAATTTGTTAAACAGTGATAGTTTATAAGAGAATTTATGTATTAACCCTAATAATAATGACAGCAGAAACAATCAATCAATAATTCATTTTCTCCATTTGGCCTTAAACTGTAATATAGCAATTAAATAATGATGCCATCAAACTCCCACTCTAGGAATTGGTATATTACTAGAAAGTAACATCACTTCGCTGAGAGGAGAGGATTACAATTTTCTCTAATTTACATCATAGCTCAATGCAAGGTACATTTTTATGTGGCTTCAAGCAAGAAGTTCCATTATCATTAAAAACTGGTAAACAACGCAGGAAAATACTAGCAGCCAGTTTCCTTGAAAAATTTACTCATTGCATCACGGTCTTACCCTATTTGGATAAATTACTCGGAAAGTGATAATGGAAGATGCAGTTCTCCAGCTACTAATATTCTAATTAGCATTGAACCAAACAATAAATATCTAGAATCATTAGACCATAATAAGACATACATAAACAACTAATAATGCCAGCAAATTACAGCCAAGACCATATATCTCAGAAATGGTTAAATATAAGTCACTCAAACCTTCCATTTGCAAATCTGTCTGAGAATCTGAGGTGGACACACAGCTTTTGCATCTTCAATATTACAGCCTCCTTCTATCTTCTGCAAGGCAGTTCGGACAGCCTGCAGGAAAATCATCAGCAGTATATTTTCAAAATAATTAGAAAAACCATTCATTTTACCAGCTAAAGATGATGCGACTCCAAAAGAACCATCATTAGCATGACAATCACACATGCATTCAGTAGACTATACCTTCACAGAAGCCTCTACCAGTCCCAATGTCATGGACTTCTCCAGCAGACTTTTGGAGCTGTATAAATATGTAGATGGTAGATTCCTTTCCTTATATTCTTTAATATCAGACGAAGGAGAGATATCTTTCATCAAGGCCATAATTCTACAGACAGTGGGGAATCCCACATATTATGCAAAGGAGTTTATAAATTTTCTAATGCACCAGAATGAGAAGAATTATAGCAGCAATGTTCAAGAATGAAAAAGGAAAAATGACTACCGTCTTTCAGTTTCGGCATCTACTAAAGGCAGTGAAATGTTTTCCTTTTTCACTGCCAGCTTTTCTGGAATATAGTTCTTGATTTTGCTGCTTGAAAAACAATGCTTTTTAGACTTTGGTGCATAGAATCCAGAGTTCTCTGATGAATTGTTTCTTGAAAGTAACTTGGTTTTATCTGCTGCAGACGTGGCAGACACTGACCCAAGCTCCGGTGTTTTTCTAGCTGGAAGCACCATATTTGATTTCTTGAAATGTTCAAATTCCTTTGTGTGATATTTTTCTTCATTTTTAAGAGAATTGCCAATACCAACACTGTCACAGATCTTTTCATTCAGTTTTGGCTTCTTCAAAGCAGTAGTAAAACCTTCAGACACTTTAGTTTTCTTTAACGTCAAAAGTTTTTGTGGCTTAATTGATGACTTTGCAGATTGTGTCCCTTCCACATCTGGAAATATTAGATGGTCTCTAGAAGGAGTCTTCAGAACTCTATCAATCTGATGGTCCCTGTTAATATAATTGCATCACATTTTGATAGGCATCTCATGTAGGATATTTATTTCAATCAATTTGCAACATGAGTCTTACATGCAGTATATCAAAATCCTTCGATTTGGCAACAAATTTATCCAAGCCCTTGCTAAATTATTTTCATCACTCTCATGTTCAAAAGTGATGCCCCTGAAGATAAAGAAACATGCCAAACAGAAGCACATTGTGGATAAGTTTTAAAAAAACATAAAATAAAAGTAATGTATGAGGGCGTACCCAGGTAAACATTTCCTATGATATGCTTTAGGACAGCGTCTACAAATTGCAAACTGTAACTCAAAAACATCAGCTACTTCATGCTGGTTACAACTAAAACATTTATGAGCAGGACAGGTAAAAGACTCCCCTGCAATGATTTTATCTCTAAGTCCTTCTGCTTGAGTTTCACTAGCAGCATAAAGCAGCCTTGCAACACATTCTGGATGATAGAAATGGCCACATGTAGCTGAAGCACAAGGGAAGACCTTGAAGGCCATAAAATGAAAAAGTAAAGGTGTAAAGTAAAATTATAAAAAATCTCATATTATTTTACCAAGCATATGTGAATGCCATAACAAAACTTAAATTAAAACAAAAGCTCTTCCCACATACATAGAATTCAGAAAAACTAGCATCCATCATATAAATTTGTAATAGACTAATTATAAAATAAGAGAACGTGAAGCAAGATATTACCGGAATAACCTAGTCAACTCAAAGGGTAATTTACATATATGAAGGCGTTACTGAAGTTAAGACTATAACATAGTAGGTCGTCCCACAAGTTATGAATTAATTATTTCTTACAAACAAAGTCAAAGTGGATAGCTTTAAAATTATTATACCAAACTTCCAATGACCACATTTTTTATGCAATAATCAATTGTGACAAATACCCTAATATTCATCAAAGACCCAAAACAGAATAGGGCCCCATTTGTTCATCAGCAAATATACTTCCAGAGCAAGTTTTATATCTCTGACATGCCAGGCAGAAAAATATATGTTGTCAGAAAACCATTCCACCAAAAATCTCAACTTTTAGGTAAGAACTCTAAAGATAGATTATATCTCTAATGCAGCTATTTTGAATATCAAAGCCCTATAAGCGAATTTATTCTCCAGATAATGTTTCCCATAAACAATATTTTCCCAGCAAGTTATGTTCTGCAAACAAATGGAAAAAAGTATTTTTATACCTCTCGACTGGAAGATCTGGCAGAAGAGCCCAATCTGCCACAAGCATAGCATTGATGTTGCTGAGCGAGGCAATTTTTACAACGAAAAATTGGAATTGCCTGCACATGAATGCACTTTTTGAAATGTACAATAGCATAAACAAAAAGTTGAATATATTCAGTTGAATGGATAAAGACTTCAGCTGAAATGCTTCCAATATATATATATTGCAAAGTAGAAACAAAATGAGGGAACAAATCATTTATTGTTATTCAAATTTTAAAGAAGCTCTTACTTCATATTCAGCCATATTTCTAAAACCAAGGGATGCACAACAAGTATCCACCCCATCTGCAACAGTCGGATGAAAAGATCTCAAGCACCTTCCATTACAGCTGCATCAACTAACAACATGTTAAAGCACATGCTCAAATATAAGAAAATCAGATTAACAATGTGTTATTGGGAAACATACAGAGCAATCCTTATTATTAGCAGCCTCTGTGGAATTATAGATGAGACAAAAAACACTAATGGACCTACCAAAATATGCAGAAGTTCACAATTGAAATGCCACAGATGGAACAAAAAATATATAGTTCCCTTCATGAAGTACAACTCAATGAAATTTGAATCCAGAAATAAAATAAAAGGTAAAACCATGCAGTATGATTCAAGTTTGGCTGTCAATCAGGAGACTAGTTGCTAATGTAACATCAACAGCAGAATGCCCCAATAGGAATTAGTAACTGACAACCTTTTGCTTTTGCACAATGAAGTTTCTATTTGAAATAATAACACTTCAAATATATTAAAAAGCTGCTGCTTTAAATTACTTATATACCTTGATCATGCAAATGTAATTTTGTGACTTATTTATTAAAAGGTTGGATAAAAATATAAGCCTATAATATCTCCAAGTGATCAGATAATGTCCTATAATATTCCCAATTAAGGAAAACATTATTTAACATTTAACATATAACAAGTGGTCACATCTCCTTGATGGCAGAAGATATTTTAGAATTTTAAATTAATTTAAAAACCTACAGATTGGATCTCTAGCCTAACCATATTCAGATAACCTGTGACTACCATCAAGATTACAGTTATTCATCTATAAATCTTTCAGCAAATCCTCAAACTAGAATAAATCGTAGAAAAGATTAGTCCATAGTGAATCACTTCACAAAGATATTCAGAAAATTGTTATCTGTGTAGAGAAAAAGAGCCCCTCAGGTCCTGTGGTTCTTCTTCTTCTTCTTATAGATTTAGCTCATTAAACTATGATATATAAATAGATATCATAGCAATGGAAAAATCATATGTATTAACAATTCCCATCCTCTCAAAAAAAAAAAAGAAAAAGAAAAAGAAAATCATATTGTAAGAGAAAGAAGGTGTGCCCAAAAAAAACACCCACAGAATCCAGTGTGTAAAAAAGCATGAAAAATAACATTTTTTGTATTCAAACCTTATATTCTTAAAATCATTTAACAAACGCTAGTTCAATTGATAGAAAGTGTAGGCTAGGTATATCTTCTTTGAGAAAAATTGATTAATCAGAAAGTTCAACTTTTATATAGATAAGATGCTCAAGGTTTCCTCACAATCTGTCATAAGTGAATGACATCTTACCAAAGAAAGGAAAAAATAATTTGGATGCAGCATTATCTTTCTTATATACAGTTTTGTTATTGTAATGTTGTCCAGAATCACAAATTTAGTAACCAAGGAAAAAAATTCTTGAACTCCCCTCTTCTTTCAATGGTGTTATAATTCATTTTATTAATTTTAGCATAGCTATAATATTTTGAAACAATGTTAGCCCATTTCTCGAGTTGTAACAAAATTTACTAAAACTTGCAAAGCAAAACAGATATAGCTTTTATTTAATTCCAACACTACTAAAAAAGTTTGTCCTTTTTAAACAAAAATTCTATTTTTTTAATGTCCAACTACTGGAAAATATTGAATCTGTAATTTTTTTTTAAAGAAAAGAAAAGAAAAAAGATTTATGCTTATTAGGTAATAAAATAAGCAAAATAAATAGAGCTTTAAACCAATTGATGCAACCAAATGGGGTTTAAATATAATTATTCGTCTATCCTCAATGAAAGCATTTAATAATATTATCAAATGTGGATAAAAATATGCGACCCAGCGACATATGAAACATAAAAAAGATAACAAATATCATGATAATGGTGGAGAAGGCAAAAAGAAAGGCAATAAACAGAAGGTATTTAGCACTTTTCCGAAAGAAAATTGAAACAATATGCCATAATTGAAAAATAAGAAATACTGATTTCTCTTTTTTCTGGTTATCAAGCCTCCCTATACTTACAAATACATGATAAAATATAAACTACAAGGAAGTGGCAAACACCATTGATAAATTTTTTTGTAAATTGAGAGCTTACCACAAAATGTTACCACCATTGTCACAAATGGCACAAACTGTATCAAAGATGTCCTCTGCTTCACTACTACTGTCATCATTTCTTGTTTGAACATCATTCTAAAAATAGTAAGGAAAATGTGTTAAATTCTTGAAAACAAATTAAAGAAGACGGAACAAAAAAGCAAGGAGAAAAAAATTCTTAAATGGGATGGAAGGCACATAAGCAAGATACATAATCTGCAGGCACTAACCTCGTAAGAAGCTACCACTGTCTGATTCCTCCCAATATATGTACGAAAAGCCTGTTAAAAAGATTATATAATCAAGGAAGTAGTTAAGAAAACAGATAATAATGTACCAAGACAGGAAATTAACAATCTTAGTCCAAACACAGAGGAAAAGAACATCTCTATGTTAGAAGTGTAACACTCAATAGTGAAGATTGTCTTAAGAGCATCGAGAAGCTAAATTTGATAGCACAATGATGACAATAAGTTTATACACAAAATAAAGTTAGTCATATCTTGCCCCTCCGATGGTTAATATAATATTTTTTTTTTCTTATGAGATGTTCTAATTTTCATGAACTGAAATACTCGCATACTTAGACATAGAGGATTTGTTGCGGATTTTTTTATTTCTCAATACCTTTCTGCGCCATACTTGCTCTAACAAGAAATGACAATTCATCCATCATTTTCATGTGATGACTATATAAATCTTGTTATCTTTCTTACTGTAGTGGTAGATATCCAATTGAATTGTCAAACTTTCAACAGTTAGCAGCACAACCATGAGTCTATATAAGAAAAAATAGTTTCTTTCTTCTTATGAGCAGCATCATTTTATTTCAAACACGAATTAAATTTTATTTTTTTATAACAACAGAAATAAATATCATGCTGAGCCAAAAACTGAATCCTACTAGATTAAATACAAATATATATAATCATCACAGAAATTTCAAACAAAAATAGTATCGGGTTGTCTAAATGCAAAGTTTTAACTCGTCAACTAATTAAAGCATTAAAGAAATCAATTAATAAATATTACAATATTAGGGCTTAATAAGGAATATTCACCTTAGATGCCTCTATATCTTTATCCCTTCTTGCTGTTTTCTCAATTAATATCCTATGATCGAACAGATCATTTACAGATGGTGGAACACCATCTAAGCTGCAAAATGCAACGGGTTTTTGTTCAAAGTATGCAAAATTTTATACAACTGAAAGAGCGGATGGGATAGAAATTGAAGACCTAAAGCTTTTATGCAAATGCTTCCACACAGTTTTCGCAGATGCATCTGGATTCTTCTTAATATAATGCAGCCAATGGACTGTAATCAAGATTTTTCTGATTATAGGCTCAAAAGCCTTTCTTGGCTTTTGAAGCATGATCCATTTCTTGCCCTTAGTGAGAACAGATATCTCTGGCTTCACATAAGAAAGTTCAAACTTCCAAGCTATAACAGGCCTGTAAAGTGTCAGAATCCCATTGCCACAAATTCCTCGCATTACTACTTGTCTTTCAGATTTGGGTATAACCTCATTGTCATCCCACAGCAGAGGCAAAATTGAAAAAGAGATTGGCGCATCCTTTTCATCAATGAAATGATAATTCAACACATGCTGTGGCAAAATCTCAGCCTCTTCATCAGACAATGCCATTAAGTATCCACACCAAGACTACATGTAAATAATTACATTTAAAAGTTCAGGGCCAACGTATCATAAAAATTAAATTGAAAAAAAAAAGAAGACACATATCACATCATCCCAAAGGCCAAACAATTATATTTTCCATTTTCTGAAAAAAGAAAGAGTCAAAACGAACTTTATTTTTTCCATTTCTTAATTCCAAAAGGCGCAGAGTGAAACACTAAGTTTGGGCAGAAGCACTCATGGCACCCTGTTTGGGTCATGGTTTAATTCGTCGACTTAGAAATTCGGATTCATACCAATAAATATGGTGTGTCTGATGGTTTTAACAGATAGAATGCTAGAAAATTGAACATTTTCGTATTATCAAAACAATTATGGATAGGATACCGTGCCAAGAATTATTAAACCCCAAAAAATAAAGAAAAGTGAAAAGAGGAAACAAGAAAAGAAAGTAGAGGAAGAAGTTACTTCCTGCTAAGATTCTTGGCGAAATTTAGAAAAATAATGCAGAAATGAAGTAGTTCTTTTTATAAAGTTTCTTGAGATTTTCCTGGAAAATGGCCCAAGGTTCTATACCGCCATTGCATTTTGGAAGGAGCTCAAAAAAAAAAAAAAAACACAAAGCAGTTATTATTTTCTCGGCTTTTCGTAAACTTTCTCCGCAACCAAACAAGGTTTGAGTGAACGCAGGAGAAAATTTAAAATTCAAAAAAAAAAAAAAAAAGAAAGAAAGAAACTAAAGTACCAGAAATCAAAGAGGCAAGAAAGTAAAATTAAATGCGAACATAAAGAAGAAACTGATGCTCTGCTTTCTGCTTCTTATTATTGTTATTATGGGGAAATTTTCTCTATGCAGGCAACCAGTGGAACGTGTCTCGACTCAACTTATGGAAATGGCGGTATATATTATGTGGGCGCTACCATTCTGCTCCCGTGGGTATGCATGGGGGTATCTTGGGCCAAGGTGGTCCCCCCAAGCTAGAGTAAACAAAATGATTTTGCCCTTAACCCTTTTTTTTGGGTAGTTTTTATTCTTAAATTATTTGAAATTAAGCAAAATTGTTAATATTTTTTAAATGTACGAATGACGTAGTTGTAATAGCCAATAAAAGTGAAGCATGTCATTGAAGCCGTCACAATCAGCATCAAATGAATAATGTTTTTGGAAACATTATTCATAAAAATGGTATATTTTGTGATCAATCTGTGGATTTTGGGTGAATTAAATACCGTAGCATGCAGGAGTGAAAATGGGTTTGTGCAGCTTACACGCGGGCAAAGATAGAAAAGGAAATTGTATAGGTTATCACTTTTTTAACCCTAATTTTTAAAAATACACTTACCTCTTAAAAAGGTTTAAAAATATAGTTTTTTAATTTTTTGTTTTTAAAAATACCGTTTTTTATTTTTAAAGTTGATACGTGTGTTTTATCTCTTCCCATGGCTCTTTTCTCCTTGTAGAAGAACTTTTGTTGCTGTCACCGGAATCCTCAGACTTCTGGCCATCCCAAGAAGGCGGAAGAAACTGAGAAACCTCATCGGAATCAACTCGATTCAAAATAGAAAGAGTATTAGTAAAAAAACTCACGATCTTTTGCACAAGATCTTCAAGAAAAACTGATTCTTGATCTGTGGTGGAGGATCGGTTAAAAGTCATTTTAAGCTTATTAGTAAAGTGGCGACCCTTGACCAGTTCTTTGATGGCCCTCTGCTGATCTGACAGCAAGTTTTTCGGCCAAGATGAGGAGTCCATAGTGAGAGTATTCATCAAGAGCGTTTTTTTTTTCCCCTCTCCTTTTTCCTCGAAGATAAAGTTTAGTGATCCCCTCTCCTTTTTCTCAAAAGATAAAGTTTAGTGATGCTACATAATTGTGTTTGATTTTATTTTAATTTTTGTTCTGATTGGGTAATTTTTGGATGCAGATTTAATGAATGCGGTTCCTGATGAGCACAAAAAGTTTCTTGCTGATATGGTTTGGGTACATGAAAAGGTTAGGGTTATTGTTTTAATTGCTTCTCTTAGCTATTAGAGTTTTAGAAACCTGATTTATGGAGAATATTCTTCTATTTTGATATGAACTGGAAAAGGAGAGAAGACTGATTGGTCAATTGCATATTCTGTGTATTGTTTGATGCTGAATTCTGAAGTCTTATTAACTTCATTTATTTCATTGTAAATAACAAATGGTGAAGTTGAGTTAGTACTGTTGGTTATGTGCAATTTCTTTTTTACCAGGAAGATGTATGTATGGAGACCGAAGGAGGAATTCAACACCGTAAATTGATTGCCATGCATGCTGGTTTAGAGAAAGGGATAAATGTCGAAGAATAATTGAAATTTTTGAGAGCCAAGGACACTCGAGTGCCCAAGATACAGGCTCTGAGTGGAAGGAAAAATGTGTGGGACATACCGGAGGTTATTTTCATACTTTCTGCTGATTTTGGCAGTTTGGCAGCTCCATTTTCTTTATCTGCAGATGCAAAATCAAACTAAAGTGTACAGTTATGGTGTTTCAGGAATTAACTGAGAAACCAACCATTTTGGTTAGCGGTCATCATGGTAAACTCCATATGGAAGGTCTGAGATTGATTATTGACGAAGGTGGTGGACTAGAGAGTAACCTGGTAGCTGCTATTGTTCTTCATTCAATGAAGCTTGTGCGGGACACTGACAATTTGAATTAGTAATATGAGTGTTGTGATTTATATATTCAATTCTTAATAGCTCCAATATATGCATTTCTTTAGTACAATTTCATTATGCAGTTGGTCCTGGTGGTTATAGAGTAAATTGGGGACATTAATCTCTCCTTTTATTCTTTTTTATTTTTGCAACCTGACATCCAAACCAGAGAAAAGAGGGTGAACTCAATTTACTTTACCGTCACCTTTGATTACCTTGATCAAAATACTGTAGATGTATTCTTCCATGGTTATCTGCCATCCTTGTGGTATACAAAATTCCATTGTTTGTACATGTGAATCATAAACATGCTAAGTGTATTTTTATTTTTCTTTGTTTTGTAGGTGGAGCATGCTTTGCCGCAACAATACATTCATGTATTTGAGGATGGCCGCTTTGAAACTACTCCAGTTTCTCACTTTGGAGGTTAATAAAGTATTTTTTGACAAATCAGTTTTCCAATTTTCATATCTTTGCTTTCTAGGATGGCTGAGAGGCAGCTTATTATAAAATATTAATTCATTGATTCAATTTGCTGTCATATACCAGTGTGACACACCATTCAAGCTGTTGGTTGTTCTTATCTTTATTTTTTGGGTATAATCAATCATTTGAAAATTCTGCATGTGTTTTCTTTTTTGGCGTTGTTTGCTTCTGGATGGCTGGCCTGGTAGGAGGGTTTTATGATGAAGATTGTGTTGTAATCAGAACAAAGTTTTGTAATATTTTGATTTGTGAAGGCTTCTTTGTTTATTTGTTTTCACTTGACCTGTTAGCTTATCCAATGTGAATGGAGCAGTATATAAAATATGTGTACACATTAATTGAAACAGAATCTAGATAACAATAACTGTTGTTCATGTTTTGGTAACGCATTTTCTAGCCTTGGCTTGCTAAATTTTTTGCCTGACCTGTAAAATTTTGTCTGGATTAGAAATGAAAGTGATGCTTGTAGCATATATGTATAAGGGAGATTCTGCAGTTAAAAGTGATAGCATGTAGTGTTGCTGGAGCTGTGTCATTTAGTGGTCTATTTATAAATAGTGAAGCAGAGGGTGGTCAAACGGAATTGACGGATTTGGGAGGTTAGATTTTATTGAGTTTAGAAAAAGGAAGAACAAAAGAATTAGAGAATGAGGATATAGCAGTTTGAATGGACTAATCGTTTTAGCTATTTATTATAGGTTGGAATTTTACAAGTCCTATGTCTTGCAAGGAAAAAGGGTGCAAAGACTGAGAAGTTTAAGAAATTAGGACTAGACTTCTTTTTAGCTTAAAAGCTGTCGAATTACACATAAATTTTTTTTAATTTCAGTCTGAAAAGTCAATGTGAGTGTAGATGGTAGAAACATGTTTATGCTCCTTTCCTGTGTGATTCTTTTGCTCCCACCTGTAATATTTTGCAGGTGGTATTGTGTAAAACAAAAGTAGATACACAATGAACTACAGGCATTTTTTTTTCCAATATAAAAAAATGGAATAGTTAATGGATACACAATGTCTTTTTTTCCATAAATAAATAAAATTACATATAAATATACAGTTTAGTCAATTTTCTCCCGATTAGTTAGTTTTTAAAGCTAAACAATAATAGTTATAGGCCTAAACTCCGACTATTTTATGCCTGGCTTGATTATAAACTCGTTTTTCTTGTAATATTAAGAAAATAATGAAATAAAAAAAGGTCAAACTTAATTTTTTTTCACGAGCTAGATTCTTTTAAATTATTGCATAGAGAAGAATTATTGAAATTTTAATTTCAACTTTATGCATTACTATTGAATTTCAAATTCAATGGATATGTGTAATAAAAAAATTTTGCAATGAGTACATATTTAAATTAATAGCATAAAAAATTACTCCATTCGTTTTTTTATCTGTTATTTTTGAGTAAAATTCAATTTCTATTTATCTGTCATTTTTAGACTTTCAATGTAATTTAATTTGCTTTTCTAATTTATTTTTCTTTCCCAATAAAGTTAGAACCAATCAGATTTGATAATTTAGTCTTAATCACACAATTTAATACTAAATTTAAGTTTATTTATTATTTTTTAATTCTAGTAAAAATAACAAAAGTGACTGATAAAAAAACGGAGGGAGTATATGTGGTGAACTAAGAATAGACCTTATATTGACTTTAGCATACGTGGTTCTATTATGGTGAGTTGATATTTGATTTTTTCAATAGCTGAATGTAGTATCGGCAATAATTACATTAATCATCATTTGCAAAATGATTAATTAATTTCACTTTTTCTTGTAACTGCGAAATGTGGAAAATAGAAAATATTATTTAAATCGAAATAGAAACCCAATAAAAGTTATTACTATAGGTGGTATACCACCTGGTAGATCCAGTATACCAGTGGTATACCACGGTATACCATGGTACATTCGATATACCAATGGTATATCATCTTGTACATCAAGTATATCAATGGTATACCACCTGGTATACATGATATGCCACATGGTGCATCCGGTACACCAATGGTATACCATGCGGTATACCTGATATACCAATGGTATACCATCTAGTATACCTGGTATATCATGGTATACCACCTGTTATAGATGATATACCACATGGTACATCCGGTATACCATCCAGTATACATGGTATACCAATGGTATAACGTTTGATATACATGGTATGTCATGGTATACTTCTGGTATACCATGGTATACCACCTGGTAGATCCAGTATACCATTGGTATATCATCTGGTACATCAAATATACCAATGGTATACCACAGTATAACATTGGTATACCACCTGGTATACATGGTATACCACATGGTGCATCCAGTATACTAATGGTATACCATATGGTATACCTGG
Organism: Excoecaria agallocha; assembly: GCA_037975025.1. Taxonomy (NCBI): domain Eukaryota; kingdom Viridiplantae; phylum Streptophyta; class Magnoliopsida; order Malpighiales; family Euphorbiaceae; genus Excoecaria; species Excoecaria agallocha. The sequence continues at coordinate 73,573,428 of CM075807.1, forward strand.
TATACCAATGGTATACCACTTGTTATACATGATATACCACATGGTATATCCGGTATACCATCCGGTATACATGGTATACCAATGGTATAACGTTTGTTATACCAAAATCCAAAATCGAATGTTTTTTCTGTTTGTTGGTATACTGCATGGTATACCTGGTACACCGTCTTGTATACCAAAATTCAGAATTGAATTTCTTTTATATTTTTTGGTATACCGTCTAGTATACCAAAATTCAAAATTGATTTTTTATTATGTTATTTGGTATATCTGTTATACTAAAATCCAGAATTGAATTTATCATATATTTTTTGGTATACCAGATGGTGTAGCTGGTATACCAAAATCTATAATTGAATTTCTCTTTTATTTTTTGGTGTACCGGATGGTAATACCAAAATCGAGAATTGAATTTTTTTCCTATTTTTTGGTATACCGAATGATTTACCTAGTATAGCAAAATTCATAATTGAATTTCTCTCATGTATATCAATAATTTGATTTTATAGATAAATACATGTATACGATTAGATAAGAAGATTCAATTCAAAGTATTTATATATATAAAAAATATATAAATTTGATAATTAAATACTTCTAAAAGACATTCAAAATAACATGTGATTTGGTGATGAATTCATGATCCAAATCAATTGTAAGCTGCCAAATAAGAAAAAAGATTATAAAAAATCCATAATTTCTTTTAATTCATGTGGCGATTTGTCATGAAATTAATTTATAAAAATATTAAAATATATTTATCAGCTCTAAAAAGATCGGCAAGGACTTTGGGGAACGTCATCAAGATAAACATATATTTTGAATTTTTGATTAATGTTGGTGTATATAGGTATTTTTTTTACTAGCGGTATACCAAAATTCAGAATTCAAATTGTATTCTGACCAAAATCCAAAATTCAGATTGTATTCTGGATTTTGGTGTTGGTATACCAGGTATACCGGTGGTATACCAAAATTCAAAATTGAAAATGATATTCTGGATTTTTGTATATTACCAGTATACTAGGTAATTGTTGGTATACCATGTGGTATACTGGGTATACCACCAGTATACCTAAATTCAGAATTGAAGGTATACAATTAGTATACCGGGTATACCACCGGTATTTCGCTCCCCTTAGTTTGGCCAAATTATATGTTAAAAGCTTATAAAAGTATTAAATCAAGGGAGATGATATGTTGCATGTGTGTGCATAGTGCATATTGGATCAAATGCTCTCACTGATTATTAATCTTACAAAATGTTCATATTTTTTAATTTAAAATTTTAGAACAGGTAAAAATTATGCATAATATTATGAGAGAAGTAGGAAGACAAGTTGCATAATGAAAGCCAGACACCCACTTCTGGCAATGAATATAAAATAAAACCTATATGAATATAAAAATAAGTCAATATTAATATTTACATTAAAGACATCAGAACATGGGGAAACGAGGAAACATATAATACTAAAAACTAAACATTCGCCTAATATTAACAAAATTGTGAGGATGTCTTCCATATATAATTGAATTATTATAAATTAAATGGCTGCCAACGGTCCACGCGCTTTTCACTTTCAAATTTTTCCACAATTTTACAAAAAGTTCTCTTTCTCTACCCAAAAAGAAATAGAAAATATCATTATGCTCCATTTCATTATTTCATTTTGTGGGTCCACTTTCGCACAACAATTTATCCTGGTCGTTTGATCAGATGTCAACGGTTCGCCTTCCACCTGAAACAATCATCAACCAGGCAAGTCATTTCCATAACCAATTTTCACTCATCACAAATCATAACTATCATGTTCATCCTTTTTGTGGGTCCGGCAGCGCTTCCAGCCAACGTTAACCGTTGGATCGAAGATCAATGGCTTAGGTTGAGTCAAGTTTGGGAGAGATAGACCTGGCACTGTATAATAGTTTTACCAATCTTGAAGCCTGGGACAACTGTGAATGCCACTGGTGGATCAGCTTCATCTGAATTATTATCAACAGAAAGCAATGCATCTTCAGCTCCACATTTTCCTGTTTCATAGAGCGAATTGCGTCCCACATAGGTTCAAAGAGACGGTTTTTACCAAGCAAATCCACCATAAGATTCCAAGCGTATGGAGTCGGTTTATGGACCCTCCCCACCCAATGGAAAAATGCGATAGCAGAGGAAGGATTGTTGTAAGATAGTTTAAGAACTTCATGAACAACATCAGGAATGGGAGTGATTCCTGAGGAACTTAGTTGAGACTCGATATCCTGAGGGTCAGCTCGGGTGAGAATTTCACACAAGAGTCTCACCGAAGAGGAAACATCAGCGCCGTCTAATTGCATGCGATACTGATGGAATTGGGATTGATGGGTTGAATTTTTAGCAAGGGCTTACATAATTAGGGTTTTTATTGAAGAGCCTGAAAAATCCTAGACAATTCCAAAATTGAATGAACTGAAAATTTTCATCCAAATTCCCGATCAATTCTGTGAGTACAAAGTTATAAGATTTGGATCATACTGTTTTGGCATCTGGGCGTAATCTTTAATCTTCTGAGATCTGGATTTAAGCTTTATATATCAATGGCACCATTAATTAAAGTTATCGTCGTCCATCAGTAGAAAGAAGAACGAAGAAGAAGAAGACAGAGATGAAGAGTTTGTGCAGGATGGGTATTTTTAAAAATGAAAATTTAAAAAAAAGGTAAATTTAAAAGGGAAAAAACAGACGGAGGTATTTTTAGTTTGAATTTCTTTTTTTTTGGTTAGTTTTGTAAAAATCCCAAGATAGAATTCAAGCCATTCTTACAAAAATGGACATGTGGGTCCACTTCAGCCCCGAAAACGGGCATTATTGATGGGCTCATATCGTATAGCTTTGGACTACGGATACAGAGCTTAAACCTGCAAACCAATACTACAGGTTCAGATCCACGTTTATCCTTTTCTAGCCAATAACTATAACTCGCATTGAAAAATTTCTACCGAAATCGAGTATATATATAACATGAAGAAACTCGTGAAGTCATATCACGAAAAAAATTCATTTGCAGTGTTTTTGCATTTCTACAATTGCAATGTTTGAGTTCGAGTGAATACGTGAGGAGAGAAAAAACTACATTAAAAATTTTAGTGCATTATTAATTGTTATCGATATTTTTACTGTATATTATCAATATTTGCTAATATTTCTTAATGTAATTATTTATAATTTGATGCCTTTTATTTTAATTGTAAACATATTAATATCATTTTAATTTTGAATTGATTTGGTAAATTATAGATAGTATATAATCAATAAAGGAAAAAAATCTTTCGACAATACTAGCTTAAGAAGCAAGGTATTTATTCAACTATAATCTATTTATTTATTTGTAATTTAAAATTAGATAATTTTTTTTAAAAATATGTATATTCTCTTATTATACCGTAATATTTTAAAATGTTTCTAAAATAGTATGTTAATTTGATAAAATATCATAATAAATAAAAATGTACAAATTTAAATTTAATAGAATATTTATTTTATTAATTTTATATGGTAGATGATGCATATATATTTAGTTCTAAAAGCCATGATGAGTGATATCGCAAGAAAAAATTGTCAATCGAAAATGGAATGGTCTATATAACTGCCGAGTTTGAAATAGCCTAACAATATTTGAAAATATTATTATAATAAATAAAAAATTAGACGAAAATATTATGTAAGGATATTTCATGACTGAAGCGAAGACGGTAGATATGTTGTGCATGACAATTCCAATAATTTACTTGAAGTTTATTATGAAAATTTGGAATAGATAGGATATAAAAAAAAATTGACAATTAGTTCTTATTTTTGTGAAAGATGTAATCAATATAAGTGAAGAAAATTATTTAAAAGTTAAAGATACAATGCCAATAGATTAAAAGTCTTATCGTAAGTGGTACAAGTATAATATATGACCCAAATACTATGTTCATTATAATATAAGGCAGAATTGTTGGAGAACATTGATAAAACATTTATTGTATTAGGTACCAATATTTTGTAATGATATTAAGTAAATTAAGTATGTATAATAATATGTAATAATATTAGTGTATTTAATATTTTTTATATAATTAGATAGAAAATTATTATCTTAATAATGGTGAATTTTACAGCATTTGACAATTCAATATGATGGAAAAGATATTACTAATATTTGAATATAATAGAAAAAAATAATATTTATTTCTTGGTAATAGATTAAATGTTTAGAATTATATAATTTGATTTTGACTTATAGATAACTAGAAGATGGCAGCATATACTAAATTTTTTTTACACACGGAAGGGCAAATGAGTTACGGACTAATAGATTTTCAATATGATATATTTGGTCCAAATGCCATTATAAGGAGACTAAAAATTAAAAATAAACCAACCCTTCTTGAATTGATCCATAAAATTCATGTTAAATTAGGTTTAGGTGTTAATGACAAAGTGTCCAAGATCATATACAAGTGTTCAATGTACAATTGAGGATCACTATATTGGATGTCGTTGGATTTGGTAGATAATGATGTCATTGAGATAATATATGATAATTTAAGCAAATATGAAGATTATAACTTGGTGGAATTAATTATTGTAGCTGCTGAAGGGGGTGCAAGAGCTAATATACCTACGTATGCATTTGGTTATCAGTTGATAAATGATGAATTACGAACAAAAAACTTTAAGGCAAGTCAACAATTCTATGTGAATGATGTTGGTTCAAGTCATCTTTAGCAGTCCGTAAGTCAACAAGATATTGAATTGGCATGCTAATCAAAATTTTTTTACTTCTTAGAGATCCAGTATAAAATGTGGATGAAAGCCTACGACAACATTCAATTAGCCATCGAGGAGATGTCGGTTCGAGTCAAAATATCGATCCAAGCTAACAACGACATTCAATTAGCCACCTAGGAGATGCAAGTGTAATTCTACATGATGGTGACTTGCTTGGAAGAAAAGTAACTTAAAGCTCAAGATATAGTCTTCAACGACGATCAGTTAGCCAAATCCCTGATCCTTATTTGAGTCAGGCAAGGCGATCAGTTAACTAGATGTCGGATGCTTGTATTAGTCATCCTAGGTGGTCATTCAGTAGAAAGGTTGGTAATTTTTTAAGTAAATCCATTTTTGGTATTCGATCAAGTGGTCATGCAACTATTAGAGATTCTGTTGATCCATTTGGTGTTGAGGTAAGTCAAACTACTTATTAGAACCGTCAACGACGATTAGTTGCCTAAAGGCCATATTCAATTCCTAATAAATTGAGTCAGTTTGTTATTTGTCGATAGAGTGATTTACTTCTTCGTCAATCCACATCCATTGAAACTCCAAATGCACCAGCAAAAGAAGGGTCTTTTATTAAGATAAGGATGATAATTTTGATCTAAACTTTGCATTGGCACAATTAAATGAAGACCTACCTTAATATTTTAGTGATCTTCAAAGGATCTAACTTGCATTCATTCTACCTATCTTAAGATAGCAACCCTTGTAATGGCCTCAATATCGGATTAGCTATGAACAGTATTTTTTGATAGTGAACAATGCTTTCGGGCTAAAAAATACATCTGAAGGTAAAATATATTTTATTTGACTATCGAAAAATATTGATCATGAATATTTCAAGATTGAAATTTGAAGTGATTTTAAGATCAAATAGATCTCCAAAAGTCAAAAATATGAAAAACGGAACGGTTCGATTTTAAGTTAACTAGTTTGACCATAGTTTGATCGAGCCATTAAAAATAGCAAGTAAAATCTAAATATTATCAAAAATTACAGATATGCCTAAAATGATGTGTAGAATATTTTGATTGTAAGAATAAAATTTTTCGATAACACTGATAATTTTGAATCGAACCACTTTAATTGAATCGGATCAAAAACGAATTTCGATTAGGTTTAAATTTTGTATACAGCCTATTTTTGATGTGATAAGAGTGATGGAATCAAATTTGGGAGGATTTGAAATTAGAAAGAAAGAGAATTTTATTAGAATTGCAAATTGGATAATTAATGGGCTTGAATTAAATTGGATGGGTCCAACCTTTAGGCCCATTCCTAAGCCCAAACCCATTGAATACCCATATATAAGGCTGAAAAATCTGTATAACACTATATTTTTTCATGGCCTTCTTCTTTCCCTTCCCTTAGAAAAAATCTCATCTCCTTATTCTCTCTCAAATTTCTTCATTCTCACTCCAAATTCTTCACTTAATCAAGCATAAGAAAGTTAGTTCTACATCTCTAGATTATTGTTCTAGCCTCTATCCTTTAATTAAAGGAAAGAAAGAAATAAAATCAAGTGGGGAAAGTGTTAGGTTTCCAATTAAGGTAAGTGAAATTTTTAATCTTGATTTTATTTTAAGGTGCCTACTAATAGTTTTAGGTGCCTAGAGTTTAATTATGGTATTAATTTCAGCAAAAGAGATAAAAAAAAGTAAGGTTTTGATGGATTAAAAATTCGGACGTGGTAGGTCTAGGCAAAGGAAAATAAAAGGAGGTCTAGGCAAGCATAAGACAAGTAAAAAAGGTTAATGGCTTCTAAATCCAAATATTTTCTATAATTAAGCATGATTTCCGTTTATGTAACTTAGGAAAAAATTAGTAAATGTATGAATGTTTGAAATTGACATTAGAAAAATAATTCACAAACTGTATAAAAGTGTTAAATATTCTAAATGATTGTATTTTCTGGATTGAAAAGTAATTCAAATTGTAAAAAATTTGAAAAATATTTTGAAAGTAAGTGAAATTTTGCCCTTAACAATAGTTAAGCAGTCAAAATCTAGCTCAGAATATAATTGGCTAGCCATAGGGACACCTATACCTTGGTGCAAGTTATGACGACTTGCTTTGCTATGGTAGAATCACTTATCTTCCATAGTATTTATCTACTCTGTTATTTGTTCTATGAGAAATTGTCATTTGAGGTCATTTCTCAGTCTGTATGTGGTCCTGTGGGATCTACATCCCGTATATCCTATAATGACTATACTAGATTAACCTGATTCCTATTACTAATTACATTTTATTAATCCATAATACATGGGATAATATTAATTTATTCAACTATTTTATATCAAAACTTGTGAGTCATCTGTTAATTATGCATATATATATATACACTTTACAAATCATATAAGATTAAGTTTGTTACATTAAAAATGTTGCTGAGTTATTAATTACAAAACTTGATAATCACATGATTCTAATACAATATACATCATGATTAACTCAAAAAGATACAAAAATGCATCTCATACATCAAAATGATTATTTCTAATTTGATGTTGGCTTCTGAGATTGTTGGCTTTATCCCTAAAGAAAATGTTTAGCTTGCAAACCTACACGGATAAACACCCGTGCTAAGCTATAAACCTTAGTAGGGAACAAAATAACATGGTGATAACCACTTACAGTGGTTATCACCAAGCATACAATAATAACACAAAATAAAATGCATTTACTCCATTAAGGAATAATACTAAGTACATTATTGGAAGGAATAACTATATCATATAATCATAATAATAAAAGATTGCAAACTATGTATGCATGTCATTCATAGTAAAAACTGCCTTCTTAAATTTTTATGGGTGTGGATAACATATGCTGTGGATACCTGAAGATATCAAATATATAAATAACCGAAGGTATTAAATCTGTGGACCCAACCGGGGTCAGAACTGTGATCTTATTTAAAGACATATTGTGGACCCATAAGGGTCAAATTATAGCAGCTATGATTATAACCTTATAGGCATGCCTATCTATCCACCACCAAGTTTTAAATGCAGGCAACAACTTATATCATATGTGTCATTAATTCACATAATTGCATTTCAGCACAAGATAAATTAACTCAAATTTATCATCATATAGCTTTGTAACCAACAGTTACCAATAAATAGCCATTATAAACATTCATGTATCCATATTCAAGCAATCATATACATATATTAAGTATTACAATGTTTTTCCTTTATATCCCTTTTCAATTCATATGATTAAGGGGTATATTATCTTGTAATTTTAAGTTTAAAATGATTTACAACCTTAGGAAGAGCTTAGGTAGGTTTAGACATCAAATGGGGTCATAAAATTTCAAGTATTCAAATATGAGGGAGGGTCACGGTTGCTACCCAATTCATAATAGTCGTGACCTAAGGCATGCAATAAGGGTCATGGTTACTACCAAATTCATGGTAATCATGATGTAGATTGCACCTCGGTTCTAGATTGAAGGCTAACTACCTTACGGTTACTAGCTCTTTGATGGTAACCATGAAGTAAAGCTATGAAAAGGGGCCATGGTTACTATGAAATTCATAGTAAGTATGAGCTATGATGGTTTTTGGGTCTGGATTAAAGACTGAACTGCCTCACGATTACTATCAAAAACCTAGTAATCATGATGCCCTACTCTGCCCAATGGTAGATTTTTAGTTCTAGGTTTTAAGCTAATTTTGACCTATAAAACACCATATTTAGCCAATATTTCCTTCTACAAAGTTATAGGCCTATGTATCTAATTTCTAAAACACCAAAAATAATTTCAATAGGACCTGTAAATCTTCATATATGCAAAGAAAACCATAGGCTATTCCCAAAAATGGGGGTAACAGTCATAACCAAATTTCAACACAAATTTTCACTATCATGTAGTGAAAATCAGTTCTCGGTTTCTTCTAACAAAATCAAGATATAAGTGTCCAGTTTCTATACCAAATAGAATTTTTCCATTTGAATAACTATAACTCAAGATATGGCTAAAAGAGTACAAACTGGTCTATTGATTCTTAAAATAGATTTTTATATCTTTCAACAAAACTTGCATATTTTATTTATAAACCACTTCCAAGCTTAAGATCAACACATAAAACATATAATAGCAGCAATAAAGACATCTATCATGTCAAAACTCAAGCACACATACACAACTATGCAAGTTCCTATAAATTTTTAAGGCTCCAAATCTCTTCACCTTTGAATTGCTTCCTTTCCTTTCTTTTTGCTAGCTTCTCCTTCTAAGAAATAAGAACACCACCATGAATACCAAACTCCAATCAAAGAACAACACATAACAAAAGAAAAGGCAACAATATCTTATAACCAAAACCCACTAAATCTTATTTTCTTCTTGTAAAAACTCAAGAGCTCTAAAGAGAGAGTTTGAGAAAGAGACTTTAGGGTTAAGAGAGGATGAAGATGAATGAAGAGATCCCCTAGCTTTGGCCGGCTACCTCTCAAAATATCTCCATCTCTCTCATTTTCTATTGGCCCATATCTCATTTACATGAAAAAATTAGTCTTTGGTTATTTACTTTCCTTTATTTCTAATTATGCTCCAAAACTAACACTTTTACTTTTCAATTAGGTCCTTCTCTATGCATTTACATTTAATTTAACATAAACCCTAATAATTAATTAGTGAAAGATTCTCTCAGAGTATAATAAGGGGCATTACATATCTGATCTGAAAATTTCTACTAGGATTGTACTAGGGACATTATGATAAAAATAAAAAAAATGCAAAAAAAAAAGTTAAAAGTGAAGTTAAAGGTGAAAAAGAACCCAATTGAAAAGATATTAAAAGTTTAGAAGTAAAATTATAATTTTTTCAAAAGTTGTGTTCAATGAGTAAAAGTAATTAAGAAATGACTATAAAGGATAAAATGGTAATTTAAGAACCAAACAGTTTAAAAATGAAATTAAATAAAGTTCAAGGACTAAAATATAATTTTACTTAAAAAGGATAAAACAAAAACCAATTAATTGTTTATATGCAAAAATCAATTGGGAAGTGAAAATATGAAAAATAATGGCAATTTTGTAATTAAATTGTAAAAAGGGCATTTTCATAATTAAATAAAAAATTGAGGACTTAAGTAAAAATTTTACCAAAACTTTAGTGTTAAATTGAAAATACTACTAAAAATAGTGAAAAAAATGTGTTTTGATAAGAAAGATTGATATTTTGCACAATTGATGTAATTACGCTTATTTTGGAAAATATTATGATTTCTAGTCATCACTTGGCATATTTAATGCTCAGCATGTAGGATTTACTATATGCATATTCAGATTTTGATCTGGAGTAATAGTACATATGGGATGAAAAATTTTGAAGGATAGAAGTTATATTTTTGTATTAGCATGTATATTACTGTAAATATTTAAAGTTTAAGAATCAATTTGTAATAGTACTTTGATTGTATATATGTATATGGGTTTGACTAGTAGTGCATGTTTTGTGTATAGTTGAGATATGATGGAGAATGTGTGGATGAGATGTTTATATTGGTTATAAACTATTGTGTCCCTGAGGGGTTGTGGATATTATCTATTTTTTAGGAGGCTAGTTAAGTTTATAACTGTCATATTGCCGAATTTTGGAAAAAATGAATAGTAAATTGGATAGTTATAGGTTAGCAACAATATGGACTTAATGAATGACTAATGGATAATCATTAATAATTAATGAATAAAAAGGGGTTAAGATTATGAATTTTGAGTTAAGAAGAAAAAAATTTCGGCCAATCACTTAAATCTGCAAGACTGTTACAGTAAGTGTTACATTTTATGTTATCAGAGTAATGGTTTAAGCGTTTCTAAAATCAAAGTGAGAATAAGTGAATGATTTGCCTGTATATACATGCCAATTGTTAGTAAAAGGGTGTTATAGAATCTAATGTGTACTTGCTTCTTTTTATTTTATAGTGAAAAGATGTCTTCCAATCATGACAGACTGGTGGGGGATGGTGAGAGTGAGGTATCAATAGGTACTGGATAGCAGGAGGCTTCACAACAATAGGCTTTATCTTTAGCAGTGCCGCCTCCGCTCCCACAGCTGGACTTCCTTAATCTCATGGCCGATTATATTTAACAGTAGCTCCAGACAGGTCAAGCTCAGTCTTTTCAGGCGGCTGAAAGCCAGCTTTACCCAGAAGAAAACCTATTTTAGAGCAGTTAAAAAGGCTTGGAGCTGAAGACTTTTTTGGGCGAGACCTTCTGACACCCACACAGGCATAAGATTTGTTATTCAAAATAAAAAGATTATTGGAGATCACAAATGGCTTAGCAGAAGATAAATTGGAGGGTATAGTTGCATTGTTATAGGGATCGGCCTTCATTTGGTGGGATTCTATCAGGAGGCATACCCCAATGGATCAGTTGAGTTGGGAATTTTTTGTGTCTCAATTTGAGTTGAAATATATTGAATTTGAATATAAAGTGACGATGCATGATGCCTTTTGGAGGCTTAAACAGGGTACCAAGTCAGCGGCTGAGTATGAGCGTGAGTTTGAGCGCTTCAGTGCTTACATAGATAAAAGCCAATCCATAGATGTAAAGCTACATCAAAGATTTGAAAGAGGATTGCCTACAGAGCTTAGATAGATTATTGGGATCCACCAGTATCCCAATTTGAGAGCCATGGTTAAGGCAATGATAGAGTTAAAGCAGGTAGAGAAGGCTGACAGATAGCCCATGTTCAAGCAAAAAAGGAAGCAGGGACAATCCAGTAGTAAAGGAGCACAGGGTAAGAAGTCAAAGGGATCTCTAGCACCTCAAGGCCGTCCTCCAGTTCCAGTAGGCCGAGGTCAGGGCAGTGCACCACCTAGCATAGCACCAGTTGCTTCAGTAGCCAGTACACCTCGAAATAGAGATAATGGGATAGTTGTAGCCCGTGACCATTGTGGCAAGATTCATCCTGAGGAGTGCAAATATGTAACTGGAGCATGCTTCAGGTGTAGGTTCAGAGACCATCAGATCAGAGACTGTCCAATAGTACAGACTACTTTAGCCACTTCTCCAGCTTTAGGTATTGGGTCCTCTATACCGAGAGGTTATGATAGGGAAGCTGCCTCTATCACTTCAGCTTTTAGGCCAGCTAGGCAGGCATCTCAAGGATAGAGGCAAGCTGCATACCAGACTTATGCTATTAGAGCCAGAAAGAAGGAGGATGCTCCAGATGTGATAGTAGGTAAATTCCTTATGTTATTCGATTCAATACATGCTTTGATAAATCATGGTTCTACACATTTCTACATTAGCACTAAGCTAGCGTGGGATAAAGAGATGAAAGAGCCATGCTTGGACTAGGATATCTTGGTGAGTAATCCTTTGGGGCATAGTGTGGTAGTGATCAAAGTTTATAGATAGTGTCCTATTAGTGTCTAGGGTTGTATTTTTCTGGCAAATCTGATTGAGTTGTCCTTCCATGAGTTTGATGTGATTCTGGGGATGGATTAGTTATCTTTCCACCAAGCAACTATTAACTTCAAAAAAAAGAGAATTACCTTAAAGCTTGAAGAAGGTCGGGACATCATAGTTGTAGGTGTGAGAACTGACTTCTTGTCTGATGTGATATCTATGACTGTTGTTAAAAGATTGATCAGAAAAGAGTGCATAGCTTACATATGCTATGTAGTGGAGGCAAAGAGAGATAGTTCAAAGGTTTTAGAAGTGCCTACTGTCAGATAGTTCTTTGAAGTTTTCCTTGAGGAGTTGCCAGGCTTACCACCTGATAGGGAAGTGGAATTCTCTATTAATGTTGCTCCAGGCACTACTCCTATTTCCATTGCTCCTTACAGAATGACACCTACTAAGTTGAAGGAATTGAAGATTCAGTTACGGGAATTGCTCGATAAGAGATTATCAAACCTAGTGTTTCTCCTTGGGGAGCACCGATCAAATTTGTAAAGAAGAAAGATGGGACACTCATATTTTGTATCGATTATAGACAACCGAACAAAGTAACCATAAAGAACAAATACCCCATTTCTTGCATTGAACACTTGTTTGATGACTTGAAAGGAGCCGATGTATTCTCAAAAATTGACATGAGATCTGGCTACTATCATATGGGTGTGATAGACACTAATGTACCCAAAACTACTTTTCGCACTAGGTATGGCCATTATGAGCTTTTGGTCATGCCATTTGGGCTTATAAATGCACCGACCGCCTTCATGGACTTAATAAATAAGGTTTTCCATTCTTATTTGGATCAATTTGTGGTGGTCTTCAACGACGATATTCTAGTGTATTCCAAGACACTGGAGGAGCATGATAAGCATCTGAGAATTATTCTACAAACTCTGAGGGAGAAACAACCGTATGCTAAGTTCAACAAGTACAACTTCTGGCTGAATAAAGTGTCCTTTTTAGGTCATTTTATTTCTGTATAGGGTATTAAGGTGGATCCTTCAAAGATTGATGCGATTCTTAGTGAAAGCCACCTAAAAATGTTACAGAAGTGAGAATTTTTTTTGGGTTTAGCTAGGTACTATAGGAGATTCATAAAAGGTTTCTCCATTATTGAAGTTCCTATAACTCGACTGCTATAGAAGCATACTAAGTTTGTATGGACTGACAGATGCCAAGAATATTTTGAGAAGCTTAAAAGTATACTAATAGAAGCTCCTATTCTTGCATAACCTGAGTCAGGCAAAGACTTTGTGATCTACAATGATGCCTTCAGAAATGGTTTAGGTTGTGTTTTGAAGATTACTTATGCCTTCCGACAGCTTAAGACTCATAAGAAGAATTATTCTACTTATGATTTAATTAGAGCTAGCAATCATTGTTTTTGCACTGAAGATTTGGAGACATTACCTATATGGAGAAAGATGCCATAGTTATTCAAACCACAAAAGCTTGAAGTATTTATTTACTCAAAGAGAACTCAATCTCAGATAGAGGTGCTAGTTAGAGTTGATCAAAGACTATGATTGGTTTATCGACTACCATCCAAGGAAAGCTAATATAGTAGTTGATGCACTTAGCAGGAAGTTCATGTCAGGCAATGTAAATATTTTCAACTAAATATTTGTAAAATGATTGATAAGTATAATTGATTGATAGTAATGCTTGTAGGTCTTCGGGCTATGAATATTAGTTTGAGTCTGGCATCAGATGGAGCTTTATTAGCTGAAATGCAAGTAAAGGCTGACTTTATGCATCAGGTTAAAGTAACCCAGAAAGAAGATGATCGACTAATGACTGTCTTGAACAAGTTGAAAGATAATAGTGAAAGTGATTACTCCTTGAACAGTGAAGGAAGCCTTTGCTATAAGAAAAGACTCTGTGTACCGAATCAAGAAAAACTGAAGAAAAACATCCTTACCAAAGCATACCATAGTAGTTATGCCATGCATCCTGGAGGTAACAAGATGTATCAGGATTTAAAAGTTTACTATTGGTAGCCAGGTATGAAGCGGGATTTGATAGAGTTTGTGGATAAATGTTTGATATGTCAGCAAGTGAAGGCTGAGCACTAGGTTCCCTCGGGATTACTTCATCCTATTTTGATACCTAAGTCAAAATGGGATAAGGTAACTATGGATTTTATAACCAGATTGCCTGTCACTCAAAAGAAGCATGATGCCATATGGGTGATCATGGACAAACTCACCAAATCTGCTCATTTCTTGCCAGTACGGATGGATTATCCTTTGACCAAGCTGGCAGAAATCTAAATCAATGAGATAGTGAGATTACATGGATTGCCATCATCCATCATTTCTAATAGAGATCCTAGGTTTACTTCCCATTTTTGGAAAAGTTTGCAAGAAACTCTGGGTACAAGGCTCCATTTCAGCATATTATTTCACCCTCAGATAGATGGCCAGTCAAAACGGATGATTCAAATTCTAAAAGATGTTGTGTGTTAGAGTTTGGTAGCAGTTGGGAGAAATATTTATCTCTTATAGAATTTTTCTACAACAACAGCTACCGATCCAATATAAAAATGGCTCCTTTTGAGGCTTTGTATGGAAGAAAGTTCAGACTCCTTTATGTTGGATAGAACTGAGCGAAAAAAATTGGTAGGATCTGATTTGATCCGTGATTCATAAGAGAAGGTGTGGATCATTAAAGGTAGATTGAAGAAAGCCATGGATCACCAGAAATCCTATGCAGATCTGAAAAGAAAAGATATAGAGTTCTAGGTTGGAGACAAAGTGTTCCTGAAAGTATCTTTATGGAAGAAAGTTTTGAGATTTGGCAAGAATGGCAAGTTACGTTCGAGATTTATTGGTCTTTATGAGATACTTCAATGAGTAGGTCCCATAGCTTACCATCTGAAGCTATTAGCAAAGTTGGAAAAGATGCATAATGCATTCCACGTGTCTATGCTCCATAGGTACAGGTTTGATCCTAGCCATATGATCACACCAGAAGAAATTCAAGTGCAGATCAATATGATCTATGAAGAAAGACTAGTGCAGATCCTAGCTAGGGAGGTCAGACAGCTCAGGAATAAGTAGGTTCTACTAGTGAAGGTGCTCTGGCACCATCACAATGTGGAGAAGGCTACGTGAAAATCAGAAGCAGCAATGAGATAAAAGTATCCTCTCCTCTTCGAATCAAGTAAATTTTGATGATAATTTTTTTTTAGTAAGGGAGAATTGTAATGGTCTCAGTAACAGATTAGCCATGAACAGTATTTTCTGATAGTGAACAATGCTTTCGGGTTGAAAAATACATCCGGAGGTGAAAAATATTTTATTTGACTATCGAAAAAATTGATCACAAGTAGTCCGAAGTTGAAATTTGAAGTGATTTTGAGATCAAATAGACCTTCAAAAATAAAAAATACGAAAAACAAAGCAGTTCGTTTTAGGTTAACTAGTTTGATCAAACTGTTAAAAATAGCAAATGAAGTCTAAAAATTGCCAAAAATTACAGTTATACTTAAAATTATGTGTAGAATATTTTAGTTGTAAAAAGTAAATTTTCGGTAACAACAATAATTTTGAATCAGACTAATTTAATTGAATCGGATCAAAAATGGAGTTCGATTAGGCTGAATTTTATGTACAACTTATTTTTGATGTGATAAGAGTGATGGAATCAAATTAAATATGATTTGGAATTAGGAAGAGAGAGAGAATTTTATTAGAATTGCAAATTGGATAATTAATGGACTTGAATTAAATTGGATGGACCCAACCTTTAGGCTCAAGCCTAAGCCCATTGAACACCTATATATAAGGCTGGAAAATTTGCATAACACTAGATTTTTCCACAGCCTTCTTTTTCCCCTTCCCTTGGCTAAAATCTCCTTTCCTTATTCTCTCTCAAATTTCTTCCTTCTCACTCTAAATTCTTCACTTAATCAAGTATAAGAAAGTTAGTTCTACATCTCTAGATTATTATTCTAGCCTTTATCCTTTGATTAGAGGAAAAGAAGTAATAAAATCAAGTGGAAAAAGTATTAGGTATCCAATTGAAGTAAGTGAAATTTTTAGTCTTAATTTTGTTTTAAGGTGCCTAGAGTTCAATTATGGTGTTAATTTTAGCAAAAGAGATAAAAAAAAAGTAAGATTTTGATGGGTTAAAAATCTGGCCATATTAGGTACACAAGGAGAAGGCCAATCTTCCAAAGCCAAAGGAAAAGAAAAGAAGGTCTAGGCAAGCATAAAATAAGAAGAAAAGGTTAGTGGCTTCTAAATCCAACTATTTTCCATGATTAAGCATGATTTTCCTTTATGTAACTCAGTGAAAAATTAGTAAGTGTATGAATATTTGAAATTGGCATTATAATAGTATAATTGGACCTTGAATATGCCTATTGAAAAGCATAAATTGAATTAAAAAATTGTAAGGCATGAGTCTTCATGGGGGTGAATTCTTTTTTAGTGAGAATTAATGTTTATTTTCTATATTTTAATATAATTAAGCCATAAAATGATTATAAACATGAAATAACATGTCCATAAATTTTTATAGAATTTATAGAAATTAATTGAATATTTTTGTTAAGAATTTTGGTTTTATATATAGTAAAAAATGTTGAACTAATGTGAATTAATTCATAATTAATGAGAAAATGGTGAATTATAATGAAATAATTTACAAACTGTATAAAAGTATTGAATATTTTGAATGATTATATTTTGAATGATTATATTTTCTTGATTGAAAAGTAATTGAAATTGTGAAAAATCTGATAAATATTTTGAAAGTAAGTAAAATTTTTTCCTTAGCAATAGTTAGGCAGTCAAAATCTAATTCAGGATATAATGGGCTAGCCATAGGGACATTTATACTACAGTACAAGTCATGACGACTTACTTTGCAATAGTAGGATCATTGATCTCCCATAGTATCTATTTGCTTTGTTATCTGTTCTGTGAGAAATGATCTTTTAGGGTTATTTCTCAGTTTTTTTGTGATCCTGTAGGGTTCACATCCCGTATATCCGGTCTAAAAATTTTTGTTGGGATTGTACTAAGGGTATTATGATAAAAATAATAAAAAATATAAAAAGAAAGTTAAAAGTGAAGTTAAAGGTAAAAAAGTACCTAATTGAAAAGAAATTAAAAGTTTAAGGGTAAAATTGTAATTTTTTTCAAAAATTATGTTTAATGAGTAAAAGTAATTAAGAAATGATTATAAAGGGTAAAATGATAATTTAAGGACCAAACAATCCAAAAATGAAATTTTGTAAAGTTCAGGAACTAAAATATAATTTTACATAAAAAGAATAAAACAAGAACCAATTAATTATTTTATATGCCAAAAGTCAATTAAAAAGTGAAAATATGGAAAATAATGGCAATTTTGTAATTAAATTATAAAAAGAGCATTTTCGTAATTAAATAAAAAATTAAGGACTTAAGTGAAAAGTTTACCAAAACTTTAGTGTTGAATTGAAAAGATTGCTAAAAATAGAAAAAATACTTTTTGATAAGAAAGATTGATGTTTTACACAATTGGTGTAATTATACTTATTTTGGAAAATATTATGATTTCTAATCACCACTGGGCATATTTAATGCTCAACATATAAGATTTACTGCGTGCAGGTTCAGATTTTGATATGGAGCAATAGTACACATGGGATGGAGAATTTTGAAGGACATAAGTTATATTTTTGTATTGGCATGTATATTACTGTAAATATTTAAAGTTTAAAATTTGATTTGTAATAGTATTTTGATTGTATATATGTATATGGGTTTGACTAGTGGTGGATATTTTGTGTATAGTTGATATGTGATGGAGAATGTGTTGATAAGATGTTTATATTGGTTATAAATTGTTATGCCCTTAAGGAACTGTAGATATTGTCTGTTTTTCAGGGGCTAGTTAAGTTTATAGCCATCATATTATTGAATTTTGAAAAAATGGATAGTAAATTGGACAGTTATAGGTCAGCAATAATATGGACTTAATGAATGACTAATTGATAAGCATTAATAGTTAATGAATAAAAAGAGGTTAAGATTATGAATTTTAAGTTAAGAAGAAAAAAATAATTTTTCGGTCAATCGCTTAAATCTGCAAAACTGTTACAGTAAGAGTTTTACAATCCTTCTAAGGAAGAATGTAGCTTTTAGTTTTGCCGCTCCTCCTTCTAGCTCCTAACCATTTTTTTATGGTTGTTAAATAATTTTTCTTTAGATATGTTGTTTATGTTGCAAAACATTGTTGCATTTTTTGTGTGGTTAATAGGTTATTTCTTCCTCCAATCTGTTTGATAATGACAAAAAAAGGGGGGGGGGGGAAGACTTGTATATTTTTAGATATTTCTCTTTGACATTTTCTTAGAATTTTTTTTGCATATGTATGCTTAACTAGTATTTTAATTTTTTTATGACATATTGTAGAACTATTGGTTATGATTATGTGATTTATGGTTGATTGATTATTCTAGTCATATAAGTTGCAAAATCATTGAAATGATTATTGATATTTGTTATGCTTTGAGTATATGTTAAATAGTTTAATTTACTTATGGATATTCTATAGGGATTATACTTGTATATATCCCCCAAGCATATATAAAGGGGAGCATACATACACTAACCAAGATAAACTATAAGCTATGTTTATCAAGGTTTCGTCATCATCAAAAAAGGGGAGATTGTTGGCTCAGGACTACATCTCAATTTCGATGATAATCAAACTTTATATAAACTTTGTGAAAAATCTACTTATTTATGTTTCATCTTAGAACTCCACTAAAATGTGCAAGATTCAATCAAAGAACTCAAGCCAAATGCATGAAGGTCTTTAAGAGTCCATTTTTGTAAAATTCTTAAGAAATTAGGGTATTAATTTTGTAAAATCTTTTAAGGAGATTCATGTACTTGTTCATGCATCATAAATTACTTTTATTGCATAAAATAAGTTTTACCTACATCAAAATATGTGTTAAATTGGTTTTCTGTCGTAACAGAAAAAATGTCAAAAATTTTATTTTAAAAAGCTGTTAGAAAATATTTTTAAAAATATTTCAGAAAGGTTTTCACTTCTGGCTCACCATAAAGGTTAACTCTTCTAATTTACCATAGAAGTTAACTCTGCTAACTCACCATAACAGTTGTTCAGAACTGACAGTTTTATTTTTTGCTAAATGACATAATAATGGCTTGTTTTGCTTTTTAACTGTTTGTTTTGTATCTAACGATTATTTTCTATTCTCCAATGGCTATATTGGATTTTTGGCTATAAATACAAGTTATTTTTTATTCTTTAAGGTTTAAAGAAGTTCAAAAATTATATTATCTCGTGAGATACAAAACTTCCATCTTTTTCGAGAAAATTTTCACATCTTGCACTCATACATTATCATTCTCCTTATTTAGATTATAACATTTTGTTGTAATTGTTTTGTGAGGAATCTTAGTAAAAGATTTTGAGAAGGGTTGGCATGAACCTTAGGAATTCTATTAAGTTCTTTTGCATCTTTTACTTAAAAAAAAATTATGGGTAGAATATATTGAGATTGTATATTGGTTTTAACTTTTGCCCATTAAAAGAGTTATTACTAGAGAGAAAATATCAAGATGGTGTCTTGGGGAGTAGATGTAGGTAGTTAGGCCAAACCACATAAATTATTATGTTGATTTGTTTATCATTTTCCCTATTCTATATTATGTTTCTAAAATATTTTTAATGATTCTGGTTAAGAAAAACATTGGTTCAAAAGAATTCTATTCAAAACCATTTTTGTTATTCAACATAAGTTCGACAATATAAATTAGTTTTGTAAAACCATTTGAAAAATATCTTTTATCACTCATTACAATTTGCATATACACATTGCATATTCTCCTGTTCTGCTTAACCAGAAATCTCCTCACTTTTGCTCGTACAGAACTTATTCAAAAAATTTAGTGACACCCAATTCACCCTCCCGTCTTATGCGCTATCGGGACTATCAAATACATGTTATAGTATATGTCAATATGTATATGTTATGGTAGATGTTAATATGTATATACTATGATGCTATCACTACAAGAAAGTCATCATTTAAGGATGACAAATTTTTTATGGAATCTAATTCCGTTGCTAATTACCGATGAAATTTATTTTTCGAGGTAAAATCCTAGGCAAATATTATCTTTTAGGATGAAAAAAAGAAATCATTGTCTTCCATCATTAAAAATGAAGGCAAATATTACCGCTAAATTATACTAACAAAGTTTATTGATGGACAAGTGAGGTTCATCATAAAAAAAGATGCCAATAGAGTGGAAAAAATATTTCAATGAAAAATATCGATGGAAAATTTACTAACGAAAAATAAAACTTTGTTAGGAATTATTTAATTTAACGAAAGTTGTAGTAATATGTAAGCAAAAGTAAATACATTAGCAAAGATAAAATAAAATTATGGAGGGAATGCTTAAAAGGCCAAATTTTTACAAACGGAGCTAGTTTTTGTCATAAAATGTAAAATTACTGACGATAATAATTAAGTCCACAAGGAATGTTTGACTCCGTAAATTATCAATGGAATTATCATAGACCATCGGAAAATTCTGCATGTACCGATGAAAATAAAATTCGAACAATAAATGTAGAATTTCCAGACGATCTGTGATAAATCTACAGGGAAATTAGGCAAGTTAAAACCTTAGCATTTGATTCCAAATCTTGCCATCTCATTCTCCTTCTATTTGGTTCAATACCCATCTTTCTCTCCCTCTCCCTTGCCTGCTGTCGTTGTCTCCCTTTCACTTACCCCTCGCTGACCTCTCTCTCTTTCGTCCCTTGCTGCCCTCTCCCTTTCCCCCACCTCTCCACAGAAATAATGGGAATTGGATAATTATAGAATATATTGTTAAATTCAATGAGAAGCAAAAAAGAATAGTGTCATCTTTGAAGGCCGTCAATCATTTCACCACCAATTGAGTCTTCATTGTGATTGCCACTCAGGTCACTAATCTTTTAGGTTTTTTTTTCCTATTTTCCAGATTGTGTTTGTATGTCTCTGCTTATCTAGTTTTGATTGCATTGAATTATGGTTCATGCTTTTTAAATGTTGATAAATAGATGCCGATGGATAAATATATTTGTTTTTTGGATTAAAATTGACAAGTATTAGTGCTTCTAAAGATGATATATAGGGGAAGAATAGAACTATCAAATGGTATTATGTAATTTATAGTCTCATAAGTTTTATTTTTGAGATTGTTGATATTTTACTTTTAAATTAAACTAAATTTTTGTTTCAATATGTGTGTGTCTATGTGTGTGATAATATTCAAATGTCCTTAGTGGAAATTTACAGCAATGGGATTTGCCCAGTCCATCTTGAAGCTAAATGTTGTTCACCCTTTTTTTATAACCTTCTACAGTTGTTACTGCTATTTTCAGATTGAAAGCTAAAGTACTATTAATTATAAGTTACAATAACAACAAGGTTTATATAATGATATACTTTTATAGGGGCTTCTCCTTTTTTTATGACCTATTTAAACTCTTAATTCGCAAACTTGCCTTTACAATTATTTATGCAACTATTGCATATGTGTGAAGCAGAAAGTATTTCTTACCTTAATGAGGTTGCTAACTCTTTGGAAAGCTTTGATTTGGTTAAGTTTGCTGCATTAGAGGTTATTTCTTAAAATATTTTCATGATACACAATAGCTTGTTGGCTTGCTCACTATTAATAGGGTGTTACTGCCTATAGTTTTATGATTTTTGTTGACTTGGCACATCTATTTAAAATTAATTTTAAATTTTAATAAAAAGTATACTTGAACATTATGAAAGGTTTTTATTGTCATTTAGGCTGGTAAAATTGACTGGGGCCACAAACTACATTTGCTTGATCCTACTTTTTGGGTTGGATTACATACCTCCACTCAAGCAATCCATTAAAAGCTTGGAAAACTCATAAGGCACAATAATATATAAGTAGTGATTGTGTTATATTGGTAATATATTGAGGTCTAGGATTCCTAGCTAGTTGTATATTAGCCATTTACTTTATGCTAGCTCACATTTTTTATGGTTGTTTGAAATCAAAAGTTTTTTTTTTTTGCTTTCTTAGTTCACATATAAGGTGCATTTGCCCTAATATTTTTTCTTTGAACTCATTTTGGTCGTGCATTCTATTCTAATTTTTTATGATTTCAATATATTATTACAGTGTGTTTTTTAACCAACTACAACTGCTTGTTAATTATATAAATTTTGATGAAAACCAAGTTCAAGCTGAGTTTTTATAACAATTTATGTAATATTATTTTAATTTTTCCCTATATTTTATTCCCTATATTAATATTTTAATGGCTCCAAATACCGAATTAGTTAAAAATAGCATTTTTTGACAGTGAATAGTGATATAGAAGTAAATAGTACCTTCTGGAGTCAAAAAATATTTTGTTTAATTATTGGAAAGAGCATGTCAGCAAGAGTCCATGGTTCAAATTTGGAATCAAAATGAGATCAAAGGGGTCTCCAAAAGTTGAAAATAAAAAAAAAATTCATGGTTTCAGTTCAAATAGTGCCCAGATTGACTAAGGTTTGATCAAAACTTTAAAAATAGCAAATGATCACTAAAAATCACCAAAATTTTCAGATCCACATTAAATGAGATGTAAAATTATATGGTATTGAAAAATTAATTTTTTGATATTTTGAAAAATCGGGTATCGAATTGGTAAAAGTGAACTAGATCGAGAAACAATCCTTGATTGACTCAAAAATATTCATAGAGTTTAATGAATATATTTTAAAGATTATGGAAGTAATTTTAGGAAGGTTTGAACTCAGGAAGTAAGAGAAAAATAATTATTTTTGTTTAAATAGTAATCGGTTGACTATAAGTTTGACTGAAACTTTAAAAATAATAAATAATTTTTAAAAATTGCAGAAATTTTTAGTTGAGCTCTAATTAGTATTTAGAATTATTTGATGGTAAAAAAATAATTTTATGGTAACATAAAAAAGTATCGAATCGAATCAATTTGAGTGAACCAAATCAAAAATGGATTTCAATTGAGCTAAAATTTTTCACGAGAGCTTAGTTTATTATTTTAAGAAATATGAAATTAATTTTGAGTAAATTTGAGTTTGAAAAGAGAGAGAAATAATTTAGAGTGCATTAAATGGGCTTAAAATTAAATTTGGGCTTAAATTAGGTCCAACCATTTTGGTTGGACCAGTCCAGCCTAAAAATCAAGGTATAAAAGACCAAAATATCATAATTTTTTGGAAATAACTCCAGATATTTGCTTCTCTTCATCCCTCTCCAAAATCGTATGTCCATCCTCCCTTCTCATCCATTTTTCTTCCTTTCTCTCCTAAATTATCAGCAAAATCAAGCTTTCTAAAGAATATTCAACTCTTCTACAACCTTTTTGTAACCTCCATCATCCTATATAAGTTGAAGAAGTAGATTAAATCAAGGATTAAAGTTTATATGTCAAAATTAAGGCAAGAGAAATCAAGTTTTATAATTTGATTTAAGGGTTTATATAGATAAATTAAGGCATGTAGAGCTTATTTATAATGTTAGATTTAATTTTGGAGCAAAGAAAATTATATTTTATATCCTTGAATTTTTGACCATTTTAGGATTATTTTGTAGAGAAGTTGTTTCATGGATTTAAGGTGATGGTAATGGAGATCTAAGCGAGAAGGATAAGATTTAAGGTAAGTAGATACAATATTTCTTAATTTTCATGAGTTTTATATTGATATAGGGTTATGTAAGTTGTGAAATTGACTGTATATTTCCTGTTTAATTGAAATTAATGTATTAGACATGTTAAATGAGGTTAGAAATGGTGTTTTAAATGATTAAAAATAAAAAAAAAAATAAATCTTACATAATGGACTAGTGTAGACCGAATGGATATTCAAGGTATACTAAGGTATATTTTGTGAATTAATGATGTTTAATGCCATAAAATTATTTTAGATATGAAAAGAAGTGTCCATGAATTTATTTAGAATTTATGAAAAATATTTGTATATTTTAGAGAGTGAAATTACATTATGTTCAAAGTGAAAATGTTGAATTATGATGAAATAATTCATGTAATACGTGAAAATGATAATTCATAAGAAGATAATTCATAAAATGTGTAAAAATGATGAAAAAGTTAAGTAATTAGTTTATTGAGATGCAAAAGTAAGTGAAAGAGTGAAAATGTTAATTGATATGGTGGGAAGGTGTAGTGATAGAACGAAAAATAAGAATAAATCTAAATGTGAAATTTATATTATGATCGATTAGAAAAAAAGAAGAAGAAATTGAAAATTTTAAGGAAATAAAAGTTAATTGGGTAAAATAAAAGATTAATCAAGGTTTAAAAGTGAATGTATGAATAACAAGAAAATTGAAGGCTAAACCATAATTGTACAAATAACTATTGAATTTATAGTGTCAGATGTATATCTAGTGGTAAAATTGTAAATAAAACAAACTAAGGGGCATTTTAGTAATTTATTAAAAAATGATAAGAAATGATGTGTAGTGATAAGTGTGAATGTAAATGCAATATTTGTAAATATGGAATATGTATGAATAATTTTTAGAGAAAATGCATTATGCTTAAAGTGCAAATAATGAATTATGACGAGATAATTCATAAAATATGAAAAAATTGAATTGATGAAAAAGTTGATTGTCTAATGTATTGAAATGAAAATCAAATGCAAAAGTTAAAATGTGAAATGAAAATGATGAATTATTGTGAGATAATTCATAAAAATGTGTAAAGTGACAAAAGAATTGATTAAAAAGTGTACCGAAATGGAAAGGCAAATGAGAACGCCAAAATGTGAAAGAAAATTCTGAAATGATTAAAGCATTTTACCATGAGTAGTGGTCAGGCGGTTAAAATCAAGTTCGGGATATGAATGGCTAGCTATAAGGACACCCATACCGTGGTGCAAGTCATGGCGATTTGCTTAGCTATGGTAGGATCTTAATGATCTCCCATAGTTTCTGTTTGATTGTCTGTTCTCATCCGATCTGAGATGGATTGGTAATTTTGGATCATCCCCTACTATCTGTTATGGGCCCATGGGATCCACGTCCCTTATATCTGATCTAAAAATTTCTGTCAGGATTGTACTAGGGGCATAATAGTAAAAGTGACTGAAAAATGCAAAAAGTAAAGTGAAAAATGAATATTTGAATGAAAAGGTATCTAATTGAAAAAAAATAAAAAGTTCAGGGGTAAAACGATAATTTTTTCAAATATTGAGATTAATGAGTAAAAATGATAAAATAATGAAAGAAAGGGTAAAATAGTAAAGTAGTGAACAAATAGCCTAAAAATGAACTTTTGAAGTTTTGAAGGATTAAAATGAAATTTTTCATGAAAAAGTTAAAATAAGGATTAATTGGTAATTTGAATGCCAAATAATAAAATTGGAGAGAAAATGAATGAACTAGTGGTAATTTTGTAATTCAAGTGTAAAAAGGTCGAATTTGTAATAAAATGAAACAATTAAGGGCTAAATTGAAAATGTACCAAAATAATGGTATTAATTCGTATTGAATGTAAGATACATTGATAAATATAAATAGGATATAAAAATTACAACTTTGTAATTAATTACATTTAATTGATACTAAAATGTAAAGTGGCAAGAAAATGATATGCTAAGAATTAAAATTGCAATTTGTATAATAAACAGTTAATAAAGTGCATAAAATAGTTCAACTGGTGATATTAAAGTAATTAATTAAAATTGAAGGGCAATAATGTACTTCAATGAAAGATAAGTATAAAAATGATAAGATAGGATAATGAGTGGTTTAAGGTGTAAGTTAATGACTTAATAAGGATCAATGTGTACTTTGTCATATATTTGTGATTAAGTGATAGATTGAATGTTAAATAGGAAATTAAATGTGAAAGTAAAGATAAGTAATGGCATTAGTGTAAATGAGTAATAACAGAGGGCACCATTATAAATTAGTGAAAGTACAAAGATCAAATTGTAATTTAGTAAAAGAATTATTAATTGATGGATAAGATTGTAAAGGAACCCTATTATATGGTGAAATAGAGATCAAAAGTGTAATTCTTGCACTTAACTAAAAAGTAAGGTATTGCAATTTTTACATGTTACAGCATGTGTTAAGAGGAAAAAATAGGAAAATAATTAAGCTATAAGAGTAAATAGTGAAAACGTAAGGTAAAATTGCAAATGTGCAACTTTAGGGATCATATTGTAATTTACCATTGATAATGTTGGGAAAGAACTAAAATAGGAATTCAGAAATAGTATGATCCATAAGTCTAATTAAAAGTATGATGAATATTATTTAAGAAATGGCAAAAATAGTAATAGTTAGCAAGTGAAAGATAAATTGTAAATTAATATAATTTTAAAAGGGGTCTTAATTGGAAATTAGTCCTGATAAGAGTAAAGAAAAATTAGTCCACAAGCTGAATTAGAATGTAATCAGTAAGTAAAATAAGTCTGAAAATGTTAGGGCCATTAAGGACGAGAATGTGATAAACAGTGTTGATGTATAGATCAATAATGTCCATATTAATGATCATAATAGTAATAGCAAATTAATTAGTAATACTACTATAGTGTTAAAGAATTGATCAAAAGGTATAGCAAAGCATAGATAGATCATAGTAGTAATGAAAAGAAATGATAGAAAATATGATTGGGAAAATAAGTGATAGTATTGCTTGATAAAACCCTAAGCATTTTAATGTTAATGAATAAGAGTGTAAGCATAACAATAGCTGATTTCAATGATTGAAGGATAATCGAGGTAATAATAGAAAGAAACAAAAAGAGTTAATGATAATATAAATGAAAAATGGATAGGCTTGTGTAAACCTGCATGTGATTTGATTGGAAAGTTTGGGATATGTATCCTAACACTGGGCATTTTTAATGCTCAGCACGTAGTATTCTGACTATAGAAAGATTTAGCATGTAACACCCTTATACTACTGTACCGAACATATAGTGATCGAATGTCACAATAGAAAGACAATACTGAATATGGCAATACTAAATAGTTTACTAAAAAAAAAATTTCTTAAATTACAAATACATTCATACCAAAAAGGTAGACACAACTATAATTAAATATTACACACGTACAATACATACACTATACCTCCAATATACACATATATACATGGCATGCTTACAATCACCCTTGAACTCTGCTTTGCTCTCGATCATCATTATAGCATCGGCTACCCATCTTTCTATCTGTATAACATGCACATACTCAACAAACTACACGCCGAGCATCGAAATGCCCAGTGGTGGATACATATCCCAAACTTTCCATAAAAATTATCATTCACACATACACATACATGCATGCATACGCACATACATACAAACATGCATGCTTTCATGAGCATTATTTAACATTAACTATTCATTTTATCATTTTTATGTGCATCATACAATCATACACACATGCATTGAACATGAAAAACTGTTTCAATTATAAGTAATCACTTTAATATCTATAACTGAACTTATTTAAGCATTTCATTTGCCGTTCATTATACAATTTACAATTTTAATTCTTAATATACTATTTTCTTGTCATTTTACACTTTAATATCAATTCTTTTCACTCTTTACAAATATGTTCACTCATTATCCTGTCTTTATTTGGGAATTTATCCTTATTCTTTTATTTATTACACAATCATTCAATCTTTCAGATATACATTCATTCATTCAAACATTTATCCAATCACGTATTTCAAAAGGATCTTTTTATTCAGTCATACTTACTCTTAAGGTTTAATTCTGTCTCTCTTTTACTTTTTTTTAAATAATGTTATGACATGAGCAATTTTGATTTAATCTCTATTTCCACTCAAGTGTAAAAATTTCACTTTTGATCCATATCTTATATTGCAATGGTGCTTTTTTTATCATTTATTTATACTAATGCTACTACTTATCTTTACTTCACACTAATTTGCTTATTTGACATTTAATTTATCATTTTATTTCAAATATACAATTTTATGGCAAATTATATACAGAGTCCTTACTTTTTTCATTATTTTCAAAACTGTCATTTTACATCCCATTTACAAGTTTGCTATCAGTTCACTTATTTTCATTTTAAATCCCTTATTTCGCATACAAATTATCAATTAGTCTTCATTTTAAAATTTTCATTTTAAATTGTGTTTTAGTCCTCAAGGATTATAAATAAATTACTTTTAAGCTATTTATTCACCATTTTATTATTCTTATTCATACTTTCATTATTTTATCACTTTTATCCATTAAATTTATTATTTGGGTAAATTATCATTTTGACCTTAAATTTTCATTTTCTTTCATACCAGTCATTTTTCCTATTTCATTTCTATTCGCACTTCACATTTTGCACTTTTATGTCATTATTATCATTATGGCCCTAGTAGATTTCCGGTAGAAATCTTCAGGTCAGATATGCGGGATGTGGGACCCTACGGATCCACAGCAGTACAGTAAAGTAAGGGATAACCCAGAAGGACCAATCCACCTCCGATCAAATCAAAATAGAGCAGATAATTAGATAGAAATTATAGGAGGTCATTACGATCTTACCATAGCAAAGCAAGTCGCAATGACTTACATCGCGGTATGGGTGTCCTTATGACTAGCCAATTATATCTTGAACTAAATTTAAACAGCCAGACCACTACTAAGGGTAACATTCTTTACTCATTTCAGAATCACTTTTTACATTTTTGACATTTCAATTTATTTTTGCATTTCAGTATACTGTCCATCTAATGTTTTTTTGTCATTTCAGTACGTTGTTCCTTCAGTTTTTTCTTTTCAATTCAGCACACTGTTCATTCAGTTCTTTTATCACTTTTCCACATCTGACCTTTTCATTTGTTTTCTTTTACATTTCAATACATTAATTACTTGACATGTTCATTGTTCTTACCCATTTCATGAATGATTTACTTTTCTTGAATTCACTTTTCATATTTTTTTAATACTTTTATTTACTTTTACATTTTCATTCACTATCCAATCGACTTTTCTTTTTATCACTTTTACACATAATATGAATTATCTCATTATAATTCATTGTTTCCACTCATTTATGAATTATTTCATTATAATTCAATAATTTCATTTCAAACATAATACAATTTCATTCTTAAAAAAAATTATATCAATTCCATACCAATTAATACCATTACTTTGGTATATTTTTAATTTAGTCTTTATTTTTTATTTAATTGCAAAATTATCCTTTTTATACTTTAATTACAAAATTGCCCCTAGTTTTCTTATTTTCACTCCACAATCAGTTATTGGCATACAAAATTACCATTTGATCCTTATTTTAACTTTTCATGCAAAATTTCATTTTAGTCCTTCCAATTCACAAAAGTTTATTTCAGGATGTTTGCTCGCTATTTCTTTCCATTTTTACTCTTTATTCATTTCGTTGTCATTTTTACTCATTAAACTCAATATTTAGTAAAATTACTATTTTACCCCTCAACTTTTTATTTTTTTTTCAATTAGGCCCTTTTTTATTCTAAACTTCATTTTTACATTACTTTTTGCAGTTTTCACTCACATTTACCATTATTTTTTTTTTTCACACTTAAACTTTTATATAAGAAAAATTACCGTTTAATCCCTGAATTTCATTGTTTTAGAATTATATCTCTTTAATTCATTCTTATTTGTGAAAATTATTATCGATTCTATACTCTATATTTTCAATTCATTATACCTTTATAGAACTACAATTTAGTTTCTAGAACAGTTCCATTACCATTTTATCCTTTTTCCTCAATGTTTTGCAAAATTTTAATTTACCTTTAAACTTTTAATTTCTTTCATTTAGGTCTTTTATCACTTTAACTATATTATTTTTCATTTTTGTAATTACTTTTATTTCTTCTTATGATAAACACTATTAACATGCATTTATCATTCATCAATATTTGAAATATTCCCTAATTTATTCTCAATGTCCATTAGGCCTATTACATTAAAATTCATTTTAATAATCTTGATAACAATTTAATTACTTAAATCACCAACTTTAATGCTCATTATCATAATTTCATAATTAATATAAATATCAAAAAATCATTGAAAGTTCCCTAAGCATATCATTCGGCCATAGTAAGCTATCCATCTAAATTTATTTTCTTCTATATTTAAATTATTCAAAACATCAATTTTAATCCTATTAACCATTTCCATAACAAGTATTTCAATTATACATGCATTAATCATACACATGCATAACATACATAGCCTTAAATCATACCAAATCAATGGAAATTAGGAGATATTATATCCACTTACATTAAATTCAGTTCATCCATACTTTAATCTTCTTCTTCTTAGTTTTACTCCATCAATCATTATCTTTTCCTTTAAAAATACTAAATGGCCAATTATGTAAAGGCATGAAACCATCATTTTCTTTGCTCCAAAATTAAATCTAATATCATAAATGAGATCTACATACCTTAATCTATCTATATAAGCCTTTTAATCAAATTATAGAGCTTAATTTTTCATACCTTATTTTTGATACATAACTTGATAAATCATCATTTTTCACTTCAATTACTCCAAATTGATCATGGATATGGTCACCACATGAAAAAAAAAGCCTTGATTTGCTTGGAAGAGTGAAATTTGGTGGGAGATTTTGAGAGAAAATAAAGAAATCCATGAAAAAGGGAGAGTGGCCAATTTGGCCAAGAATAAGAAACAAAAGAGAGGGAGAAGCTGGGTGAATTCTCTGAAAAAATTGTAAATTTTTTTGGCTCTTTGTAAGGCTTATTTGGGCTGGGCTTGGTTCAACCAAAGGTGTTGGACCTAATCAAGTCCAATTTGATTTTTAAGCCCAATAATGCACTTTAAATTATTTTTCTCTTTTTTCAAGCTCAAATCCACTCAAAATTAATTTTATAATTCTTAAAATAATAAATTAAGCCTTTATGTAAAATTTCAGCTCAATCGAAGTTCATTTTCGATCCAGTTCATTCAAACCAATTCGATTAGCAAATTTTCAATGTTACCAAAAAATTACTTTTTTACTATCAAATAATTCTAAATATTAATTAAAGCTCAACTGGATTTTTTTGCAATTTTTGAAGATCCTTTACTATTTTTAAAGCTTCGATCAAATTTACGGTCAATCGATTACTATTTAAACCGAAATCATTATTTTTCTCTTACTTCATGTGTTCAAATCTTTCTAAAAATACTTAAAAATTCTCAAAATATATTCTTTAGGTTTTACAAATATTTTTGAGTCAGTCAGAGATTGTTTTTCGATCTGGTTTACTTTCACCAGTCCGATAATCCAATTTTTCAAAGTCAGTGAATAATTAATTTTTCATTACCATATAATTATACATCTCATTTAATATAGATTTGAAAATTCCAAAAATTTTTAGAGGTCATTTTTTATTTTTAAAGTTTTGATGAAACTTTAGTCAACCCGAGCACTATTTGAATCGAAATTATAAAATTTGTTTATTTTCAGATTTTGGAGACTCATTTGATCTCATTTTGATTTCAAATTTGAACTACGAGCTCTTGCTAACATACTCTTTCCAATGATCAAATAAAATATTTTTTGACTCTAAAAGGTACTATTCATCTCGTATTACTATTCACCATCGAAAAATACTATTTCCGACTAACTCGATATTTTGGCCATTATATAGTGAGTTTTGCATACAAACGTGAAGGATGATGGGAGGCTTAGTTATGACATGTATGTTATCATAAGAAATAGGAATGTAAGTATTAAAATTATTGTTATGTATTTGTATAAGTATAAACTGTAATTAGTATTGCATATAAATTGCTTTATTGTTATAATGTTTAAATATTAGAAATGCTCGTAAAAAAAAGTTTTACCAGACTATCTGGTATAGTGCATCGGGTGACTATAGCTCTGTGATGACATTAGAGTTAGTCAGTCATCATATGTATAGACAGTATTATAAAGGCGTTACAAATACATGCTTTTCCATCAATGTAATATGTATATATGTATGGAAAGTATTTGACAAGAAACTTAATTTTGGTATTCTTTATTGGTTCAATTACATAGCCATTGATGGACCTTTAGTGGATGCCATTACTCAATTATTGTAGCTACTAGCTGGTGGTAATTCAATTTTCTTGTTACAATCTAATATTGTCATTATTTGTATAAAGTGATACTCAACATTTACCAACTTATTTTAGGCACTTCTGTTTTAAACTAACAATAAATATTTTTCAAGGATTAAATATAAGTTTAGACAGGACATGTATAAGTTGATGGGGTGTTTTCCTTTAGGTTAAAACAAATTGAGATTTTGGATATTGAGTAGATTTAGAATAAAAGAAGCATATTTTTCCAATTTATCCAGAACAAATGCTTTATTTTGCTAATTTTTTCTATTATTTTTTCAATTATTGTTATAATTATTAATTGTAAGATGGTAGATTAGTGTTGTGACTATATTCTTTACCACTTGTAAGAGAACGGGCTCAAAATTGGTAAACAGGATAAAAAGTGCCAATGGTTTTTTGTTAATTTTTCAACTATAGAAGTAGAAACAAGAATAGTGGCAAATAATTGCATTTTTATAATCTTTTCTCAAGTAAGTCTACCTCTAGTTCATAAATGATAATATTTCTTAAGTTGTTGGTTCATAAGTTATGTTTTAATCAATTAGTAGTTGAATATTTTTGCTTTCAAGTCACTCTTATTGTTAAATTTATGAAATGGATAAGTAATATATGACTGTAAATTTATTAATGTGTGTATTTTCACTAGAAATTATTAATTGATTTATGTATTGGAACCCTGAAGTTATTGATGCAACGAAAAAAAAATTAAAAATCCATAATATTTTTAGTGATGAAATGGCAACTGATCATATTATCGTGCTTTTTTTTCTTATATTAGTGGGTGAATTTTTTGATGAAATATTGACTTTCCACCAACAAATTTACCTACAAAATTTAATTTTCCATCAGAAAATTTACCTACAACCACATCTCCCATGACTTTTTTTGTTGGTAAACTTATTTACCTATGGAAAATAATAATTTTCCATTGACAATTTTTGTCAATAATTACAAATTTTCTTGTAGTGTATGATACAGGATGGATGTTTCTTTTTGTTGTTTATACACACACACACTCACAACAATAATAACAACAATAACAATAACAATAACAATATAGAAAAGTATATGCAAGTGTCCTCTCAACCTTATTATTCCCGCACAGAAAGTCATGTGGTATTTTTCCTAGGCCCATTTAGACTATTGTTTAACCAAAAACCCAATAATGTGTATGATGCATGAAAAAAAAAGGCAGTATAACAACTTTTTATTGAAAGTGACACAAGAGAATTTTGGCCATTATGTATTCAAAGATTCCAACTAAATTAAAATAGGCCTACCGGAGCATGAAAGCCTTTGATGAACAGCGTCTGAATTTACTACAAAAGGTGTAAGGCTCCATTTAAAGCCTAATTTGTAATCGTTGTATTGGACTATAAATTCTTTATAAACTAAATCAGTCAACCATGTGTTATTATTTTTTTAAACATTCTAAATTACTTATACATCAATGCCATAAAATTATTCTATCAATTTACAAGTTTAAATATATCGCAGAACTATTATTATACATTTTAAATAACATAACTTCATATTAACACATTAACATTATTACAAACTTTAAACTTTAAAGTCTTAATATCCTCTTTTTTTGTTAGCCTTCAATGATGTAGATGATCCCTGAGCTCAACTCCTTTAACCTAAATATATACATAAGATTACTAGCTTAGTGAGGAACAAAAACTATGAGGGTGATCTCTCATAGAAGTTATCAATAACACACACACACACACGTATGAGCATACCATTAATGATACAATAATGCAATAATAACAATAATTAATAGGTTCACAACATCACAAAGTATTACACAACAACCTTTACAATACTCATTCATTATATTATCATGAAAATCTTAGTCCATTGGTTAATTACATAAATACTAAGTTAATCACTTATATATTTAACCTTTCCCAATTTTGAAACATTCATGAAACTTTTGAGCATACATTTATCAATTTAACTTACTTGATTCATATTTATTATTTTTAGTTAATCTTAACTATAACACCTCAAAATTGGCGTTTGACATGTTTGGTATATTCTAGAGCACGAAAAGTAACCATGGGGCAATTTTCGAAGTAATCAAAGTTGAATAAGGCAGAAAAATTGAAAAATATGTACAAGTTAAATGTGCTCGGATCAGGAAAATTCGAGGATGGATGACCTGGTGGAAAGTTATGTCGATCCTGGATTATAAAAATAGGTGTTAAATGGAGTCCAAATATATAATTTGATATGAAATTGAGTTTAAATAGACCCTTAAATCAGACAGCGAAGATTTTACTTGGTACCGAGAAAATGGTTGATTAAGATTCGATTGACAATTTAAAAATAGTAAATGACTTCTAAAAATTACCAAAATTTCTAGATCTACCTAAAATTTTATATAGAATATTTTGGTATAAAAAGTAAAATTTTTGATAGTTTTGAACATTTAGATTTTAGACTAACTAATTAGGTTGTCAAAGCTAGAAGTATGTTGAAATGATGTCAGAATAGGCTAAAATTTTAATCACATTTTTTTGAATAAATTAGTGCACATAGGGTAAAATTTTAGGGCATTCTAACATGTGAAATGAAAATCTCAGAAAAACAGTAAAAAATTAAGATTGAATTAATTAATGGGCTAAATTAGTGAATTTTATTTATTTAAGGATATGGAGGTAATTAAATGAAGTTATAATTAGGTTCATGTAAGCCCATGGTGATTGAATGTGTAGGGATAAACGAAATGGTGCCAAATGGCTTAATTTTAAGCCATACGATCAAATAGTTAAAGACCTAATCTTGGCCCTTCCTTTCACACACTAGAAGAAAAAATTGAATAGTGGATAAGACTCTAAAAATGTCCACAAAAATTGGCACTCTCCTCCCTTTTCTCCATGAAAACCGAAATTCACCATTTTTTGTGTAATTCCACCATTTTTCTTTACACAAGCTCTTTCTCTCTAATTCCAAAGCTCATCTTCCATCCTCACACATAAAAAGACATCCTCTTTCACTTAGAGAAGGATTTTCAGTAAGAAAAAGTCAAAATATTTAAAAAATAAAGTAAGAAAAACTAGGTTTAATTTAGTGATTTTATGAGTTTTAGTTGGAATTAATTGGGGAATTTATATGAGGATGAAGAGAAGAATTAGGAGAGTATTGCAGTAGCTTTAATTTTCTTAAATCAGCACTTAAACATGTTGATTCTTCTCTTTCATATTCGGCTAAAAAGGAAAATTATAGTAAAAGAGAAAATCAAGAAGGAAGAAGGCAAAGGAGGGGAAGATGCGGTGAATTCCAGCTTAAATAAGGTTAGTGGATACAATTAACATTCAAGGCCAATGATGAGTGCTGTTGTTTTGGACAGTTATAATTAGTTCTAGCGGATCTATAGTCCCCTGATAATTGCTATGTAACTAAGAGAATTTAAGTAAAAGTGAGAAATAAATTAATATAACATGTTATAAGAGTAAATTAGGCTATTAGAAGCTTAAAAATGTGAAGAAAATAAATTAAAAGGGATACGTTCCTTAGTGGCCTAATGGGATAATTAAGTTTAATTTAATGGAAATTGATGTTATTTAATGAAATTAATGAAAATTGATCATTATGATGAAGAATAAGTATGATAGAATTTATTTGAGTGAAAAATAATAAATGTATATAATTATGCATAAGATACATAATGATGGAATTTAATTAAACTTAAGAATTTTCATGAGAACTAAACATATTTTGCTATATTAAGACTTAAAACATATATAGAAAGGCATGAAATTGGAAGGTGAAATATTATAAATATATTACTTCCCGAAGTGGCTGAATCATGTACCTAAATTTACCTTAATGAAACTAAATGTTTAATTATGTATTTAATTGTAATTAGGCAATTTAAGGCAAAAGAAAGATAATAGCATTGGTTAGAATAAAATATAATATATATATAATTAATTATGTAATAGTTACATAATAGTGGAAATTAATGAAACTTGAGAACCCTCATGTGAATTTGGCATCTTCCACTATATTAAGGCTTAAAACGAGTATAAAACAAAATGTGGCATGAGATTGAAGGAAAAACAATTTGGGAGTGTGACTATATCAAGTGGCCGAATGATGTATGTATAATAAATAATATATTTTATTATATTTTTATGATATTAAACATATATATGAGGAATTCATGATTAATAAGCTTAGACGAATGCAAGTGAAAGCATAAGGTGATTAATATAATATGATAAGAATAAATAATGTTATAAAAATGTAATGTGATATGAGAATTAATGATGCCCTCAATGTTTAGTGAGTGATCCAGCTCTAAGATAATATGGCTAGCCATAGGGGCAATTATCTCGTAGTATTATGTGATTTGATTGAAAGTGTACATTGAAATGTGATTTTTATTGCTTAGTCGGGTTATTATGTGATATTACTGGAGATGGTTTTATACCCTGGTTGTATGCTCACTCCAGTACATTAGATTTTATATTTCGCTTATCCGGTTCATGGTTTCCTACCACTAGAGGCAAAGTGGTAATTATATAGGTGAACAAGGTTAAAAGAGTAATTACAATATTAAAGAAATCATAAATGTTGATAAATAATAAATATAGTGAAAAATGAGGTAAACAAGTTAAACGGGGGTAAAATGGTAATTACGTAAGTAAACGGGAGTTGGGAATGCAAAATAAGTAAAAAAAATGTCGTATAGTTAATTAGTTTAGAAAATAAATAGAAAATACAACAAATGTGTTAGCAAGGGCAAAACCATAATTATGTAAAGAAATAAGGATCAAAAAGTAAATTGTGCAAAAAGGAAATGTTACATAAAATTTAAAAGAGTGTTAAGTGAAAAATATGATTAATAGACTTAAAAATGATAAAAAGGTGATTATGTGATAGAGAGGGGCAAAAATGTAATTTGCCACCCTAAGGAAAATTTAGAGGGATCAAAATGTAATTTATGTACTTAAATTAAATTAAAAGTCAAAGGAAGTCAAATTGATCAAAATTGAGGTTAATTTGGTCAAAATAAGTAAAAGTCAAACTTCAGGGACTTAAATGAAAATTTCCACCTAATTTGAGAAATAAGTGAAATTTATCGAGAGAAATAATTATTAAAGTAATTAGGAGAAAATTTTGATTTTTAAAAGTGAGTTGCGAAATTCATTTGATTTAATATGTCAAAAGAGTTAAATTAAATTAAAAGTCAAAGGAAGTCAAATTGATCAAAATTGAGGTTAATTTGGTCAAAATAAGTAAAAGTCAAACTTCAGGGACTTAAATGAAAATTTCCACCTAATTTGAGAAATAAGTGAAATTTATCGAGAGAAATAATTATTAAAGTAATTAGGAGAAAATTTTGATTTTTAAAAGTGAGTTGCGAAATTCATTTGATTTAATATGTCAAAAGAGTTAAATCATAAATAATAAGAATCATAAGGACCAGAATGAAATCTACTCTCT
This sequence comes from Excoecaria agallocha, assembly GCA_037975025.1. Taxonomy (NCBI): domain Eukaryota; kingdom Viridiplantae; phylum Streptophyta; class Magnoliopsida; order Malpighiales; family Euphorbiaceae; genus Excoecaria; species Excoecaria agallocha. The sequence continues at coordinate 73,611,302 of CM075807.1, forward strand.
CAGGAACATGTACAAATACCAAAATAAAAAATTTGCCAACTTAAGAGAATGAAAAGTCAAAGAAAATTAAAATGAACAAAATCAAAGTTAAATAACTTAAAATAAGATGAAGAGAAGTGTGGGGACCAAATTGTAATTTTCTAATGAAGTACAGAAATAAGAGTAATTAAATAAGAAAAAGATACATTAAGAAAATTAAAAACAAGAAAAGTCAAACGAGTCAAAACAGAAAATAAATAAAGTCAAACGTGACGAATAAAGGTTTAAGGGTTTAATTGTAATTTTTCAGTTAAGTAGGAATTATACATAAGTTTGGTAAGAAAATGCTGAATATGAAATTCAATAAAGAAAAAGGGCCAAAATTTAAATAATAGTGATTTTGAAGGAATTGCAAGTTCGGGGCCAAATGCTAAAATTTAGAAAATAAAATTAAAACAAGAAAATCAGTTCATAATTTATTATGTGTGAAAGAATAATGGGAAAAATTTTGATTGTAAAGAAAATAATAAAATAAAATGAAGAAATTAAAGGTAAATGGGTCACTAGGATTTAACATTTAAAAGTTGGACAAAAATGGGCTAAAAAGAAGAATTTTAGTAAATTTAGTACAAATGAAATAAATTTGTAAGTTGATTAAAAGCTATGAAAATTTAGGGTAGAATTGAAATTTGTTGAGGACTAGAAAGAAATGAAATGAAATTTTCATGAAAGAATTGTTAAAAAGTAAGAACTTAAATGGAAATAGTAAATATGAGAGAAATATCGACAAAAGGATTAATTAGACTGGAACTGAAAATAATTTAATGATTATCTAAAAAGTTAAAGGACAATAAGGCAATGCAAGGAAAGAAAGAGTTAAGAAAAAATTTAGAAATGTAAAAATACTCTGGTAATGAACAATTAATGAAGAAAGAGATTCCATATAATTGCAGAAGTTAAATGTTATAATTAAAAATGTGCAACAAGACAAAATTATAAATTGGATTAGAGGAAAGTCAATAAAATAATTATATTAATAACTAAATAGGAATTTGTAAGAAGTTAAGTAAAAGTATATTCGTATAAAGGGATTAAATGTGGAACCGTAACAGTACCAAAGATCAAGTAACAGAAGAGAAAGGAAAAAGAAAACAAAACATGTACGGGTATATAAATGACATGGATTAAGTGGTAATACAAATAAAATAACTATATAGATCTGAGTGAAATAAAGAAATCAATTCAACCGGAATATAAATAAAAATAAATAAATGTATTTAGATAAAATTTTGTGTAGCTGTATCCACCACTAGGCAACAATGTTGCTTAGCATGCGGTTTATTGATTGCATGCAGGAACATGAATTGGGATGCGAAGAAAGTAGATCAGCATGGCATGTACATAAAGACTATGGGAATTGCATAAGCTGAGGCGGCTCGGATTATATTTAGTGCCTGGCATGTAATAAATGTTGTTATCTATATTTTGATTTTGTAAAATACATGAAATTCTATATGAATGTAGGGTGTTGCATTAACACTTACATGACTTTTAAGTATACATGCAAAACTAATTTTGTAGTTAAATCTTAGTAATTATTCACATGTGATTAAGCTAAGTAAGTAAGTCTATATGTGTACTTAACAAACTAATAGATTTCATACCATACCAATTTTTATATTATAATCTCATGTATTATATGCATTTTATTACTGGTCTTCAGTTTGTCACTATCATTATGTCTTTTCCTCATTTCATAAGTACGAGTCTATCTCCTTCACGCTTCAAAATTATAGCTTGCATTTAATTTATGAATTATATCGAATTTGCATATAAAAGTTATAGGTTCACATATTAAATGTGCTTACATACGATGAATGGTCTAATTTTCAAATTAACCATGAGTCACGATATTGATTACTGATATCAAGTATGAAATACATAATTATAGAGAATGTGTATTTGCAATGTGATTAATGACAAATAATCAAATAATTACACATGGCCATCTATAACTTATGGTCTTAAGGGCAAAAAGCATTATGTAATTACAAAAACAATTACATACATGTGATATTATAACATTAAAAAACTAAATGTTCCAAATATAACTTGATCCAATTTCGTGTTTTCTATTTATTATGCATGAATTCATATAAAAATAACATATAGATCAAGTGATAAAGTTTCATATCATCACTGTCATTTTCATACCACTTAATATAATGCTTTAGTTATTTCCTTTAGTAAACTTGCACCTTTCTAAGGGTGTTGATAATGGGCCATGTAGATACCTAAAGGCATCAGATTTATAAACCTAAACGGAATCAATATTGTATAATGGACCAGTCAAATGGATCCAAAAGAGGTTGGCTAAGTGACCCAAATAGGGTCAACATTGTATAATGATCTAAACGGGGTCAAAACTATGGCAGCTGAAATATACCATTATAAGCATGCTTATTTATCTACAATCTAGACATAAATGCATGCAATTGTAATTTCTTTCCTTTGATTTTTATAACTTTGCTCCTTACAAGTGTATACTTCTTTAACTCAGCTATATGCATGCATTTATAAATATAAAATCATGTACATGTTCATGCATGCATATCTTGTACTTGTAATTAATGCGGAAGCATATAGTTCTTCACTTGTATATGGATGTTTTTCTTATTTTCTTCGTTATTAAGATAATATATGCATGTATATTCATATTCTCACAATTAATAAGGATATGTCATATGAGTTAGACATACATCAAGTATGCACATATCTTCAATGCTTGCATAATTCATATACATACTCATATAATATACTTATAATCGTTGTGGTTATATAGAAACTAATATACATATAAGCATGTAATGTACAAAATGAAACTTAATCACTCTATTCGAATCAATTAACATAAATTTCATGTATAACGTATCATGACATATCCTTAACCCTATGTATATGTTTACAAGGTTCTAAAGATATTTGGAAAAGTTCAGGTAAATTCGTGAGGTTTTTCAAAGTTCATATGGTGCCCTCGTTAGAATTTTTAGCTACTGTGTTTTGCATTTTTGACATGGCTACAACAAGATTCAGGTCAAATGGTCTTCTATAATTTTATTCTTCTGTGTCTCTAATTTTTATAGAATCAAAAATCAAGTCATTTGGACTTCTATAGGTTGAGATATTTATAAAATAAGATAAACTACTCCAAGTGACAAGGCATCAACCATCATACAACTTCAATCCGAAATTCAAAAAGGCATAATCAATTTCTGGTTTTTTCATAAAAGTTTTATAGCTATTCTTAAATTTCTAATAACAAAAAAATCAGGTAATTTGGACATCCACGACAATAGATATCTCAAAAATAGTCCAAACCATTCTAGTTGATAGGTCAGCAGCCATTACTACATTTCAACCTAAGTTTTGGTGGTTATAGAGATAGAATTAGATTTTAACCTTCTCAAAAAAAATTTAGGCCTATGTGTCTAGTTTATGCTTCAATTTGAATCACAAAATTTGAAGCTCTAAACCTCAACTTATTCTTAAAATAATCCTACTGGATCCAATGAAACCTAAAGCAAAAATTTTCCAATCTCATACTTGTTATATTTCATCAATCGTGCATGATCAAACATCACAACAACACTCTCATATTATTTGTAAAACTAATATAATATTTCCAACCATTAAAATAAATCAAACACATATAAAAAATTTAAAAGTTTCCATACCTTAAGTATGCCTAATACTATTGTAGATATCGGGTACTGAGGCAGCTTAAATAGGAGTTACTCGATTAGGAAGCATCATTCTTATTACAAATAGATAATGAAAACTTTGAATCTTATCCTTGATTTTCATAAATTTTTAAGATTTTTTATTGAGCTTTGTTTTATTATATTTTTTGGAGCTAAAACGAGCTTTTAATGGCAAAAAAAATTATCTTTTTTTCTATTGACAGCATTGAAAGATGGGGTGCCCATCTGTTGCCCCTATCTGTTATGATAGATGGGCTACCCATCCATTGCGATAGACTTCTATTTGAAGCACGATTTCCAATTTTTTCTCACATTTTTTGGACAAGAAAAGGGACATTTTTGGATGATTTTTATCCCAAATTTAATTTGATCTTTAAGGATTATATTAGAAATTTAAGCCTTAAAAATATAAGTTTGATGGGATTTAAAAATCCTAAAAAAGAGAGTTTGAAGGGGATTCACAGTCTACCTCAAATAAATATAAAAATCTAGAATTTTTAGAGGGGCATTCTCTCTTTTCTTGTTCTTCTTCTTTCCTTTTCTTTGGTGACTAAGAAAATTTTGATTTTCTTAAGAAACTTAAGAAAGGCAACCATGAATTCTTGAGAATAAAAAATTAATTTTTATCTATAAAGGATAAAAATACTTCTTTACATATTTTCAAGATACCAAAAATATTTTTATTTTTTATCAATTGTGGAGATCAATTGGATAGGAACTTGAAGCATGATTCTTTAGCCTCCTAAAGAGCAACTGAGTGTAATATTTTAGGCTTTTCTCTCTTAACTTCTATCTTGAATATGTGGTTTATTTGATTTGGATTTTTATGCCATGATTTAATTTTATTTAATTAATTGGTTTTGCTTCTATGCTTTTGTGATGCTATGATATTTTTATGTATGTGATAATATATCTAGGATTGCATGATTTAGATTTATTCTTTCATCGATGCATGTTTTATCTTTCTTGATTTAAATATTTATTTTATGGTTAATTAATTATTTGGCATGTTTTAAATATGTATAATTTGATTATCATAGTTAGATTTGGCATGTCTTAAAATGTAGTAATATGCATGATTCATTATATTTTTAGATGTTATTTTAATTATATTTTATACCTTTTCACATTATGTTCCTTTGATTGTTCTTATTCTAAAATGCATTTTTATTTTATTTCACTTTATTATTTATTTTCTTTGGTTACATTACTAACCATTTATTTTCTTTGTTGTTCTGTGAGCGTTTTAACCTTATTGCATTGGGTTTTGGAGCTTGAAAGGTCGAAACACTTAGGAGAATTCCCATAGAAGATCTTAATTCCTTTTTTTTTCTCATTTTATTTATTTTCTTATTATTTGATTATTTTGATGTATTATTTTAGGGATGTAATAGGTAGCAAAAAAGATTATTTTTGAATTTTGAATCAAAATTCATTCAAAATCATTTTCATTAATAAAATTAGATTTTTCTTAATAAAATGGATCAATGTCCAATTTTCAATCCAAAAATAGACATAATATAATAAAACCTTTTTTGTGAATATACATGAGCAAACCAATGTTCCCAATCTAACTGAATGTCTTGATTTATGTATGTAATTTATTTTTCTTTAGGATGATTTGCTTATGTAATAATTAAATTGGTTCATTTCATTTTTTTTACTATTTTATTAATTGATTGAGATGTTTATTTAATTTTATTGCTTTGCATCGTGTGAGAGAGGACAATGAATTAATGTTTAAAACCCAATCATAAAACAACTAAAATGCCTAATAAGAGTGATATCCCAAACACTAATCTCTGTTTGGACATTAAAAGGTCAAGATTTATTTCTCGACGTTCTCTCGAGTAGCGACTCCATGATACCTTTCTCTTTTAGGCCCAATAGTAGATACCTTCATAGGTTGACTACCAACAATAAATTGGGTTTGATCCTTTTTTTATTATGAAGTGACCAATTTATGAGTTAAGTGAGCGTCCTCCAGTCTCAGACCCTAAAAGTGTGCCTTCGGAAGCTAAATCAAAATCGAGTGTGGCTCCGACGTGCACCACAGTGGTGACTTCTTTTGAGACCAAAGAGATCTTACTCCCAAAAGCATCTTGGTTAAGTTCTTTTTAATTGGGTTTTATTAATAATCCTATCTTCTTTCTAAAATTGCATTCATTCTAGAGCCTTATAATTAAGCTAGGCATCCCTTTTAGCTCCGGTGCTATCCTGAATCATACTTTACATTCACCCAATATAGGAAGGTATCAAGGAGACCTACCAATCTAAGTCCAGTACCGAATGGTATATGATATGGTGACCCAACAGTTGTTATGCTTGTGATAGGATAAACCTATTAGCAAGGACCATACATGGGTAGCCCTAAAGTTTTATCATATTTGACTTAAGCCCATGTAATGACAATAACAACTTTTCCTAGGTTGTATAACCATAATAATGTTTGCATGTTATGTGAACCTTTGTTTATTAACCAAACTCAAATAAATTAGGAGGGTATCGGTCAAAGGTTACCATACCCCGATGGCCCAACCCAATCTGTACAAGTTAGTTAAAATACATGATGGTAAAAATCCATATGCTTGCTCTTTCAATTAGAGAGATTATGCAACCAATTTTTCATTGTGCACCATACACATCCATTGGGTACCTTATTGATGGTCCATGGGCTAAGCCTATATAAGAAAGAAACCATACGACCTCCTGTATGGGAGTAATAAGGTTAGAAGGCTTTACATATGCTTTGTGTGTGATTATGATTGATGCCTAATGAAAACATTCATTGCACTTATACATCACCTGTATATTATGCATCATCATCTATCATTCTAGTCATGAAGTTATGCATCGTATGTATGTCATCCATGTGCATCATCCTCAAATAACACATGTGTAACATATTACACTCATGTACTATGTATATAATTTATATGCCTTACCATATCATACATCATTCTAACTCTTTGCTTTTTCAGCCATTGTAGACTATTCATGCAAATGATTTAGGGGATAGTTGCCTTATTAGAGTTAGAAATGGCAGACGTAACACAAATATGTGATGAGTTGGACAAAAGGCTGGATGGAAAGTTCCAAGAATTTAAGATGAGGATGCTGGCCCTAATTAGAGGAATGTTTCCACCACCTGCTGAACCTCAACCCATAAATCAGAACATTGCTGGGGGCATTGCTTTGATAAGTACTGAGCAGAAAAGGGATAACATACTAACTCCCAAAGAGAACTTTATAGAAGATGAGGAAGAGGATGAGCCAATACTGGTCATAAAGAGTAAGAGCCCTAGGGCAGAGAATGCTATATCAAAGAAGTTGGAAAAGAAAATTGAGGTAATGCCTCATCTCCTATCGACTGGAAGGGGATTGAGCCTTAAGGATAAAGATCTGGATAGTGAAGAGTTACTACTTTAAAATTTCAAAATGCTCAATTTGCCTAAATTTGATGGTACTTTAGATCCATCAGTACATTTGAAGCAATACACATTGGTGATGAAGGAAACCACTTTGACTAGGAAGTAAAAGATTGAGTATTTTTGCCTTAGTCTAACAAGCCCTACCATTGATTGGTACCACAAGTTAGATTGCAAGATCAAGAAAGATTGGCATTTGTTGACAGAGAAGTTTATAAAGTAGCATGACTGTAGCACCATAATAGAGATCACTTTTAGAGATCTAGAGCTATTATGGTAAAAAAAAACCAAAAAGTCCTTCCATGAATAGCTTACTCATTAGAGAAATAGGGTGAGCGAGATGAAGCAAAAGCCAGACACCTCTAATCATATTAGACTCTTTATCAGGAATGCAAGTCCATACCTAAGAGATGGATTGAAAATGAAAGGGCTTAAAGACTGGAAATCTCTTAAAGATATTATCATTGAAGCTGAAGGGGAATATTTGGAAAAAAAAGGGCCCTAGCTTCAAATTCAAAAAGAAGCAGCCATGGAGATAAGCAGAAAAATGAAAACCCAAGTAGGGTCAATGATAAGGTTACAAAAGTTTCATCCACGAGAACAAAAGGAAATCATTATACCATCATGGGTAAACTATTATCTTGGTACCTCACTCATCTTAGTAGGTAAGAAAAGTTACAACCATTACTAGCAGATCCAGCCATGAGCCAAGGAAAATATGGATATAGAACTAATTGGTACTACGCTTATCACCAGCACACAGGGTATAAAACTGATTACTATAATCCCTTAAGAGATTGTATTTAGGATTTAGTTGATACTGAGCAGGCACCGATCCCAAAGGGGGAGAATTAAGTTTTCCTTTATAAGCTTCATGTCATCACCAACCTTGGATGTATCATCCAGTTTGAATAGTTTTTTTATGATGTAATAAGTGTCCTTGAACCAAGACAACTTCTTTCCTTTTTATTGCATTAATGATATGAACTTTCTTTATGTTTGCAATGTCTCATTTATTTGCATCATGCATGGCAGTAACCATAATTCATTTCTAAGACATTAATTCAATGAATATTGCTCCACTTGATCTAAAAAAAAACATCTTGATTGCATCCATTATGATTACTAAAGTAAGGTAAATTTGAGAGATGAAAGAAAAGAAAGAAAAAAAGAGAAAAGATTGCGCCACTACATAGTGTGTCGAATGCCTTTCTGCAGGAGTTGATGGGAAGCAAGCTATGAAATACCCTTACTATGAACTCAACATGTCCTTTTTTGTAATCATAACTATGAAAGCGAAGTCTTATATCATACTCAAAGGGAAGTCTCGGTAAGCTATTAGGTTTCCCATGATAAATCCTAATATCAAGAGGGATACTCTGTCTCACCAACCACACTATCCTCAAAGGATGCTTTTTGAGCCATTACTGCTAGTTACTTTGGAAAGTGTGGATTATCACGAGGTTAGAATGGAGTACAGCTTGAGCCAAAATTAAAATTCTATTGTAGCTATCATTGTTCATTTGAGCCATAACTAAGAAGACTCCTCAAGTAAAGGAACTATACACAGGCTGAACACATCAAAGGTTATAAGATTAACATTGGCAATAAGGAAATGTTAGACAAAAGATGAAACTCTAATGACAATGTAAATTTTAAAAAGATACAAAACACAAATAGATGTTTTGACAACCTTAATAATGGTTTTCCTCATATTGGTGCCAATCTGTAGAATAGTGACATAGTCATTAGAAAGTGTATAGAATCCAACTAAAATTAAAGCACATTGAAAAAGGCTTGGTTCAAAAGATTGTTTTAACGTTCAATGATAAGTGAAAGAGTTATATTGTGGATGACATAGTGAAGGTCAATATACCTTATGGTATCAAGTTATTGTGATGAGAACATTTCAATAGGAGCATTGATGCCAATCCATAAAATGATGACAAAGTGAAGGTTAATGTACCTTATGGTGCCAAACTATTATCCCAAAAGCTTTTTATCATGAGTATTGAATACATGGACATTTAGGCATGTAGGCAGATGGCGCACTTACAAAAAAAAGAGAAAAAGAGAGAAAAAAAGCCTCGTGAGATCGAAAACCTAAAAAAGGTTTCCTTGCTAAAATAGGGCACCCTACTAGGGTAAAAACCAAAAAAGACACCCTAGGTAAAAATTAGGGATTGATAGAAAATATTCAATTAAGAAAATCTAAAAGGGTGGATTGATAACAGGAATTGGATGCACATAAAATGTCACTTCTTAAGTTTAAATGGAACCAGTGTTTTTGCATTACATATCTGGTTATTATTACTATCATTGCATACTATTCACGTAGATGAGAATGCATGCAAAAGTTAAGCATAAGTATGATTAACCGATTGAGAAAGACCTATGACACGTACAAGGACACGTGCTAAAGTGCGAATTGGGAGCGTAGATCCTCAAAAAAAAGAAACAAATAAAAAAAAGAGGCAGTTAGAGATGAAAACCATAATTGGATCTCTAAGAAAAAGTTAGGCCAAAGGATAAGATGAAAAACTGGAAACGGGCAGTCTGTTCTTAAAAAAGAAAATAAAAAAAAGAATGAAAGCCGTTGGAATGGATTGGGTCCATTCCAGGTAAAAGTTAGGTACAAGGTTATGTGAAAATCCTTAATAGGATGCATTTTCTACTAAAAAAAGCTAATGCAAAAACCCACAAGGGGTGCACTACCTTTAAAATAATGATTTGGAGTAAAAAGGGGTTATCGAACAAACATGGAACAGGATCAGACCATCACTCACCCCTGACTCACTTGGATGAATAAATTCCCCTACAGTTTGCATGGCCCATGCATTCCATTGTACATAGCTCATTTGTATGCACTTCATATGTATAACTCTGTGTATACATTCCATTCCTTGCACATATCTCATACACCATAATCTTTTATGTGTACTCTTGTACTCAAAATTTTGAAAAGAAAAAAAAACAAAAGAAAAAGCATAAATGGGTGAAGATTGATGTACCAAACTCTTTCAATTAATGTCACAAGCATTCAATTCAATCATCACTTCACAATAGGGGCCAAGCTAATAGGCCTTCATTCATAGAATGCTCATAAAAGATGGGATAATTGTCACTTACATCAAAGTGCGAGATGATATTCTATCTGCTCGTGTCAAAATTAGCCAGGTAATATTCTCTATTGTGAATGATAAAATAGCAAGCTAACTAACTACTTTCTGTGTAGGCCCGCAGGTCTCAACCACATGCCATTAAGTCCTTTGTTAAGGCATTTCAAGTCTCTTAGCAAGCATTAAGTCTTTAAGTTATTTTCAATGCATTTCAAGTCTCTTAACGAGCATTAAGACTTAAGTCTTTTTTTAAAGGCATTTTGAGTCTCTCAAGCAACAAAGTCCACTCTACAGGTGATGAAATCCTTTTACATACGCTGTGCTGGGGGTAATTACTAGACGATGGCCATCCTTCTCAAAGACAAATCTGCATCTCATAAGGTTAGTATCTTCTTCAAATTGCAGTAGCACATTAACATCAAGTCATTTTCTTAGGTGCCAAAGTCCTCTTAAGAGGCACTTAATCCATTAGCGATGGTTCAACATGCTAATAAGAAGGCATCGATCAAGACAACTTAAGCCCTGATTTTGCATGCCTTAGGCACTAATCAGGTAAAACCTTTTTTTATCTCAATTCTGCCTACCCCAGGCACTACTTGGATAAGTGGAGACTTGCCACCTTTAATAAAGTCAGTCTCAAGCCTTGATTCTGCATACCCTAAGTGCTAATCAAGCACAACCTTTTTTATCTCAATTTTACATACTCCGAGCTCTAATTGGAAAAGCATAGACTCATTGCCTTCAAAGGAGTTAGCCTCAAGCCCTGATTCTGCATGCCTCAGATGCTAATCAGGAAGCGACAAGCCAATCAGAGATTCATTGCCTCAGGTACATGTCCTTTTCCTTCACTTTAAATTTTGGCTCACTTAGGCACTATTGCACTAAGCTCTCCAAAATTAAAGCAATTGTAGACATCGAATCCTGAGGTAGCCCAAATCAGAGTTACCCGATAAGGAAGCATCATTCGTATTATGGATAGAGAATGAAAACTTTGAGTCTTATCATTGATTTCCATAAATTTTCTAAGGTTTTTTTTATTGAGCTTTGTTTTGTTGTGTTTTTTGGGGCTAAAATAAGCTTTTAATGGCATAAAAAAATCATCTTTTTTCTATTGATATTGTTAATAAATGGGTTACCTATCTATCGTTCCTATCTGTTGTGACAGATAGGCTACCCGTCTATTGTGATAGACTGCCATCTGCAGCGCGATTTTCAATTTTTCCCACATTTTTTGGACGAGAAATGGGGGATTTTTTGGATATTTTTATCCCAAATTTAATTCGATCCTTGTAGATTATATTAAGGATTTAAGCCTTAAAAATAAGAGTTTGATGGGATTTAAAAATCCTAAAAATGAGAGTTTGAAGGGGATTCAAAGTCTCTCTCAAATAAATAAAAAAATCTAGGGTTTTTAGAAGGGAATTCTCTCTTTTCTTCTTCTTCTTCTTCTTCTTTGCCTTTCTTTGGTGGCTAAGAAATTTCGATTTTCTTAAGAAACTTAAGGAAGGCAACCATTAATTCTTGAGAATAAAAAATTAATTTTTATCTCTTAAGAATAAAAACACTCCTTTACATCTTTTCAAGACACCAAAAACATTTATATTTTTTATCAATTCTGGAGATCAATTGGATAGGAACTTGAAGCATGATTCTCTAGCCTTCTAAAGAGTAATTGAGGGTAATATTTTGGGCTTTTCTCTCTTAATTTCTATCTTGAATATGCAGTTTATTTGATTTGGATTTTTATGCCATGATTTAATTTTATTTAATTAATTGGTTTTGTTTATTTGCTTTTGTGATGCTATGATATTTTTATGTATGTGATGATATATCTAGAATTGCATGATTTTGATTTATTCTTTCATTGATGCATGTTTTATCTTTCTTGATTTAAATTTGTATTTTATGGTTAATTAATTATTCGGCATGTTTTAAATATATATTTGATTATCATAGTTAGATTTGGCATGTCTTAAGATGTAGTAATATGCATGATTCATTATATTTTTAGATGTCATTTTAATTATAGTTTATACCTTTTCACATTATGTTCCTTTGATTGTTCTTATTCTAAAATTCATTTTTTTATTTTACTTTATTATTTATTTTCCTTGGTTGCATTACTAACCATTTATTTTCTTTGTTGTTCTGTGAGCATTTTAACCTTATTGCATTGGATTTTGGAGCTTGAAAGGTTGAAACACTTTGTAGAATTCCCATGGAAGATCTTAATTCCTTTTTTGCTCATTTTATTTATTTATTGATTTTATTAATTTCCTTATTATTTGATTATTTTGATGTATTATTTTGGGGATGTAATACGTAGAAAAAAAGATGATTTTCTCACGTTGAATCAAAATTCATTTAAAATCATTTTCATTAATGAAATTGAGATTTTCTTAATAAAAATGGATCAATGTTCAATTTTCGATCCAAAAATTCACACAATATAATAAATTTTTTTTGTGAATATGCATAAAGAAACCAATGTTCCCAGTCTAAATCAATATTCCACTTTATGTATGTAATTTATTTTTATTTAGGATGATTTGCTTATGCAATAATTAAGTAGGTTTGTTTCATTGCTTTTTACTGCTTTATTAATAGATTGAGATGTTTATTTAATTTTATTGTTTTGCATCGTGTGAGAGAAAAAGAGTGGATTAATGTTTAAAATCCAATTATCAAACAAATAAGATGCCTAATAAGAGTGATTCCTGAATACCAAAATGTGTTTGGGTATCAAAAGATCGAGATTCATTTTTCAACGTTCTGTCAGGTGGCAACTCCATGACACCTACCTTTTTTGGGCCCATTAGTAGATGTCTTCATGGGCTGACTACAAACATTAAATTGGGCTTGATCCATTTTTATTGTGAAGTAGCCAATTTTTAAGTTAAGCGGGCCTCATCCGATCTCGGACCCTAAAAAAGGACCTTCAAGAGCTAAACTGGAATCGAGCATGGCTCCGATGTGTGTTACAACTAATATAACACCTTTATCACTATGTACTATGCATACATAGATCGACTATCATCGATATCAAATCAGTGTAACAATTACAAGATACACTGCCACTGGCAGTACGACAAGTTTTTTTTTCAACATCAAAAACACTTGAACACAAAACATGAAATCAATTTATAATTAGAAATGCTTATAGTCTATACTGATACTTTCATAAACAATAAACCTATTAATATAAATCCTTAAATTACATTTCTACACATAAACAACTATACGAGCCATGCCTTCAAGCTACTAAAACCTGCATCTCACTTTTCATCACGATCATCACTAATATCTTGGTCAATTTAATACCTTCAGTCTTCAAACCTGTGCACAACAAAACACTATACGTTGTGCATCAAAAATGCCTAGTGGTAGATACATATCCTAAACTTTCTAAATGTTTAATCAAACATATACGCATTCTTATTTCCTACATCAAGTAACTATTCTTCCTATTAACATACTTAAACTATTACTAATCGTACACTTACCATCTAATTCTTTCACTATCATTCAAATACCTTATAATCCTTAAATTAACATTCTTATGATCGATTTATAGTCTAGTCCCTCATCTTTTATTAGTTCATAATTTTTCCCTCTTTTTTCCGTTTATTTATGATAATGCCATTTATTAATCTTCTTTACATGTTTCATTCATTATTTGACATGCAATTTACAATTTGGTCCTGGAAGTATTACTTTGGTGTCAAAGTATACTTTGGTCCTAGTTAATCATTAAGTTACACATTTATCCATTAAATTTAGATCTACACCTAAACCTTATTATGGTCAATTACATTTTAGTCTTTCAAATTCTCTTAAATTATAGTTTACCCTTCCATTACGCTACAATTACATTTGTACCATTAATTACGAATAGTTTACATTAATTCACTATTCATCATGTAAAATTTCTATTTAGTCCTTAACTTATACTTTATGTACAATTTAACTTTTAATCTTTACTTACTCATATTTTCAGCCATCTCATCATTTAATCTCATTACTAAGCATAATTACAATATTAATATTAATACTTTCGAATTGTTACAATTCAGTCCTTTTTCATTTCTTTTCTTTTATTACTTATTTTTTTTCATTTCATTTCACTTTTTTTTGTTCAGTGGTGACTATAAATCAAAGATTTTTCCATCACATGCACAATTGCATTATACATGCAAAATTCATAAAGTTCTATCAAAAACACAATTATCAATGTACTTTACATTTAATATGGATTAATACCATTATTTTGGTAAAATTTTCAATCTAGTCTTTAATTTTTTTCATTTAATTACGAAATTGCCCTTTTTACACTTTAGTTACCAAATTGCCACTAGTTTACTTATTTTCACTCCACATTCATTTATTGGCATTCAAACTTACCATTTGGTCTTTATTTTAACTTTTCATGTAAAATTTTATTTTAATCCTTTCAATTCATAAAAGTTCATTTCAGGCTATTTGCTCACTATTTTCTTTCCATTCTTATCTTTTTTTTATTTCTTTGTTATTTTTACTCACTAAACTCACTATTTGGATAAATTATCATTTTACCCCTAAACTAGGTCATTTTTCATTCTAAACTTCATTTTTACTTTATATTTTGTACTTTTAACTTATTTTTATCATTATACCCCTAATACAATCCCGATAAAAATTTTCAGACTCGATATACGGGATATAGACCCCATGAGCCCACAGTAGACAATAGGGGATGATCTCGAATGACCAATCCACCTCATATCAGATCAGAATAGATAATTAGATAGAAACTATGGAAGATCATTACGATCCTACCATAGCAAAGCAAATTGCCATGACTTGCACCGTGGTATGGGTATCCTTATGGCTGGCCAATCATATCCTGAACGAGATTTTAACCGCTTGACCATTACTAAGGGCAACATTTTGTACTCATTTCAGAAATACTTTCACATTTTGATATTTTCATTTGCCATTCCATTTTAGTATACTTTTCAATCAATTCACTTATCACTTTACACGGCTTATGAATTATATCACTATAATTCATCATTATCATTCATCTTATGACTTACGTCATCATAATTCATCATTTCCATTCATTATATGAATTATTTCACAATAATTCAACAATTTTCTTTTAAGTATAATGTTGTTTCCTTCTAAAAAATATTCATTTTAGTTTCATATGTACATGATCACAATTATTTCTCTATTGCCATTCTCATCTCATAATGGCTATGTTCATTTCACAATAGGGATATTCTTAACATAATGACTATTATTATTTCATGTCATGTCTTTACACAATCTTGTTTCTCACTCATAAATATAATTCAATTTCACATTCTTTATATATATATATATATATAATTAAACATGCTCACATTATCTTTTATCTTCTTTGCTTTATTTTCTTACTTACTTAGTTTCTTCTTAATCACACTATTACTTCATTTTAAGTTTACACATTTTATTCAATGCATAATGTTTCCATATCCACCTACCATTCATTTATTTTACTACCACTTATACATTTAATTTCCTTACTACTTTTTAATTCTATTATACTTATCACTTTATTTATTATGTAATTATCTTCATTTCATCACAATTATCTCTATTACACTTAATATCCCATAGGTATACAATTAACATTCCTTCCTCCATAATTAATTTCTTCCCATTTATCATTTAACTCACTCAATTACTTACTAGTTAACCTTAATACATAATTATTCACCATAAAATACTAAAGTATACCTATATATACCATCCGTATACATTTGGCCAACCTACTATTTTCCATCCACACTTCCTTTTCCACTTTTCAATTTCATTTCACTTATTAGTTTATTCTAACCTTACTTACATCATTACTTCACCTCAACTTATTATTTTCCATAACTTTACTTATCACATAATACATAACTAAAATAGAAAAATATCCCATTTAAACAATAAATATTCCAAATAGATTGCCTCACACTTCACTTATACATTCATTTTTAAGCATTTCTATCAATAAATTTATAAAATATACCTATATATACTTAGTATATACATTCGGCCAACCATATAATTTTTCCTCCAAATTTATTTTTCATCCTTGTATTATTAATTAAACTAGATTACATCTTAAATAGCATATATACATATTCATTTACCATAAATTATAAAATATTCCCTAGTATACCTGAGTATACTATTCGGCCAACCTTAAATCTATTCCATTCAACTCATTTCTTTTCATTTTAATCACTCAAACTATCATATTTAACCTTCCTAACCACAACTATTAAGTCTAACTTCATTAAGCATGCATTATACACACATAATCATCAATCCATATAAATTATATTGAAATTGAAGGATAATATATCCACTTACCTCAAAAGCTTAATTTTCACTCTTAAACTTCTCTTTTTTTTTGCCTTAAACCCTTAGAACATCATCTTCCCCCTTTGAATCCTAAAGTGGCTGAATATAAATATCAAAGAAACCACCATTAAAATTCTTTCTTAATTCAATATAATATCATAAATATACTCTACACATCTCAAACTACCTATTTGAGCTTTTAAATCAATCTAAAAACATCAATTCTCCATACCTCAAATTTGTACCATAATTTTAATCTTTGGTTTTTCCCATTTCTATTCCCTCAAATGAAGACTAAAGGCTTCAATTATTAATTAAAAAGGCTGAATTTTACTTAGAAAGCTTGGATTTAAGGAGTAAATTGGAAAAGATGAGAAGAAACCAATGGAGAGAATAGGAGAGAGAACTTCGACCAATAAGAAAGGAAAGGAAGGGTGGAGACAACTATAGTGAATTCTAAAAAATCAAATATTTTTGGCCTTATATAGTGGGTTAGATTTGGTCCAACCAAGTTGGGCTAACCATACTTGAGCCCAAAATGCATATAAAGCCCACTATACAATCCAAAATCATTTCTCTCACTTTCCAACCTCAATTTCTCTCAAAAATAATTCCATAATCTATAAAATATATAACTTAACCTACATAAAATTTTTTACCTCAATTGGAATTCATTTTCTATTCGGTTCATTTAAACTGGTCCAATTATCAAATTTTCGGTGTTATAGTAAAATTACTTTTTAACTATCAAATAATTCTAAATACTAATTAAAGCCCAACTAAAAAGTTTTGCAATTTTTAAAGATCATTTACTATTTTTAAAGTCTAAGTCAAATCCATAGTAAACTGGTTACTACTTAAATCAAAATTATTATTTTTCTCTTACTTTCTGAGTTCAAACATTCCTAAAAATACTTACATAATCCTTAAAATATATTCATTAGGCTTCATAAATATTTTTGAGTCAATCAGAGACTATTTTTTGATCCAGTTCACTTTTACCAGTCCAATAATTTGATTTTTTAAAATCACCAAAAACTTAATTTTTATTACCACATAATTGTACATCTCATTTAATGTAGATCTAAAAATTTTGTTTATTTTTAGAGGTCATTTGCTATTTTTAAAATTTTGTGCAAATCTTAGTCAATCCAAGCACTATTTAAATCGAAATCATGAAATTTTCTTATTTTCAGTTTTTGGAGACTCATTTGGCCTGATTTTTTGGTTTAAATTACATTTTTGTACACATGCTAACCTCTTTTTTCTAGCGGTCCAATAAAATATTTTTTTAATTCGAAAAATACTATTCATCCCGATATCAATATTCATCATCAGAATACTATTCTTGAATAACCGGTATTTGGACTATTACTTTGAGCTATGGTGAGATGTTTTCCTTAATCTAGTGTATGATAAAATTTAAGGTGAAGTTTTGGTAAAAACTAGGTTAGAAAGATGAAGATGATGGAGGAAAAATGGAGAAATCCATTCGACCAAAGAAATGAGGGTAAGAAATGTGGGAATTATTGAATTTTCTAAGATATTTTATCCTTATATACTCTAATTTGAACGGTTATGATTGAAGTAAGAGATTTGATGGTCCTCAATATGCCATTTTTCTCCCACTCACTCCCACTCTGTAGGAGTGAGTTAATGAATGGTTGGGTGAGTCACACCCCTCATGGGTGTGAGTGAGCCACATCTCTTCATAGGAGTGAGAATGATTCACTCCTTATGGGTGTGAGTGAGTCAACTATGTGGCCAAAATGCATTCCACTTGACACCCTTGAGAGTGAGCGACTCAAATGTATGGTCAAAACTATATCTTTTTGTCACCATGTCATTAGTCCAAATGTCTTTTTTACCAAATTTTCTTTGAATCCCTCCATACACTTTTAATTACCAAATATTCTTAATTCTCTTTTCTCTTATAAATTTAATCCCTACATCATATGTCACTAATTATATATATGTATGCTTTTGATGAAGTTACCATAGTATCCTCCTGTTTATAAGTAATTCCCTCTATGTCCCATCTTATAACTTATTTATTAACAAGGTATACGTCATCTCTAATACCACTTAAGCATGTGCATATTCCTCTAAGGTATATGTTGAGGCCACAAAAAAGGCTCACTTCACACACAATGTATTATAGAGCATGTTATCTGGTGAAAATGTCTATGACCATTACATAGGCTTTAGTATGGTAATATAGCTTTAGGATTACCCAAGTGATAACTCTAATTTAGTGTTTGTTTTATTTGTATTTTTATCTATATTTTTATTCATTTTAGTTGTGTTTTTAGTGTTTTAGTGTTTAATTTGTTAAATCTAAGATCTTTACCAAATTTAGTATTTTTGAGTAATTATGACTCATATTGTGCTTAAAAGTGAATTTTATTCTCTTTTGTAGGATTTTGACTTAGGTCATGATTGGAATGAAATGGTTACTCACCGTTTTATAATGGTCATGGTGGAGACAGATTAGTTACCATGATGACCTTGATACTTTTTATGAGTTTCAATCCAAAAGCACTAGTCATGGTGAGGAGGAATTGGTTACCATCGTAAACCATCCAATTTTCAGGTTTTAAAAGCAAGGTCACGGTTGGAACAAATGTGTTACCACTGTGACCCATTCAACTTATAAAAGGTAAAAATATGTTTGGCAAAAGAAGGGATGAAGATTTTAGATCTATTTCTAGTTTTCTCTTTAGTTTTTAGGCTTTTGTAATTTTTCTTTAGCTATAAACATTGTTCTTATATTAATTTCAATAGAGTTTTTATATCAAACATTTATTTTTATCAAAATTGTCAAGTTCTTGTTTAGTGATCATCAAGTTTCTACTCATATTGGAAGAAGAGGAGCTGATTTTAGATCTTAACATCATCTATTCAAATGGGTTTATCAGTTTCTTATTCTCTTTTCCTTTTAGCTTTAACAATGTGTAGTGAGTAGTTACCTTGTTGCTTGGGAATTTATGAATCCCCATGCCCATGTATTGACTTGAACTATTTTTGATTTAATATATGATATGATGTTTCATTCTTCTCTGTGTTGATTTGAATATCTATTTTATACAAGTATTTTATCATTCTATTGCAATGGATGAATGGGTTTTATGCTTGTTTGGATTGGGTATATGCATGCTTTGTTTTTACATGCTTTTACTATAAGTTTTAAGGTGATTTCGGAATGAAGACTATTAGATCTATAGTTTATGCATTGTATATTGCAGAAATAGGTGAAGAATAATTGGGTATTAGGTTCATTGGCTCCGAAATGGGAAGTTGATCCATACCTAGGATATTGAGACTCGTGCTTAGGCTAGTTAATTGATTGGCTCCAAAATGGAAAGTTGACTAGGTAAAATAGTTTACTATGGAATAGGGACTTAGGTTTAATTGAGTTATCCACATTTAGATCACATTAACTTTATGTTAAAATCAATTGCATTGGGTATGGGGAAGATTAGATACCTTGGCAACCTTTTAATTAGTTGGTTTAATGTAAATTTCTATTCTCTGCTTTAATTTGTTGAGCTGCATTTTTGTTTTTATCTATCTAATTTTGTTTGTTTAATTTTAGTAATTAGTATAATCAACATCATAAAAAATAATTGGAAAATTATTTACGCATATAATTAACCAATCAAATTTTCCTTGCAATTATGATCCCTTGGGTTCAATAATTTTGGGGTTTTAATTATATTCTCTTATATTATTTAGCCGATCTAGTATACTTGCTAGCATCCGATCACCAAGTAGGATCCCTGCCAATAGGTATAACTCATCATGAGCATAACGATCAACTATGTTATAATTTAATATACCAAGAGGTACAAGACTTGAGCTGATGATTATCCTTAATACTTTCCCACATTGAGTGAATGTAGGGTCGTGTTTCAAAAAAGTATCAAGGTAAAAAAAGGGATGCCTTACCTATTATAAGGTCCTAGAATGTTCTAGTGCAACTTATTTCAAAAAGAGATAAAATTTCTTAATTTTAAACCCATTTACATTAAATTAACCAGAGATCTTTCAGAGAAAAATCTCATAGGTCTTTAATGGAGTCATCGGTGTGATGCATGTCGATCCCCTCATTGTCCGATTTGGTTTTCAATACTTACTTTTAGGGTCTAAGATTGACTGCTTTTATCAAAATTTCATGGGCTTTACCTGGACTTAAGGCAAACATAAAAATTTGGTAATTAGCCAAAAGCAGAAACACATTATAGATTTACAAACGTGTTGGTCAACTGCTAAATGTGGGTCCTTTGGTGTTGGGGCAGGGCAATGAGATGCGGTGAGATTCAAACCTGGGACCTTAGAAAATTTTATTTGTTTCCAAAACCATCAAACCAATTTATGTCATATGAATCATTAATACTACAATATATATATATTTCGATCGGCTCAATTTTTTTAATTTTTTAATTTTAAAAATTAAATCGAATCGATAAAAAAAATTTTTATTTCGATTTAAAATCAAATAAATTAAAAAAATCGAATTAAATAAATTAAAATTAATTTGGTTTGATTCGACCCTTACTTTACCCGCGTACTAACTGGAAATCTTTCTTCAACCTCCAACAAAAATGGTAGAATATTATTAGGTCTCCTTCTGAGCTACAAAACTAACCAAAAAAAAAAAAACTTTTTATACCCTAAAATGCCCCCAACAAGCAATCCATGGACTCTTGACGCAGACTTGGACGGAATCGACCACTCCGATTTCTCCTCATCTCTCCCGCTAAAGAAGGTCCCTAACGGCGACGTTTTCGAGGCTTCTCGTGCTGGTGACGTTGACCGCCTCAAATATTTATTGGAGTCGGGCGTCAACGTGAACGCTAGGGATCAGTGGGACTCTGTGGCTTTGTACGATGCCTGCTTGGCTGGCCACCTCGACGCCGCCAGAATGTTGCTGGAGAGCGGAGCTATTTGCTCCGAGCATACTTTTGACGGTGACAGGTGTCACTATGCCGCCTTGAATTTGAAGGTCCGGAAGCTTTTGAAGGCTTTTGAAGCGCGACCTCCGCCTTTGGCTCCGTTGCAGGCGGCGCTAAGAGATACTTTCCTCGGCTGTGCCGCCAATAGGCCTTACTTAGAACAGGCCGAGCTTGGTGGTTTTCAAGTTCCTGGTGGGTGGTTTCTTGCCTCCCCTCCCTCCCTCTTTATTTTGCGTATATTCTTAAATTTATGTTCATTTGTGCCCTTTATTTGCAGTCGAATTACTACTGTAGAGTCTGTATTACTAGTCTGGAAACTGGATAGTAAAGTTTTATGCTTTTCAAATCAGAACGATGAAATCTTTTTGAAGTTTTGGTGCATTTAATCGCCTGAATCATATTGGTGCTTTTTTTGCCTTCCATTTTTCCTATAATAGTATATAAAATGATAGAGTTCAGTTATTTCTGTTGGGAGTATGTTATTGCTTTATCTCAAAGCATGAAGTTCCTATTTACATTTAAAGCCTTTCTTTCTTTTTCTATTTATTTTTACTTAAGCTTGATAATTTTTGTTTTTCGTATGGTTGAAGTTAATTGCATTATTGCATTGGTCATGGACCTATGGGGTTCAGTGTATTATTTTTACTGAGAAGTTGTCTAGCGCCGCAAATAAATTGTTCTGGGTACCAAAAATGCATTTTTTTACATGTTGTATGTGACCAGAGAAAATGAGCATGGTAGTCAAAAACCTGAAAACGTTTTCAGTGGTTGTTGGAGTGATTGAAAAATAGTTTTCAGACAAGTAATGCGAAGAGCATAAACCAAATGGGGGTTGGTATCAGCAAAGGGTGAAGAGACAAATTTAGTTCAAAAATTATGGTAGAGATGTGACTAGATGGTGCCTTTTCAAGGATGAATGCTGTCTATGGTAATTTGAGTAGCAGAAGATGTGCGATATTTTTTTCATTCTGTGTCAATTAATTTTTTGGGTAATTTTCATTATTGGCGAGCTTCAGAAGATAATAAAGAAGTGGTATTGCCTTTTTAAACCTTTGTGAAGGTTTTGCTTATGCACATAAATTCTGAGATAATGAAAGACTTCAAAATCCTACTTTGACAGCGTAATCTCGAATCCTCATTGATTCCTTTTAAGTTTCCAATTGTTGGATAGCTTCTGAGAACAATATGGATGTGACATTTGATGTGTGAAATTTTGGGTAGGTGTTTCATCCAGTGTGACATCCAATTCCAATCACTTCCCTCCAGATGTGGCATTTTATGTTCAAGGTAGGCCTATTGGAGCTCACAGAGTAATATTAAGTGCCCGATCTCCATTTTTTAAGAGAAAGTTTGAAACTGATTGGAGAGACAGATGTGAAGTGAGATTTGCAACGGAAAAGTTGTCTTATCCTGCTCTTTACAGCCTCATCCACTTCTTCTATTCTGACAGATTCAGATTGCAGTTGATGACATGGAAGATCTTGCAAGAATCTGCAAAGTATGCAAATGTGAATCCTTGCAAAGGATCATTGAGAAAGAATTAATTCATCAAAAGTATGCAGAGTACAAAGCACTGAGAGATGTGGACAACTCTCAGAAACGGTATATCTTACAGGGTGCATCACTTCCTGAGGAAGATCAGCTTCCTGCTGCCCTACATCGTATCCTTTGGACTTCTTTAGCAAAATTCACAGTGGAACAAACTCTGGATGACAGTGTTGATCGGTTAATGTATTCCTTTGGCTCAGCGCAAATGATTGATTCTGTTGATGATCTTGCTGATGTTTGTATAAGAGTGGATAATAAGATTTTTCGCTGCCATCAAGTGATTTTGGCGTCAAGATCAGAGTACTTCAGAGCAAGATTATCCCGAATGAAGGATTTTAATGAAGGGAAGTATGGATTACCCATCGATACTATTCCATATCTTGAAGAGCATGATTTGAGCATGGAGACATTGGAGAAAATGCTGGAGTATATGTAAGTATTTCATGTTTTGCGTGTTGCTTAGTCAAAATTATTTAGGACATTATTTTCATGTTTGATTGTCCGATTGCATTAACATTTCTGATGACATTAGTCGTTGTGTGGACGCTAAAATGATTGATGCATTAACCAAGTTGCTTAGTCAAAATTATTTAGGACATTATTTTCAGGTTTGATTGTCCGATTGCATTAACATTTCTGATGACATTAGTGGTTATGTGGATGCTAAAATGATTGATGCATTAACCAAATATTTATTGCCTGACCATAGTTTGAATTATCAGAATTCTTATTTGCAATCGAACTATTTCAAATGCTGATCTTAATAACTAGACTTGTCTTGAACCTTGCTGGTTTCAGGTATAATGATAGTTTGATGGATATAGCCCTGGATCAGGTATCTTATATTCCAAGTAAAATGGCTTGTTCATATATTAATATTCAATACCCACTGAATTAGTTGTGCAGGCAGAGGAAATGTTTGATGCCGCATCAAGATATCTGTTATTTCCGCTTAAGCGTGCCGTAGCTGAAGCACTGCTGCCACACCTGTAAATGGTTTCACCTGCAGAACTGTGTCATTGGCTTATTTTATCGGACATGTAAGTTGCTATATCCTTTTCCTTTTTCATTCTTACAAATTTTTATTATAATTTTTTTCTGAAAACATCCCAGGTGGATTGAAATTAAAATTATTCACAACTTTGAGAGGAGTTTTTATATGCTTTGTATAATTTGTGCCAGTAATTCTTCTTATCAGTGATGTGGATTAGTAGCAGTTATAGTGCTCTTAGATGAGGTTCTTCTCATCATGAAAGTTGCTAGGAATGCCCGATACATTCATCTATAAATTATTGGCATGAGCGATATTATCATTCTGGCTGAGCTTAAGCTCCTAATCTGAAGTCCTGCTAGTCCCTTTTGAGGAGATGTGAAAGAAAATAGACTGGGAAATTAGATCCATTAACTGAACTAAACAATTTTTCTTGGTTTATGAACCAGTTATATCTGTAAAGTTATTGATACATGTGCAGGTATGGTGTGTTCAAGATCCAAGAGTATTGCCTTGATGTAATGGCATGCAACTTTGAGACATTTGCCAATGTTCCTGAGTTCCGAGCAATGCTTCTGACATTGCCTCCACCATCTGGAGATTCTTTGCTTCGCACTACCACTCCAAGTGCTCCAGGAGCTTTTTTTAGTACTGACCAAGCCAATCTCCTCGATGATCTGCGAGAGAAATGGCTTGAATCTGAGGCTGCTGAACTTGACAAGAGAGATGAAAGCGCACTACTTTTTGACAAGCGCTTGGAGATGCTTATGTTTGTAGCAGAAAAAGAAAAATCTGATGCACTTAACAATGAAGACTGCTTGGAATGATTATTTTGTTTTCTTCTCTGTATTTGCGTCCAAAATTAGATGGTAAAAGAAAAATTAAGGGGAGAAAAATTCCATCAAGGGTCGGACCTCTTTTATTTTTTGTGCCTGTTCACATCCAAAAAAAAAAAAAAAAGCTGTATGATTTGATATTGTATGCAATTTTGTAACTATCTTATAGAGTATAAAACGCTGTATTGCGCCTTGTAATTTCTGCTGCGCATACAACAGTGCCTTTGGATCTTTTCTTTCTGATAAAAATTCATTCTGTAAAAAGGGGATGGCCTTATCGATCTTTTATTAAATTGCTTTATCCTATGATTTCTTAATCGAAGCATGCCACAGAGAGGAAAAAAAAAAAGACTGAAATACTCTACATGCTACCATTGAAGCAGACCCTACATACTGTCATTGATTAATCTGCATATTCCTCAAAAATTATATAAAATTGTCCCTTTATTACTTGAGAGCATAGTTATTAAAACAGGACCGGACCGGCCGGTTGATTAGTAGGTTGGTTCAACTACTGAAAATCGAATTGGCAGAAAATCAGATTGAATCGGAAAAAATTGGATTAAACCGGATAAAATCGATTTTTTTGCTAAAAAATGTAAAAGAATTATTATTTTTTTATATATTTTCACCCCCACACACACACACACATATATATATATATATATTTAAAAAAATTAGTATTTTAAATTTTAAGTATATTACTTAATAATTTAATATACTTATTATATTTTTGATTCATTGTATATATATATATATATATATATATATATATATATATATATATATATATATATATATATATATATATATATATATATATATATATATCTATTTGGATCATTGTAATAGTATATTAAATTATTAAATAATATTTTTAGAATTTAAAATATTAATTTTTTTCAAATAAATAAATAATGAAAATTTAAAATATACATATATATATATATATATTAAATTTTTATTATTTATTTATTTGAAAAATTAAAATTTTAAATTCTAAAAATGTCACTTAATAATTTAATATATTTATTATCTATTTGAATTTATTATAATTAAATATAATTATACTCATATATGCAACGTTAATATTTTTTGTGTTTACTTTATAAGTATTCCATCTAAACATGAAATTATTTTTTATAATATGATTGTATTTTTATGTTTTTAACATATGATATTTAAAAATTCATAATTAATCACTTATAATAATAAAATTAAAATTATATTTTGTAACTTATTATTATAATATTTGTGATATATTTTTAATATTTGATGAATATATTTTTAATTTTTATACAATAGTATTTAAAAAATTATAATAATTATAATATTTTAAAAATAGAAAAAAATTCAGTTGAACCGGTCGAACCACGAATCCTCAACCTTATCGATTCTTTATCTGGTCCGGTTTTAATAACATTGCTTGAGAATTGATGCTCATATTTTGTCTGAACCAAATGGATGGATGAAGAGTTGATTAGTAGGGAAATGCCCATTAAGTCTCAGAAATAATGAGAAAGAACTGAATTATCCTGCTATTTATGGCCAAGTTTTCAACTGATTTCTATCGGTACCCTTTTTGCAGCAACAGGGAATGAACTAAAAGGTTTCTCTTTCAATCATATTATTCCGCAAAACTGCATACAGATAACAACAGCAAGCTCTACTCACAAAACAATAATTTACATAAACTTTACTTCTCTGTTTTTTGAACACCTTTTGAGGATGGAGACTCTTCCTTAGCAATTCAATGTCTGCTAACTATAACTGGATTCTTGTTTCATTCCTTTGGAAAAGAATTTAATGCTGCATTTTTAAGTGATTCT
Source organism: Excoecaria agallocha (assembly GCA_037975025.1). Classification (NCBI taxonomy): domain Eukaryota; kingdom Viridiplantae; phylum Streptophyta; class Magnoliopsida; order Malpighiales; family Euphorbiaceae; genus Excoecaria; species Excoecaria agallocha. The sequence continues at coordinate 73,638,129 of CM075807.1, forward strand.
CAGATTTCTTCATTGACAACCTATCATTCTTCTTCAGCAGCAGCATCATCCATAGTCATAGCAGTTACATCACCAGCCAGAGCTGCCTCATCCGACACTGTAGGGGATGCATCACTACTGTCTTCAACAGCAGATGACTGTGCAGCCTGTTGCTGCAGGCTCCAATACATTATACTTGCAGTCAAAATGAGCATCATCTTCTGGTTTACCTGTCATTATGATATAGTTTGACGGTTAGATTTGACATACCAAACAAAGAAAACAAACTAGAAAGGGCCAAACTCGGTATGGATGTTACTTAGTGGCCTTCAACTCAACAATGGCAGTTGATGGTATCCTTCTCGTAGAATTTAGCATGAACTTTAGGTCAAACCATCAAAGAGACCACAAGAATGTGGCATATAAAAAGTTCATGGTATATTAAAGCTCAAGATTGACTCAACCTACTAATGGAAGAGGAACCAACTCAATTGGCCGAATAGCGTAGCAATTCTTTTTGGTTGTTCTTGATTTGAAAAGAAAGCTCTGATCAACTCTATAGTACTCACTCTAGGTATAGTTGCCAATATTTTTCCTCCAATTTCTATGCTTATAGTTAATGTCGCTTGAACTTTGGATGTTTTTCCAAACCAACCCAAATAGAACATTTTGGGTGAGGTCTGTGTTGGTATTAGAGAAACAAGTTAATTTCTTTAACGGCCATTGAGTTTATATCCTAATAACAAGCAGGTCATAAAAAAAATATTTTATCATAAAAAAATATAAATTCATTAAATCCATCTTTATGACTTCAGTCTATGCATTTCTTAGTTTACTTCCAATTTCCTGATTTCCTTTTGATGCCAACACTTTTTTTATATGACTTTACCTCTCTGTCTGTCTACAATCTAGGCATAACCAGAAAACCTCGAGGAACCTACTCTCATTTTATTCTCAATGGATGCTGCTCAAACAGTCACTCTTCTATTAATGCCACCTATTCAACATCTTTACCACTCATTTTGTTGAAGCAATTACTCACTGCACAATGTTTGTCATGAGCGACTCTCTCGCATGCTTCCCATCTCTCGATATGCAAATTACCTCTGAGACACTTCCATTCCCTTCTGGTGCTGCTTCTCTCAATTCCCGTACCTTACTAAATTTGCAATACATATACATATAATAATAGTCGAACTATATTTCACACCCTTGTAGAGCTCTCTGCCTTCTAAATTACTACTTGTAATTTATTCTGCTATGGCGATATCATCAGGAAAATTTATGCACAAGAAAATATCAAAAACAAGGTTAGAAAAAGAACCTGACCTCCATAATGTCCTCGGGTAATAAGAAAATGGAGCACCCTAGCTTCCTGGCAACACTGATAATATAGGTAGCATTCATCTTCTTGTCCTCCTCTGCGATGTCAGTAACTTAACATCAGAGTTTGTCTTTAAGATTCATGTAGACAATATCAAACTAGTTGTGCACGTGTCTGAGATGTACACTCTTTTACAATTAAAAATGAAAGCAAGGTCAGCACATTCCCTCATTTTTCTGAGGGAGATTGTGTTGTGGCACCTCAACCAAAAAACAGAAAAGAAAAGAAAAAAAAAAGATCGGAAGGGGGCCACACTCACCGCTTTCTCCTCTTGTAACGACATCCCAATCGACTACCCTTGGCTCTACTGCAGTAAGAAGTTCAAGAAAAAAAATTCCACTTGAAAGGGTCCTATCCTGAAAAAGAAAGGACCAAACGCAAAAAGCTTAGGACCATGTTGGAACTGAACTCAAAACCAAGTTATCTTTCATTGAGTACCTTGAAGTTATCTATATGAGATGCTCTGCCTGCTTTCTCCACTTTGGTGTTCGCCCAATTTAGAATATCAGCATCTGTAATTTCTTTACCTTGGGAGGAGTGAGATCTCAAGTTTTTCAGGAGTTGAAGCATGGTAAACCTCATTAACTGCCATAAATATGCTGTGGGGAGAAATGAGGACAAGATTAATTCTTTTCAGAATGAAGTCAAAGCATCAAATGCAATATATTAGAGGCGAAAATACTGCTAGAAAGAAAAAGTGATGGAGATAGTTAATTATTGTTAGTTAAGCGCATCGATTACCATTGAAGCAACTCATCTATGACCTCTTTATATGTGAAAAGAGTTAGGCATTGTAGAGATGCACTTGGGTTCTAAAGAGAAACAGAAAAAGCTACTTCTATATAATTCATGTAAAAAAGGCACAACTTCATAGGCCTTAGATATGGATGCATTATTTGATTCCAGTTGCAGGCACCAGTACAACTAAAGAATAACCAACATAACATATGCTGGACCAGCATAGCTTTCTCTTGAATGCCGATGCTTAAAGAAGAAACCATAACCAGTGAAAAAGTGGTTTTTAATTAATTTATAGAAGAGCAGAAAATCATGAATGGCATAATGATATTTTTATAGGAAATCTAGATGCAAAGCAAACTAACCTAATATGAGCTTCTTATTTCCTTGGACAATGTCATTTCCAGCAACATTAACAAGGGAGAAATTCAATTCCTTCCCAATCTTTATAACTTGGTTGCAATTCTCAACTTTTCTAAATGGCATCTTTATAGGAGGTTTAGTTGCCTGCTTCCAATTAACTGATCCAGGTGAAACTTTGTCAAGCACTTCTAAAAGAACCCACCTGCACAAGCAGTTGCCGCTTGTTGGTCAAATGTTATTTTGACTAATTGCTTTGAGGCGAAAATTCAAAGGCTCACCCATTTCTGATATCCTCAAAAACATTATAGACATATGTAACAATGTCAAGACTGTTAATCCACAGCCGGAAGCATCTCTCTTCCCTGGAGGTTTGGTCATCGTCCTCTATCATCTCAACAGCATAGGACACCTTTTCAGTGTCAACTGTCAATCCATTCCTGCAACATTAAAGATAAAACTGTAAATTAATGTTGATTTGATAAAGAAGAAGCCAACTTTTTTTGTTGTTGAAATTCCCCAATACTGGTAAGTGCAGAACATCAATTGAACAAAGCAGACATGAAAGAAAGAACATAGTATAGATGAGGTACAAATAAGATTTCAAGAGAACAGCTCATGTCCTGTCTTCCACTATTAATTTAGTTTGTACTTTTCCTGTTTGAGCAAGCCCACATGAGTCACTATACTAACCAAGATATGTGCCCAAAGTTGAGGTAAACAAGTGCACATTTCTGCTGAGTCAAGGGCCAAGTTTCTCTAGTTTGCTACACCTTATAGAGCGCTACGGCTATCATAGATTGAAATTAATGTAGTTGAAAAGAATGATTCACTAAAAGACATGAAAATTCACAAACAGTATATGCTCTGTAGTTTATTCAGAGGTGATTCCTACTTAAAAAGATACTAGTGTTGAGATGCTAATGATACAGATGATGATAAATGAATATATAATCTATAGTATTGCAATAAATAGTCCGAATAGTAACCGGTAAGCAAAACTTAGGATTTGTTCAGTTACAAAAAATTACTCCAGTTTTTCAAAAAAAAAATTCACATAAAACAGAAAATACAGATCATATTTATTTTGATCAGTTTTCTAAAATAGAAAACTGAAAATGAATTTCAGTTTTCCAAAATAACTAAAAAATTAAAAAACTAATAAAAAATATTTTTCTAATTTTCTGAATAATCTTAATACACACACATATGTGTGTGTATATTTATATGTGCGTACATATACAAGTATATGCATGTGTATGTATATGTCGTATGTACATACATAGGTACATATGGATATGTATATATGTGTATGTACATACATACACATACATATGTGTACATATACATACACATACATATGTATATGTATGTACATACATATGTATATGCGCGCGCACACACACTCATATATATGTATATGTGTGTGTATACAGAAAATAAATATTTTAGCTTTTCATTTGTTGATAAGAAACGTATTTTCTAAATTTTTTACAGAAAATAAATACTATAATTTTCTAAACAAATAGAAAACAGAAAATTGTTTGTTGTAAGTAAAAGCACCCTTACATTTTGCAACAACAAAAAAATGTAGACCTTAAGGCTATTGTATGCAAGAACTGCAGAATTTTTTTTTTTTCCCTTTCCTTTCTTCTCACCTGTTGTGGAATATTTGTGCAACAAATGCAAGATTAAGATTTGGGGAGCCATCAACAATGTCTTTAGCAGTTAGGAATTTTTGGCAGCCCAGTTGCTCTGCTAGATCGAGAACTATCTTTGCTCTCGCCATCGGATCACTAGAATTTTTTGCAGCATCCAGGCCAGGCATTTCTGAGGCAACAGAACTAAGCAGGTAAACATAGGACTCTGCATCCTGCAAATTTCAGCAGTTGAAACTTCAAAGGAGGAAAAGATAAGATTCTGAAAAATAAAATCAGATGACTGAGAATGAAGTTTGTGCACAGTGCAAGTTGTCACTATTAAATACTAAACGGATTGTTTATGTTTCTCTTTTTGGCTAAAAAAAATACTTCCAATGTTTAATAATCCAGAAGTGAAAGCAAATGCACTGTCACAAACTGATTTTGTGCTATATGGCACCAAAGCACCAAGAATAAATGACTTCTTCATCAAGACTTTAGCACCAAATTAATAAGTAACATGCATACCTTTATATCAGAAGCGAAGTTGGTAACTTCTTTTTTGTAGCCAGCTTTCTTTAAATGAAAATTCATCCATTTTAGTAGAACTTTATCTGGTGCTAAACCCATCAGCTCCTCTACATCCTGCAAGTTTAAGATATATATATATATATGGTGAGCAGATGCAGAGCTAATAAACAGATTTACACATCAAATCTCACATTCATCAGAAATACAAGAAAGATAAAACTAAACCTTGCTGTCGTCAACCAATTCGACAAGTTGAGGAGTTTTCTTCAAATTAAGATCTGCTAAAAGTTGGATCTGAAGTTGCAATCACATGATAGCCCCACGTGTTAGAATGGCTATGAGACTATCTTTGTCATATGGATTTCAATATCCTCAATGAAGTGCAGTTACAGGGATTAAAAGAGAACTAAGAGTTGGATACCTTGACAATTTGGGAAATCAATCCAAGTACTAGATGGGGCTGGAACAACAGAAACAAGAAGTCTTGAGCAAAATGCAAACCACAAAGAAAATTATGACATGTTCCCAATAACTAAAAGTAGCGATACTTAACTCTGGCTTCAACAAGGTCCTGCGTTCCAATATTAACAACTGTGCAGCCAATAGCCTTTGCAGAATTGAGGCCAAGCGTATGGTTTTCATTCCTCTCCCACGGGTTAAGCACCTTTTTTGTGTTAATAGCTCGCTCATCTATGGTCCCAGGAACTGCCACATTGATAAGCTTGCTGCATAAAGCATTAAACGGTATTGATAAATGCAAAATACATATTTCTAAACCAAAATACAGGATCACCAAGTAAATATACCAAAGAAGAACACCATCTTTTACAATATCAAATAAAGCATTTGTATTAGGATCTATTGGAAGAAACTGCTTCATGAATGGATCTGCTGCCAAGTAGTTGTTAATATGCGAAACATAGGAAGCCTTCTCGGCTTCATTGATGTTATGGCGAAAAGTTGTTGTGGATGCCTTGAGAAATGAAGAAGAATATCTCAGTTTCTTTCCAACTAGTTTTGCAGGTACTCTTGTTTGTACATTCAAATATGCCTGCCAATCAAAAAATTCAACCACCAAATTAAAAAAAAAAAAAAATCAGTTAAACATGAAATTACCAGGAATATAAAGAACAGGATAACACAAAGCAAAACAATATAACATGGATAATGGATTGGTTACTAACAAACTGCCATTACCCTCCAATGATCATAAAACAAAGTAATCGCAAAGAAAGACTTACCCGGAGGAAGGTTTCAAAATCAAATTCTTCTTCTACATTTGCATAAGACTCCCTTAATATAGCTTTAATTTCGCCCTCATTAAAAACCTCAGTAAAAGGTCTCAATTTTGCAAAAACAGGAGGTAAATCCGCCACTCTGACTTTACCCACCTGAGCCCTTGCTGATAAATACTACAACCAATGAAAGTATATCATAGCCTAAATTGAAAGTGAACTCAATTTCAATTTTTTAAGCAGCATAAAGAAAAAAGAAGCAAAATTACCTTTGATTTGAGAGTACGTAGCTCAACTTGGGTAAATTGGCCCTGAAGCCATGGATCAGAAACAAGAATACCAACATAACCAGACATCTTAAATTTCCAGTTCCCCTGCTTACAAATTCTTTTTGTTAGGTGAATTCGCAATGTGTAAATGCATAAGCTCTTGTGAAAAATCAAAACTTTAATTGATTGGTTGGAGAAAGAATCAGAAAAGAAAAATATGGATACATTAAAGGGAAAAAGAAGAAAAATCCAATAAAGAGACTGATTTATAGTTGAATTAACGTGTGCATGCACACAAAATTAATGATGTATCAATCATGAATGGTGATCAACCATAAAAACTAGCCTAAAATGAGAAAATGTCTGGAACCCATTTAAGAAAGCACCAATTGTATAAAGAAAATGGGAAAAGAAAAAAAAAGAAAGAGATATGAACCTTCAAATTTCAGAAATTAGTCATAAATTTTGGAGCTTTTTTTAGAGAAAAGAGAGAAAAAGAGAGTTGAATGATGTTTAGAAATAAAATAGATGGATGAATTGAAACAGAAGGAGAGAAAACCGTGTTGCCTCTATAAGACCCGCCAACGTAGGAAAGTATGAAATGAAATGGAAATGTTGGCGTTTATGGTAACAGCCCAAAAAAAAAAAACACTTTTAACTATGAAAAAAATATTTGCAAAATTCAATTAAGTCGGTCCAATAATACTTGATACAATTCAAAGTCTATCAACTAAAAGACAGAATATAAACTGAAAAATACAATAAAAAAGTATGGTATCTGATCGGACTGATAGGACGTGCTGCTCTATTGAGTCCATTGATACAAGTAAATACCTATATCTTCACCTGTTTCCTATCACATCATTGCTCATCCGATCCAATTACCAGCTATTACGCTCCAAAATACTTAAGTACTACTCCAAAAAACTCTTATAAATAGCTTAAAATACGATACTTTCAGGTATTTAATATCTGAAACTCTCTCTAAGCACTATTTCTCTAAAAGCTATTAACTTAAGCTTCGGAGTACTAATGTCCGGATCCGTTCGGGCGCTCTTTCTTGCAGATTCATTCATCCGACCGGATCCATTCAACTGCCAATTCTTTTTCTTACAGATAAAGATAAATTATGCTTTACTAATTAAGATATATTGGATTACTGATTTATGTAACTATAGATTTTGCTAATATCCATATGCTTACTAATTATTATTAATGATTCAGTGCTTACCAATGTTATTAAAATCGAACTGGATAAAGAACCGATAAGGTTGAAGGTTCATGATTTGACCGGTGATTTAAACAAAAAAATTTTTATTTTTTAAAATATTTTTAATTAATAAAGTTTTATAAATATTACTGTATAAAAACTTTTAAAAAAACTATTAATCAAACATTAAATATATATCAAAAATATTTTAATAATAAATTACAAATTATACCAAACATTTATCAAATACAAATTTTAAATATTCAAACATATTTATTTTATATTATGCATATTTGAAATGATAACAAATGACCAGATCATAATATGAAATGATTTAACAAGGATATATATATATATATTTAAATATTATAAATAATGTTAATTGTTTCTTGGTTTTTTGGTCCTACATGATTTTCGATTGAGGAAAATGAATTTTATTTTATATAATCCAATTATTTATAAGGGTAAATTTAAAGTTAAAGAAATTGAAAAAAAAATATTGATTATTTAATTTGTTGATTCATGTAGTTTTATTATTTCAAATGAAACAGTAAAAGCATGTTCATGTAAGTTTGAAATCAAATTCAATGTTTGATTATTACTATTTTACAGGGGTGTGCATCAGCCGGCTTCGGGGTGAACCCGACCCGAAATCCGAAATTCTTATATTTCTCTCACCCGATCCTATCATATATAAATATCGGGCCCTTACCTGATTAACTTCCTTTTTTCGGGCTCCAACCCGAATTTTATTTTTTTAATTTACATATTTAAATTAAAATCTTAAATTAATACAAATAAATAATATTAAGTGCCATAAAAATATTTTAAAAATACAAAAAACTAACAATTTCAAAATTACATTAAATATATATTATATATTAATTAATATTGTAGAGAAATTAATTTTTTTTATTTATATATTTAAAAAATTGGGTTGTTCGGTCGGGTTCGGGTTAGTCGGATTTTCACCCGACCCGAAATATATCTAATATCAAAAATCGAACCGACCCTATTAACCCGATTAACTCTACCCAAATTGATCGGTTCGATTCAGGTTGGTCGAATTGATCGAATCGGTTCGATTTTTGCACACCCCTACTATTTTAAGTTTCTTCTTTAGTTAATTGCAGTCTCTATAGATATTCTTCTTATTTTTGTTAGCTAGCTTAATTTGAAGTCTTACATATGATAAAGAATTAATAGCTGAATATCATAATAAAGAAAGTGATTGAATGATGATTGGAAAATAATGTCAACGAAATAAAGATGAATAGTTGAAAAAAATGCTTACCAATTGCCAGTAAAATGTCAAACAAATGTTTATTTTTATTTTTTTGGTTTAAACTATCTTCCTTTTATGTATTTATAAACATCACTGGATTAGATAAGTTAATGTTATTAAAATCAGATTTACAACGAACCGACAGGCCATCCAATTGATTTAGCTAATAAAAATCGGATTGAAAAAACCAAATTGAACCAAAAAAATCAAACAAAACCGAATTTTTTTTTCTAAAATAACAAAACGTCATCGTTTAATGCTTTGAAAAAAAAAGCATATGGATGCACAGGGTTTCTTATTTTCTTTTTAATTTCTTTGTACTATTTTTTACTTTCAAGTTGTTAAAAAGATGTGCATAATTTTTTTTCTAAAATGACAAAACCTCATCGTTTAATGCTTTAGGGTTTCTTATTTACTTTTTATTTTCTTTTTACTATTTTTTACTTTCAAGTTTTTAAAAATATGTACATGTTGCTGGACAAGATCGAACTAGGAACCTTTTGAGTGTAAGATTAACGTGATAACCACTACAACACAGCAACCTCATTTTTTTATTTTCTTTCTTTAATTGTTTTTCATCTTATTTTGTGGTCCTACACCACAACAACTTGATGTTTTTACTTTCTTTCTTTAATTGTTTTTAATTTCGTTTTGTAGTTTCTTATTTTATTGTCATGCTCTATTCATTATATTATTTCTTACTTTCTTTTTTCTAATTTATTTCAATAATTAGACAGTTTGGTAAATGAAATCTAACTTTCCTTCAATGAAATCAAATTGAACCATAACGTGCTCTTAAAGTTTAATTTGAAATAATAAAACTACATGCACAAAAAGCCAAAAAAACAATTAACACACAAAAAGCCAAAAAAGCAATTAACACTATTTGTAATATTTAAATATATATCCCCTTATAAATTATTTCATGTTAAGATGTGATCATTTGTTATCATTTCATATTAGGATTTGGTCACTTGTTAATGTGGTCTTAGTGTAATTGATAATAATATATAGTAGTATTTATAAAATTATATTAATTAATATTATTTTAAAAAAATAGAAAAAAATTTGGTTAAATCACGAACCCCAAGCCTTGCTGATTCTTTATGTGGTCCGATTTTAATAATATTGAGATAAGTACAAATAGCAACTAGTAAGTTTATGTTTAATTAGTGATAAAGGTAAGTACAAATTCTGGATAAAGACAAAGATAAAGACACGTCTAATGTTGAAAGAAATTAAAGAAACCAAAGGAAGAACAATAAATAGAAAGAATAGAGCATGGCTATAATATTTGCTGTTTGAAAAAAAAAAGAAAGAAAAAACTCAAAGAATGAATAGGGAGGAAGCGGGGGTTGACGTCGACGGTCGGAGATGCAGCCAGTGGCGGCTTTGGGAGATGCAGTTAGTGGCCACAGATATGTAAAATGAGAAATGAAAGTGAAAATGGTAGAAGAATAGTAAAACAAAATTCAGTCGTAGTTGCCTTTTTAATATAAAACGATCACGTTTTGGAAGAATAGAAAAAAAATCGGGTTTTGCCCAATTCACCATTTCTATCTAATTTTTTCAATCCAATTCAATTTTTTTCCAATTCGATTTTCACTAGATAAACCAACCGAAATGTTTGTCGATTCACGGTTAAATCGGTTCAACCAGTTGATCCGGTTTAATTTTAATAATATTGGTGCACACATCGATGGATATAGAGTTAATTTCATCCATAATCACTGAATTTATATCCAAACTGAATTTATGCACAAAAATAACTGTAACCGATTTTCGGTAAAAATTCACATCGAAAAGTACAAATAGCATGCCATGTCATCATTGTGTGCACATGTGGACACATTATTTTTATACCACGTCATCACTGTGTGCACATGTGGACACACTATTATACACATGGAGCATGCCACCTGTATTTTTCAATATGGGTTTTTATCAAAAATCGGTTATAGTTATTTTTATGTATAATAGTGCTAAATTTAGTAATTTTTGTGAAATAATTTTTTTTAAGTAATTTAGGCATAAATTTAATAACTATGAATAAAATTAACCCGATGGATATGTATTGATTTTGCTAATAAAATTTAAGCCAGTGATATTATCCATGCTAATCCAGCACAAATAATTCGGTATTATACATGCATAGATACATATATATACAGTCAAAACTAAAATTTTATTTTATTTTTCATTTGATACATAGGGGTGTATACGGTACATTACAATTTGTAGATTTACAAATTTTCGTATTATCTTAAAATTTTAAATATTTTTACAATTATGTATTGTAACTGTCTTGAAAATTTGAGACAATTCGGTATATTTCTATAAAAAGTCAATACAATTTGGTACGATTTTTTGATTCTTTCAATACAAAATAATACAGTACAATACAATCCTGTATTTCGAATCATTCAATATTTTTAAAATTTTGAAAAATAAATTCACAAAATAATAGATACAATAACAATTAAAATATCTCAATAAGTATAATTAAAGTTTAAGTCAAAGTACATTAATTAAAAATTAATATTTAGCAGTCTTTCTCTGCATTATGATGACGCTGATTTCAGAATCTTGAGCAATATCTAAAAAATAACACATATTTTAAATAATTAGATAAAAAAATATAAATATTAAATAAAAAATTTAAAAATTTAAGCAAATATAATAATTACTTGATCCAAACTTTTCAAATATTTTGATTAATGTCTCTAAAGCCAAAAAGTGTATCCGATTTTAACCAATTTTGGCAACAAATAAGAACTTCTACTATAATCGGACTTAAAAAAACTTCTAAATTTGTCTAAAGTCCTTCCTCCATTTCTAAAAATTTATACATAAGCTACAGTCGAGCAATGAACAGCCAAGACATCTCTAGCAACTTTAGCCAAAATTAGATAATCTGACTTGTTTATCTTCCACCAACTTAAAATATCAAAATCAGGAGAATTTTTTACTAATTTATCAGTCAAATAAGCATCCAAATATCCTTAAGACACAACTTGCTTCTTATCCTCATTTTTCAAAATTCATACATCAACATTATCATCAATTTCATTAGAATTTAGTGGTGGGTCTACAATTTTATCAGCATTAATTTCTTTAATTTTTTATGTTTTTATATCAATACATTCAAAGCAGCTATCACTTTAGAAACTAATTTTTTCGATTCAAGCTTACCATAAAAAGTTATGTACTTTGAAATTAGAAATTTTATTTGAATTTAGGATCCAAAACTACAACTATAAAAAAATGGCATTTATCTTGTTAGTCGAACCCTAATACCTTTTAAATTTCAACTGCATTTTTGTTTTCCATTTTTATTAAAAAATTAAAATTAAATTTCTAAAATATATACCTGAATCATTGCTATAAACCTGAATCCAACAATCAGAATTCACTCACTTCTTTGATTTGGGTCTAGAACGCGCAAAAAACAATCAAATTGAAGAGAGGACAGGGAGAGCGAGATTTACAAAGAAAGCAAAAGGCAAATAAAAAAATCAATGAAAAAAGAGGAAGGACATGCAGATGGTAGAGGTGGTTGAAGTGGCAAATGAAGCGAAAGACGATGAAAATGCTTGAAACGAGGGAGGAAACGAAAGGCAGTGAAAATGGTTAAAGCAACGGAGGAAGAAAGAGGGTAAAATTTGACTAAAGAAAGAGATTGTAAAGGGAAAACTATCTTAAACCTAATGCTCTCGTTTAATTTTTTCAACTCACTCAAATAATTTATTTTTTAATATTTTAATAAATTATAAATTCTTTAAATTCAATTTTTAATTCCCTCTTTGAACTCAAATTTTAAAGTTTAATTTTTAATTCCCTTAATATAATTTTAATTTTTTTTCTTATTATTTTTAAATATACAACTAAAATTTCATTTTGTATGATAACTATAAATAATTACATTATTAATTTACGTATTCATATACGTATTGTGTCAATATTTCATTTAGTTGGTAAATTTCATTATATATAATAATTGTACATAATTATATTATTGATTTACATACTCAATTACTCATATAGGTATTGTACAAAAATAGATAAATATTAGTTGAGTGGTACAAAAAGTACATGAAATTAATTGGTAAAATATTTATATACTCCTATAATTACATCAATTGGTTAAAAATTTGATATATATAATAATTATATATAATTATATTATTAATTTGCATACTCATATAGTTATTGTGGCAAAAATAGATGAATATTAGTTAATTGATACTAAAAATATATTAAATTAATTAGTATTATTAGTATATACTTATATAACTATATAAATTTCATTATATATAATAATCGTATATAATTACATTATTAATATTCATACTTGATTACTCATATAGCTATTGTGCAAAAAATAAATGAGTGACCCGATGCTAGCAAGTATACTAGATCGGCTAGTAATATAGAAAAATAAGATTAAAATCCTGAATATTATACCCAAGAAAACATGAATTTTCAAGTAAAATATCTATGTTTGAATTAAATTAATCTGAAAATATTTTTCAAGTTTTTGAATTAAAGACAAGAACTAAACTAAATTAACAATAAAGCAAAATAAAAACTAAAACTAGATTAACATAAATTAAACACGGAACAATAACTAAAACACTTATGCTAAAGAAACTATCCATCTCAACCTCAACTATAATGACTAAATTAAAACAACATAAGTAATTATGGAAAACCAATGAAAATAAACATATATATCTTATTTAGAATATCATTCTAAGCTTCAAATCCTCTTATTAGGAATAATTCAACACCTAACATAAAGATCCGATTTTAAACTTCTAAACCTTCATTAGACCCTCTCGAGAGAGATCTAAATCTGGCCCATTTTTAATTCAAAATTCTTAAATTTAAATCAACTTATAAACAATAAATCACTGCCTCAATTCTAAGAATAAAAATATCCATTGACATGAAAAAAAAGCTAAGAACATACATATCATAAGTTATAAGTAAAATTGATAATTAACCATTTATTCAATACATTAATCATCAACACAATCATAACTCAAGATAAAAATTAGCACTAGAATTAAGAAATAATATACTTGTATTGAAATTAAGCTCAAATTCAAGTCTTTACAGTAAAAGTATGAAGGATAAGGAATTACTCACCAAACATGATTCAAACAAAAGAAAAATAAAAATAAGGAGATACAATACTCATGAAGCTTAAAACTTATTCTTGATGACTTCTCAGCACACTAGTAGAAAGCTTAAGTCTTTACAAGGATTGAAAACTAAGAAAACAAAAAAAACTAGAAGAAATCTATTATAATGATCTCAATATCAGATCAGCCGTGAATAGCATTTTTCGATAGTGAATAGTACTTTCAAAATGAAAAAGTATACTCGAAGGTGAAAAATATTTTATTAAACCATCGAAAAATATTACTCACGGTTAGTTTGAGATTAAAATTTAGAGAAAAATTGAGGTTAAATAGATCTTCAATAGTTAAAAATACGAAAAAGGTTGAGGTTCGGTTCAAATAGAAATTAGGTTGACTAAAATTTGACCGAACCCTTAAAAATAGTAAATGAACTCAAAAAAATATTAAAAATTATATATCTTCCTAAAATAATATTTATAATTTATTGGCAATAAAAATGCAATTTTTCAATGACATTGGTAATTATAGAATCAGATCGATCTGATTGAATTGGATTATAAATGGACTCTGATTGGGTTAAAATTTTCTGTATAGCCTAGTTTATACATGTTATGAATAATAGAATCAAATTTGAGATGTGAGAAAATCACAAAAAAAATTGCATGTTGGGCTTAAACGAATGTAATTAGGCTTGTGAAAGTGGGCTTAAGGTTGGATCAAGGCCCAACCCATTTTAACCACTATAAAATCAAGAGTAGACGGATATTTTTGGCTAGAATTCTTATCTTTTTTAGCTCTCCTCTCTTCTTTAGCTTGGCCGAATATCTCCTTCTCTCTTCTCTCTCAAATTTATTCAACTCTCTTCCTAATTCCTCACCAAATTTAAGCATTTTCAAGTGCGATTCAGTCTTCCTACAAGATCCTCAAGGTCCCTAACTTTTGATTTGAGTAAAAATAGTAGATGAAATCAAGGTTCAAAGTAAAAATCTTGATTTTGGGTAAGAGATTTAAATTTTAAATTTAGTTTAAGGGTGCTTAAAGATGATTTTGGGTACCTATAATTCATTTATGAGGTTATTTTGAACAAAAAAAATCAAGATCTTAGTGTTTTAATTGATGAAAATTTTGGCCTCATGTAGATAATCAAGGTGGTGTTCAAGATTCCAAGAAGAAAGGCCATAAAAATGAAGTCTATGAGAGCTTGAGCAAGTATATAAGGTTTATGGCTATAAAATCTTTCAATTTTCTTCAAATTTGAATGTGTTTACATTAAGTAACCTAAGTGAAATTACATTAAATGCATGCTTAATTGAATATAAGCTTAGAAAAGTAATTAAGGGTCTTTAAAATGACATTTAAAATGCTTAAATGAAATTAAAAAAATTGGTAGGGTGTGACACCTACCTTGGCTGAATTAACCCTAAGTATATATTAGGATATATTTTGTGTGTACATGATATTTAATGGCGTGCATGATATTTAATGGCATAAAATAAATTCAAACATGAAAAGAAGTATCCATGAATTTATTTGGAATTTATGAAATATGTATGAATATTTTAAAGTGTGAAGTTACATTATGTTCAAAGTGAAAATGATGAATTATGATGAGATAATTTATGAAATGTGCAAAAGTGATGAATATGTTGAGTAACTAGTATATTGAAATGTAATTGTAAGTGAAAGAGTTAAAATGAGAAAAGTGGATTTAAGATAATTAAGCAATTTTTGCCCTTATTAGTAGTGGTCTAATGGTTTAAATCTAGTTTAGAATATATTTGGTTAGCTGGAGGGATATCCATATCGCGGTGCAAGTCATAGCGACTTATTTTATTATAGCAGATTCGTGATGGTCTCCCATAGTATAGTGATATGTTATATGTTTAGTGGAAGTGTTAGAGTGGTCCTTCGGGATCATTCCTCAGTGCAGTGCAGTGCAGTGGATCTGTTGGGTTCATATCTCGTATATCTGATTTGTAGATTTCTACCGGATTTGTATTAGAGATATAATGATAAAAATGACTTAAAAGTACAAAAAGTGAAGTGAAAATGAGAATTATAGTGAAAAAGAACTTATATGAAGGAAAATGAAAAGTTTAGGGTCAAAATAGTAATTTACCTAAATAATAAGTTTAACTGGTAAAAATGATAAAATAGTGAATGAACAGGTAAAAAATGAATTTTTGTAGTTTTAGAGGACCAAAATGAAATTTAACATGAAAATGGTAAAATAGAGACTAATTGGTAATTTGTATGCCAAATAATGAATTTAAAGAGAAAAAAAGTGAACTAATGGTAAAATTATAAATAAGGTATAAAAATAACCATTTTGTAATTAATTAAAAAATTAGGAACTAAAATGAATTTTTACCATAGTGATGGTATTTAATAGCTTAAAATGTAAAGTGGAGTGATAATTGTATTTTATTGAATAACTAAGGAATTTTGCATGTTTAATGCATTTGTGCATGATATGAAAATTCATAGATTTGTAGCCACCATTGAACATTTTTAATGCTCAGCACGTAGTATTTTCTGCGCGTAGGTTCTGGCACTTGAGAGGAGAAAAATAAACTGGAGCCTAATTTTTAAAGAGAGAAGAATAGTAGGAAGTTCTTTTTGTATGGCATATATATATATAGCCCAACTCTGAAATCTAAAGTTTGGATTGTAATATGAACAAAGATGATTATGTATATGTGTATATAACTTGTGATATGGAGTGGCGATAGAATGGTTTTGATGGATGAACATCTGTATTGTTTATAATTGTTGTGCCCTGAGGGCTATGGAATTGTTTGCTATGCAGGTTAATTTTTATATCGTTATACTTTTAAAAGTTTTATCAAATGAATAGTAAATTAAACAGTGATAGATCAACTGATAAGTATAAACTTGTAACCAACAATAATTAAGAAGGCTGTGATCAGTGAATATTATTTATGGTTCAATATAAGGTTTGAAAAAAAAAATCCGAGTAATCGCTTAAATCGATAGAACTTTGATATAGTAAGTGTGTTAAAACTATTGTATAAATTAAGTTAAAGAAAACTAGGTTAACAACTAAGTAAAATTCGTAATTGTAATAGCCTCTCCAATTATGATGTTTAGGTGTGCTTTTATAGCTTGCAAAGAGGGAGTTTCATGCCTTCAGACTTTCTATTTCAGCAAAGCAATAGAGTTTGATCGTAACCTAACAACTCATACTCGGTAGAGTGAGAAAATTGCTCCACCGAGTGGCCCTGTTCTTTTTCTTCTCCTTAAATGACTCGGTAGAGTGACTTTTTACTCTACTGAATGGGTCTCTACTACCTTACTTCCTTCCATGCCTTACACGATATAGTGAAATTGCACTCCGTCGAGTGACAAGCCATTGGATCCTTACAATAAAATTGCTTCAATTAAATCCCTCGAATGTTAAGTTTACACTTCTGCCCTTGTTCTTCCTATTTTTCTTCAATTACACCCCTAAAAAGCATCAAATTAACCAATTAAGCTAAAAAAAACTAATTTAAGAAATTAAATACTAAATTAACTAAATTGCCACTAAATTAACTCAATAAATACACTAAATACACACTAATAATATAGTATAATTCACACTTATCAATGAGTAATAGTTGAGTGATGCTATAAGTAAATGAAATTATTGGAAAAATAACTATACACTCATATATTTATATTAATTGGTAAAATTTCATTATAAATAATAATTGTATACAATTACATTTTTAATTTACATACTCAAATAATTATTATACCAAAAATAGATGACTAATAGTTGAGTGACATAAAAAATAAATAAAATTAATTTATAAAGTACTTGTATGATAAATTGCTTATCTTACATATCTATATAAATATTTGCAAAAAAATAAAAATTAAGCAGTAGTTGAGTAAAATTAAAAGTAAATTAAATTAAAAATATTTTTTAAGATCCATATTCATATTCATATAGATTGAATAATTATTATAATAATTAAATTTATCTTATTAATAATTAAATATTTAATTTAATTTATTAACTAATTATTATTTAATTTTATGCATTAAAATATATAATGCAAATAATTATGAAGTTAAATTTATAAAGTATATATAAAATAGAAATTATAAATAATATTTATAAATAAATTATTGGTATTATATATAATAATTAATAAATATCGATTTTTTCAGTACAATTCAGTTTCAAAACAGTTCAGTACATTTCAATGCGATTTTCGATTCGATTCTAAATAAAATGTCTATATCCGTTTCAAATAAAGTCAACGGTACAGTTCGGTTCAGTTCTAGTAAAAAAGTCAACAATACAGTTCGATTCTGCATCTTTTTCTCCGATACTTCGGTTCAGTACAGGAATATCCAAATCTATGTACACCCCTAAGTGACGGAGCCATATTCAAGTGAGGTTGTGCATGTAATTTAGATTTTCTTTTAATATATATATTTAGATTTTCAGTAAAATTCGGTTTCAGAATAGTTCAGTACATTTCAATGCGATTTTCGATCCGATTCTAGATAAAATATCCATATCCGTTCCAAATAAAGTCAACGGTACAGTTCGGTTTGGTTCTAGTAAAAAAGTCGTCAATACAGTTCGATTCTGGATCTTTTTCTCTGATACTTCAGTTCAGTACAGGAATATCCAAATCCATATACACCCCTAAGTGGCAAAGCCATATTCAAGTGAGGTTGTGCATGTAATTTATATTTTCTTTTAATACACACACACACACTAAAAACCTCCTAATTTATTTTAAGTGCTCTCTTTCAAATTTTAATCCAATAACAATTATATAATTTTTTAATTAAATTATAAAAAAATACAATGGAATAATCTAAATCCATTTAAATAGAAAATCAAATAAATAGCATAAAATTTAAATACTTTATCTTTTACGCAAAAATAAAATTACATTATTTTTTTTAAATAGAAAAATAAATGTCAACTTATTTAATAAATTAAGTTTAAAGTGAAAAGCCAAATTCACTTTTTATTTTTTATTTTCAATTTCAAGCACACTTTTTTTTCTTTTTATTATTGGAACTTTTAAAATCTTCCGAATTTAAAAAAGGATTAACAATTATTTTTTATCGCTTCAATTGGCCCATGGTAAGAAAATTTCACTTTTTATTGTATTTATTAATTTTTGCTTTAATTGATTTTTTATTATTTTATAAATTATTTAGATTTTGGTAAGTTGAATGTGTATTTAACACTAATCTCAAATAAAATAAAATAGGTAATTTGAATGATAATTGATTAAAATGAGATGCTTTTCTTTTTTTCTTTTTTTTTTTTAATTTTGACAGCTAGAATTGACATTAAACTAATTATTCAACATTTTCAAAATATGAAACTGCATTAAAGGCAATTGTAAAAATTATATATTTATTTGATTTTAAATATTATCTTTTTTATTTTTAAATGAAATATATTATCATATTATAATTTATGTATTTTAATTTTTAATTTTTTATATTAAAATTATAATGTATACTCCCACTGATCCTAGAGTCCTGGCTCCGCCACTGTTGATATATATGCATAATGAATTATAACTGGCTGTGAACTTTTAACTTTGAATTTTAATTATTTTTCATAATAGAAAATGTCGATGTTTGAACTCCAATCGAACAAGAGGATAATCAAAAAACTTTTATTAGATGCAAGATGGTTGGTGAATCAAGATGATGCTAATGATTTTCATTATCCTAACTACCTCATTCCATACGATGATGAAGACTATCAGGAGGATATTAACCAACAAAATGCAACTTAGAAGAAGGGCAGACCTAAAGGGTCTAGAAATAATCACCAGCATGTGCTTAACAAAATCTTTTTACAAAATCTCGTAAGTGACTTTAATGATGACTTGGCAGATAGTGAAGAGTTAGATTCTGATGGATCCAATGATGAAGACAGAGTAAGATATCTAGAGTTTAATGAAGAGAGACACATGGATAATATTGTGCTTTTAGAAGGTTGTCACAGTTTAAGCAAGCTTATAGAAATTGGGGGATCAAACAAAGATTTCAAGTAAAATTCCCAACAAATGACAGTTGAGGGTTCTGTACACATGTGATACTAAGGATTGTCCATTTAGAATATGGACTAGTTGGGAGAGTAAGGATAATCTTACAGTGCAAATTAAGAGCTCTAACTTCAACCACACCTATCATAAGGTATTCAATAACCACCATTTGATCGGTAATTAGATTGCGAAGAATATTTCAATAGGCTATACATTACAATTGTTTATTTTAAGGCATGAAGAGCAAAGAATGTAGCCATGAAATGGTTGTTTGGGGATGAGACGGAGTAGTACACAAAGTTGCTATCATATAAGGTTGAATTGATTGAATCAAAACCTGGTACAATTAATTTGTCATATTTGGAGTGATGAACGTAGGGTTTTAGGGTTCTATGTATGTTTGGCTCCTTTGAAAAATGCTTGGAAAGCTGGTTGTAGGCCACTAGTTGGTATTGATGGTTATTGGTTGAAGGGAACTTATGGGCGCAATTTGAATATAGCAGTGGGAATAGATCCTAACCAATGCATATTCCCTATTGCATATGCAATTATTATTGGAAATGAGAGTAAAGACACTTAGAGTTGGTTTTTTATTACATTTAAGTCAAGATTTGGATGTTGTCAACAACCAACACATTGCATTAATGTTAGATAGACAAAAGATAAATTTTATATCATTATATAATCATTGTATGAATAATTTAGAATTTGATTGTATATGTATGTATAACTTCATGACATAGCAAATGTTCGTTTTTTGTGTTATGTGATAGGATTTGATTGTTGTCAAAGATCTATTCCCTAAAAGTGAGACACATGTACTAGAATCTCAAAGAGAAGTATAAAAAGATTTGATCTGGAATGTAACCAAAGCTCCAAACTTGGCAACATTCAAGAAAATGTTTGAAAGCTATTTTGAAGGACATTGAAGGAAAAAATGGTTTGATCATCCCATTTTGCACATGGATAAGGGAATTGTTTGGACCAAACACTACATGTTTGTGGGTGTTTCATGAGTAAATGTTCTTGATGAATGATTTTTTAAAGGCTGGAGGTACAATTTGATTCCTAATATTTGGTAAAAAAAGGTAATGTAGTGTCTAAAGTTTTATTTAGTACAATATTACTTCTAAAGTTTGAAAATTGGAGCAATTTAATTTCTAAAAAAATATTGATCCAATCATTAAGTGACATGTGTTAAATTTTTGAGTTTCAACCGTAATTTCAGAGGTCAAATTACTTCAATTTTGAAATATTATGATAATATTATATCAAATAAAATTTTAGAGACTATATTTTTCTTTTGCTAAATATTAATGATCGATTTGTACTTTTAGTGTTTTTTAAAATAAATGTTCACGTTTGTTGCTGACATGGACATATATCTTGTAAAGCCCATTTTAGTTGAGTTAGGTCCATATTTTAAGGCCCAAATTATCATTTGAAAAAAAAAATAGAAAGAAGTAATTAGAAATTTTAAATCAAATTTCGGAATCTGCCCTCTCTCTTTTCTACCCCTTCGTGCATTTTTTTCTCTCTAGTTTCTTCTCCTTTTCTTCACCCATTTGAGAAAATAAATTGTCATTTTTTAATATCTTCAACCTCCTGAACCTCGTAGTGGTGTCAAATTTTCGAAAAAAGATTTACATGTTGAGTTAAGGTGAGTTTCAAATTCGGGTTTGGAGCTTTCTTCATTAAGGGTGATCATGAGGCGAGGCGGGGCCGAGGAATTCACCCCCACTCACTCCCCCGCCAGTGGTAGGGATTCCCCGCCCCCGCCACCAATATCGGGGAGGAAATTTTCCCCGTCCCCGCCCCGCGGGGATCCCCATCCCTCGATTTTTTTTTATTTTAAAATATAATATTTTATAAATAATTAAAATTAAAATATAATATTTAATAAATAAAAAATTTAAAATCAATAATAATTTAAATTAATATAAATTTTAACCATTCATAAAATTTAAAATTAAGTATAATTTAAAACTTAAAAATTATAAAATTAAGTTATATTTTAATTTTAATTTTAATTATTTATAAAATATTATATTTAAAAAAGTTTATTTTTTGCGGGGCTGGGATCCCTGCGGGGCAAATACCCCATTCCCTATCCCCGCCCCCGATTTTAGGACGGAGATTTTTTTTTCTCGTCCTTGTCCCAGTAGGAAAAAATTTCGGGGATTCTCCGCCCCATGATCATCCCTATTCTTCATCTTCTTGTGTTTTTGGGTTTAAATGGGCACTATTTTTTAATTCTACAGCGAGAACCAAGTGCGATAGAGTTCGGAATTGCACCAAACGAAGCCCAAAAAGTGGTGAATGGAGCTCGCTGGAGTTACACCGTATTTCTTGTTTTCCTGCCAATCCCGGTGAAAATTGCCGGTTGGTCGCCGGAGATAACCACAAGGTTAGAATCCTATCTCCCTAAGCTTTAATTTTGGTACCTCATGCATCAAAAACAGAGCTCATCGGAAAATTTTCTATGTGTTTTAATGTTATACGTGTGTGTGTGTGTGTTTTATGAGGTAATGAAGGTTCAAAATTAATGAAAGCTTGTTAATTGTTATTTAATGGAATATTTTTGGTAAATTGTATAAAGATATTTATGTTAATGATATTAGCTATAAAAATTATTTATGATAAATTTAGTATTTTATAACATGTGGATATATAAATGTTTCTATATCTATAAAATTAGAATTTGCTATTGTTAATAAATATTTTTTTCTTAATTCATCATGCATGCCGAATGAGAATTTTGGATAAGTGTGAAAGAACCGGTCGGTATATGTTGTGTAGTTTTGGGGAGACCGACCTGTGTTGCTTGTTGAGTTTATAGGAGTGCTTTTCTTAACAGATGTGGCCCTATGTGAAATTAGGGAGATGTCCATCTTACAGAGGAGTCTTTGCCGGATTTTCGGCAGAATTCTCTCAAAGTGTGTCGAGTCTAAAATCTCCAAAATAATATTATATTCTAAATAAATCATTTTTCATGTGGATAATTCTTCTCAGATGCAAGAGGATTCACCTCAGCAGTAGACTTTATTGCAGTTGTTTCATAGTATATATATATATATATATATATATATATGCCATCATTCATACTTATGATGCATGAATATGCTTATAT
This sequence comes from Excoecaria agallocha, assembly GCA_037975025.1. Lineage (NCBI taxonomy): Eukaryota > Viridiplantae > Streptophyta > Magnoliopsida > Malpighiales > Euphorbiaceae > Excoecaria > Excoecaria agallocha. Next base: position 73,661,075 of record CM075807.1, read on the forward strand.
ATATATATATATATATATATATATATATATATATATATATATAAAAGCATATTCATGCATCATAAGTATGAATGATGGCATATTTATATTTGTGGATACTATGCATTTATACATGTGAAGTAAATGGACATGCTAGAATATTCCATCTGGTGGGCAGCAACAGAACGATGTGTGCATTGCTAATATATACTTGACGTGGTTGATGCTTGGTCGAGCAATGATCTTAGGTAGCGTTTGTTAAATCGACACAGATAAAATTTTTTTTGATAAATTTGAAATACTTTTCGGAGCAAGATATAGAATAGTCAAGATAAAATTGAAAAACATTCTGAAAATTTTTTCCAATCATTTGTTAAATTTTTTAGGATGAATTAAAAATATTTTTTCTTTAATTTTTTAATTATTTTTTATCTTGAAAAATCAAGATATGTATATCTCGACCCTATATCAAGATATGCATATCTTGAAATATCAAGATATAGGTAGTTAAATTTTTTTTTTTTTGTGAGATCCATATTTTTTAACAAACGTTTGGAAATGTTAGAAAAGTTAGAATGATTTTATTTTCTTTCCATCCCGGCCTTTCCAAGGTTAACAAACACTACCTTAGGCTATGGATATGGTTATGTTACGGGATATAAGTGAGGCTGGCAGTTGTGTTCGGTTGAGCAATGCTCTCAATCCTCTAGCCAATTGGCTGTGTGTTCGCTTGTTCGGTTAAGCGATGCTCTCGGTCCCCTAGTTATTGGATTTAAGAGTCATTTGGCTATTAGATGTTGGTTTGAGGTTTAGGGTTTTGATATGTCCACTTCTGCCCAGTTGTTTGATTATTTGTTGCATGGTACGTGCATGTATATTTATATTATTCATACGTTGTGCAAAATTAAAGTACTTTCCGATATTAATTCACTCAATAAGGTCTGAATCCCCTCATCTATTTTTGAAGTTCTAGTCAACCTCTAAATCCTTTTCCAGAAGTTTGAATTCATTCCTCTCGGACTTGATTAATGTAATTTTTTGAATTTATGAAATATTGATATTTTAAATAACCGCAATACTATTATTACTACATGTATTTCTGTGTGGTTTTCTAGAAATATATTTATTTTGATTGTTTTTATGAGTTTATATAGATTGTTAGGCTTGCTATGGATCCCGGTGGCCTTTAGCCCTCCTAAATTTTAGCGCCGGTCATGGCACTGGGTGGGTCGTGACATATCTTCAACCTGATTTCTCAGGAGGAAAGAAAGTGCAAGTTAATGGAGTTGGTGGCCCATATATAGTTGACTTAGATGAAAGGACTTGCACCTGCAGGAGATGGAACCTAAGTGGTCTACCATGTCCTCATGGGCTGAACAACATATTCCATAACAATGACCAAGTTTAAAACTGTGTGCCCGATTACTATTCAGTAGATTGCTATAAGAATTTTATCAACCCCACAAATGCACAAGAGATGTGGCCTGAATTTGTTAATGGAGATGAAGCGATACCACCGGATGCTGTCAAGAAAAAAGGGGAAGAAAGCCTACAAAAATAAGATTGCAGCCCCAAGTGATTGAAAATGCTAGAGAAAAGCAAAAGAAAAGAGAAAGGATAATAACAAAACCAATGGAGTGTCGAAAAAAGGACTTGTAAAAATGACGTGCTCTATTTACAAGATTGTTGGGCATAATGCAAGGGGTCACCAGAAATATTGGCAACAATGTGAGGAAATTCTGAGGTGAATGAAGGAACAATTCTGAATGACAACCAACAAGCAGAAGCTGTAAGTCGGTTTGATTTCATTCAAGTATGTTTTTAGTATAATTAAATTTAGAATTTGACATGGTTGTAATTTTATAGGTTGATGCAAGTTCTGAATTTGTTGATTATTTTGTTAATGTTACTGCAATATTTGAAAATGTTGTTGATGGTGCTGATGCATATACAACACATTTATTAAGCTGAATGGAAAATATGATAATACTGCAATATTTAATAATTTTGTGGTTTGTTGAAAATGTTATTGAATTATTGGTTCCAAACTTGCAATTTTACAAACTGTACTCAATTCTAAGGTGGCTGATGAGATTGCTATAGCCACAGACAATAATGCTGTCAATTCTGTTTTGGCATCAGAAGCAAATCCTGATGAGTTTCTCAACTTGCATGCCACACAAGAGAGTCAAGTTGACAATGGAATTGGTGCTAAGATGTCCAAAAAGAGGAAAATTTTGGGAAGAGCTCCAGCTGATAAGGGAAAAGAACATGTCAATATTACAAAGAAAGGAAGAATTGTTAAGTCAAGGTTCATGGGGAAGCTTATCTGGTGATCCATTCTATCCTTAGAAGAATTCAAGGAATATCAAAGGCAAGTGATATGGATTGCCTTTATTTATCTTTTGAGCAATATTTTGGATCGGTGATTTTTGTGTTAGCGAAGTATTTTGCTAAAAAGGGAGTTACTTGTGATATATGGTGTTGAAGCACAAGTTCAGTGACTATAATATAATTAACTTGACTATGAATATAATTAATCCAACACTATCAGTAGCGACCATTGGTACAATTAATCCAACACCATCAGTATTAACAACTATCCAACTTAGCGGAGGAAGCCAGCCAACCAAAGTTTGGTTCTTAGAAAGACCACCACCATTTGAGTTATGAAAAGCACCCAAAACATCGAAGTAAGAGAGAACAACAAAATATTTTCCAATTTCACATTGGTAGGAACAAAGTTATCGTTAAAGAGCAAATGTTTTGCAGTTAAATCGGTCTCACCCCAGATATGATTTTAGTAAATATTAGTTATTAAGTTTGAACTGAGTTGGTCGATTACAAAGTTAAACCTCTATTTTTACTATTTACAAAATCCAACTAGAGACTTTATTTAAAATAAACAAGTGTAGGATTACTTGAACTAATTACAAGAAACAAGTCCCCTTATTGGTTGCTAGTGTATCCCTTCTGTTTTTGTTTTACGGCGAAGCAAATAGGAGTGTTCATTCTTTAGCTATCTATGCAAAGTTTTGCAAGGGCAATAATCACTGGGTTTTGTTTCCTCAGAGGATGTTTTTTGTATTGTTAACTCTAAAGGGTCAAGCTCCTTTAATGAATAATATCGTTTTTCAGACCCCAAAAGAAAAAGAAATAGTGGGTTGAGATGGAAATTACATTGTGAAGCCTAATACATTTACAAATTGAATTTCGGACGGTTTTGAGTTAGGGTGCACGTGTGTCTAAGATTTTAGAGGAAATTACATAGAATATAACTTTCTTTTTAATTTATTTTTTCAAAATTCTACCCTATTTTTCTAATCTTTTAAAAATATCACTTTTTAAATTTTTAATTTCAAAAATACTATTTTTAAAATTTTTAATTTCAATAATACAATATATATAAGTGGTATACGCATAATATAAAAATACAAATCATATACAAGTGATATGCCATTGGTATACAAGTCTTGCACAACTAGTGTACAAATGGTATAAAAGTAGTATATCTGTGAATCATTGGAGGGTTACAGAAAAAGTGCATATATTCTTATTATATATACGCATTAGGGTATAGATTTCATATTAATTTCATTTGAAATCACTTTTTCTTATAAATATAAATATAGTCTTTATTTGATCTCACAGTTACTGAGGGTATATATTGTATATCCCTATATATAATTTATGAATTTCACTTGAATTTTTGTTTTTTTATTAAATATTATTTTATTAATTATATACTGATTCTTTAATTATTTACGTGCAGAAATTGATTTTTTTTTTAAATAACCAATGGATAACATAACAAATTTCATCTAACATAAATGATACATTTTTTACAATAATACTGATTATAGTCATGTTCAACACTCTACAAATCTTGTACAACTTAAAACAATATCGTACATCACATCTGCTTCTTCCAGATATATATATATATATTCTGCAGCAAGTATCTTTTTTATTTCTGCAAGCACCTAAGTTCGAATATCAATGGTCAATCAATAAGAAAAACTGCTACAAAGCCAATAACATAGTATCATCTACAACATCAACACTCCAAAGCGAAAAATCCAAAAGAAACAAGGAAAGTATATAATATTTATGCATGCAGGATAGAGCCACCAAGAAAAGCTACGTGCAAAAGCAATAATCTATAGTCTGCATGCAAAAGTGACATGGATCAGTTGAACTTAACATTATAATATATAGTCTAAGACAAAGTGACAGCTGCAGTTCCACATGCTTGTAAGACCCATAACTGCAAGGGAATTTAAAACATTCAATCGGCTCCATTATAGTTTAGATAATACTAAAAGTTTAAGGTTTATAGTAAAATCTAATTTACTTGATACGTGAAATAGATGAACAAGAAAATGTCAAAAATGCCTTAAATAAATGAGTAAACAAGCATTAACAATTGTTACTCTGCTGTTTGCAAATTTATCAAATTTAAAAAGATAAATCCAAGCAATAAATAGTAAAATATCCAAGTCAATAATCAAGGACCAACAGTAATGAATATAAAACTGCTGCCTAAATTTCGAAAGAACTAAAGTATGGTTATTAAATAGAGAGAAAAATGAACCTTTGGATGAATAAAGATTCTTAAACCCATTAAATTTTCATCAAGATAGCCAGCCTATTTTCATTTAAGCATGTCCACAAACAGCTTCAAGGCATGCATGGACGTTTCTTCCTACTACTTTCCATCCATCTCACCATTACGCACCCCTCAATTCTTTTGTTTGAGTTTATTACAATGAATTATTTTCCATGCAATGAAGAATCTATAACTACAATTAGGACCCCAAAAAAAGGAAGAAAGGTAGGAACAAACTCATTTAAGCAATTAAAACCATGAATTTCATTTACTAAAAGCTTGTTAATTCCACCAATGGCTTCTCCGCCGTTAACTTTTTCAAAAAAGGAAGCCACAATTGCTTACAAAGCTACTTGGTTTGAGTGATTGGACGAAATGGACAAGTAAGCTAAATTAGAGACGGAATTCTGAGAATTAGACACTGAAGAAGAGGTGAGGGAGAGATCCCCGAAATCGACAAGATGCTGAGAAAGAGTTTTTGAGAGAGTAAAAAGAAGCATTTTACAGACACGGTTTTCGAGAGAGTAAAAAGAAAAGAATTTTACAGAGATAAGTTTTGAGATATATTAAAAAGAAAAAAAAAAGTAATTTTGATATATCCTGTAAATTGAAAAAAGGGATATTTTTGAAATACCAAAATGTATGAATAAAAGTAGAGGTGTAAGATGAATATATTTGCATTGGACATTAATGGATGGGTAATCATAAATGAATAAAAAAAATATGGATTATAAATGAATCAATATTCAAATGGATTTGATAAATTTGGATTGATCTACGGACAAACAGAAAAATAACAAGATCCATCAGATCCAAATTCTCTGCTATTAATTCCTTCAATTCTTGAAGAAGGAAGAGGGAAACCACAGAGGTGGCAGTTAAGTACAGCTTACTGCCTTTATGCTGGTAGGCATCTCGAGTGTGAGGATTCCAGCCGTATGTTTCTCACTCCAGGCTTCTTTCCTCGTTTGCAGGTACTATTCGTATCTTCTCTTGCCATTCTACTTTTATCTGATTATTGCTTTTACTTTCATGTTCCATGCATCTAAAAGTACAATACCTCAATATGCATTAGTTCATGAAAATGAGCCTTAAACTGTACAAAGAATCTAATGCCACTTGAAAATTTTTCGCTCAAAAAAATCTTATTTTTGTTGAACATAGGTACATCTTCATAACAGAATCAGGCATTAATGAACCAACATGGAGCAACCTACACTTACAGTTTTGAAAAATATCTCATCTTGGTAAATATCAATGGTATCTACATCAGAGTAGAACTTGGAGGACAATTGGGATACTACATTGATGTCCTAGCTTGCTCGACAAAGAAACTTGACAGATACTCTCCGACTGATTCAGCAGCTTATAATTCCATTTCATAAGTAATAAGTAAACATTTCATACCATTGACCTAAACATTTCAAAAAATCTTTGGATATGATAAAAAAAGTATTTTGAAAACATCTATCGGGTTAAGATTCAATGGATTGGTAAGAGAAATGAATTAATTTTGGGTTGATCCAATGAATATTGGATTGGATTAGCTTGGATTGCGTTAAAAAATAAAATGGATCAGTTTTAGGTTGATCCATTGGGTATTCATTTGGATTAGGTTGGATTTGAATCAATTTTTTGGATAAATTTTGATCGATTCATGAATTTTTGTCAATTTTGTCAAGTCTAAATAAAAGTATGAATAAATCAGGTAGGCATTTTTGAAAATACCATAATAGAAGGGGTAAATGATGTATATATATATTTTTTTTTTTGAAATGATTAATGGTGGTCCTAAAAATAATCATTCCAACTTCAAGTGAGAATTATAAGAAGAGAGGCAACATCATAGTTATTATGCTATTTCAATTCAACTAGTGGATTTAGGAATTACTTCACTTTCAATAGAAGAAACCCAAAAGCGATTTAGGCAATCACTATTTTCCAAGCAAGACTTATGTTTATTTGTTTATTTTTATATGCAGGATTACAGGTCATTGCTAGGTTGCCAACTATTATAAAGGTTTTCTTTCATGGATTACAGATCAAGTAAGAAACTTGTTAAAAATATGGGTTATGGTCCTACTCAGTCATAATGTATAAACACTAGACCAACAAATCATTTACTTTAACAAGATTTTAGTCTTCCTGAGGCCAAAGAAGAAAACTTTCTAACAACATCATTAGCTTGTAAAGAACTAAGCTTTGCTACGTATTTGCTCAAAGGTACATATTACTTCAGAATATGCAACTCCATTAAGCATTAACTATACTCAGATACATGGAATGGATTAAGAAAGAAGTGGTTTTAATAAAAACAGAGATCACAATAGTAAATTGAATTCAATTACATAAATTCAGTGACGTATATAATCAAAAAATGATTTAAAATCAAAGCAAATGTACCAAATCCGGATATGCTCCCTCAACATAAATTAACAATGAAATTTTCATTCTTTTACAAGAACAAGATCAGAACACCTGAAACTGCCAAAACCAGTAGACTCCAAGTACTGAAGCTGATCATTCTAGATGCAGAGTTTGGAGGGGAAACTCCAGGTGCATGGCTTTCGCCTTTCGGGTCCGATGATGGAGCATCCGCAGCTGGGCTGAGTTCAGGAGCAGGAGCTGGTGCAGGCATTGGAGGAATGTCAGTACCGAAAATTGCTTCGGGCAAAAGCACCTTATCCACTTGATAAATCGCAACAGGATCAGTTGAATGTACACTGCTGCTAACTTTAGTTTTACTCCACCCTGAATCCAGATGCACTGTGCCGGATACATCTGTGAAATTCAAAGCAAATTCACCAGCACCGGCAAATGTACTAACAGGGCTTGATTTGCTGAGGTTCTTGAAGTCAGCAAGAGCATAGTAATGTGGTAAGCCATGAAAAAGAATGAGTTGCTTAAGCTGGTCTTGAGTTAGATTTGATAAAGATGGCTTCTTTAGAGATGAAAAAGCTGAGTCTTTTGGCACGAAGATTGTAATGCCTTCATCGGTGTTGTTGGCTTGATTTTGGAAGGTGTCAATGACTTTGGTGGACTCAAGGTAGTTAAGGAAGGTATGGAATGGGCCGGCTACTGAAAGTAAATCGGTGAGGTTCACATAAGGAGATGTTGGTGCTGGTGCCGGAGCTGGAGTTGGAGGTAGGATTGGTGCTGGCGGACTAACTTTTTGAGCATTTGCTGGTGAACTCAACAAAAACAACAGCATAGTACCGAACATAAAAATCATTGGCAGCTCCATTGTTTTAGATAAATTTATGCAGCAGATGTTCTTTACCATTCTCCAAATTCCTGGCAGACCCAAATGCCATCAACCGTTATCTCAGCTTATTATTAATTCAATCTCTTAGCCCATTAATAATAATAATAATAATAATAATAATAATAATAATAATAATAATAATAATAATAATAAGATCTACAATGGGAGCAGAAAACTTTGCTAATCAACTTAATAAAGATGCATTTCCTACTCAAGGTCATACTTTAGCAAGGATTAAAGAAACCCAGAACAGAATGACCCAAAATACAAACCTAAAACCAGATCTTGATAAACTCATCAGTCAAAACTGAGAAACACATAAAAAATAATTTTGATGAGTACACATATTATAATAATTAATTCAACTTGGGAATCTTGAAAGGGAATCCGAAGAAAGCAATGACGGATGGAATTTCGATATTGAGTGTATGAAATAAGAAATTTTATGCAAATTTCATAAGGAAAGAGTTCAATTTCATACTCAAGTTGCAACAAATCCATTCCAAATCAGATATCAGAATCTCTATTTCAATTGCATTCCACTTTACTTCTCCTAAACTTCTTCAAAATTCATTTTCTTAACTAGAAGTTCATAAAAGAACAAACTTTTTGTTGCTCCATAAATTAAATAAAGAATATGAACAAGAAACACAAACTGTAACATAAAGAGGAAAAAAAAAAAAAGAAAACAGATCTAGAGCAGCTCATCCATAATGTTAATGAAAATGGGAAACCCAACTCATTAGCAAGAAAGAGCATCTGAGAAAAGAAAAGGAAATCCAAATACCTGAGGAAGAGGAATTCAGAGAGGAATGGAAGAAGCCAAATTGCAATGGGGAGGGGGAGGAAAGTGGAGAGAGGCTATATAAAGTTAAGATTATGAATAGTGAATACTAATAGATGAAAAAACAAAGCCAGTGTGGGGTGGTACCAGCTGGAAAATGGTGCTTCAAATATAAAGCTATGAGAGAGACTGAGAGTAGGTACTAGTAAATTTCTATATTATATTTTTTGGACCTTTTTTTTTATCATTATTATAAATTAGGAATTTGAGATTTTGAATGCGAGCCTGGCAGTAGGACCCTGTTACACATATCTGCACCATCACATAGATTGGATGGTTCATATGCGCGTAGCGCACTCTTTACAGTCAGATTTTTAATATAATATTTTAAAAATACCTTTTTATTTATTTTTTTTAAATATTTTTGAGTTTTTATTTTTTTAAAAATAAAGTGGAATATAACTTAGTTATAATTAAAAATATTATTTCATCCGTTCTTTTTTATCTATCGTTATTTTTATTATTTTTACTAAGATTAAGAAATAATAAATAGACTTAAATTTAATATTAAATTACGTGATTAAAATTAAATTATTAAATCTGATTAGTTCTGACTTTATTGAAAAAAATAAATTAAAAAAGTAAATTAAATTATATTGAAAGTTTAAAAGTGTTAGATAAATAAAATTTTGATTTTATTTAAAAGTGACAGATAAAAAAGAACAAATGAGTAATAACTTTTTACATATTTTATTGAATGCTGAACACCTTGCTAAATTCAAGTAATTGAATTTTAAAATATTTGTTTTAGCATGTATTAATGCTTAGCTTTGACAAATCGAAAAATAAAATTGTTTAAACATATATTGGACGATTACTTATATATATATATATTTGCCAAACTTGGGATAGGTGTTTCTTAGAGGGATAAGTAATGCAAGAGTGCTTTGTTGGGAATGCTTCCTCGGAGAGAAAATAAATATAAAAAAGACAATTATATTATATGTAGGGTGAACTTTCTTAATCAATTTTAAATCCTTAGACTCCCACACTTGCACTCTACCCCAACATTATTTAATTTTCACCAATTTCTCATAATAACTTGCCCTGTATCATGATAAATCGGTCTTTCAAATGTTTTTAGATAATACATAAATTATTTCTAAATTATCACCAATTAACAAATTGTTACTTTTAACTTGTTAATTATTAAATTATTCACTAAATTTATTAAAAATATCAAATTACTTTCAATAGGAACACATTACACTCCATAAAAAGCATTTGAAAACCAAGTTCCAAAGTGATCGAGAGATAATTTAATATTTTTTAAATAAATTTAAGGATAATATGACATTTTTAATAGTATAAAAAGTATTATTTACATTTTAAATAAGTTTATGAGTTAATTTAATATTTACTTATGGATAATATGTAATAAGGTAATAGTTTGATGGGGAAATTATGTATTAACCATTTTTCTTATAATACATCTTTGAGAACATGGGAGAATGAGATTATATAAAATACCCCGAAACTTGTACAAAATTTCAAAATCAATACTTAAAATTTAATTATGTTTAGTCCACTACCTAAAGTTATACTAACCATTATAAATAACTAATTCTTAATCACAACATGTTCATTTTAAATGATAAATTAAGGATTTTCCAATTAAGGCATATAATAAAACAAATAGACAGGCATTATAACTCTAATTTTATTGCGAGGAGATATAAAAAGAGATAATTTCACAAATTTCATTTTATTTCTGATACATGCGGATTTTGATAATAGATAATAGATGATTATGGCAATTATATAGGTATAATAACAATATATTGTGATTGAAAGGTGGTTATTTATAAAATTTATTATAACTTCAGGTTATAAATGAAATATAGTCCAAATTTAAGTATTAATTTTGAATTTTTTTATAAGTTGAGGGGTTTCTATATAATAAACCTCTATTATATGTGCATTATCGATTCAGTGTTGTCTTGCCTCTTGGTTTCTTTTTCTCTTTAGAAAGTGTATTTAACTACTTTGTACCACTTTCAATGCAAAATCTGAGTATGATATTGAACTTACAATTGAAAACTTTATAAAATATTTAATTATTTTTTAAAAAAATATTACAGCAGTAAATGTTGGGTTTAATGTATTTAAAGCTAATAAATTCGAGCCTCGGCTTCACTTTTTTGCATAAATGCTCAGCGAGGTACTATAAGGGGTTGGATGTACTATATATCATCTCCCACTAAAATTTAATAAATAATATTCAACTATTATTTTTCGATTGCAAAGAACTCGTGGAAGCAATCAAAGACAAATATCAGCGTGCCTGTCTGGCCCAAGCCCTTAACATCAAATTTTTATATTTTTAAAAATTAATATTAAATTTTTATATTCTTTAAATTAACCACATTAACTTAAATTAAAATAAAACTGATAAAATTAAAATACATATTTTATTAATCTCATTGAGATTAACTTAAATTAATCGATGCGATCTACCAATATATTGAAAAACAAAAAATCAACTCATTATCTTTTGCATATTTAAAATTATTTTATATTTTATATTTTGGTTGGTCTTATTATCTTTTTAAATTAAATTCATGCAAAATCAACGGACTGTTTTTTTTATTTCTCTAATCGGGGATGAGTATAGACCGGTTAATCAGTACATGAACAAAAAAATTAACCAGCCCATTAATATATATTTTTTAAAATTATTAACTATTAATCAGTCTATTATATTCGGTTAACCAGTCCATCGATTTCGATTTTTCGGTTTGGTTAATCAATATTTTTTAGTTAAACATTAAAATTTATAAAATAAAATTATATAAAAAAAATTAAATAAAGTTTAATTCAACTTCAAATGTGTAAAGTAATTTAATATAAAAATTACGAAATAAATATAATTTACTAGCCAAAATTCATGTTCTATAAATTAATAGCTAATATTATAAAAATAGATTTGATATTTATTGAAAATTAATATATTTGATTCTAAGTCAAATAAAATTTTGAATAATATTAAATATTATAACATAAACTCTAAAATATAAGAATATGTAATTAAATGCTATTAAGTAAAATATGAACACCAATATATGATAAAAAAATAACATATATTAAAATTAATTGAATACTATATGTAAATATTACTATATAATTAAAGAGAATGACATAGTATAAATTTAGTTTAAAGTATTATATAAATTTTGTAAGAAAATATAAAAAATTAAGGTATAAAAATAAAATATAATTTAAATATATTTTATGTAAATTTTATAGAAAAAATATATATATATATATATATATATATATATATATATATATATATATATATATATATATATATATATATATATATATATATATATATATATATATATATATATCGATTAACCGTGGACTAATGGTTAACCGATATTTAAAAATCTAAACCATAACTAATAATACATGAAAATAAAATGTAAAACATAAGCTATAAGACTAAACCCATCAAAGGCCCGGTAAAAAGATCTAATATGAAAAGTATAAAGGTCCAATATCAAAAGGCTAAAAGCCTCATAACAAGGGATTACAGTTCGAGACTTTGCTCTATAAATACGATAAAGTCTTTCATAATAGAGAGATTGGTCTCTCTCTAACTTTCTCTTTATATATCGATAGCTAACTTGAGCGTCGGACCATTAACTCTCAGTCCAATCGGGCTAGTCTCATTTTTGTAAGTTATTGAAGCCTCTCTTTCAGCCCAAATACCATGCCTTTGGTTCATATGAACCCAGCCATTTCGTCCCCGTTGATCTCTCTTTACTTTAAGAAAATTTGATGTATTATCATTTGGTGTTTTCGTTGAGAGACGACGCCGGAGCTACGTTTTTCAGCCTAAACATGAAGAGAAGGGACCTTCGCTCCATGGTTGCTTCTTGAAGAAGTTTCCAACTTCAAGCCCTAAATCTACTTTTGCTCTTCTATAAATCAATGGAGGAGCTCAAGCTAAATGCGAGAAGAACTTTTAGAAGAACATGGTTAAAGATTCACAAAATTAACTAGTGTCATCGTGGGTAAAAATTAGAGCTCTTCAAGTTCTGTACCCACCCAACCTTCTGTTCTTTCTTCATTTGGATTGACTCTTCATGTTTATTAAAATAAAAAAAGAGTAGAAAACCCCCCCTTCATTTTTCATTGCACATCGCATGTTTTGAGACTTAAAGAGGGGAAATCAATCTGCCGTTAGGCGTCACCCACAGTCGTAAGGCAACCATCAGTGCCACTCACACAGCCACAATAGAGCCTATCCCTAAGAAAAGAAAGACATCTTGCTCTCTTTGCTACCCTTTTATGGAGACTTCCACCTGCAACAAATCACAGATTTATCTTCCCTGCAATCATTATAGTCGATCCTACTCTAATTCATTTTAGTACCACAAATAACACGTTGATCTTCTTTCGGTCCCTTCTGTCAACAAAAAATAAAAGCAGGAAAAATTTACTTTTATTAAAAAGTAAAAGATCAAAAGGCAAAATCTTCAGCTGGGTCGAATAAGCAGTTGGGTTTGATCACAGAATCGACCCTACTAGAATCGATGCCTTTGGAAATCAGTGAGCAGCTAGTGATAAAGAGCCCAGCATCGCAAAATTTCCAGAGCATGGTGAGGAAGAAGAAAATTGAAAGCTAAGTAATACTTATTTTTTGATTATATTTAATGATACTATTAAATCTTTACTGTTAATAGCATGAAACAGAGGAGAGAAGAAATTCACAAGCCTATATTATCATCAATCCTTTCTATTTGTTTGCTTTGGTTTATTGATTTTGTCGATTTAGAATTCTTGTCCATGGGAAAATATGCAGTTGCTATTTTGTCTTCTCTTTACAGCCGATTCTTACTCCTATAGAACCACATATTATGACTGAAAATTTTCTTATAATTAAGAGTCATGCTCTATTTGAAATCATAAGATGCATGATTATGCATAAAATTTGATTTATTATCCAATATTAGCAAACCATGGGTATCATAATTTCTTGTTGCTGAATGATAGCTGAAGGTAAACCTAAGCTCCCCTTCCACATGGGATTACAAACCCTATGTGCAATTCTATACTCAATAAGAACTGCCTTGAATTCGTTGACAGCCTGACAGTTATAAATAGGCATATCATATTTGTGCTTGAAAATTGGCACAAGTCAAATTCAACAAAATCTATTAAAGCATATACCTTGTTGAATATAGTTTCTATATAGTAAAATTGATGTTTATAGAATGTCATTGCATCTTTAAAAAAGTGCAAGAAATATTATAGATTAAACATGTTTTAATACTCTCATTTGTAAGTTCATTGTTCAAACGGCGGGCTCTTAAAGGCCCATACGGTCCCATGGGAGCTCAGCTTCTCTTCGAGGATTATCCCTATGATGGAAATGGACTTGAAATATGGATAATGATTTTCTACAAACTTTTGCTATCTTTGACCCATATGACTGGAAATCATTATTGGGAGTGCTTAGAAGGCGATCCAAGAGAGTCTATAAATCATCCTTCCCTTACATTTTTGATAATGGTGATTTATATGATGTTTTTAGTTTGTTTTTAGGTATTTAATTGAGTTAATTTTGTGTTAATTAGGTTGAATTTGAGTTTAATCGGTTAATTTTATATTTTTAGAGTTAATTGTAAGTTTTGGTATTTTCAGGATTATTTTGCTAGAAAAAGGATTTAATTGCAAAAAGTAGGGAAGATTTGGGCCAAAACTGTGAATTTAGGAAATTCTTGCAAGAAATTAGACGTGAAGTCCAGTAGACTCATGATTGGTCGTGTGTTTTATGCCTTGGAGAATTGCTTGGCCGTGCATGAATGTTTTCCTCCTTAATTGGCCATGTATTTCCTTATGTGTGAAGCTTAAGTGGTCGTGTATATCAAGCAAGGGAAGATAAGTGGCTGTGTACTTCATTAAGAGAAGATACACGGCAGTGCATCCATCAAAGAAGAATTTTAAGTGGCCACGTGTTATTTATTCCTATATAATGAAGGATTTTCAGACTTCCCAATTAAGAAGAGTTTTCTTCCTATTTTAATTCTGGAGGTTTAGAAGGATTCTACCACTATTTTTGCCTATAAAAAGAAGTCTGAAGTACCAAAGAAATCATCAATTAGGGAATCATCAAAAACTAGTAGAGTTCATTAGTTTTAGGTTTTTAAGTAGTTTTTCTGTTTTTATTCAATATTTTCCTTTTCAACTTTGTTTAGGTTTTTTTAATGTTATTTTAGTTTTTAATTATGTTTAGGAAGTAGTTTTTCTTCTTTTGTTAATGGATTCTTGAAATATTATATTTTCATTGTTATGACTTTGTTTTGAGCTTAATTTCAATATTAGTTGATTATTTCTTGGTTTTAATCATATTCTTATCTTTGATTGTGTTGAGATTGATTGTTGGTTTATTGAATAAATAACTAAAAATTGGTTTAGACATTATCATTAATTTGCATGTTCTTAGATTAACTCTTTAATATTTATGCATGATTACTATTTGAAATATGAGATAATTATGTGTTAATTTTATTGATTAACACTAAGAGATGAGGAACTAAGAATAAATTGGAATTGAATTACTTGCGAAAGAGTTCAATGAATATTTAGGAAGTTAAAACTAGATTTTTATGCTGAGTATTAGATTTTTCTATGAGTTTAATACTAAGAATGATATACTTGAATAAAGATATCTGGTTTTATTACTAGTTTTTCCATAATCACTGGTGTTTTTATTGAATTTAAGTCATTACAATGAAAGTTAAGGTGGATAGTTCCTTTAACAAGAGAATTTCAGTTATTTTTTCATTTTTAATTCATGTTAGTTTAATTTTAATTTTTGTTTTGTTTCATTATTTATTTAGTTTAATTTTTGCTTTTAAATCAAAAATATTTGGAAAACAATCTCATATTGATTTAATTCATACATAGATATTATCCTTAACAATTCATGTTCCCTTGGATATGATATTTGAGATCTTAATCTATATTTTTCTGTATTACTAGATGATCTAGTACACTTACTAGACACCGGTCAATTATCTTATGAAATTTTGTAAGGAGATCCAGAAAAGTAAGCCCGCCAGTTGGGTCTGGTTGAAGTATATTCTAAAAGCAAGTGGTGCGTACAACCTACACATAGCAAAATTTCCAGCAACTGAAGAATAACTTTGGCCAGATCTAGGAGGAGATGATATCGTGGTTTACGACTTTTAAGGGATGACCATTTCTAGGAGGAGATGATATCGTGAGCTACCGCTCATCTAGCTTCCTTGACAAACAAAAATATGAGATAAGGAAGGGAAGAGAAAGAATGTCAGAGCAGTGAAAGTGAGACTACATAGGCCTAAGAGGTAGTGATGCATCAGTTTATATAGTACACACAATCAATCAAATTCTTGCAATAGTTCTTTAGAGGTATTCTATGTATATGGCCATCGACAATCTGTTTGGAAACCAGTTCTTAAAAAATGCTATTTCTCTACAAAACATTTAGCAGGTGCTACAAAGGTCGAAAAGAGTTTCATACTACTTTGGGGAGTCAGTTCCTTGTAGATTCTCCACTACACTTTCCAACAACTTTAGTAGCAAGCTTGAAAATGCATAAGTTTTAGGTTGAGAGCCATAAAACTTTGAAGAATACTCCAGTAATAATGATTTATCTCTATGACTTCATGGCATCTCTAGCATCAGGTATGACACCACACCACTTTGGGGAAATCTGCATGCTATTTCATTTTTATACTGCAATATTCCTCCACCTTTTGAAATGTTATATGATTATACTCTATTGATTAACATCTCTAACATTAAATGAGTAGTGGTCACTTTTCATTAGTGGCATCACCATGAGTCTGCATGTTTGGAATTCAAACATATGCATATATCTGTAAAAGTAATTTAACTACCTCCATCAAATTATCTTGATCAAAAGATTGATGAAGCGTGTAATTATTCCGATTGAAAGATCGATAAAGCGTGTAATTATCCTGATCAAAAGATCGATGAAGCATGTAATTATCCCAATTAAAAGATCGATTAACAATCATCCCAATTGAAAGATCGATAAACAGTTATCCCAATCGAAAGATCAATGATCAGTTATCCCGATCGAAAGATTGATGTCCAATTATCCCAAATGAAAGATCAATGAATAATTATCTCGATCAAAAGATCGATGACCAATTATCTCGATTGAAAGATCGATGAACAATTATCCAGATCAAAAGATCGATGATCAATTATCCTGATTGATGTATTTATTCAAGTCCTAAAGACTGATTTTATTTAATTCCGATCGATAATTTATCCCGATCAATGTATTTATTCTAGTCCTAAAGACTGATGATTTTAATTTTGATTGACGACTTATCTTGATCGATGTATTTATTCAAATCCCAAAGACTTATGATTTTAACTCCAATTGATGACTTATCCTGATCGATGTATTTATTTTAGTTTTAAAGATTGATGATTTATTAATTTTGATCGATGACTTATCCTTATTGATATGCCCATTCCAATCTTTTAGAATGACTACTTATCTCGATCGATGTTATTTTCGATCGATGCATTCATTCCAACAAAACAAGCCATAACTCCTGATTTTCAAGAAATCAATCGAGCCATAAAAGATGGACCAAAAAATGATTCCTTAAAAAATAGAATTACAAGGCCTAGAACATTAAGAGGCCTAAATGAGGAAGGCCTAGGTAAGCCTCCAAAGAGCCAACTGATTAGACATGAGAAACGAGGCTATCAGATCCGATGGAACTTCTCTCAGGGAAGCAAATTGTCAAAAACCAGGAGCTCAAAATAGGAGAGAAAAGAAATACTACATTGAAAAATCTATTAGACAACAAAAGTAACTTAAAAGCAAGTTAGTAAAAAAAATAATAATTTACATTTATAAAATTATTTGCAGGATTAAATTTCAAAATCCTCAATCGATATACATCTTGATCAAAGGAGTCTAAATTCCTCGATTGATGAACATCCGATTGAGGCTATTAAAATTCCAATCTCTGGACTGATGCTTAGCTCTCATGATCGATGTATATTTCGATCAAATTAAATTTCTCGATCGACTCCTTTAATTGGTGACCTACTTTACCAATTAACGATTGACCTAATTAAATTTCATTCTTAATAAATTAAGGGAATCCATCATCGACCACAAAATGATTTATTGACCGCCATAAAAAAATAAAAATCTTGACCTTCGATCTCTATTAAGAATGATCGAACTTCTAGGAGGGGGACAAATGATAATACATAAAAATAAAATGTAAAACATAAGCTATAAGACTAAAACCATCAAAGGTCTGCTAGAAAGGCCCAATATCAAAAGGATAAAAGTCCAATATCAAAAGGCCCAAAGCCTCATAACAAGATACTACAGTTTGAGACTTTGCTCTATAAATACGGTAAAGTTTTTCATAATAGAGAGATTGGTCTCTCTTTAACTCCCTCTCTTTCTATATTTCTCTCTATATTCCGATAGCTAACTTAAGCATCAGAGCACTAATGCCCGATCTAATTGGGCTAGTCTCATTTTTGTAGGTTATCGACACCTATCCTTTGGCCTAAATACCATACCTTTGGTTTAGGTGAACCCAACCCTTTTCGTCGCTGTTGATCTCTTTTACTTTAAGAAAATTTGATGTATTATCAATAACCGTTAATCAAAAATCTAAAAATTAAAAACTATAATCAAATTTATCAGATCAGTTAACCGTAATAATCGATTTGATTTCGGATTGATTATACGGCTAACCATATTTTTATTTTTTTTGCTCACCCTTACCTCTAATTCAATCTAACTAAACCTAACATGAGTAATTTAAAAAATACAGGTACTAATGTCAACTTTTAAAGTAAATGGACCTAATGTAAAAAATGTACATGTCATACAAGATTTTTTTTTATGTTTTACTAATTTTTAAAGTTTTTTTAAATTGATCTCATGTGAAATTAACAAATAGTGCTTTTAAATTCATCCAATTCAATTTAAATTAAACTTAATATAAATGATTTGAAAAGTATAGAAATCTAATGTAAAAAATGTTAAAGTTTATGAATTCCATGACAAGTTTTTCCAAAAGAAATAAGAAAAAAAGTTAATATTTTCATTAAGAATTGTGCACTTCGTGATGCCTTGCTAATCCTTTTTGGACTTGTACAATAGGGAGTTTGCGGTTGATTCTCTTTATTTTCTATGTAACCTATTGGAAAATATTTCCTATATTCTCTTTGGCTATCTTTTCGTAAAAAAAGTTTGGAGTTGTTAATGTGCCATATGCTAATGGAACTATGCATGCCATTCTTTGAGGAAGTGTGCAAGATTTTGTACAATTGTGGAATGTTCAAAATAAATTTGGTTTGATTAATATTCCACCCCGTCACATTTTTATTGATAATGCATTATATTTTCTTAGTGTATGGAGGGCTACCAAATCAGTTTTAAATAGCATTTCTTGCCCATGGCTAGCAATGCTATAAGTTATTCTTTTACTAGTTCTAGTGTGGGAGTGAAGTGGAGGTGTAATATTGATGCTGCAATTTTTTTGGTGCAGGGGAGGAGTGGTCGTGGTGCAATATTTCGAAACGTAGATGGACAATTTCTTCTTGCTTTTTTAGGTTATTGGTCAGGAGTATTTCTTCACGGGTTGCAAAAGCTCTAGCCTTTCATATAGTTCTCTTTTGTATTGAAGGTTATCCACCAACTAATGGCAATATTTTTATTGATGCCCAAAAACTCACATATGCAGTTTCCAATTGTTTAGATGATTTTTTCCATTTTGGTATAGTTAATTCTGATTGTAAAATTATTTTTACTAGTAGATCAGATATTGAGGTTTTTTGGATTAGTAAGACTACTAATTTTGAGAATCATAAGTTATCTAAAATTTTTTTAATATATGATTTTATTAGGTTCTAAGATATTATTCCCCATTGGTTTTTATCTCTCTCTTAATATCTGTCATGCATTTAAAAAAATTCTTTAAGAATCAATAAATTCAAATTTTTAAGTAATTACGAACTTTAAATTTTTTTCATTAGATTTCCATATTTTTAAAAAGTGACGTTAGACTCCTGCACTTTTCGAATCACTCATGTTAGATCCAATTTAGATGGTATTGATAAAATTAAAATGCAAGTTGCATTAATTTCACGTAAGATCAACTTAAAATGACCAATTGAAACACTAAAATATAAAAAAATAAAGAAAATGTTAACTCACCATTGCATGTCTAAAATAATTGTATATTTTTAATTTTTTAATATTTTAATAGGTCTCACTGTTATTTGAAATTAACTTTACATGATATTGACAGATTGTGTATTTTAATTTCGCCAATTCCGTTTAAATTAAATATGACGTGAGTGATTTAAAAAGTATATTAATCTAATGTCAAATTTTAAAAATATAAAAATTCTATATAAAAAATGTTAAAGTTTATAGAGCCCAAAATGCATTTTCATTTTTTAATTATCATGGATAAACTATTTGGAAATTTTAAAAATTGAAGTGTTTTATAATGCAATAATCAATAAACTAAATACTATTAAATTTAGAGTTTATAATTTTTTTAATGACTAAAATTATACATAATTTATGAAAAAAAAATACAGAATATATCAACAATTACTAAATTTTAATTTCATATTACATAGTGATAGGAGAGGGAGATCCTGAATAGAAAAGAAGGAGAAGCCGATATGCTTTTGACAGTTAATTTCGATCGAATTGAGGAGTAGGAGCCCTGCAAAAGGTGTTTGCCCAGTTGTACTGGATGTTAGCACTCCGATACTTAAGTTGACAATTGATAAAAAAGCTATTAAAGAGAGAATATGGATATAAATTAGAGAGAGACAATGTGTGAGTTTATAGAATGAACTTGCTATTTATAAAGCTAGAAAAGCTAAATAACGTTCTGAATAGTACGCCTACTTTGAAGTAGGTATGGCCTATCGTAGGGGTAATGATGATTAGATAAAGGCATATATTAGACAACCTTATCATTGCAAGGATGGGTCACATCTAATCGGACGATCTCATTTTTCAAGTTTCCGCCATTGACTGGAGAGACTTAGACCTTCGTGGACCTTTTAAATATGGGCTTCTAATTTCCTTTAATGGTTTGTACCATATTTGATTGTTAGAGTATTATCATTTATCCCCTTTTGAGTAGTTTGATCGTTCTTAAGAGATATCAAAGGTTAGGGTTTCAATATTTTCTTGACGATTATTCAACCATTTTATGATCAGTGATGCGAAGAATGAAGTCCTTAGTTTTTGAGACTAAAATTTGATTTCATTAGTTAAAGGACTGGGATTAACCACATCGAGCATTAATCAAGAGAATGAAACATTTATCTGAAGATTAGAATTTTAATTACTTCGATCGAAAAAATGGGATGTCAATCGAAAGATTGGAATTTTAATTAATTCGATTATGAAAGTGAGTCATCGGTCAAGAGACTAGGATTGCAATTACATTGATCGGGATGTATGTCGATCGAAAAAATAGAGATGAGAATTTTATTTACATCGATCATTGATCGGCAAAATGAGATATCAGTCTAGAGATTGAAATTAATTACTTCGATCGGGATGTACTTCAATAAAAAAAGCGATATCTTCTTGTAAACATTTTTTTTTTGTAAATATGAACTATTTCAAAGTTTGTTTTTCTAACCTATTTATTTGATACTTTTTGGTTGCTTTTGTTATTCGAGAGATTTTTCGAGGTCATGTGCCCTTTTTCTCTTTTAGCTTAGGCTTCTGGTGTTCAACCATTTTGCTTTCCTGTTACATTTTTCAATTTTTACTAGTTAATTATATTCGTTACAAAATGGAAGACAAAGTTACTTGAGAGTGTTGTCGATCATTGTTGACCTTGATTATCCATTCACTGATGATTGATATTCTGATCATCGCCTCTTTCCCCCCGTTACTTTGAAAATACTTCTTTGGAAAGGGTGCCTTTTTAAAATGTCATTGCTTCATCTTCTACGCTTTTATTGTGTCTTTTATTCCTTTCCACAATTAGTTTTCCAGGAATGGAAATCACTATAAAAGGGGGTAGTTTTTCTTCTTCTCTTTGCATCTTTTTCTAAAGCTTTTCCCCTATGATACCACTTGATTGCTCCTTAATTTCTCATATTTTTCCTTTCCATTTTAGGAAGACAAAAGGATCACTAGGCCTTTTCTTAGAAATATATGACTCGCGATAGCTGGTTGTGTGATCTCCTATATATGTTGCTGCTTCCTTCTCTCAACCTTGGACTTTTTTTTTTAATCATGGTAAATGATACATATATGTAATTTCTTTTCCATTTTCCTGATGATGACCTGACGAAAGAGGGTTTGCTTAAATGAGAGGTGGTCTTGTTGTAGCAGAGTTTTCGAATTCTTTACTGTTGTTATTTTGTTTTTTTTTTCGAGTGAAAAAAGCTTTGTATTCAATGTACTCTGTATTGACTTTAAGAGTTTCAATGAACTTCATCTTTTGCATGATTTTTTGTTTTGCTCTTATTTTGCTCTTGCTTACTCTTTTACGATATATTGTTAAAAACTAAAAATGAGGAAAGAGATACTACAATTGAGTGGCATTTTAACTTATCTTATGAGAGCATCATTTCATAAATTTGTTCTGATAGGAATAATATTGCTGCAGTTTTGAGAAAATTCTAGGGATAGCTAGGGTTCGTCAATTTCGATTAGGATTAATGCCTTTGAGTTGCTTGTTTTGGTTGGAAAATAGGGATTTTCTTGACCGTTCATCCTGTAATAATTGCCTTGTAAATCCCGATCATTTCTTTCTCAAATCGTTGTATTTGACCATGTCTCTTGGAAAATGGCATTTATTAATTGCTTTTTTATTGCTATGGTTTTTAAGCTTTAATTACAACTATTTATTCTTTTTAAATCCTCATTTATTAGGATTTGTCACGTGTGCTTTCAGATTCTTATAAATATAATCGCTTCTTTGCATTCTTATCTATCTGCTTCTTTCTTTGCTTTTCTTTCTTGCTTTTCCCATGAAGCCCCTTAATTTCTCTAGCCTTGCCTTGACATCGCCATTTTATGAAGACAAATGAATGGTTAGGTATTTCTCCACCATGGCATCACCTGCTGTAGTAGGTGATGCAACCCTTATCTTCCACTGCTTTTTTCGTTCTCATCTTTTCAAGCGATAGTTAATCTTCTTTTAATTTTTAGGTTCTGATGTGCCATATGTAACACCCTCTATACAATTTCTAAGTCCGTATTATTTATTAATACTTCTGTTACAGTTAATTCATTACTCAATTAAATAAAAATTTGGCAAAATAACGGCTTAAAATTCATGATACCTAAACCCGTAAAATTCAAATTTACACTTCCAATATAATTTCCCCCAACTCCCCCAACTCTAATCAACAACACAACACTTCTATATTTTCATCTCAACATACATATCCACAGTCATTCACATCCACACCTAACTCATATTACATCCATTCACATCATTAATCCAGTTCACAAAATACTTATATTACATGCCATTTACAATAACTTCTCATAAACAGTCATAGTATTAACATATATTTACATAACAAAACCAAAAGGCTTTCTTTTTGTGTACATGCCACATCTAAATCTTTGGGTGATGGTCTTGCAGTACCTGTTCCTGCGTCTAGTCACAATAAACTGCATGCTAAGCAACATAGTCACTTAGTGGTGGATACATTTACATGAAATTTCATTCAATTTATCTTATTCATTTAAATTCATTAGTTCATTATTATTTTAATTAACTTCTCAAAACTAAAGAAATTTCAAATTTATTCCTTAAATACCAAAATTCTCTTTTAATGATTTAAAAATTTTTCTTTCTTATTTAATTTCACTAATTTCTCCGTTCGGGTGAAAATTTTCATTATGCCCCTAAAGTTGATTTTTTCCTAATTTTGGCCAACTTTGACTTTTAGGTTGATTTTTTTTTAATTTAATCAATTTAACTCAAAATTTGACCCGGTTGACTTCCTTTGACTCCAATTTAACTTTAATTATATAAATTACCAGTTAGTCCCAGAAAATTTTCCTTTAGGTGAAAAAATTTCGATTTAGTCCTTATAGCTTTTCTTAGTTAATATTTTACCCTTTTTTCAATTTAACCATTTTAACCATTTTAATCATATTTTTTACCACTAATTGACTGTTTTATCATCGATTTGTCGCATAATTATGTTTTTGCCCTTATTACATACATTTACCTCATTTTTCATTTTCAACTCATTTTTTTTTTCATATTTTTAACATTAATAAAGCCTTAATTATCCGTTTTACACTATTTTATGCAAAATTACTATCTTGCCCCTAGATGTTGATAGTAGAAAAATGATGAATCAGATAAACAGATAAATAAATTCAGTCAATGGGAGTATCCATACTACTTGAAAGTATGCAATTACTCCTGGGAGTGTCCATACCACTAGGGGATATGTGGCTACTCTTGATGCATCAATGGTGAGCCGGCTAACAATATATTCACACTTTTTTTTTCTTTTTTTCATTATAATTGCACTAACATAACATCGCGGGGTAAGTGCCCGTATGGCTAGCCATACTATCCTAGAATCCTAGGTTACCCACCGTACACTTAGGGCATGATTAAATTTTTAAAATTTCACACTTTATATTATTTTTACATAGTTACACACATTAATCACGTCACCTTAATTTTACTATAAATTAATTTCCAGTCATATGAGTTTACTAAATATACATTTCATGTGCATACCCATAACATAATGAAATATAGCTATAACATACCATTATCCTTATATATCTCATTCGGTTACTTGAATAGTTTCTACTCACATAATGTTTTTTCCATCCTTTTTATATCATATATACTTTTACATCCATTTTAAGTATCATTCTAGTATAATATACTCAATTTACATTAAAATTCTTACATTTCATACCCTTTCATCATTATGTTCATTATACATATTCATGTACACATGTCATTTTTCATTTTAATCAATCCTAATACCTTCCTCATGCCTTATAGTGTATAATTACAATCAATTATCTCATTTAGCATTAATTCACTTCACACTAACCCAAAGGAACCATCGGCCATCTAAGGTTCTCACCATGTCATCTTATTTTCTTCACTAATTCAAGTTTATATTAGGTTATTATATCATTATATTAAGTTATATATATTTATTTCATCAATTTACACTATGGTTCATAGTTACATAATGTAAAATTCAAGACAAATTCACTAAAATAAATGAAATTAAATGTAAATTATATCCACTAACCTTATTTTAACTTGCTTTTTACCTATTTTTCTTTCTCGTTCCCTTTTCCTCATTGCCTTTGGCCTTCCCCTCTATTTTCCTCTTTTGGTCGAAAATAGAAGGAAACAAAACATAATTTTAATTCATCAATTCCAGCATTTTAAATGCACTACTATGATTCTCTAGTCCTATTTTATATGTTAGTGCAATATCTCCTTTAATTTTTGCCTAAAATTCATGAAATCACAAAAAGTGCTCCTTAGGATTTTTACCTTAATTCACTAACTTGTTGGTCCCTTCTTGATGCAAACCCTCGTCTAAGTGAAAGAGGATGAAATTTTGAGTGTGAGGTTGTAATTTGGGCTGGAGATGTAAAGAAAGAAAGCTTACAGTGAAGAAAAATGGAAGGGAGAGGGAGAGATGGGGAGGTTCAAATTTTTGAAGAAAAGAGGGAGAAGATGCTGCTATTTTGGAGAGATTTCTAGATGTCTCTAACCTTTATCTGATGGGGTATTTATATGAAAAAAGAAGGGCCAAGATTCACTCATTTACTATTGAATTCAAAGGCTTTAAATTTAGCCACTTGTCACTCATTCATGCACTTGGGCTTATCCTAATGACCTAGGCTCACTCACACTTGATCATGGATCTAAATTAGTGACTTATGTGAAATTTTATGGTCAAATTCTCAGATTTGTCCCTCCAAATGACCAAGTCTCGATTTTGCACCCTAAAATATGAATTTTCGTTCCCGATGTTGGATTAATCTGAAATTATTCCCGAATGTTCCTACATATTCAAGAATATATGGTAAAAAGTTTAGGTCATTATGATATTATTTAGGTATACTTTTAGCTTCGGTGGTCTGTGTAGCTGATCCGAAATTCGAAATTCCAGAATTATTGAAATTACAGTTTTTCAGTTCCCTGGGTGTTCTTACGCTATTTATAACATGTATGTGAAATATGAAGTCCATTGGAGATCTTTAGAGTCCCCAAATATGCGATCAAAGTTCTGGTCAAACCTACACCCACCTGTAAAATTTTTCTTTGTTTGTTCTTTTGGAGGACTATTTAACCTCAATTTCTTCTCAAATTATACCACTACACTCCATTTAACATGTATTTTCATAGTCTACCTTTATCTCACACTGTTTGTCGGATCACCCATCCCCGAGTTTATCTGTCTCGAGCACATTTAACCCTATACTCTTTTCAAATTTTCTATCCTATTCAACCTCAATCACTCTAAAATTTGTCCTAGGGTAATTAATCATGTCCAACAACATGTCATATATTAAAGATGCAAATTTGGGGATGTTACACCATAAGTGGGAGATATTTGCAATAACTTGAAGGTTGAGGAAGAACAACGGTTTAGGATTATGTTTCTTCTCTTTGTAAACTTCGAATGTAACACTTTAGAAAGGGCTTTAATGAATTTCTTCTTTTAGATCTGTCTTTATTTTTGCGTTTGTTGGTTTATGATTTGTAATACATACCGATATGTTTACTCAATCAGAAAAACATAGACCAAGCAAAATTGAGGAATTAATCATATTTGATAAATAAATTTTATTCATTGATCATTTGATCGAGACCAACAAAATTTTCATCAATCTTTTGATCAAGATAATAATAAATTTTATTGATCTTTCGATCGGAATCAATAAAATTTTCATCGATCTTTCGATCGAGATAATAACAAATTTGCTTCTTCATCTAGAATTACCGTTGCGACTTTATTAATCCTATTTTGCAATTTTCCATGATCAGGAATCCACCAATCGAGTATGATCTGCTTTCTTGGTTGATGAAGGGAAGCACTTTTAGGACCTTCTTCACCTTTATTGAATCAGTCCTCTGATTCCTTTTAAGGCTAAATTGGGCTTTATTGTCTAGATGTCTTCATCCATCAGGCGCTATTTTATAGTTTTTCTTGTATTTTGTCAGTTATTTTGATTGGGATTAAATTCTTCGATCGGGAGCACATCGGTCGGTAGGCGTCGACATATCAGTTTTCTGATCTTAATCACTAGAGAGGAGTTTTAAGGGCCTTCTTCAGTGTTTTCCTCAATTATCATCATCCATGAATCCCAGAGACGACTATAAAATCGCATATCATGGATGATGATAATTGATGAAAACACTGGATAGTAAAGTACCAAATGATAAAGCATAAATTTTCATAGTAGGAGAGGGAGATCCTGAATAGGAAAGAAGGAAAAGCTGATGCACTTTTGGGGACGGATTCCGATCGGACTAAGGAGTAGGAGCCCTGCAAAAGGTACTTGCTCGGTTGTACAGGACGTTAGCACTCCGATACTTAAGTTAGCAATTAGGAGAAAATCTCTTATAGAGAGAATATAGATATAAATTAGAGAGAGACAATGTGTGTGAGTTTATAAAATGAATATGCCATTCATAGAGCTAAAAAAGCTGAATAGTATTCTTGAATAGTAAACCTACTTTGAAATAGGTACGACCTATTATAGGGGTAATGGTGATTAGACAGAGGCGTGTGTCAGATAGCCTTGTCATGACAGAGATGGGTTATGTCTGATCGAATGACCTCATTTTCAGTATTTCAACCATCGACTGGAGAGGTTTAGACATTCATGGACCTTCTAAAAATGGACCTCTAATGTGTTTTAATGATTTGGACCTAGTTTGATTTTTAAAGTATTATAAGATAGAGTTGACAAGTTGCACTAGAAAATGATATATAAATTCAACTTAAATTCTTATATACTTACTATTCCTCATTTTTTTCAGTAAATTCATCTAAAATTTTTTTATATAGTGCTATTTATGTTATTTTTTTAGGTATTCTTCTACCCTTTTTAGACAATCGATTTTTTTTAATAGTTCAATAGAGAATTTATCTTATCTAAATTCTAATTTAACAAAATTCAAGCATTCCATGTTCACTTGTTTATTTTAAGTATTTTTTATAATTGGTCAAAAATTTGAGAACTCAAGATCTCGCGATAAATAACTAAAAAGCGAGGGACATAAAAGCATAAAGGTTGAGAAATTGTAAAGGTTCAAATAGTGGGCGCCAGCCACGAGATTTGGGCCAACTAGAATTCAGCTGTCGGGTTATTATTCTATACACACACCAGACCAAACAAATCTCCCACCCCACTCATCGGAGAAGCTTGTGATCATTTTCTGAATATGGTACTTTTTTGCCCTTTTAACCATCATATCAAATGAATCTACAACAGGATCTGACGGTCAATATTAAAAATTCATTATATATATAGACGTATGTTAGTAAAGGCCCCACAGTTCAACCGCTGCCGCCATTGGACCTAGACCCCGGTGATACTCCTCTAAATGCCAATGTGGCTAATATGTGGTTTGTTTAAGGAGACGACACCGTTTTCTTTGTGCAGAACTCCACCGACATATTCTATAGCTGGACCCATTGTGAATGTTGTGAGAGTTTATCATAAAAAAAAGAATAATAATAATTGAAATTTATGGCAATTAAACCAATTATTATTGTTGTGGGTTCACGAAATCATTGTGCTCAATCAATTGAATTTGATGTTATGATTAGCTTCTCCTAAATGAAATTTCTATGTAAATTCAGTGGCGAACCCACATGAGAAGGAAGGGGACAGTTGCCCACCTTTTTTTATTGAATTTTTTATTATATATATATATATATATATATATATATATATATATATATATATATATATATATATATATATATATATATATATATATATATATATATATATATATATATGTATGTCTGTTAAATAGACAGTTTTACTCTCTCAAAATTTTATTTTGATTTCGTTTTTTTTTCAATTTATCTTTTCAAGTTAAACATTACTTATATTTTTACTATCGTCAATTAAAAATCCTAGTTTCGTCATTCTGTAAATTACTCGTTAACCCAATATTCATATCTGAAAACTGTAACTTATATAGATGGTTATAATTTCTCTTTTATAAAAGCTAAATATATGAAAAAGTTACCAAAATTTGTAAATTTATTAATTGATAAGCGTCTCTTATATTCTAATAATATGTTGATTTGAACTAGCAAAATCTCACATCGACTCACACACGCCTTAGGTGCGTAAAATGACATAATTAAAATTTTATTAACATTATATCTCTTTTTTTAATAGATATTTTACCCGTTTGGAAAGATGTTTTATTAAACTAAATTGTAATATCTTATTCATCTTTAAGCATGTGTGAATCAGTCCCAATGTCTAAGTCAGAGTTTGTCCATTCAAATTATATATTACGATATAAAAGGTGTTTATTAGTTAGTATAATTAAAAGTTCAAATGTCAAATTATAATTTCAAATAGTTAAAATGCTAAGTTTAATATATATATATAAAGCTTTTTATAAATAAATTTATGTGCAGAAGTTATTGGAATCAAGGATAGTCGCTTGAATTAGATATAAGGAAATAAATACATTGTATATATATAGAGTATTGTTAATTTAGTTGATTAAATAAAATTTGAATGAAGGAGTATGTGAGCTCACACAAACATTTGAGGGACTCTTTAATTGAGTATAAAGATTAATTAAGCAAACAATAATAGTTTGATGCAGGTGGGATTTGTCCTGTACTGGAGTTTGGAAGTTGGAAGGTTTGTTGGGTGCATGAAGACCCACCATATTAGTTGTTAAGATCGTAGTCAAAAAAATTTTTTAGCACATGGGTCTTATTATGTTTTACTTTTAATTGACATTAATTATTGAAAGTCATTATTAATAAAAGATTTTAGTTCAGTAAATAACCGCTTCATTGAAGCAATTTCATTATTATTTCAAAATATTTAGCGGCAAAATAGTTATTACAATACAATAAAGGAGAGAGAAACTAATTAACTAACTTCTATATCTCTACATCTAAGTAATTTGATTCACTCAGCTAAACTACGATGCATAAATAACTAATGCAGCTAGGGATGACTAGAATCAGACTAGAATATAAAAAAAAATTGAATCGAATTGAATAAATTTTAATTTATTTGATTTGATTTTTTTTAATTTTCAGTTCATTCGAAACCAAATTAAAAATGCAATATATTCGGCTCATTTTGATTTGTAAAATTTAAAAATCAAATAAGTCATTCAAGGTAAATGCAATTTATTTCATATATTCATGTTTTTGTTTTTAGTGTTTGAAAAATATGTAAATAAATTACAAAAATTACTTTTTTCTTGTTTTTGGTTTAAAAAATCTTTTTGATTTCATTACATGGTATTCTTGCTTTTTAGTTAATCTTGTAGGGAGTTAACTTGAAATTTAAGTTTAAATTTTAATCATAACTCTTGAATTGCATTTCAAACCCTATATATATATATATATATATGTTGCATTATTGATTTGAATTTATGTTTGATTAGTGATTATACTCATTATTGTTATTATGCCCGAGACATTATAAAGTCCAAGGCCAAATGGGCAAGAAAGCAGTCCTATAATCAGCCAAGCCAAGTTGTTTGGAAACATCAATCTGATCGGACAACTAACACTCCTTGATGGTGCCCATTCTATCATGTCTCTAACATACACCACCTGCCTGTCTCAATCAGGCACCAATTATACTATTCTACCAAGCTATATACTTGAGTGGCTAAGGTACATATCACCCACCATCCACTATAAATAATGTTATGCTTAAAGGTTCTAGGTAATGCCATTTTGAGACCTTGTCTCTTTATAATTTCTCTCTTTAAAAGCTTGTTAACTTAAGCATTGAAGTGCTTATCTCGATCCGATCAGACACTCTCTCTTTCTTGTAGGTCTCATTTGGCCATTTAATATGACCGAATTATCACTCTTCCATTCAAGCTCTTTCTTTAGATATTTTGAGAAATATCATTTGGTACTTTCGTTGAGAGCAATGGGAGATCCACGTGGACAATCTAGACATTCCAAATCCAGACTTGATGATCACTCTGATGATAACCACAAGAGACCCAAATCTATTGCAAGGGAAGATAATGCAAACAAGACCCCTCTTAGATCCTCTACTCATAGAAATATCTTGAACTCTTTTAATTGGGAGTTCATGGCTCAACCTGAATCCACTCCTATCACTATGAGGGATTTGAAAGCAATCACTAGAGATTTTAGTAGGAGCATAATCACGTCTATCCAGAAAGGTAAAAAACCTGAAACCTTCACCAGAGAATCTAAAGGAGAAGGCAAAATGAGGGATGTTGGGCACTATAGGAGCACATCACTACGAATCAGGCAGCCTATTAAAGAACTCAAGTTTGGTACACAATCTGATGCATATGAAGTTGACAGAATAAGCAAGGGAAAGGGGAAAGTATCATCCATAAATAGGAGTTATTCCTCAAAAAATGATTCAGCTTACACCCCGAAGAGATCCCTTTCACCTTTCAACAATTTAAGAGATAATTTTGGAAACATGTGTACTCCAAAGAAGAGGTTGACGATGAAAATCAAAGAAGATAATGATGATCCAATAGTCGATTAGAATGAGAAGTGGTTCTTACAGCAAATAAAAAAATTTGATCTGGATACCTGAAAAAGCCTCTTTTCGATAGCAACATTATTTCGCTGTTCAGTAAAGAGATTCAAGATGCTGAACTTTCTAGAAGATTCAAAGAGGTCAAAATGGCCAGGTATGTTGGTAAATCTGATCTGAATGCCATGTTTCTGAATATTTGACATAAGTGTAGATGTATTTTGTAACACCCTAATACCCTTTAAGAGTAAATATGGTACCAAACTATCAAACAACATAAGTCTTAAACTCAAATGAATTTTCACTAGATTACATTAATGATAAGTTTTTATTATAAATACAACTTTTGATATATTATTAAATAACAAATATTTTTTTTACCTTTAGTTGGTACATGATAATGGTCATTTATATGATATTTTTAGTATGTTTTTAGGTATTTAATTGAGTTAATTTTGTGTTAATTAGGTTAGATTTGAGTTTAATTGGTTAATTTTGTGCTTTTGGAGTTAATTGTAAATTTTGGTGTTTTTTCAGGGTTAATTTGCAAGAAAAAGGACTTAATTGCAAAAAAGGCAAAGATTAGGACCAAAACTGCAAATATGGAAAATTTATGCGAGAAAGTGAGCGTTAAGTCCAGAACCTTTACACATGGCCATGTGAAGGAGTGAAGATTGAAGACCCGTGGCCACTTGAAGGAGTAAAGATTGAAGACCCATGGCCACGTGAAAGAGCAAATAAAGAAACCAAAGGAAACACGTGACCATGTGTGACACAAGGCATAGTCCACACGTGATCACGTGTGAGGAAGAACAATAGGACACGTGACCATGTGTAGAAATATACTAGGAGACACGTGGCCACGTGTAAGCTCTCCCATGCAACGAAGGATTTGCAATTTTTTCCAATTCAAGAAGGATTCTCTTCCTACTCTAATTTGGAAAGTTTGGAAGGCTTCTACAACATCTTTTGCCTATAAATAGACAACTCTAACACCAAAGAAGAGGATGAATTAGGGATTAGAAGGGATTAACTGCTTTAGTTTTAGTTTTACTTGTTTTTTTCTAGTTTTTCTATTTATATTTTTCTTTTCAACTTTGTTTTAGTTTTTAACTATGTTTAGGAAGTAGTTTTTCTTCTTTTGCTAATGGATCCTTGAAATCTTATATTTTCATTGTTATGACTTTATTTTGAGCTTAATTTTCAATATCGGTTGATTATTTCTTGGTTTTAAGCATATTCTTATCTTTGATTATGTTGAGATTGATTGTTGGTTTATTGAATAAATAACTAAAAATTGGTTTTGACATAGTTAATGATTTGCATGTTCTTAGATTGATTCTTTAATATTTATGCATGATTATTATCCGAAATATGAGATAATTATGTGTGAATTCTATTGGTTAATACTAAGAGAGGAAGAACTAAGAATAGGTGAAAGTTAAATCTCTTGAAAAAGGCTTTAATAGACATCTAGGAGGATTAATTCAGACTTTTATGCTATGTGTTGAATTGTTCTGAATAAGGAAATTTTAATGCTTGGAATGATAATCTTGAGTAAAGTTATCTGGTTTTATTTATCTGAATTCTTCATAATCACTGGTGTTTCTATTGAATTTAAGTCATTACAATGAAAGTTAAGGTGGATAGTTTCTTTAGCAAGAGAATTCCAATTATTGTTTTGTTTTTTTAATTCATGTTAGTTTAATTTTAGTTTTTGTTTAATTGTTTATTTTGTTTAATTTTTGCTTTTAAATCAAAAATATTTGGGAAACAATCTCGGATTAATTTAATTCATACATAGATATTATTCTTAGCAATCCATGTTCCCTTGGGTATGATATTTGGGATTTTAATCTATATTTTCCTATATTACTAGCCGATCTAGTACACTTGCTAGACACCGGTCAGTACACATTCATCTATGACTACTCTTTACATAAAAGTTCCTATATTTACGTCTTCTTGGAACTCTTCATGGACTTCACAATCTTTCTTTATAGCTCACCTTCAATTTTTACCTACTCAAGACACAATTCAAATACTAAGTCACATAAAAAATATGTTACCAAATGCAATCCAATATTTACATAACTTAACATGCACTACGAGTTATTATTAGACTAAAAATACCTTGTTTACTAACTAATATTAATTCTTCTCTCCCATGACTTATCAACATTTACTTTTACAAACTTTTATACAACTATATTCATTGACACTTGAATATTATAATCAATTCGCCTAACATTTGGTTCGAACTTGAAATTTACACCCCTTATGTATCCCAAAAGCGAAAATCAAAATCATGTAGTTCTAAACATATAACTTATACTTTGCATTTAACTAACATGTGACATATAAACTATACACATCATATCTCATCCATCACACATACATATGGCATTACCATCATTACATACTCAATTTCATATATACATTAACTATATTACATATACATTAGCTATACATAACTATTAATTTTAACAACAATATTTATTAATAAGTTAATAATCTCCTAAATCATACTCATCTCTCAATTAAATCATAATCACTTTTGTAGCCTGAACTCGGTATAAGAATGGACAATTGGGAACACAAGATATCATATAGGTATCAAATTACTAGACACCATTATAGTGTCAATACTAGATATCGGACGTATAAAATCACTAGACACTGTTAAGGTGCCAACACTAGATATTCGAAAGCATCAAATTACTAGACATCATTAAGGTGCCAATACTATATACTCGAATGCATCAAATTACTAGACACCGTTAAGATGTCAACACTAGATACCCGAAGGCATCAAATCATTAGATACCATTAAGGTGCCAACACTAGATACCTGAAGGTATCAGTTCACTATCCCATATATATCCACATCTATAACTGATTTCGGCCTAAGAATAAAAGTTTCTCTTACTAAATTATTTCAATACAATAATCACTTATGCATGCACTATACACTTCATTCATATAATCAATTTTGCCAATTACACTTCATTTTAACTACATATCAAAAAACACACTCTTGACCACTAATTAGCTTAACATATAATGCATTCATATTACAATAATCATTATTTTAATATGTAATATGTATAACATATAACAATATCAATATATCACTATTCTTATAATACTTATTTTCAATTATACCTAAACATTCAAAATACGATTCAATAATATATTCATTAAGGTAATAATATAATAAAAATCATGCATGCATTCATTATTCACTTACATGCCTTTGTTACAATCTTTACTTTAATTTTCACTCATTTGTTTATGAGTTATTATGTCATATGTTGTGCAAAAATATGTGTTTGTAATGTTTGGTGAACATCCAAGGATGCTCGATTCAAGTTCAGGGACATTTAGAAATATAAAATTCAATAGAACAGGCAGTACCTGGCTGGATTAAACTTCAGTCCAATTTGGTGGGCATGATTCTGATCGATCAACCCGACTAGATTGCTTGCAATCCAGCCAGGTTGACAAAAATAGCAAGTTTTCCTAAAAAATAGTTTATTGGGCTCAATTTTCATAGATGTTTTTACCAAATAAAAATGGTTTTTATGCAAAAATTTCTTCTAATAAAATGTCACATTATGTCTTTAGTTTTTAAAGAATAAAAAATCAAGTCATTTGGATATTTGTAAGATATCACTAAAAGAACCTAAAGCACTCTATTTGATAAGTTCACTACCATCAGTTTATTTCAAGCCAATTTCCATTAGTCTTAAAGAAAAAATCAAAATTTGACCTCTTCATACAAAATTGAGGTCTAGATGTATATTTTAATTTTCTTTTAGAATCACTTCAATTGGTGTTATCTAACTTTAACAATAAATATAAAACTATCGACAGGTCACTTAGATCCTACATTAGATTTTCACCCTAATATTCTTTTCTCTATATCTTCCTCTCTTATGCACATTTTCACCTTAAAATTCATCCAGATATCACTTAGAAATTCAAGAATACACTTTACCAATTAAAATAATCATATACAAAAAGGAACAAATACTATTATACCTTTTGAAGAATAGCTAGCTTTTTCTTGCCCTTTTATTTGGCGCCATTTGTTTACTTGAATTCTACTAATTTCCTTCTTTTTGCTTAATCTTCTTTAGGAATATGTTTTAGAGTGATTTTTTAGAGATAATTGAGGTGAGGAAATTTGTATTTTGGCTTTAGGAATGGCCAGCCAACTCTTTTCCCTCTCTTATCTTTTTATTGCCTTTTATTTTCTTATTTCTTTTAGAATAATCATGTGCCAAATTCCTATTGGTTAAACTTTTTAATCCTTGGTTAATTGCCATTTCATCCTTCTTTAACTTTTTAATCACCATTTCTCTTAAATTCTCACTTCATTTATCAATTTAATCCCTAACCATTGCATAGAAGTCCCCATTTGCATAATTACTAAATGCCCTCAATCAATACTAAAATTTTGGTTACATCCCTAATAACCATTTGTGCTTTTGTACACTAAAGCTCACTCTTGCTAATTACATATTTAATCATACTTTAATCATACTAGGGTACACTTTGAAGCCTCATATATTTCTATAATGAATAAATTTTTTTATCAAGTATTTCCCACGACATTAGTAGGTGATGCTTTGGATTGGTTTCATGATTTTCCTTCGAAATCGATTCACTATTTTAGGCAACTTCGTGATCTAAGCTAAATTGGCATATTCCAAAGTTTATCCTCTGAAATTAAGAAATTAGACCTTAATATTGCTACAAATGCTCTAGCATAGAGCATAACTAGTGTCCAGCTATTCGAATCCATCACCACTCACCCCTCAATAGATTTTGCTGACTTAATGGATAGGGTCAACCACTATATATAACTAGATGATGCTATGAGAGCTAGGGATAGATAAACATGATGGTGGAGAAAATTGAACCCTATAGATGGGGAGATACAAAGAAAAAAAATCCTAAAAGAGCTGGGCTCTAAAGGAATAGGGAATGAGGAGAGAATTTAAGCATGATAGGACTAATTACCAAGAACCTACAATTCACTTAATTTTTTCCCTGCCAAGGTCCTAATATGGATTAAAAAAGCATAAAAAAGTGAATTGGCTGAATAAAATATATGATCCGATGGTCCACTATAAAGATAAAAGCAAATACTATGAATTCCACAGAAACATCGACCACACCACCAATGATTGTAATGCTTTAAAATAAGAAATCAAAAGACTCATTCAGAGAGGATCTTTGAAAAAATTTATGGCCTTAACACTAAGAGATCCATGAAAACCACCACCTTAAGATAAAGATAGATAAGATTTTGATGAGAATGAGAAAGGAAGAAAGCCTAAAGATGCCAGCCAGTAGAGACAAAGATTGGGGATCATCAATATAATTACTGGGGGCTCATCAAACGGGGAAGATTTTTCAAAAAGGAAGAAAGGCAAAGGTGTGTACTTCTAAGAAAAATTCAAAAAGCTACCACCAGTTTTTATTTTCTCAGAAGATGCTGAAGATTTAAAATTTCCTTATGAAGATGCCCTAATGGTGCAGACTATAATAAAAAATTTCCTCATGAAAAGAATTCTTATGGATAATAGGAGCACGATGAATGTACTCACCTTAAAAGCTTACAAAAAGATAAGTTTTAATTTAGTTATTTTATGTTTAAATATTTTAACTTTATGTTTTAAAGTCTAAATGTGAATTTTGGTATCTTATAGGGCTAATTTGAAAAAATAAAGAAGTTTAATGAAGAAAGGAGGAAAAATGAAGTAAGAAGGCAAGAGAAGAAGAGAATTTCGGCCAAAAGTGAAGCATCACTCGGCTAAGTGAGCTGGTCACTCGGCTGAGTGACCAATCCACTCTCCTGAGTGATGTTTTCACTCACCCAAGGCTAAATTAACACTCACCCAAGTCTGTCTCCTCTTTTTCTCGCAACGCGTCACTCTTCTGAGTGGTTTTCATCACTCTCCTGAGTGACAATAAGAAAAAAATGAAAAAAAAACTTCCTAGATAAAGAGGTAAAAGTTAAATACTATTAAGTTTAGGAAGTTTTCAAGAGCTATAACTTATTATTTGAAACCTAAAAAAGGAGGTTCAAGGCATCAAAACAAGGGAGAGGCAATTATATACAAATTTTACTTAGTTTTTAATTTATTTTTCTTTAGTTAATTTTTTATAGTAGTTTTTAGATTAATTTTATTACTTTCTTAGTTTGCAATTCTTTTTATTTTATTTGTTCTTCTTACTTTAATTGTTTTTTTTATTTTCATCATGTTTAGTAAATAGTTTTTCTTCTTTTGCTATGGAAAACTTGAACCCTTATATTTTCATTGTAATGACTTTAGTTTAAGCTTAATT
The DNA here is from genome assembly GCA_037975025.1 of Excoecaria agallocha. NCBI lineage: Eukaryota > Viridiplantae > Streptophyta > Magnoliopsida > Malpighiales > Euphorbiaceae > Excoecaria > Excoecaria agallocha. Next base: position 73,698,918 of record CM075807.1, read on the forward strand.
TTAATGCAAGTTTGATTATTTCTTAGTTTTGAGTAACTTTTTATCTTTGGTTGTTATTGAATTAATGATTGACTTATTTTAATTAATGGTTAATGATTAATTTAAGAATAATCCATCATATGCATGTTCTTGGGTTGGTTTATTAGTATTGATGTATAATTATATTCTAAGTTAGGTGTAATTGTGTGTTGGTAAGAGTGAATTACCACCAGGAAAAGTTGAAACTAAGAATAGGTTGAAGTTAAGTTTGCTTGCAAAAGTGTTTAATGTATATTTAGGAGTTTAAAATTTGATCTTTATACTAAGTGTTGAATTATTCCTAACAAAAATATTTAATTGTTAGAATGATAGTCTTGCATAAGATATCTGGCTTTATTTATCTTTTTTTTTCATAATCGCTTGTGTTACTTTTGTTATTAAGCCATTGTAATGAAAGTTAAGGTGGATAGTTCCTTTAGCAAGAAAGTTTCAAATGTGTAAATTATAAACTTTCAAAATGCACTCTTATATTTGCTTTTATAGTTGAACTATATGATGCATTACTGCATCAATGTCATCAGCTCGAATCCTTCTACTTATTTTGATGTTGCAAACTTTTCGTACACTTGTTTTAGTCTTTGCAATGCCATCAGGAGTACATGAAATCATAGATGTCTTTATCATCACCATTTCTACTATACATAACAGAAATTAATAGGTTAATACCCATATGTACTAAACTTATATGATTAAAACTCATTTCAATAAAAAAATAAGGATAATTTCGCAAAAAATTTACAAATATTATTTTATATTTTTCAAAGGTAGAAAATAATTTTTCTACAAAATATTATGTTTGAAATAAATATATTTTCCGATCTTAAAAATTTGTTAAAATATACCAAAAAATTGGAAAATTGGAAAATTTAATTTAAAAAAATTTGAGTTACTTTCGTGGCTGAAAGAGCCCTCACGTGCCCCCACGCATCAGCAAAGGAGGTGTTCACATGGCCATGCATGAACACGCATTATCACAAGCTGGTTAAAGGTTCCTGCCATAGGGTGTGACCCAATAGGATCAAGTGTCACCACATCAAACTCGGCCTGACACTTGATAGTATGTAATTGGTCTATATGGTGCCTATTTATCATTAAGGTGGGCCTACATGTGCCACATGACAGACCTTGATTCGGCCACATTTCTAACAAGGACATATGTTCATAGCATGTGGCACCACCTCAGTGGTCCATGTATCAGAATGACACATCATCTTAACATGTGATGTTAACATGTGGCATCACTAAAGTGGTCCACATGTCGAGCCCCCATCAGCCCACATGTTAGAATGAAATTTCACTTTAACAATTGGCCTCAAGTGTGCAGAACACATGCCTAATGTGTATGCTCCGCCCTCTAGGCATTTTTCAGCGATTGCATTTCGATCGGTAGGGGTTTTTGGGGTCCATGATCATGATGGTGAGGTCAAAAATTTAGAATCTTAATTTTATTTTAGCATTTTGAACATATATGTAATTCCCCTCAATTTTCGATGTACATATACACATAATAAAAACATACAAATATATATGTAAAAATAACAAAATTAAGCATTTCATGCACCCTATTTTGATCTACCAATTTATATATAAATTTTTAGATCAATTTTAAACATACCAGGACGTAAAAACAAGAGTTCTTGTACCAATGTTGGGAAAAACATGCATACAAATATACATGAAAGATAATAAATAAGAGGAAACATATTTACCTATTGTAGTGCAAAACCATTGATGAAGCGGAAGCATAGGATCTTTATTTTGCGTCATTGTTTAGACATTTAACAACAAGCTATTATGTCTAGAAAAATGCAACAAATTTACGGTCTAAAAACTCCTTGGAGATACAAAGAAAACAAAGCAACAAAACAAGATATTTTGTATGTTAAATAAAGATGAAAAATTAGTAACCTCAAATAGGTTTTCCAATTTCCTATTATAGATCTTTACATGAGTCACAACTCTAATACAACTTTGATTCTTTTTTGGATCAGGAGTAGATAATTTTAAACTAATTAGGATAAGCGTATCCAAACTCTATCAATTTTTTTATATAAATTTCTAGTTGATTGGGTTTAGTGAGGATTTTTTTTTGTATAAAATTCATGTTAGTTTTGTAGTTGGTTTTAGTGAAAAACATTAGCTCATTTTCATGGTTGTAATATATCAGTCTTTAGTTATGATAGAGGTTTTCAATGTATTGAGATTAAACAATATGAATTTGTCAAATTTTAAAATTGCAATTCAAGATTGTAAATGATTAAATAATTATTCTCAGAATGCTAATGTGGATTGGGGTTTAAATTAAAGAAAATGATAGTGTGGAGTTTCGTTTGCTACGTAGATTTTCTACTTTGTATGCAAACTTAATGTTTTGTGTTATGTAATTTTTACTCTTTTATAGTCAAAGGAGGTTTGGTATATTTTTTTTTACCCTTCCATAGAAACAGTTACCGTGCAATTATTCCTTTCACCACTCTTATCTCAATTAGATTCTGAGTATGGATTTCTGTCAACTCATATATATCTAATTATGTATGTTCTATTAATTTAACCATTATTCCCAAAATGCCCTTCATGGATCCCTATCCATCTTAGCATATTACTTTGGCCAGAGATTCTCTGAACAAGGCAATTATAGAATCATGCAAGATAACTTCCCTTAATAAATCTGGGATGGTGAATCCTTTGTCAATTACTCAACTATCTTTAAGTAGGTCATGATATACCCAACCTTCTAACTATGTTCACCCCTAGTTAGAAGTAATCAGTTATGGAGTCAAAGAACACCACTTGCCACTTAAGATAACTTTGGTGATCTCAAGTCTAATGATACTTGCACAACCACTATGAAGAGATTCCTCACTGACATAGATTTAATATCCATATGAGGATTCTCTTTGCAGGTCTCCAATAAACTTGTTCTTCTAACAAGCATCAACATGTTAGCTTTGATCATCTTCCATGATCACAGTTATGAGAACCACTGCTTGAACCATTCAAGAAGCATAACATGTACTAGTCTATCTGAATTAACAATTTCCTATCTTGTTAATTCTATGACTAGGGATATTTAGATATTAACACATTTGCATGCAATAGACATCTCATGTCATGAACACCTTCATGATTGTCTTTGAACTGTGTTTATAATATTTAGGACTTCATTTATTAATTTAATATTTACAAACTCATGTATTTAAACATAGCATTAATAAATGAATGATGTCTTTTATTAAGAATATGATTTCATACATATGAAATACATTCCTTTTACATGGACTCTAGGGCATAGTCTCTAACAACTACCTAACTTCATATTTAAGTTCGAGCAGACGAAAGAGCAGCCACCAGTAGCACCTCAAGCTATAGTACTAGCTAGACCACCAACTCTTAGACCTTTACCAAGATCGACTTATCATAGAGCACTAGGGCTGCCTTAATAGGCAATATTGTATTCAAGGAGTTGTTATTTTGTTCAAAAAAATTTCATTTATATAAAGTTATAACATGAATATTTTTAACTTGTGTATTTATTTTACATTTATAATTGCTTTCATTTATGTTTGGCACTCTAAATTAAATAGTAAAATAAAAAAGATGAAACTAACAATAAAACGTACAAATAAAATGGCAAAAAATAACAACAACTAATGATGAGAAATAAAAGAGAAATAAAAACAAAGCAAAAGAAAAGCCCAAAAGGCCAAACCGAATAAACAAAGCATTAATAGTTAATGATTTTCACATCAGGTATTGAGAACTTCTACCAAAGGGCATCCTTCTGCTTTTCCAACAGAAGAAGAATTCAATCATCATTCTTCATCAAAAAGAGCTACCTGAACAGGTTGAAATAAAAGAGATGCACAACAAGGAACTATTAAACAAGCGGTGAATACTTGATGATAATGTAAATTTTAAAAGAGTGCAAAGCAAAACCAAGTATAAGATGGCAACCTTGACAATGATGATTTTTCTTATATTGATGTCAATCTACAGAGTGGTGGCTTAGTCATTGAAAAGTGTACCAGAAAACTCTTAGGCTACGTGTGGTTCACTGTATTGTATTAGCCTATATAGTAGTAATCTATATAGTATTAGTCTGCATAGTATTAGCCTGTACAGTATTAACATGTATTATATTATATAGTGTTTGGTACAAAATTGTATTAATATGTACTATTTTATACTATATTTGATGCATAATGTGGTACTGTATTATTTTTTAAAAAATAAATAATTATATAATTTACCAATTTAGGCAAAAGTATTAATTATAAATTACAATTTTTCGTACACTAATCAATTTTTTTTCTAAAAAATGCATACATTTCTTAAAATACAAATGTATATTATTAGATAAATGAACAATTAAATAAATAATAATATTTAATTATATACCCGAAATGCATTAACAAATGTGGTACTTTCAATAATTTTATACATAGTTTAATAACAAATCGAAATAAATAAACTTCTTCATTATTATTTTAAACTTAATCCAAATAATCAATGAATACAAAAAATCTAGAATATTTTCTAGGATATTCCATAGTATTTCATAGCATTCTTTATATGTAAAATATCTAAATATTTGTATGGATAATTTTAGATAACTAATATGGTTCATAAAATTAAATTAATTTTCACCATTCATCAAAGAGGTGGGAGGCATATAAATAGTCTAAAATCTCATTTATTGTACACACTAATTTTAAGTAATGGAAAGGTATTTTTGCTAACTCTTTTGTGTGCTCTCTTAATTTTTTAGCATACTTAGCTTTTTTAATTTTTTTTAATCCTAAGTCAAACACTTCTGTGAAAATATTTATTAGCATATTTTGAAGTTTTGAGATAAGATTTACTAGCGCCGACATGTCACTTGAGCTCGTGTGAAAATTAGCCAATGACATTTGGGACACAATCCTATATGGTATAGCTGTTTTACATTAATAAATTAAAATCCTCTCTCTTTCTTTTTTCTTCAAAAAACAAATAATTTAATTTTAGGGTATAAGTTTTATTCCAATTGTCATCCTCTTTTTTTTCTAAAAATAAATAAATAAAAAGAGAAAAGAAAAAAAATTGATGGATATTATTATCAACTTAATTAACATCCTAAATGCCATGTTTTATGGATTAATCAAATTCACCATTCTAATCATATATGCGCAATCAATTCCAGAATTTAACAAAATTGATTAAAATTAACGACTTAATCTATCATCGGTAAAAGGGTAAGGTTAAAGGTACATGGTACCAGCCATAGAAGTTTCTGTTGATGTGAGCAAAAAATGGTCAAATTGAATATGAATTTAAATGAAAGAGATGGAGAGATGGAAAGTTAACATCTGCGGTGGCTATAACAGTTGAGATTGCCCTTTCAACTTGATCCTTTCCAAGTTTTACTAATTTTGTGCTCTTTCTTTACTTACAATGCTGGGTTTGACTTCTTATTCTTCCATTGCTTGTGAAAAAAAACAAAAAACTTTGTTATTATTTTAAAGTTAATTTTATTTATAGTCATTAAATTTGTACCATAATAACAATAAGGTTACAAAAATAAATTTGTTTTAAAAAATTATCTTAATTTTTGAAATATTACTATTAAAGTTACTTTAATTGAAAAATCATAAATTTGATGTTGAAATAGTTTTCAATTTAAAATATTTAACAAAAATTATATGAAATCTTTCAAAATATATTATTTGAATATTTTAGATTGGTATAATTTGTCAAATCAGTATTATGGTGCTGAATTCATGATTTTAGGATCGATAAAGATATTCAATTGATAATTTACCTACTTATTATCAGGGTGAATATGAATCGATTAATCTATTCATGAGCAAAAAATTAATCAGTCCATTAATATCAATTTTTTAAAATCGTTAATCATCAATTAGTTCATTACATTCGGTTAATCAGTCCATCAATTTTGATTTTTAGGTTTGATTAACCAATATTTTTCGGTTAACTATTAAAATTTATAACATAAAATTATATAAAAAATTAAATAAAATTCAATTTAATTTTAAATGTGTAAAGTAATTCAAAATAAAAATCACAAATTAAACATAATTTACTAATCCAAAATATATGTTCTATAAATTAATAGCTAATATTATAAAATGAATTTGATATTTATTAAAAATTAATATACTTGATTCTAAATCAGATAAAATTTTGGATAATGTTAAATTTTATAAAATATATTATAAAATATAAAAAATATAATTAAATGATATTAAGAAAAATATGAACACCAATATATGATAAAAAATAATATATATAAAAATTAATCGGATACTACATATAGATATTACTATTTAATAATATTTTATAAATTTTATAGAAAAATATAAAAAAATTAAGGTATAAAAATAAAATATATTTTATGTAAATTCTAGAGAGAAATATAATTTTTTTAAGATATAAAATAAAAACTATATATATATATATATATATATATATATATATATATATATATATATACACACATACACATATTTGAATCGGTTAACCGATATTTAAAAATATAAATTATAACCAAAAATTAAAAATATAAAAATTAAAAATTATAACCGAATCTATCGAATCAATTAATTAAAAAAAATGATTTGATTTCATATCAATTTTATGGTTAACTATTTTTTGATTTTTTTTGAGCATCCCTACTTGTTATAATTTATCACTTAACAATTTATATCTACTTTTTATTTCAATTAATTGGTATTTGTACTTGCCTTTCTCTTATAGGAAGCATAGGGACTTAGAATGTGGGAGTGAGGGGATCAAAACTTACAAATACAAAAAATCCAAAATTTTCTTTGGTCAATAAAAAAAAATATTGAAGTGCCAAATTATTAAAGTTTCTAGAACCTTTATTAAAAAAATTTGGGTGAGGGGCCTGTGGCTTTTGTGCATCGGTGGGGATAAAATGGTTAACCTATTCACAAGTTATTTTTAAAATTCAGTCCATTAATATTAATTTTTTAATATTATAATTTAAGTACAGTTCATTAATAACTGGTTAATTATTAAAAAATTAAATATATGCAATTACCCTTTATTTCGTAAAAAAATGCATCTATAAAATTAAGATATAAATTTTAAAAATTTTAAATATAAAAATATAAATCATTAAAATTTGGTGTAAACATAACAAAAAAAAAGTAAATAAACGCTTTACAAAACAATAAAAATTAATTCAACGCTAATTTATCATTTATCAATATTGACAAGTGGACAATTTTCAGTGATCAAATTATAAAAATTTGCTCATAATTATGGAGTAAATTGACAATAATTAAAATGGTTGTAAATTATTCTTATAAGGACCGATTAACTATTAATCTACTGGTTAACAAGACATTAAAGTCCAAATTCAAATTTATTAACCATAATTCTTAAAAATTAAAGTCTGTGTTTGCATTTATATCCAATTGGACTGATTAATTGCATATACCGATTCGGTCTTAATCACTGATTTAATGGTTTTTTTAAAATTTTTTTTGTCCATTTTGGTAGTTGTTTAAACTACAGTTTGCAGCTTTATGGACTAGAAAAAGTTGTAAACAGCGACAAAATTCTAGATTCTCACTTAAGAAAACAAATGGTTGAAATGGATTGATTCGTGATTTGAACCATTTAAGTCAATCTTTAAATTGACATGTGACAAATGACTTGTTTTGATCTGCATGAAACTTAATCCGATTCGTTTATATCTCAATTCATTTATGATATGAACTATTTCAATCCTATCCATTTTAATCCAATTCAACTTATTTGCTAGGTTTACATACATGTATTAGCGACTAAAATGTAATTTTTTTATTAAATTATTCGGTATTTGAAATCAACTAATATGACTAATCCATATTTTTTATTAAATTATTTGGTATTTAAAATCCACTAATATAACTAATCCATATCCGCATGTACTGAATAAGTTTGTGAAGTGAGCAATCCGTCCTTAGGATCTAAAAGTGCTCCATCTTTATAAATTAACTTAAACTGGGAGTAAAGATGGTGACCAACTCAAAAGCACGACTTCCCATGCAAAAGCCACACAAAATCCTATGTAGCAAAAGTGTTAAATACTCTGAGAATCACATAAAAGGACAAATTAATTAGTATTCTCAAATATCACAATAAAAATCATCACAGATTTATATTAAATAAACAGAACACATTTAAGTACAAAATCTCATCATACAGAATCGGAATCAAGCCAAATAATACACAATTATGATAGAAAATGAATAAATTGCATAAACAATACATAAATGCATGAAAATACCTAAAAAATGCCCAGAATACATCCACAGAAGTCCAAAACCAGGCGAGGAATGGCCACAAGCAAGTGAGGGACAGGACGAGGAGATGAGCTTGTGACATCCTGTCTATCAAGCCATCTTCCTGTCTATTACCTATGGATAAAACCAACATGCAGAAAAATCATGGCAAAATGCAATAAATGATACAAAATGAATTTCTAGCCCTAAACATGCATTCCTAAGGTCTTAAATCTTGTTAAAACCAATTTATGATAACAAATCATGCATAAAATACTTTAATATCATATATTTAAAGAATTAAAAAGAATAGAAGAAACTTTTAAGATAAACAATAATGGAGAAATCCAAAGATTAATCATGCCCTTTAACATGATTTAAAACTTAGGTTCGGATCATATCTTAATTAATCATGCATATTCACTCGAATAGAATAATTAAAAACATGTTAATTCACATCAAACGACCATGTGATTATGCACAGTGAATTATAGAGAGAGAGAATGAGAATGGGCCTAGAATATTACCCTTAGGAGATATTCTAACTCTACATCTCTTATAGTCTAGATCTCTTATCTAATTTGTGATCAACACTTTTAAAAGAAAAAATGAAATTTATTGTGCGTTTGTATCAAGCAAATACTGTTAGAGCAAAGGTTTATAGAGAGAAAGAAATTAAAACTTCTTATTCTCTATAATGGCTCTTTAAAGAAAGTGATTCCTCTCCTTTCAAAACCCTAAATTTTAGTTTTTATACCTAGACAAGAGTTTGAGATCTGAAACCATGAAAGCCATTGAAAAAATAATACAAGGATGATTAAGATAATATTCAATGCATTAGTTATGTTTTTAATTAGATTTATTTTTCACAAAGATATATGAACTTTTTGTATTCATTGATTATTTGAATTAAGTTTAAAATAATAATGAAGAAGTTTATTTATTTCGATTTGTTATTAAACTATGTATAAAATTATTGAAAGTACCACATTTGTTAATGCATTTCGGGTATATAATTAAATATTATTATTTATTTAATTGTTAATTTATCTAATAATATACATTTGTATTTTAAGAAATGTATGCATTTTTTAGAAAAAAAAATTGATTAGTGTACGAAAAATTGTAATTTATAATTAATACTTTTGCCTAAATTGGTAAATTATATAATTATTTATTTTTTAAAAAATAATACAGTACCACATTATGCATCAAATATAGTATAAAATAGTACATATTAATACAATTTTGTACCAAATACTATATAATATAATACATGTTAATATTGTACAGGCTAATACTATACAGACTAATACTATATAGATTACTACTATATAGGCTAATACAATACAGTGAACCACACGTAGCCTAAGAGTTTTCTGGTACACTTTCCAATGGCTAAGCCACCACTCTGTAGATTGGCATCAATATAAGAAAAATCATCATTGTCAAGTTTGCCATCTTATACTTGGTTTTGCTTTGCACTCTTTTAAAATTTACATTATCATCAGGTATTCACCTCTTGTTTAATAGTTCCTTGTTGTGCATCTCTTTTATTTCAACCTATTCAGGTAGCTCTTTTTGATGAAGAATGATGATTGAATTCTTCTTCTGTTGGAAAAGCAGAAGGATGCCCTTTGGTAGAAGTTCTCAATACCTGATGTGAAAATCATTAACTATTAATGCTTTGTTTATTCGGTTTGGCCTTTTGGGCTTTTCTTTTGCTTTGTTTTTATTTCTCTTTTATTTCTCATCATTAGTTGTTGTTATTTTTTGCCATTTTATTTGTACGTTTTATTGTTAGTTTCATCTTTTTTATTTTACTATTTAATTTAGAGTGCCAAACATAAATGAAAGCAATTATAAATGTAAAATAAATACACAAGTTGAAAAAATACATGTTATAACTTTATATAAATGAAATTTTTTTGAACAAAATAACAAATCCTTCAATACAATATAGCCTATTAAGGCAGCCCTAGTGCTCTATGATAAGTCAATCTTGGTAAAGGTCTAAGAGCTGGTGGTCTAGCTAGTGCTATAGCTTGAAGTGCTACTGGTGGCTGCTCTTTCGTCTGCTCGAACTTAAATATGAAGTTAGGTAGTTGTTAGAGACTATGCCCTAGAGTCCATGTAAAAGGAATGTATTTCATATGTATGAATCATATTCTTAATAAAAGACATCATTCATTTATTAATGCTATGTTTAAATACATGAGTTTGTAAATCTTAAATTAATAAATGAAGTTCTAAATATTATAAACACAGTTCAAAGACAATCATGAAGGTGTTCATGACATGAGATGTCTATTGCATGCAAATGTGTTAATATCTAAATATCCCTAGTCATAGAATTAACAAGATAGGACATTGTTAATTCAGATAGACTAGCACATGTTATGCTTCTTGAATGGTTCAAGCAGTGGTTCTCATAACTGTGATTATGGAAGATGATCAAAGCTAACATGTTGATGCTTGTTAGAAGAACAAGTTCATTAGAGACCTGCAAAGAGAATCCTCACATGGATATTAAATCTATGTCAATGAGGAATCTCTTCATAGCGGTTGTGCAAGTATCATTAGACTTGAGATCACCAAAGTTATCTTAAGTGGCAAGTGGTATTCTTTGACTCCATAACTGATTACTTCTAACTAGGGGTGAACATAGTTAGAAGGTTGGGTATATCATGACCTACTTAAAGATAGTTGAGTAATTGACAAAGGATTCACCATCCCAGATTTATTAAGGGAAGTTATCTTGCATGATTTTATAATTGCCTTGTTCAGAGAATCTCTGGCCAAAGTAATATGCTAAGATGGATAGGGATCCATGAAGGGCATTTTGGGAATAATGGTTAAATTAATAGAACATACATAATTAGATATATATGAGTTGACAAAAATCCATACTCAGAATCTAATTGAGATAAGAGTGGTGAAAGGAATAATTGCACGATAACTGTTTCTATGGAAGGGTATAGTCAAACCACTTGACTTTCTTGACATTTGGGTAGTCATGATGCCAAGCTAGAGGCAGCTCATGATTTGTATAATCATTTTTCATAAATATCAATAGGGATTGATAAAATGATTTAAAAAAGTTTAAATCATGTGAGTTTAGAATAGAACTCACAATTACATATTATACTGCCAATATGGACATAAACCCAATAGGTTACACACATGTAGAGAAAACGATAAAATGGTAAAATGATAAGGATAATAATATTTGATATTATTATGGGAATAGAGAAGTGAATAAGAGAATAATTAATTAAAGAGTTTAATTAATTATGATCAAGTAAAATTGTTCGCATAACCTTTTACAAATGTTCTGTAAAATTGATCTAATTGAAATAATGTATTTCATAATTAATTATTATTGGACTATAAGTGTTATAGGATTGATATAATAATTAATAAATTCATTGGAGAAATTTTAAAAAGGCCCAAGGATATGATTTCGGCGCAAAAGCCCTCCAGAGGAAGGGTTTCATGCCACCTTCTGATAGAAGGCCTTAGAGGCCTAATTCTTGGACCAAAGTAAATTAAATATATTTCATAAGTGTTATGGAGCCTACATATTTAATTTGGATGGATTTGGAATTCATTTGGGTGATTAAATCCAAGTATATGCACAAAGGGCCTAGTTTATGGGTTTTGTGCATAGTCTTTTGTGAAAGGACTTAAATTGGATTTAATTGAGCCCAACTAAAATATTAATAATTTTAGAAGCCCATTTAATATTTCTCCAGAAATTTAAAAGAGTTCAATCCTATTATAAAGTTGGATTTTTTAACCTAACTACAAAAATCCAAGCGATAGGGTTTTAGGGTTAAGGGTGAACAATCAAGAGAAAAAGAATTTCTCTCATTCTCTAACCCTAGCCTCAACTCCCCTTGCTAGCATCAAGTGAATTTCGGCCAGCCCTTGTGTTCTTCCATTGTTGGTTTATTCAATCCTTCTCTAGTGTGGATTACTTATTGGAGGTGATCAACTTTGGATACTATGGTTTGCGATAACCCGGTGAGAAAGAAAATCAACTGTTCAACAAAAATCAAAGGTGATTTTTCTTATTCTCATTAATATGTATATTGTAAATTCATGGCAATATCAGATCTATTGGTTAAAAAATTTTAAATTCCGCTTATGTATGAGATGCATGTAATCGATAATTCCCAACATGGTATCAGAGCCTCGATTTTGCAATGAATCTACAATTCTATATTTTGCGAAATAGTTATTGTTTTTGAGTTATTTATTTCATGAAATTTAAAATATCATAATTAAAATTAGCGACGCCGCGACGAACAGTCGCTAATAGGCCAGTCGCTAATATATTAGCGACGGATTTCAAAATCAGCCGCTAATTTAGCGACGAAATATTTCGTCGCTAATTTATATTCCTAATTAGTCACCGAATTAAAATAATAATATTTAGCGACTAAATTTTCCGTCGCTAATTAAAAAATTACAGAAATAAAATGATAATATTTAGCGACTACATTTTCCGTCGCTAATTATTTCTCAAATTCTAACGTGTCTCAGTAGCGACAGTTTCTGTCGCGAATCCGTCGCGAAATTATTGCATAATTAAATTTTTTCTTTCATTTATAAATTTTCATCCTATACATAATATAAATAATAATCTTATACTATAAAATTCATATATAATAGATACAAATATAAATAATAATCTTATATTTTCATATATATACATATATAATTTGTAATGAATTCATTACAAATATAGTCAACATAAAAAAAATCAATATATAAAACAAAGTGCAGTTAAATCAAGCACTTAACTAATTCCAAACTAATTCGTGCTGGTATCAGCCAATGGATTTGGCTTATCCTTCACAGCCATGCGAGCATCCCAAACTCGTATAACTCCATCAGATGACGCAGATGCCAATAAGTATGGATCATCAGCAGCAACACCACTCTTAGTAAGCACAACAATACCTTTAACATGGAAAGAATGTGCACCCTCAATACAGAATGCAATTCTTCCGCTGTTTGTGTCCCATGCTGTAATATTCCGATCCTCGCCGCCAGTAAATAAAAGACCTCTCTGTTTAAACGACAGAAAGAACAAAGTCATAAACAGACATTATAAAAACTAGCTAAGCCTATGAAAATAGAAACATACAAGTGGTAAAAAAGCTAGAGAAATTACTAAAAGTTAAGCTATTTAAAGTGTGAAGTTAACAACAAAACTAGCTTAAGCCTATAACAATAGAAGCAATACAAGCGATCAAAAGCTACAAATTCCAGAATGTGATGAGTTCTAAAGTCCAAAGTTTGAAAGCAAAAAAAAAATCTTGAGTATTGGTTGCTGAAACTAGGTAAATTGGGTCTGCAAAGGTACTATACCAAGCCGAGTAAGAGACAGCTCAATTCGATTAACAAGGTGAAAATAGTAATTCAAAATTGCACATCATGCACAACAAATGAAACCACCATAAACAAGAACAGGAAAAAGAAAACAGAACCAATGAAACATAGAAAACTAAGACCAAAAAATCCAACTCCGGGTCTAATTCATGCATGAGACTCATAAATCCCCAAATCCAAATGCGATCGTTGGTAAGCATAAATTGATAAAACTGTACCTTGGCTTTCAATATGATCTTCACTGCGACAGATTGATCTTTGAACTCCCCTTTTTTAACTCTTGCAAAGCAAGTATGACCAAAATCCCCTTTTTTGAGACATCACTGAAAAAGAAAAAAGTGAAAATTTAGAGATAATGATAATCAACTAAACTATAAAAATGAAAGAGAATTTCTGGATATGTTTGTTTATTTCTTGAAGGAAAACAAAATATAACAAAAAATAAGAGAGAGAACTGGAGCAAATACTCACACAACTTTGAGGCTGGAAACACCTACGAGTTCCCTAGGGATTGGTCCACTTAACCAGTTGTCATTAAGACGTCTGTAATTGAAAATAATGAGAACAAGAAACCAGATTTTGCATAGTGAAACAATCTAATTACCCATGGACAAATATGCAACACTAAATACAAAGTAAAAGATCCAAACAAGTTACTGAGCTTACATATCAAAGTTCTGGAAAAGAATTCGTAAAGTCCGAGCCTCTACACAGAACCCCTGTCAAGTTACAAATAAATAAATTTCAAACACGCTAAGGGCAAGTAATCAACATGTAGCCTAAATAAATTTCGAACATGCTAGAGTACACAGCTAACATTGTATAGATTACCCTCAAGATCTCAAGCATAAGAATTCTATGCCACAATGGTAGATCAAGAAAAGTAGCCTTCACAAGCATGCTAAGAAAAACCTGCATTCAAGAGGCAAAAAGTCTCATTACGCAGAAGGACACCCCTGCACATTCATTGAAACCTCATGGAAAGTGTGGTAATGAAGAGACAGAAACACATATAAAGACAGTTTGATATGTATGACTAACTTAAATTGATGTGAGAACAGAGAACATAGTGCAAGTATGGAAGGTTGAAGAGAAGTTACCATTGAAGTAAATGATTAAGTACAACGGATCATGATGTAGAAAACCCACAGGATAGGATTAATTTACAAATTAGGCAAAACTGGATATGCAACCATTATCAATCCGAGATGCATTCTTTTCACATTTCCATTTCACTTCCCCCATTTTACTCACCTTAGGTACTTTCACACCAAGAGCCTGCCCTTGCCCCCACCCATCCACTTCTTTACTAACCTCAAGAATCAATAATTTCTCAGCCTCACTTAAACGAGAGCTCCTCCTTTAATCACTTTCCCTTTCTAGAAAGCTTAGGATATTTGTTTGAAATATTATCAATTACAATGCCCAAATAAAACATACAGAAAAGCGCGTCTGATTCCTGTGGTTAGCAACATATATTAATAAGTTCTATTAGGATATAACGGCAAGAAGAAAGCTAGAAAAGATATATAGGCCGTTGATCAGGCCCAGAAAACATGGAGTTGGGAAAGTGGGGTAGGAGGGGTGGATAACTTCGCAAGAAATACAAATAAAAAATATATAAATTCTAAAATGCTATCATAGTTTGTTTATTTATGAACCATGATAGGATTTCAAAGAAGCAACTGATTTTTTGCCACTGTAGACTATGCATACAAAATCAATTGCAATGATGGAAATACAAAAGTAAAAAGAGCAAAAACAGCAACAAAACCAATCGGCGAAATGAAGGTTCTCCAACTTCTCCTTCATTCCGTATCAAAATTCAAGGTAAAATATTTTGACAGCAAAATTCATAAATGGCATGCTTCCTACACGGATCTAAAAATTATCTCATTATTTTGAGAAAGAAACTACCTCAGCATTGGTACGAAGTGAAGTCATCAAAAGCGAACATATCTGATCACACATAACCTGCAGAGTTTCCAAGCCAACTTTACAACTGAAAAATTCTGCTAGCATGCTTAAACACTAGAACAGATATGAACATTCATATTGAATAATCTAAGATTTACCTGTTCGTAAGGATTCAGTATCTTGAAAATAGCAACATAATTGGATAGAACAAACCTGCAAAGTGGAAAAGTCATCCCAAAATGAACATAAAAAATATATACAGATCCAAAAACTCAAAAGTTGCTTTGAATTGAAAAATGTGGTATCACAGAACAATCATAGAAGGACAGCATTGAAATCCTGGAGAAAAAATGTGGGGATCCCTCAAATTTACAAGAAGATTGTCACACTTTAAGTCAAAATGAACTATATCTTTTAAATGCAGATATTCCATGCCAAATGCAGCATCCAATGCAATTATAAGCTTTTTAGGAAAATCAAGTGCTCTGTAGGACAAAACTTCAGTTATCCTACATCACAATGAGAGTACAGGGAGATAAAAGACATATGAACCAACTTACCTGTCCTTTTGCAAGGCTTTCCTCAATGATCCATTCACCATATATTCAGCTACCGTTCCCATTGTTCCTCCAGGCCCATTAGGTACAACACCATAAAATGCCACTACATTTGGATGGTGAAGATTTGATAGTATCCGTGCCTCTCTCCAGAAGTCTTTAGTCTGAAAGTAAAAGACATGTTAATGCATTTCTAAGTAAAGACTCTGAAATCCAATGTTAAAATCAACATCGACTAGACTGCATTTTAGTCAGCCTGGAGTTAGATTCTTTCACTATATTTATCATTTTAGTAATGAACTCTCCATACAAGTTTTCTGTGATTCATGAAACATGGCAATCAGCAAGATGAAATTGAAAAGAAAATAACATTGATGAAAATTTTTATGGGACAAACCAGCCGATCTTGCTCTGATGATCTTCCAGAAAAGCAACTCTTTTTTATCCTCTTAATAGCAACATCAGTACCCCTCCACTTCCCGTAGTAAACAATTCCAAATGTACCAGATCCTAACTCTTTCAATTCTTCAACATCAGCATTCTTGATAATCTGCGTATTAGCATCTAAAGCACTTAGTTAAAAATATAAATTCAAGGTCTTTCCTTTATCCGGAAAGATAGAGAGACAGCGAATGAGTAGAATCGGGTAGATACAAAATGGAGGAGAAAACGACAATTAATTGCTGATGATTTAATGGGAAAGTAGTTCCTTACCTGCAAACCGTAGATGCCAGCTTCTATTTCAGAAAGGGCAACCACGGCCGACCTCACCCCTCTCACCGCCCTGCACACAGCTCCGGTGCCAAGACGCGCCGCCACGCTCGTCATACATCATCCCGATCAGTAAACATTGTTGCGTACTTGTAGGAAGAATCGAAGTAGAGGAACCAAAGAATTGCAGGAAGAATCAAAGAAAAATCAAAGCAGTGGAGACAAAATGAAGGGAGGCGGCTGGTAATTAGGGTTTTCTTTTTGTATCCGAGGTAAAAATATCAATCAATAAATATAAATTTTTACAAGAGCATAAAATAAATGATATTGATTAAATTTATTAAAATAAATGAAATTACCATATCAAATAAAAAAATATCTCTTAATTATTTACCTAGAGTTTTTTTATTTGTACCCATATATGTATATATGTATTGAATATATTAATACAACATAGAGTATATTATCATTATTTTTATAAAAAAAATTTTAAAAATATATTCTACATATTAATTTATACATTTTATCTCATTTAATTATTTTATTGTGATTTTAGTCCTCAATTTATTTGAAATAATTTTTAATCTTAATTAATAACAATAAATATGTATTTATATTTTTCATTTATATTGTAATGTTTGGAATAATAGAAATTATAAATTTTTTTAAAAGAATTAATATTAAATAGGCAAATCTAACGGCAAATGATTTTCCGATCGTCTTCGTATATAAAACTGGTCATTACATAAAAAATTCAGAAAATAATATCTTTTTTGCAATAAAAATTGAACTTACAGATCTTAAAAACTAATTTTTACCGTCCAAAATTAACAACAAGGAGTTTCAAAAGTACTCACAAAAAATAAGGCCGATCTAATGACAAATGATTTTTGATCGTCTTCACATACAAAATTGGTCATTATTTAAAAAATCCAGAAAATAGCCTTTTTTTTGCAACAAAAACTGAACTTACAGATCTTAAAAACTAATCTTCACCGTCCAAAATTAATAACAAGGAGCTTTGAATGTTCTCACCAAAAATCAGGCCAATCTAACGGCAAATGATTTTTCGGTCGTCTTCGTATACAAAACTGGTCATTACATAAAAAATTCATAAATTAACCTCTTTTTTGCAACAAAAATTGAACTTACAGACCTTAAAAACTAATCTTCACCGTCCAAAATCAACAACAAGGAGTTTTGAATGTACTCACCAAAAATTAGGCCGATCTAACGGCACATAATATTTCGATCGTCTTCAAATACAAAATTGGTCATTATGTAAAAAATCCAGAAAACAGTCTTTTTTTTGTAACAAAAACTAAATTTACAGATCTTAAAAATTAATCTTCACCGTCCAAAATTAACAACAAGGAGCTTCGAATGTACTCACCAAAAATCAGGCCAATCTAACGGTAAATGATTTTTCGTTCGTCTTCGTATACAAAACTGGTCATTACGTAAAAAATTCAGAAAATAACATTTTTTGCAACAAAATCTGAACTTACAAACCGTAAAAACTAATCTTCACCGTTCAAAATTAACAACAAGGAGTTTTGAACGTACTCACCAAAAATTAGGCCAATCTAACGGCAAATAATTTTTCGATCGTCTTTGTATATAAAACTGGTCATTACGTAAAAAAATCCAGAAATAACCTCTTTTTTGCAACAAAAATCAAACTCACAGACCTTAAAAACTAATCTTTACCATTCAAAATTAACAACAAGGAGTTTTGAATGTACTCAACAAAAATTAGGCCGATCTAACGGTAAATGATTTATCGATCTTCTTCACATACAAAATTGGTCACTATGTAAAAAATCCAAAAAATAGCCTCTTTTTTGCAACAAAAACTGAACTTACAGATCTTAAAAACTAATATTCACCATCAAAAATTAACAACAAGGAGTTTCGAAAGTACTCACCACAAGACAGGCTAATCTAACGGCAAATGATTTTTCGATCGTTTTCGTATATAAAACTGGTCATTACGTAAAAAATTCAGAAAACAACCTTTTTTTTGCAACAAAAATTAAACTTACAGACCTTAAAAACTAATTTTTATCGTTCAAAATTAACAACAAGGAGTTTCGAATGTACTCACAAAAAATCAGGCCGATCTAACGACAAATACTTAACCGTTGAATCTTTACTTACACTATTCCGTATAAAAGTTGTTCAATATGTGTGTGTGTGTGTGTGTATATATATATATATATATATATATATATATATATAGAGAGAGAGAGAGAGAGAGAAAATTTATGTTTAAATAAATCGAGGAAACCGTGTTATATTATCGTTCTAAGCTAATAATCATGTATTGTTAGAGAATTTAATAATGACCAAGAATATAATTTCACGAAAGATTATTTTATTTTATTAAATAGTGAATTTCATACATAATTGAATTATTAGAACTGATAATTGACTAACACGTCTAACAAATACAAACATATAAAAAATATTCATTTATTTATGGGTTTGGTTGCATATATTTGATAAGTCATCATTTTGAACTAGTTTACAATTTACACCAACTAAACTAACAGTTATTGAGATATTGCAAAAATCATCAACAATATATACAATAGCTATGCCATGAATGTCTTTTTTTATAAATTAAATATAAATTACAAATTTTTTATTATTATTTTAAATGAAATAATAAATTTTATATTATTTTTTATAAATATTTATTTTTATTAATCTTGAACACGCAAATATATAATAATATTAATAATTAGTTTATTAATATTATTATTAAAAATGCAATTTTTCTAAATAAATAAATTTAGATTTTGGTATAATTGTTAAAAAATTATTATCAACTAATAAAATAATTTATAATTTTCAGTTATAAAATAAATTTTTAATTTCTAAAAAAATTATTTTTTACTTTATTTGCGACGGATTAGCGATAAAAAATTTTCCCTCCTAAATTAGCGACTAAAATTTTCGTTGCTAAACCGTCGCAAAAAAAGAGCTAAATTTTCCCTCCTAAATTAGCGACTAAAATATTCGTTGCTAATTTTTCTAGAACTAATTTTATGAATAAAAAATTATAAATTTAGCGACGGAACTATTTGTCGCTAATTCCGTCGCAAAACATGGCGCGCACACTTCCCGCCAATAATTAGCGATTGTTTTTAATTCCGTCGCTAATTCGTCGCAAAAAATAGAAAATATCCTTTCCGCGACGGAATTATAAAACAGTCGCTAATCCATCGCAAAATTTGCAACGAAAATGATGCCGTTGCTAATTTTAGTCGCTAATTGACAGTTTTTTTGTAGTGTCAAAATAGCTCAAAAGTATGTTTCAAGAGTTGAAACAAAGTTAGTAATCCATTATATGTTTTACTTTATACATTAGAAATGCATATAAGGGTGTATGATTTGCATGATGGATAGTTATGGACAAAGGCCCAATGTGATTAAGTATAATGCATGTTTCGGCCCAATGAGGACTTTCATGTGTCGACCACTTGTTTTTTATTTATATTTCTTTTTCAAATTGTAATATATAATTAGATTACTTAGATTAGAATTAGAGATAGAGATGGAGACCATTATCAAGGAGCAAGATGGGCTGGATGGAGATCAAACAAGTTTAAAGATAATGTAATTATTTCACTTGTTTGAATCATGCATATTACCTAGGTATGACCTTTTGATTTCCCTTTTGGCTTAGGGAAATCAATGTAGTAAAGTCCATAACTATACCATATTTATATGCTTATATTTATGTGATAGATATAGAATGCATACCAATGTATGCCAACCATGTATGATGAGACTTAATTAACTAAAATCCCTCAAACTAATACTAATATATATAAGCCTTCCATTAATTTGAGGAGAACTAGAGTTCTTTATAGTGTGGGTTGTTGACCACAGTCAAGCTCACATTATATCGAATATGTTCGAATCTAATTAAATGGGTTATCTTAGCTAGCCCATTAGCTTGTTGACCACAGTCAAGGCTAATGGTTCTAGAGGCAAGATTAGGGAATGCATATATGATATGCATATATCAAGAGTTGATAACCTAATGATCTAATAGTTGTGCAGAGACACAATTGGTATAAAGATATCTACCTTTCAAGGGTATGGAGTTTGGCTTGTTGACCACAGTCAAGGTCAAATTACATATCAAGGATTGGATATTGGCCCACTAAGAAAGCCATCGGGTTTTCTCGGATTAAATAGTAAGGGCTATTAATTAGCAATAAAATAGTGGGAGTAAATGGATTAATTAAAGACCTAATTAATGCATACATATATATGAACATACTCTCATATGTTTTCTTTTTCACATGTAAGTCATCATCATGAGCACATCAAACATTAATATACAATCAATCTTGGATAACAAACTGGTTGGCAGCAACTATTCGACTGGATCAGGCAAGTGAGAATTGTTCTCAATAAAGATACACCACCACTTCCATCAGATGATGCCATTGATGAGATCAAGGGCACTTATCGAAAATACATGGAGGATAGTGAAGCAGCAACATGTGTGATGCTGGGTGCTATGTCCTCAGAGCTTCAGAAGCAACATAAAATGATGGATGCTAGAACCATCATTTTGCATCTAGAGGAGCTTTATTCTTCTCAGGCTAGAACTGAGCAATATGAAATTGCTCGAGCTCTATTTAGCTGCAAAATGATGGAAGGCACTTCCGCTGTTGCTCATGCATTGAAGATGTATGGGTATAATGAGCATTTGAGTTGACTTGGTTCTAGATGCATTGAAGATGCATACATACATAGATTTAATCTTGTACTCGTTGGCTCCAAGTTTTGCACCTTTCGTGCTTAACTTCAACATGAACAAGATCCAAGTAACCATTCCTAAGTTAATCAACATGCTCAAAACTGCTGATGGATCCTTCAAGAAGGATTCAAAAAGTGTCATGGTTATCACTTCTGCTAAAGGCAAGAAGCAGAAGAAGAAGAAGAAGAAGATGACCATGGCGCAACCAAATAATGGTGGGATTTCCAAGAAGAAGGTTGCCAAGAAAGAGAATCCCAAAGGAACTTGCTTTCATTGTGGAAAAGATGGTCATTGGAAGCATAACTGTAAGGCTTATCTAGATTCTCTCAAGGAGAAGAAGCAAGCTGATGCTTCTACTTCAGGTATTCATATGATTGAAATTAATACTTATTCTATTATTCTATTACTTCAAAAAATCTTGGGTATTAGATACCGGATGTGGATCTCATTTGTGTAATGATCTACAGGGGCTTAAAAGTATTAGAAGAGTTAAAAAGGCAGAAATATGTCTACAGTTAGCTATTGGACAAAATATCTCTATAACGGTTGTGGGGACTTATCATTTGCCTCTTTCAAGTGGATTAATACTGGAGTTAAATAATTCTTATTATGTTCCAGCATTATCCAAAAGTATTATTTCTTTCAGTTGTTTATTGAACGATTATGACATTTCTTTAAAAGACAAATGTTGTTACATTTTCAAGAACAATATATTTTATGCTAAAGTTATCATTAAGAATGGTATATTTGTTCTTGATGTAATTAAAGAAGTGCATAATGTGGATACCAAGCGAATGAAACAAGATAATCTAAATACCTCATATTTATGGCATTGTCGTTTAGGCCATATAAATGAGAAGCGCATTAACAAATTACACAAGTCAGGTGATTTGGGATCATTTGATTATGAATCATTGATACATCTGAATCTTGTTTATTGGGAAAATTGACAAAAGCTCCCTTTATTGGTAAAGGAGAACGAGCTAAGATGGTTTTGGACTTAATACATTCAGATGTATGTGGTCCAATGACTACACATGCCAGAAGAGGTTACTCCTACTTCATTACTTTTATAGATGATTATTCTAGGTTTGGATAGATCTATCTAATGAAATATAAATCAGAAGCATTTGAAAAATTCAAAAAATTCAGAAATGAAGTAGAGAAGCAACTTGGCAAGAGTATTATGACACTTAGATCAGATCGAGCTAAAGAATACTTAAGTCAAGAATTTCAAAATTATCTTAGAGATAATGGGATTTTATCTCAATGGACTCCACCATATACACCACAACACAATGGTGTATCTGAGAGGAGAAATCGAGCACTATTAGATATGGTTTGATCCATGATGAGCCAAGCAGACTTGCCTAAGTCCTTGTGGAGATATGCACTAGAAACTGCTATTTATGTGTTAAACAGAGTTCCTAGTAAATCGGTTGATGTTACTCCATATGAGATGTGGAATAACAAGAAACCTATACTTTCTCATATGAAAGTATGGGGTTGTCCTGCTTATGTGAAAAAGATAATGTTAGACAAACTAGATGTTAAGTCTGACAAATGTTTATTTGTCGGATATCCAAAAGAAATGTTTGGATATTATTTCTACCATCCCTTAAAACAAAAGGTGTTTGTTTCAAGGCATTCTATCTTCTTGGAAAGAGAATTTCACCTATGAGAGGATAGTGGGAGTAAAATTGAACTTGGTGAAGTTCAAGACCCACAAATAGAAGTAGATCAACCGATTGAACCCGATACTGAATTTCATAATGATGAGATTATAGTTGAACATGATTATACACAAAATCCTAGAAGATCAATTAGGATGCGTTCTATCCCTGTGAGATATAGATTTCACATTGATTCGGATAGAGGCATAATTGTAGTAGAGGATAATGAGCCTACAAGCTATCAAGAAGTTTTAAACAGATTAGAACGTGATTTATGGCTTAATGCTATGTAGTCTGAAATGAACTCCATGTATGAGAATAAAGTATGGACTTTAACTTAACCATCTAAAGGGATAAAACCCATAGGGTACAAATGGGTCTTCAAAAAGAAGACCAACATGGAAGGTAATATAGTTACCTATAAAGCTCGCTTAGTAGAAAAAGGCTATCATAAAAAAAAAGGTATTGACTATGATGAAATCTTTTCTCTTGTAGTGATGCTTAAGTCTATAAAAATACTTTTAGCCATTGTAGCTCATTATGATTATGAGATTTGGCAAATGGATGTGAAGACAACTTTCCTAAATGGAAATCTGACTGAGGATGTGTATATGACACAACCAGAAGGGTTCACATCAGGAAATGGCAAAAAAGTATGCAAGCTTCAAAGATCCATTTATGGATTGAAGCAAGCCTATAGGAGTTGGAACATACGATTCAATGAGACAATCAAAGAGTTTGGTTTCTCACAAAATGAAGATGAACCTTGTGTATATAAAAGGGTCAGTGGGAGTGCAATTGTCTTCCTGGTTCTATATGTGGTGACATATTGATCATGGAAAACGACATTTCTCTTCTCCAATCTGTTAAAATATGGTTATCCAAGCAATTTTCCGTGAAAGACGTTAGAGAAGCATCCTATATTCTGAAAATAAGGATATATAGAGATAGATCCAATAGGTTGCTAGGTCTTTCTCAAAGTACATATATAGATAAAGTATTGAAGAGGTTCAATATGGATCTCTCTAAGAAAGGGTTTATACCCATGGTCCATGGAAAACACCCTTCTAAGTCTATGTGTCTGCAGACACTAGAGGATAGAGAGAGTATGAATAGAATATATGCATCTGCAATTGGTTTTATCATGTATGCCATGTTATGTTCACGTCTAAATGTTGCTTTTGCTTTGAGTGTCACAAGCAGATTCCAATCTAATTTTGGAGAGGAACACTGGGCAGCTATCAAGAATATCCTTAAGTACTTGAGAAGGACTAAAGATATATTCTTGGTATATGGAGAGGGTAGTTTGGAAGTAAATAGGTGTACAGATACTAGCTTTCAATCTAACAAAGATGATTGTAAATCACAGTCTGGTTATGTGTTTATAATGGGAGGAGGGGCAGTTAGTTGGAAGAGTTCCAAACAAGAAACAATTGCTGATACCACTATAGAAGCTGAGTACATTACTGCTTTGGAAGCAGCCAAAGAAGCAGTCTAAATCAAAAAGTTCATATCTAAACTAGGAGTGGTGCCTAGCATTATTGATCTGATTCCTTTATATTGTGACAACAATAGAGCCATTGTGCAAGCAAAGGAACGATAGTCTCATCAGCAATCCAAGCATGTTCTCAGACGCTACCATCACATAAGGGAAATAGTAGCTAGAAATGACGTGAAAAAAGAAAGGGTCCCCACAAATGATAATGTAGCGATCCCCTCACTAAAGAACTTTTCCAAATTAAGCACGATCACCATATAAATAGCATAGGTCTAAGACATATAAGTAATTGGCTCTAGTCCAAGTGGGAGATTATTAGAGAGTATGCCCTAGAGCCCATGTAAAAGGGATGTATTTCATATGTATGAATTGATATTCTTAATAAAAGGCATCATTCATTTATTAATGCTATGTTTAACTACATGAGTTTGTAAATCTTAAATTAATAAATGAAGTCCTAGATATTATAAACACAGTGCAAAGGCAATCATGAAAGTATTCATGATGTGAGATGTCTATTGCATGTAAATGTGATAATATCTAAATATTCCTATTCATAGAATTAACAATTTAGGACATTGTTAATTCAGATAGACTAGCACATGTTATGCTTCTTGAATGTTTCAATCAGTGGTTCTCATAACTGTGATTATGAAAGATAATCAAAGCTAACATGTGGATGCTTGTTAGAAGAACAAGTTCATTGGAGACCTGCAAAGAGAATCCTCACATGGATATTAAATCTATGTCAGTGAGGAATCTCTTCATAGCGGTTGTGTAAGTATCCTTAGACTTGAGATCACCAAAGTTATCTTAAGTGGAAAGTGGTATACTTTGACTCCATAACTAATTACTTCCAACTGGGGGTAAACATAGTTAGGATATCACACCCTACTCGGAACAGTCTTTTTCGATGCGAACTTATCCGAAATCAGTAAGTTTTTTTTCCCGAACAACTCAAACCTCTCGAAAATACTTTTACACTAATTCCAAAAACAAACCATAGTCTTACAGACAATTCAAAACAAACACCAACCATCATATCAAAAACTTATACTAGCCATTCATCCATTACAGATAAGAATACATTCAAAATACAATTCAAAGTTATACCTTAATCGTCTAGGTATATACATGCCAAAAGCATAAACCAACTAACACAGAAATCTTCTCTTTCGATATGGACTTTCACGTACTGTGCTCCCGCAACACTCCAGAACCTACACGCAGTAAACACTACGTGCTGAGAATTAAATATGCCCAGTGGTGACTACTAATCCAAGAATTTCCCAATAATATGCATAATTTTATAATTTATGCTTCTACTATTTTTATTTCATTAAACATTTCCTTTTATTTCAGTTATCATTATTCATGTTATTAATTCATATTCTGATAAACATTGTCCTTTTATTCTAAACTTTTAACTGTACTTACAGTATCTTTTTAGGTAGATCAATATCAGATTTACCTTTTATCTTTACGTTAATCTTTACTATAACTTTTACTTTTTATCAGTACTTTCATTTTATCCTTTAGTCACAGCAATTTAATTATCATTTCATTTAGCAATGTGCATTGGCACTCGTGTCTTTACTAGTACCAAAATAAACTACTTTTACTACTTGCTTTACTAGTCAATTATTCAACCTATATTCTGATTTTACCTTTTTGCTATTTATTCTATTACTTTGCTTTAACTTTGATCTAATAATTACATTACTGTTAAAAGGCTTATAAGCTTCATCGCAAAGCGATATAGCTATTTTGGAGTACTTTGCGGTCAAAACTTCTTTTCTTCTTATATATACTATTCATATTTAATTATCTAATTAAAACTTATATCTTTTACTTTTCTTTTATTGCATAATTCTATGCCTTATATCGTTTTACTTTTCAGGTAACTTATCTTTCAGAAAAGCGTTACCTAAGCATTAAGTTCACTTTTTGTTATTATCATCACTTTTTAACTTTAAGCAGGAAAATTAATATTATTTTCCAGACTTGTCATTATCTTTACAGTGATAACTGGTACAAGAATTACTAAGCAATTAAGATTATCTTTTTCACGTAAAACAAGATATATTTGAATTTCTTATAAAAGCTTAACTAAACATTGATTTAATACTTTATTCTTATAAAATCTTTATTTTTCTTTTTAAGTACACTTGTCAGAAACCTTACAGATTTATTTCAACTTTACATTCTCTTTCAATCGAATCGTTTTTCGATATAACTTTTATATCTTTATATTCAGTTCAATTAAACAGTACAAATTTATTCATTTCGATATGCCCCTAATACAATATAACAGGTTTTTCACAAAGGATACTCGAGACTGGACCCGAAGGTCCTACATAACAGATAGAGAAATGATCTCGTAAGATCAAGTCTCACAAAGCAGAAACAGATACATTTTCACTTTTACAGAAGCTATGGAGATCAAAGATCTCGCCCATAGCTAAGCAAGTCGCCATGACTTGCACCGCGGTACAGATGTGTCCCTATGGCTAGCCAATTATATCCAAAACAAGAACCATAATACCCGTCTATCGCTAAGGGCAAACATAATCAGTCACATTTGCAATTACTTTAAACATTAAAAAAAATTCCTAATTTTTTCTTTTATTTGTTTCTATACTTTATTCTGATCAATTGCACTCTTTTGTGCCTTTGACTATTCAATAGCTTTTTATCCTTTTATTCACTTTCTCTTTTTCAGTCACTTTTGTGAATTATTCTTCGATAATTCACTCAGATACTTAAATCTTTTAATCTTTTATACAGATTATAAATTATGAATTATAGCATTATAATTCACAATTTCCTTTTTATTCTTTTTATATAATTCTTTGCGAATTATTCTCTAATCATTCAATAGTTGACTTCTTTTTCTTTTATTGTTCAGACTTTTTAAATCATTCGGTATGCCAACTTTATTTCATCGGTGAAACATTTTTATAATCATTAATTCTTTTAATACTTTTTGTCGACTAATTTATTTTGATAAATTAGTCACATCTTTATTTTTCTACTTTTAGGCATTTAGGAACTTTAAGTATATCAATTATTGTCTTATGCCTCGAACAAGTATAATTTGACTTTTTCTATCGATTTATTCATTTCAAATGCATAATTACGATTTTGCCATTATAATCATTTATTTTCATTTTTATTATATAATTTCCTCCATTATTCATCTTTTATTCTTTAATTTTACCATTTTCGGGTAAAATTATATTTTAGTCCTTAAACCACAGAAATTCTATCTTTCGAAACCGTTAGGCCTCCGAAATTACTATTTTACCTTTATTAAGTATTTCTTACTTATTTTTACACGTTAATCACTTACTTTGGTAAAATTACCATTTTGCCCCTAAAACTTTTATTTTCTTTCATTTAAATCCTTTTTCTATTCAAAATTCATTTTATCTTTCTTTTATTTACGTATTAATTTATTTACTTCATTTCCATTTATTTATGAATTATTTTTCAATAATTCATTATTATTATTATTTTCACGACCTAATAATTATTTTGAAAAAAATCCGTCAGTAGACTTTTTATTTCTCATCATTGACATTAATTTCTTTTCCCATTAATTCATCACTTTTGTCATTTTTATACAATTATGCATTAAAAATTTCAATTATTAACATTATACATATACACATAAAAATTCCAATAAAATTCTAATAAATTCAATAAATTCGAACAAAATTGATTTAAGCATTCTTTATTGGTTACAATCATTTTTCATCAAAATAATCATTTAATTCACAATTTTCATTTATGTGACCCATTTTTTTATACTTTTATTTCTCTTCTATTTTACCTAATTACCATTTAGGCTTTTTATACCACTTGTGAATTATTTCACCATAATTCATCACCATTATTCGATTTCCCATCAAATTACACATTATTTCTTGACAATTCAACAAAGTCATCACTTACATAACCAAACTTTTGCCTTCAAAATATTCTTTAAATTCATAAAAATTCCACAAAAATTCCTACATGTGTTATTTCATCTCTAACACCATTTTAAGGCTTAATTTCATCAAAACCCCTAAAATACACATTGTTTTCCTTTGAAGTCATATTCGGCCACTAAAGGGAGTTCATTATACATGTCTTTAAAAATTTATTTAAACATTCATTCATGCATATTTGAGGTCTAATTACACTATTCTAACTTCAATTTCATTTATGCATCATTAACTCCTTTTTAGGTTAAGTTACATAAAGGAATTTAAATCAAAATCAAGGGAAATACTAGGATTTAATAGCCACTTACCTTTTTCTCAAGCTTTAGCTTCCTTAAGCTTCACTTTTCTTCACTTGGCACCAAGCACAACTCCATCCCTTCACAACTACCTCTTTGGCCGAAATTTCAAGCCTTCCTAACATCAATTTTTTTTCCTCAAATGACAAATCCAATCTCATAATTGGCTTTTACACCTCAAAAATTATGGAAAAACACTAAGGAATTAATTTAAATCATTTAGATTTACAAGATCCAACTTACCCCATTTTCTTTCTCAACTTGATTTCTTGCCTTCCTTTACTCAAGTCACTTGATTAAGATCACTAGGGTGATCTAGAGAGCTGGAACTTCATTTCTTATGTTGGATTTTATGAGAAATTTGAGGTAAAAGAAGAAGAAATCAAAGGGAGAGAGGGAGAGAAGGTGGTTCGACCACCTAAGGAGAGGATGATGGAGCCAAAAAAATCTTGAGATTTCTACAGATTTTGTCTCCTTTTATATCTCTCAAATGGGCCTAGTTAAGGGCTTAACCCAAGTATAAAATTAAGCCCATTTTAAGTCATTTTGGGCCCAAACTAAATTCTCTATCTTCCTCACTTCAAATTACTTAAATTTTGATTCCATCATTCTTAAAACATCAAAAATAGATATGACGTAAATTTTTGGCTCAATCGGAGTCCGTTATCGATCCGATTTAAACTTATCGGTCCGATTCGACAACTGCCGGTGTCACCGAAAAATTCCATGCTCATCACCAAAATATTTTACATAAAAATTCATGTAGGCACGCAAAATCTGGCGATATTCGGAGTTCGTTTACTATTTTTAATTATTTAAGCAAAATCAAGTCCCTTTCCCTACCAGGGAAATTGACTCGCTACCTTTTTCGTATTTTTTACTTTTGGAGGCCTATTTGACCTCAAATTCACTTAAAATTTCAACCCTATGCTCACCATGACTATTCATTTTAAATGGTTCAATAAAATATTTTCGACTTTCGGGTGTCTTTTCGGGCCCAAAAAATACTATTCACTGTCGGAAAGTACTATTTACGGCTGACCCGATATTGATGCCATTACATAGGAGGTTGGGTATATCATGACCTACTTGAATATAGTTGAGTGATTGACAAAGGATTCACCATCGCAGATTTATTAATGGAAGTTATCTTGTATGATTCTATAATTGCCTTTTTCAGAGAATTTCTGGCTAGAGTAGTATGCCAAGATGGATAGGGATCCATGAAGGGCATTTTGGGAACAATGGTTAAATTAGTAGAACATACATAATTAGATTTATATGAGTTAACAAAAATTCATACTCAGAATCTAATTGAGATAAGAGTGGTGAAAGGAGTAATTGCACGGTAACTGTTTCTATGGAAGGGTATAGTCAAACCATTTGACTTTCCTGACATTTGGGTAGTCATGATGCCTAGCTAGAGGCTGCTCATGATTTTTATAATTGTGTATTATAAATATCAATAGGGATTGATAAAATAATTTAAAGAAGTTTAAATCATGTGAGTTTTGAATAGAACTCACAATTACATATTATACTACCAATACGAATAGGAATCCAATAGGTCACACACATATAGAGAAAGAGATAAAATGGTAAAATGATAATGATAATAATATTTGATATTATTATGGGAATAGAGAAGTGAATAAGAAAATAATTATTTAAAGAGTTTAATTAATTATGATCAAGTAAAATTGTTCGTACAACCTTTTAGAAATGTTATGTAAAATGGATCTAATTGAAATAATGTATTTCATAATTAATTATTATTAGACTATAAGTGTTATAGGGCTAATATAATAATTAATAGATCCATTGGAGAAATTTAAAGAGGCCTAAGGAAATGATTTTGGCACAGAAACCCTTCAGAAGAAGGGTTTCACGCCACCTTCTGATAGAAGGCCTTAAACGCCTAATTCTTGGATCAAAATAAATTAAATATTTTTCATAAGCATTATGGAGCTTACATATTTAATTTGTATGGATTTGGAATTCATTTGGGTGATTAAATCCAAGTATATGCATAAAGGGCCTAGTTTTTAGGTTTTGTGCAGTCTTTTGTGAAAGGACTTAAATTGGATTTAATTAAGCCCAAACAAATTAGTAATAATTCTAAAAGCCCATTTAATATTTCTCTAGCAATTTTAAAGAGCCCAATCCTATTATAAAGTTGGATTTTTTAACCTAACTATAAAAATCCAAGTGATAGGGTAGGGTGAACAATTAAGAGAAAAAGAATTTCTCTCATTCTCTAACCCTAGCCACCACCCCCCTGATGGAATATGACATGGTATGATAATCATGATAACACAGCGGAAAAACAAAAATTTTATCATGCATACCATACATATCCAAAACTAGGAACGAAAACATGCAATTTTAGGGTTTTGAAACTTACAATAGATGATGCCTTTTTATTCTTTGATTTTGTGATGTCCAGCAACCAAGATGCCTTTATCCACCTTAGTTCTCGATCACCAATGCCAAGGAATAGCCTTTTGCGCCACTCCCTCTATTCTCACACACACAATTACACCGTCGGCTTAAAAACGAGATTGCTAGCTCTCTTTTTCGGTATTGTGTAATGGTTATAGTTTGAAGCTACAAAACTTGATTTTGTACTTCTTTAGATTGCTATTACTGCTCAATAACACAAGAGAATGAGGAATAATCCTTTCTCCTTGTGAAAAATTGGACAAAAGAATTAAGAGAGAGAGAGAGTCACTATTCACGAGTTACTATTCACGAGTTACTATTCATGCCACAAAAAAAATTAGGTTTAGGGTTTTATTTCTTTTAATATATATGCTTATCCTTTGGCAAGTCATTAATCTGAATTCAACTATCCTAAGATAATTAATTCAAACTCTATCACTTCCTAAAGATAAGTAATATATTTTGAATTAAACTCCTTTGAATTTAAATTCAAATTTGAAATAAAACATAAGATATTTAAATAAATGAAATCACTTAATTAAATATATAAGTGATTTAATTTAATTTAAATTCCTTTAGGCTTTAATATTCAATTAACTTAATTAACACAAGATAATTAATTAATTGAAATTAAACCTTATGGGCTGAATTTCTCTCTTTCTTGAACCAAAGCCCAATAGCAATATTATAACCCATTACATACATTAATTTGACTTTAAATAAAAGCCCAAATTAATGTCCAATACTTAATTTAAATATTTTAAGCCCAATGCTTTGTGTGCGATCCTATAGGTCCATTTAATGTTGGCAATGAATTAATAAATTAATTCAAAGGCTATATATATTCTCTAGCAAGATATTATAGCATTCCAAATTAAATGAAAATGCATATGGCATTTGGTGACCTAATGCAATTTCGCATAGTCCCTTACCCATAAATATCAGAATTAATATAAGGTATGGAACTAGTCATCCTTATATACATTAATTCATTTCTTGATATTCCAGTGACACTGAACTCTCAGATAAATAATGATTACTCATTATTTCATCTCGGTATGGCCATACACTTCTCAGTTCACTGATCAAGTGGCCGGTGATATTTTTCTCTCTTATCGAGAGGGGTAATCCCTTCACTTCTCTTATGCTCTCTAACATGAATCAGTGCATACCCAATCATACCCGTACTTGTCACTCTGTTACGAGCACGTTAGGTGTATGTCAAAGTACACAGTAATTCATAAAGAGTTTCATAGAGATTTCAGGTCTAAGAACTCCGATACAAAACTTGCATATGAGAAACACTTATGACTTGTACCATGTAGTGTTCTCATGAGCGGATCGAATCCAGATACCATGTTCTTTAACATGTATCTATGATCTCTGATTGACACTCTTGTCCTAATGATCCGTAAGACAAAACTCATAAGATCAGAGAGAGCATACTAGTCTTAATTCATTTGTTATTCCCATAACAATGACTGACTAGGGATATTTAGAATGATGTCTCATTTGTTTCAAGGTCTTACAATCCATGTGCCTCACACATGATAACTTAAACCGAAACAACACTCTTGGATAGTTTTATCAATTGATATGCACAGGAATACAAAGGATAAAACAAATGCCTCATTTTATTAATTTCAAGTGTTTCGTTACAATGTATTGGGGCTAGGGCTTACACTAACACCCCCTTGCTAGCATCAAGGGGATTTCAGACAGACCTTGTGTTCTTCCATTGTTGGTTCATTCAATCATTCTCTAGTGTGGATTACTTTTTGGAGGTGTTCAACTTTGGATATTGTGGTTTGCGACAACTTGGTGAGAAGGAAAATCAACTATTTAACAAAAATCAAAGGTAATTTTTCTTATTCTTATTAATATGTATATTGTAAATTAATGGCAAGATTAGATCTATTGGTTAAAAAATTTTAAATTTCGCTTATATATGAGATGCATGTAATCGATAATTCCCAACACAGGCTCGGTGCTTGGGAAATAGATGGGCCTGGCTACATAGGTCCTAGAGGCTAAACAGTGATAGGAAAAGGAACTCATTAATATAACCTGCGAGGCAATTTAAATCCCCCTAAATACCAACCATCTCAATCTATCGTGCTATAATGCAGCCTGTAACATCCCATCTATGCCTATCATATGGGCTTTAAAGTCAGTGTTAAGCCTTTCAAATCTCTTCTCAATCTCATCCCTAGCTCCCTCGATTGTCTCACTGGTAGTAAGGAGTGCAGTCTCTAATGCTGTGATGAGCTTTATAGCCTTTTCCATTCTTTTATCCACATTCTGGACCCCTATCTCTATCCTAGCCAAGTCCGCTGTGAACTGCCATTAGTGAGCATCGATGTCATCAAACCTTTTCAGGTACACCTCATGCCATCTAATCTGCTCCTGGCATTTCGCCTGTAGGTCTATGGCCATGGAAGTTTGAGTCACAATCATACTCTGAATGCCCTACAATATGGCATCCCATTGTGCTATTGGGCGAGATAGAGATGGTGCTAAAGATGATGATGTACCGAATGACCATGATCCCTAGGTGGCAACCCCTGCTGAAAGGTAGGAAAGGCCTGCATGATGGGTGGCATGGCTGGCTCCTGATGGGCCTCACCTATAAAATAATCCATGAATAGGACCTCCTTTTCTCTGAGTCCTTGCCTAAGGACATCCTCCATCTGCTCATCATCACCATGCTCTTGCTCAACATAAGGTAGATGTGGCTCATGCTCTAGCACCTCTGGTGGCTGTGGCTCATTATCTGGTATCTCTTTACCTTGGTGGAAGGCCGTATCCATCTTCTCTAGGGTCATTATTCTAATCCTATAGGGAGTAGCATCATCCTCTTTAGCCATGCGTATGTCATAAACTACCTCTCTGTCCAAGTAAATACCTTATTTAGTAGATGGCCCAATCAAGCCTCTAGCATTCCCTCGATTGAGAGTACTCTAGTGACCAAATCTTCTATGACTATTGCATAACCTGGGTTACACTATGTCACACGTATGTGTCCCAAGATGGTATGACTTAGGTCTATCTGCCTACCACTCACCATGCCCCATAAACTATAAATTTCTACCACCACAATAGAACCGAGACTACCTATCCTTCCTAAATAGAAATAAGAGAGAACCTTGTGTAAGTAGCATAGTAACTGAGATCGCAACATGTTAGACTTTACTATACTCCTCACATATGGGAAATCCAATCGTGTAATGATTGCCATATCTTTGTTGAAGCAGATCTTTTAGGCCTGATGACACCCTCTCCAATAAGTAACCCTAAGATCTGAGTGAAGCGCCTATACATAATGGACACTAGGTGACCATTGATGCGGTATGTTGTGACATCCTTCCCATCATCTAGCCTCTGGTTTCCCAAGTACCTAAATGTGGAAAAGATCTGCCTGGTCATTTATAGATAAGTTTGGTAAGCCCTTACATAAAAATGCATCCAGCATACGAACTTCTACAATAGTCCAGTAGTGGGTAGCCTATTCTAGTGTCATCTATATGGGGTAGTGAGGGCCATATCCTGCACAATTTAAAGTTTCACAATTAGCTATAGTGCATAATCTGAGGATGTCATTTAGACATTATAGCTTTTTATGCCCAACTTTTGGCAGCATAATGGCTTAAAAAACTAAGCCTAATCCTGCACAAAACTCATTCACAAGAAGCTATAATAGCTAAGCAACATTTGGTTTTTTTTCTAATCCATCATCGAGCATCTAGCAATCATGCCAAAACTTCACAAAGCAATCTACATATAGCAAGAGAGTCAAATTGTTGAGAACCAACATATACCATTATATGGCTGAGTTCTATAGCAGAGTGAAGGGTAAGCTTTATATACCAATGGATTCGTGTAAAGTACATGACCCGTGATAGGAGCTTCAAATGCGTTCCTCTTTACAATTTTTACCAGATAAATTTTTGCATCACCGCCCATTATACCTGATAATTTGGTCTTTGGCAAAAGATAGTGGGAGCACACTTGAATTTTAGAGGAGGGGACCTAACTGATGCCTTCATCATGGGGTACCATTACATCTAAAGGTATTTACCTATAAGGACCAACATTGCACCAACAAACATCTACAATTTTGAAACCAGCATAGAGTATCATTCATGTATCATTGAGGCACTCGATACTAGAGTGTTCCTATTGAGACACCCCGAGCAGATTAGGCCCTAGTTAGAGTGGTGCTAGCTGATGAGTTTATTTGAAAACGTGTTGGTTGTTGCTGCTATCTCTTCCCCCCCTTTTTTTGGCATGTAATACACAGCAGTGGCATTTGTTAGAACTAATGCTCTTATTTCTTTCCTTCATTGGCATGTTTGCATGGTTTGATGCTTTTGTGTTGTTGTCATGTTTGTGTAATGTCATGTTTAATTTATTTTTCCTTGTGTTGTCGCTGCTCTTTGTTATAAATAAATAATGCCTTTTCATTTATGTCAATCACAATGCATAACTTAGATTATTAATGCATGTTCATATGATTACAATCTTTGCAATGATGATAATCACGATATGACAATTAACACAAAACACAACCTTCTCTTAATCTTTGGTGAAGACATCTTAAGTGCATCCAACTCCTATCGCCAATTAGCCCTCATAGGTTTTCTTGATTGGTTATTTTCTCTCACCCTTTAATTTTTACCTAAGCCATCTTTTTTTTTTTTTTGCCTTAGCAAGGTGCCCTATTTTAGCAAGGCCACTTTTTTTGTTTTTAACCCATAGACTGACTATTTTTCTCTCTTTTTATTATTCTTATTATTTATTTTTTTAGCCATGGAACCTTTTCAGCCAGTCAATGTTAATGGGCTCTTTGAATTCATTCCTATCATTATCTACAAAAATAGCCGCTCCTTTAGAAAATAATTTTTTTAGAATAAAGGAACCCTTCTAATTTGGTTTGAACTTTCTCTCATAGTCAGGTAAGCCAAGTTTCATCTACTTAAACACCAAATCCCTTCTTTTAAATGATGGCTTTTAACTTTCTTCCTAAAGGATTGAGCTAACCTTATCTTATACAACTGATTGTGGTAATAAATGCTCATATAGTTCTTATCTAATAAGTTTAAGTGGGCCATTTTGTATTTTATCCACTTTATCTCTAGTAACTTGGCCTCTAGTAAAACTATTAGCGATTGTAATTCAATCTCTATCGGTAGCATAGCTTCTGACCCGTACATAAGGGAGAAGGGAGTAGCCCCTGTAAAAGTTCTAACAATGGTTCTGTATACCTAGAGTGCAAATGGTAGCTTTGCAGCCTAATTCTTATATGTTTACATAGTTTTGGATAGGATCTTCTTCAAATTCTTGTTTACGGCTTCAACTGCCCCATTTGCTTATGGACTGTAAGGAGAAAACTTGTGATGACAACAAATTTCCCTCAATGAACTAAGCCATATTTCATGCTCCCAACCTTTTGGAAGATTCGACTTCTACCCATTTTATAAAGTAATCGATGGCAACTACAATGTATCTATAATCGTTAAAAGCCATGGGGTGGATTTTCTCGATGATTTCTATCCCCTAAGCTTAAAAGGGCCAAGGTAAGGATAAATTGCACAGCTCTGAAATAGGAAAATAACTTAAGTTAGCATATTATTGGCATTGATGGCACATCTTCATATATTTAGAGCAATTAGCATCTATGGTTAATAAGAAGAATCCTTATCGCATGATTTTTCTGGCTAATGTCAATCCATTCATATAGGCCCTACATACCCCTGCATGTGTTTCTTCCATGACTTTCTTCACTTTTCTCTCATAAAGGCATCTTGGTTGAATGCCATCAACTTATCTCTTATACATGATCCCATCTACACTGATGAACTAGTAAGACAATTTTTGAATAATCCTTTGATCTTTCTCTATTGCTTCCTCGAGGAATTTGGAAGTCCCTAAATAATTTCGAACATCATAATACTAAGACTTACCATCAAATTCATCTATACTTATAAGGTTTTAATTTTCAAAACATGGCTTGGTTCAGCTCATGACTATTACTAGTCTTATAACTATCCCTTCAGGGTTGTCCCATATAGATGCCAAGGTTGCCAAAGCATTCGTCAACATGTTCTTATCTCATAGTACATACCGAAAGGTGCATATCTCGAACTATCTACTCAATCTTTTCAAATATTTGACATAAGGTACTAGCTTTCCTCCCTAATGGACCATTTCCTTTATGCTTGGTGAATCACTAAGGATGAATCCCCGAAAACCTCAATAGTCTTCACTTCCAATGCTATGAAGGCTTCTACTCCATATATATAAGCTTTATACTCTGCTTCATTATTGGTCACTTTGAACCCTAATTTTTTTGCCAAGGGGAGTTTCTCGCCATCGGGTGTGATTAATGACTCCTACTTTAACTCTTTTATTATTGGTAGCCCTGTTGAAATACATTTGCTAACCTTGAATCGTCATGACACTGATGCTTTCATTTGAGAATTCATATTCAACCTAGTCCTCTTTCAACAGGTGATTAATAAGAAATTATGCAACGTTCCTTCCTTTGATTATGTTTTTGGTTACAGATTCTACTTTGAATTCTTGTAAAAGTAACATCGACCTTCCTATTTTTCCCAGTAGAGATGGTGCTGGCTGGAGGTATCTAAGCGAGTTATGTTTAGCCAACGCTTAGATCTTGTAGGAATAGAGTAGTGCCTTAGCTTCTTTAAGGCTTATATCTCTGCCAAGCAAGTCTTTTCCACGTTTGTGTACTTAGCCTCATATGGAAGAAACTTCTTGTTCAAATAGTATATGGCGAACTCAGCTTTGGCATCATCCTCTTGAGATAACATAGGCCCTATTGAACCCTATTTCATAGCTATGTACAAGATTAGAGACTTTAATGGTCTAGGCAGTTTGAGAACCAGGGGATGCAACAAGTATTCCTTAAAGTGTCAAAGGCCTTTTGACAATTATCATTCCATTTAACCGGCTGGTCCTTTCTCAAAAGCTTGAAGATAGGCTCATATGTGTTGAATCTATCCTAAGAAACCCTTGATCTCCTTTTCCTTCTTCAGCACTGGCATCTCATGAATTGATTTCCCTTTATCTGGATCCACCTCTTTCCCTTTTTGACTGACTAGACACCCCAACAGTTTACTAGAGGTCATCCCAAACACACACTTCTTCGGATTGAGATGGAGATTGTACTTGTTGATCTATTGGAAAAACTTCTCTAAGGCCTCAAAATATCCTCCCTTTATAGCTAACTTAATCATCATATCATCAACATACACTTCGACTTCCATATGGATCAAGTCACCAAGGATCTTGGTAGCCATTCATTGATAGGTAGCCCCTGTATTTTTCAGACCAATTGCATAAACTTATACACATAAGATCCCTATTCAATAATGAAGGCTATCTTTACCCTATCTATTATATTATTTAAGATATGCTTTTACCCTGCTTACCCATCAACAAAACTATACATCATGTATTTTATCTACTGCTACAAGAAAAATGCAATTTAGCAACGGAAAATAGCAACGAAAAATACCAATTTTCCAGCAGTTGCTATTTTTTGCAACGAAATTTTAATTCCATTGCTAAATTTGGCAACGAAAATCAAATTTCGTTGCTAAATTCAACCAACTCATTTTTGGTTAATTGGTAAATTTTAGCAACGAAAAATGCAATTTCGTTGCTAAATTTAGCAACGAAACAATAATTTTGTTGCTAATTTTAGCAACGAAATTTAATTTTCAGTAATTGACTTGCATGAAAAAGAACTAACAAAGGGAAAGAAGCAGGGAAAAAGCGTTGAAAAAGGCAAAGACCAGTAATTGACTTGCATGTAGAGCAAAAGAGAAAAGTTAATTATCTTTTCTTAATTTATAATGAGTAGAACATGCACCAGTTTAGAAAATTTACCTTATCAAAGCTTAAGTGTATGCCTATATTTGATGCAAATGGCCAAGCTACAATTGCAACAAATTCAGTATAAAGTACCTGAAAGTTGAGAGTTCAGAAAAAAATCACAAGAATTTTTATGAGAAAAAGATGAAGTATGCATAGACATAGACACAGATGCAGACACACATTCATGCACGCACTCTCTATCTCTCTTTCTCAGATTCTGCAAATGTCTTATATGATTTCATAAGAAAATATTTTGGTTCGTCTCAAAGACAGGTTGAATGAAAGTGAGTTGGAGAAATATTTTTAAATCAATATATAAAAGCAATGTCAAAACTATATGAGATTTTAAGGGGTGAATTCTCATACGTATCCATGGTTTATAATTTGCTTCCAAATAATCCGTAGCTATTGAATGAAGGGTTGTAATTACTGAATAATGTGAATCCTATATGCATTATAAAGTGACAGCTGGTTGTTTCAGCAAAGATAGATGTTGGAAAGCAAGTCATGGTTTATCAGATTGTAATAACAAAAAGATGAATAGTTTTTCATTGAAATTTTGAAAAAGTATTGGGAGACAGATTGAGGTAAGCTACACCTGTTCATTCTTCTATATTAATAAAGTAGTCAGATTTGTTCACTTATTGTTTCTGTACATTGTCCTGTCCCTTAGATTTAAGAGAGTCGGTACAACAAATTTTTAAGTATTACCCTGTTTGGGATTTGAGACAATATATATATATATATATATATATATATATATATATATATGAATAAATAATTATAGCTAAATTATTTAATTCAAAATAAAAAAACGTGAAATGCCTCATTTTCATTCAAATTATGATATAACATAATTTTTTTTAATTGTATAAACACACATATATATTACATATATTTTGAAAATTTTGTATAAAATTATTACAAAAGAAAAATTTGTATAATTATTAATATTAGTATGTTAGGTTCTTGCTCCTTATATTTAATTATTGGAGCTACCAAATTCTATTGTCCCCAGTAAATCAATGAGGCTAGGCAAAGAAAATGGCAAGACGACTTCATTAAAGACAACTGGTAACCAACCAATGAGGGCCTATCACATCCAACAATAGCCTAAAATCCAAAGAAAACAAGACCAAAACTAACCAATCACCCCTTAAATTAAAATCAGATGCAGATATATAAATAAATTGATAAAAATGAACCAATTAGAAGATGGTAGAGTGTTTGAGGTAGGAATTCAACTCTAGTGCACAAAGCAGAAGTTGCTTCTATAGAGCTGTTGTAGTTACTGGATCAAATTAAAT
Organism: Excoecaria agallocha; assembly: GCA_037975025.1. Taxonomy (NCBI): domain Eukaryota; kingdom Viridiplantae; phylum Streptophyta; class Magnoliopsida; order Malpighiales; family Euphorbiaceae; genus Excoecaria; species Excoecaria agallocha. The sequence goes on from CM075807.1 coordinate 73,739,729, forward strand.
AAAACACCAAATCGCAATAGAATAGAACGATGCAAAAACCAAGAGAAAAAAGTTCAGATCTTGCCAAAACCTAGATACAATTGAAATCACAAATGAGAAAAATAACAACAATCAAGGTATTACCGTAAGAATCTTGAGCTTCACACTTCCATAAATAGCACCAAAACTAAATGCGAACGCCCTAGCCACCTAACTAGGTGAAGAAAAGAAACAATTGATAAAGAATCAAAAAGCAATTTTTATTTTACTAATATGAAAACCAATCGATTCTTAATAATAAGTCAAACTTGCTTAGCTCAGCTCATGAATAGAGACAAAATCACCTCACTGCCTATCCTTCAATGGATGCACGAATCATTTCCCCTGTCAATATTGAATCCCCAGCCTTCGATCTGAGTATTGAAATCAAAAAATAAAGCATCTGTAATTTTTCTCTCAAAACTAGGGTAGAGAACAAGCTGGGAGGCGAGAGGCGCAAAAAGAACAAAAAAAATAAGAAAGAGGCAGCAATATTTATACCTAGGGTTTTCCAAAAATAGCAATGGAAATTAATTCCGTTGCTAAAATAGAACGGAATAAATTTCCGTTGCTATTTTTGGAAAATTATTCCGTTATGGGTCTAAAAATAGCAACGGAAATTAATTCCTTTGCTATTTTAGCAACGAAATTAATTTTCGTTGCTATTTTAGCAACGGATTATGTTTTCCGTTGCTAAATTTAGTTCAAAAATTTTTCGCCGCCATTTTTAGCAACGAAAATAGGTTTTCGTTGTTATTTTTCATGGCCATATTGTGGCGCTAAAATTTCCCTCTCTTTTTAGCAACGGAATACCACCATTTTTGTTCCGTTGCTAAACAAAAAAAATTTAACCAAATTTAGCAACGAAATTTATTTTTCATTGCTAATTAGCAACAAAAATTAAATTTCGTTGCTAAATTAGCAACGGATTAAATTTCGTTGCTATTTTTTCGTTGCTATTTGAGGATTTTCTTGTAGTGCACTATTGACCAACTGATCTATATGGGGGAGTGAAAAGTCATCTTTTGGGTAATCTATATTTAAATCTCAATATTTTATGCACATTCATACCTTTCCATCTTTTTTTTTTTAAAATAGGAACAACATTGGCTAGCCAAGTGGCGAACTGGACCTCAACTAAAAACTTTGCTTCAATCTATCTCTTCACTTCTTCTTTCACCTTTTTCTACCCATTTTGGCCTAAGTCTTCAAAGCTTTATTTTACTGGCTTGCTATACGGATATTTTAAAATGGCATGTTTCGCAACATCTCTGTTAATCCTTGGCATGTCTTTGTAGGTTCAAGCAAATACTTTTTTTATATTTTTTCAATATTCTTTCAAGTTTTATCCTCTCTTAAGGAGTTATATCGGATGTAATCAAGATCTCTTAAGGATTATCTTCAGTTTCAAGATTCAATTTAGTGCTGTTTGTTGAATTAATGTTAAATATAAATGAGTCATTATTATGATCATGCATGATGTAATCAAATGAGATATTGCTCAAATAAGCAAATTTATTCATCTTATTTAGTTAAGAAGGAAAGAATACATAATTATAAAACAATTCAGAAATGTAAATTACATCAACAAAAGAATCATCTTCCAAGTTAGGGATGGCCGATGTAGCAATAGATGCCTTTCCTTCTTCTAATGGTATCTTTTTCTTAGGCACCATAGCCTTACACTTAATCTTCTATTTTTCTTTAGGTTTGGGAGCTAGTGATTCTGGCACCCCTACCTCCTCTGGGTGCCCCAAATCCAAATCAATGAGTTTGGCCATAACTTCATCATAGAATCCCAATATAAGCTTGATGGTTCCAACTGACCAATCAAAGACATCATTAAAGATTTCAAACCCAGGAATATCTTTCCTTGAATCACTATATAGGTTCAGCCTATCCACATTACTTGCACTTCTCGGATGCTAGCACAAAGCTTTCCAAGATATGAGGGACTTTTCCTAGCTGTAACTCATATTGCTTTTTAGCATCATTCTTACAATAACCCAAACCTTTTCTATATTTCTGGCAAATTAGAGCAACAGGTGTAGGGATCCCTTGAGAGTTCTTTCCCCATTTGTCATTCGATAAATAATTCATTTTCTTCATCATGTTTACAACCTGAGAGCTTGCAAAATCTATTTTTCTTCCCCAACACCAATTTTGGCCATATAGAACCCGTTGAAAAGCTGATTAGCTATGCTTAAAGTAGAAACCAAATTCTCTGTTGCTGCCTTGGTAGTAAACATACCACCTTTGTGCGAAATTCGGACCATGTAGTGTAAGGTAAAAGGGACCTTTCCTAGCTTACGAAACCAAGGTCATCCTAATAACAGAGAGAAATTAGCTATTATCTATAACACTACAAATTCTTTCTCAATCTTGATAGGCCTCATCTTCACTACTGCCTTAAAAGTACCCTCAGCTTGCCTTTTACAGTTAACATAAGTTGTTATAGTGACTCAAGACTTAGTAAGCATGGTCTCATCAATGCCATAGGCCACCATTGTCTCGTAAAAGGGACACACATTAATAGAAGAACCATTATCCATCATTACACATGCAATGTATTTTCCATTCACCTTAGCCTAAATGTATAAAGGGTGGTTATACTCGTATCCTTCTGAGGGCAGGTCCACATTAGTGAACAAAATCTTTTCTTTAAAATCCCTTTTCACCATTTTAATAGTTCAAAAGGAGATATGATAGTAGCAATAGTTGACTCACATAAGGCCTTCACAAATTTTTACCAGTGGAAAAGCGATTGCCTAAACAAATCCCAAATAGAAATATAAGCAGGTGTCTTTTTAAGTTATTTCAAAACCAGATTAACTTTTGAGGCTCTTTCTTTTATGGGCCAATAGGCTCTTATGGCCTTTTGGCCTCAGGCATGACCCTATAACTCCTAGTGATAACTCAAACCATATTTCCATCTATTACTTTGTTCTTATCTTCATTAGTTTCCCATAGGTTTTTTGGTTCCTTTTCAACCTTAACTAAGCCCATTTCACTATTTTTATCCCATATATCCGCCAGAAGAATCGATTCCCCCACTTTTGTTGACCCTTCTGCACTTGCATCTGAACTGTTATTACTTTCTTGAGCCTTACAGGTGATAGCCAAATACTTATTACCATATAAATCCTTAAGAGCATACCATTCTAGCAATCCAAATCCAACCATAAACACTAGTGGTGGCATAAAATTGTAAGCTTCCTTCTTTTTAGCTCTCTTCTCCGGGTCAGAATCTATTGAGAGTCAATTAAGTCTTGGATATAGTTCCTTAAGGTACAATGGTAATCAATCTCATACCCAATGTGCTGATTAAAGGCATAATACTAATCGAATTTGTGTCTTGGCTAGCCTCAACTCCTTGTAGGTTTGGATGGTATCAGTTTCAACTTCTCCTCTTTCACCAAACGACTAAAGCTCCAAGATAATGACTTGCCTATCTTAGAGTAATGGTGCTGGTTGACCATATCGTTGACACTTCATCATTTCTTCCATTATTACCTCCACTACCACTACTGTTACCAACACTCTTAGCAAATCCCTAGCTTTTAAAACCTCATTTGTTATTGCTATAACCTTCACTATTCAAACTTATAGCACTAGCTTTCTTTGCCAGATATTCTCTTTTAGCTATAATAGTTATATCTTTCAATGACTCTTAATCCTTTAACCCATTCATTTTGATACCCTTCTTTAGATAAGGACTGGAATTTTCATAGGCAAATTTGATCCTATGTGTTGGGTTCCCTTGTTACCTTTATTACTCTATTTCTCCATCGAGTGAGGTACTTATGGAAGGACTCTTCGGGTTGCTACAATCATATTACCTAAAGAATTCCTCCGTCAACCTCTTCCAATCTTATTTAGTCTATCCAAGCTATGATACCAGTCAACAGTGGGGCCTACAAGACTAAGGCTAAAAAGATTCACTTTCTATCTATTGGTGAGGGTAGTTCTTTTCATAAGCACGATATAATGTTTGATGTCAGCTAGTGGATCAGATGTACCATTAAACTTCATCAAGTCAGGCATCTTAAATTGACTAGGCAAAACATCTTCACTATTTAAATCAATATCCTCAAGGCAGATTCCTTTCCTAACTGATAACACCTAGTCAATGCCTTTAACTTTTCTTTCTTTTTTTTTTCAGGCCAAATTCTCCTCCTTAGGGATAAAGTTCTTCAATACTTGAAGGGCCCATAATTCATCCTCCTCATTAGTTATAAAATCACATTTAAGACCAATCCGAGTGATATCCCTTTTTATTCCTCATGGAGCCATATTTTTAGCATGTGCTGTTGGTAAGGGTATCATGATAGAAGCTACTAGAATCTCCCTAATAAGAGTCAGTTCAACTCAAGCAATAGCTAGTGCAATAGGATAAGTAGCTGAGATTGAAGCCAAACTGGCTGTGAGGCTAGCAAATATTGACATCATTTTTCTCTCAAGATCATCCATCCACTTATCGGTATCTTGGGAACTAGAGGAACCAACTGAGGGAGTGAATGCAACCATAACTTCCCTTTCTAACTATTCAAAATACCTATTTAAAAACTATTCTAAAACACTATTTATACCCGACTCGGATCCCAGTTTTGAACTTTATCCTGATACTAATCCTATATCTATTTAGCAAACCACTTCTTAACCAAATGACCATTTGAACACTAAAACCACATACAAAATTATGGCTCTATTATGGCTACCAAAAATGGGGTTTTCAGCATGATGCATGAGCAAATGGAAATGCATGATTATGAGTTATAGCATCAATAACTACATGTAAGAATCCTCTCCACCTTATTTCTCCCACACACATGGTCAAAGTTTTCTTCCTAGGTGGGCTTAATTCATAGGTCAACAAGGTATCCTGATGAATACGTATAGTGCATGGTGAAAATTTGGCAGTATAATACCTATCAAAAAAAGCACACATGATCGATATCTAGTAAGTGTATTAGATCGACTAGTTACCTAAGAAAATGAGATTAAAACCCTAAATATCGTACCAAATGGAACATTAATTGCTAAGAAAAATATCTATGCATGAATTAAATTAATATAAGATTATTTCCTAAGTTTTTGATTTAAAGGCAAGAACTAAACTAAATTAAACTAATAATAAAGCAAAATACAAACTAAAATTAAACAGACATGAATTAAAAATAAAGCAATAACTAAAATACTTCTACTAAAGGAACTATCCACCTTAATTTCCATTGCAATGACTCAATTCAAAAGAACACAAGTAATTATGGAAAAACCAGTTAAGTAAATCCAGATATCTTATTCAAACTATCATTCTAAGCATTAAATCTTCTTATTAGGAATAATCTAACACCTAGTATAAAGATCCAATTTTAAACTCATAAACATCCATTAAACTCTTTTTCAAAAAAACTTAATTTTAATCTATTCTTAGTTCAACTTTTCTTAGAATTAATCCATTCTTACCAACACACAATTACCTCAAATTCAAAAAATAATCATTCATCAATACTAATGATTTAATCTAAGAATATGCATATCATATATCATACTTAAATTAATCATTAACCATTATCAAATAAGTTAATAATGAGTCCAATAATAATAAAATATAAAAATTTGCTCAAAATTAAAAAATAATCAAACTTGCATTGAATTTAAGTACAAACTAATTCGTTACAATAAAAGTATAAGGGTTTAAGTTTCCTTTAATGAAAGAGAAGAAAACTACTTATCAAATATGATAAAAATAAAAGAATAATTAAAATAAAAACATACAATACTTATGAAGCTTCAAACTTTCTTTTGATGATTTCTTAAAACCCCAATAGAAACCTTGAGTCTTTTCAAGGGTTGCAAACTAAGAAAAATTGAAAAATAAGCTAAAATTACTATAAAAAAATCACTAAAGAAAACTAGATTATATACTAAGTAAATTTTATAATTGTAGCAAGCCTACATTTAACTAGCGTTCCCCAAGTTCTGGTGTTTTGTATTCCTTTTATAGTTGAATTATACTACTAAAAGAAGAAATTTTATGCCTTGAGACTTCCTAAACCAAAGAGAAATTAATTTTTAGCCAAAGAGGAAGCCTTTTAATTGTTAAAAGTAAAGAAACACTCAGGATAGTGGTTTTGACACTCAGTAGAGTGATTTTCTATCGGGGTGAGTGAATTGTTCTCTGGGTGAGTGATTTCCTTCTTGGATGAGTGCTTAAAACACTCAGTAGAGTGAAAACCCATTTTGCTGAGTGGTTTTTTACACTATTTTAAGTACTCCCTTGTTGTACTCCATGAGAGAAACTTGCATTCTTTCTTAAATTTACAATTTTACCCCTTAACTTCTCCTTTCTTCAATTAACTCCTTGTTTTCTTCAATTAAGCCCTAAAAAATATCAAAACTAACAATTAAACCTACAAACACATAAATTAACTAATTAAATATAAAATCAACTAAATTAATACTAAATTAAATAAGTTAAATACATAAAAACACACTAAAAATATAGTATAATTCACAACTACCAAGATAAAATAGGTTTTGATAAATGCATATTCAAGTGACCCAAGCAAATCCAAATGGTCTTACCTTGGTATGGCAGCCTTTGACAAGCAAACATTTAGATATGTCTAGGCATGCTTAATACACAACGATCTACATCACAAGCAATGCAAGATTATTAGAACATCCTAATGGAGATTTCTATGTCATTACATAGGATTTTGGTCCACGTACTCGATTACAAGGCTGCCCAAATATGGTTATTGTCGATGGGTCTAGCTCATCATAAGCATAATGACAGATTGAGTCACTATTTGATATACCAAAAGGTACTAAACTTAGGTTGGTGATTATCCCTAACATTACCCTCGGTTGAGTGAATAATATGGGAGTGATTTAGGAACACGGTCAAAAAATTAAGATGCCTAACTTATTCTAAGGCTTTAGTATGATTTAATACAATTTTGAAAAGAGATAAAATTTCTTAAACCGAAGCCTTTTATGTCACGTAAATCAAAAGTAGTTTAAGACCAAAGTTTTGAATTATCCCCAATGGAGTCACCACTGTGATATGCTCTCTTCCTCTTTTATCATTGACACCTTATTTCACCATCAAAACTAAGGGATTATCGAGCTCGAGTGAGGAAACCTTTGACCTTTAGTAGTTCGATCCCACCTTTAGGGTCTAACCAGGTTAAGGTTCCCTGCCGATGCCAAAGGTTGCTTTATGATAAAAAAGAGACTCAGCTCAACTTGCCAAACCTTAAACCTTGAAAAGCATAAGACGGTATGCCAAGGTATCCCTATCCCATCACTAATAATTGAAAGCTAGGAGGTATCTAGTTGGACACCATAAGACTGATAGTAAGGAGTCACCACTCAATAGAATATTTGGAAAAAATAATGTTTCGAAGTCGTGAGGCCAAAAATCTAGATATGGTTTGAAACTCCACTCTTTTTTTACCTTTGATAAATGTGACATAACAGCTTTCATATTAATATTGTTATCTCTTTTCTCTCATGCAAGATCAGGATAAATATATAAATTAAAGGTGCACCCAATCACATAAGAAGGCGGTAAATTATGGCATGGAATAAAGTAATAAAGACATCCATAAATCGGGTAGTTCATTTTAATCTTTTAGGTGAGGACTTTGGTTCTTGCATATGGATTATTGAAGAAGCATTTCTTTGCCAGGGTTTAAAGATAAGGACTTGCCAGTTTAAATTTTATTTAAAATATGTCTCGTGTTATTTAATTATGTATAAAAACATTTACAATATTAAATGCTAATTTTTATATGTGAGTTTCCTGGATAACATACGAACATTTTTTTGATTTTATTAATGAAATATCCCACTTATTTAATATAAACAATTTTGTGACATTTTCCATTTGTGGCCGAAAAAGTCTTTTTATAGAAAGGATTATGAACTTACCTATAGCGCTTACCAAATTATGCTTACAAAAAGATTATTTGCAGGATTGATAACAACAACAACAATGAGAATAATGGTAAGAAAATAAAAGAGAATATACATAAAAACTAAATGCAATAAATAAAAAGGAAAACAAGGATCCAGCGCGTATGTTCAAAATGCACATGAATACATTTGACAACATATGATCAACTCTTTTACCTTAAAAACTAAGAAAATATATTTTGGGGCTATGCATCGCATAATGCACGGATATATATTAAGTGACATGATCGTATTGGTTTGGTAATGGCTAATTTTCTCTTTTTTTTTTAAATAAAGTTCTTATTGATAATAGATCCAAAGAGAGCAAAAACGAAAACTAAATACAAAATAAATGTTTTTATACTAGATTTTTCTTTAAGGAAACTAACCTAAAATGGAATGTAAAGGTAATAACCTAATAATTTCTATCACAAGTCAATATACCCTTGAGAAGGGTTTCACAACCTAAATCTAGTAGAGATTAATATACAACAATTACATAAAAAGCAAAATTAATGACCAAAACTTATCATAATTAAGATAACAAGAAAGGTTTTTTATATTACCTTTAGTGTACCTACTTGATTAGATCGTTGAATGTTGGATTCACAGACCCTTATTATGTTGAAACAGTTAAAACAATTGAAAATTATAAAGAGCTAAGTGTCAAAAGTGACCTTTTTCATTTATAAATGTTTGAATACTTTTTTATGAAAACAAAGCTAGCTTTCAAAATCAAAATTTCAAACCCCTTTAAAAGTGATTGATTAAATATTTATGTAAGGGTGAATGTACGGGTGTGCGAAGAGCTATGCACAGTTGTACATTCAAAAATTCAGCCACTTGCCCACTTATTTTCTAGAAATTCACCTACTTTTGAGTTGTATGGTCGTACCATTAGGAGTGTACGGGCGTGCATCCCAAGTATCTTATGCCACTTGCTTGAAAAGGTAAAATTCTTGTTATGTACAGTCGTACAAGATTTGTCGAAGGCCACACAAAGCTAAAAAGGGAAAAAACCTCCACAAATAATGAGATTTCTTTTGCATGCAAGGGTGTACAGGCCTATCTGCACAGGTGTTCAAGGCTTGGAAACTTGACTAATTTAATTTTAGGCCTTCAACCAACTGTATTTCTCATCATTTGACCCTTTGTTCTGCTCGATTATTTAAATCCAGGGTAAAAATATTTTTTAAAATACTTTTTAAAAATAGATTTCAACACAAAAAGGATTTGCTATCCTCTATCTGCTATCTTTTGAGGAATAATTTTCCTCACTAGGTAACCCTGACAAAAGTCTCCTCCGGATCTAGTATCTAAAGATGCCTATTTATAGGCCTTTCTCTCTTATGCAGTCTAAAAGACGGCTATCCCTCAGTACTAAACCTAAAATTTTTAAAAACATCCCTTTATTTGGACTGCACAGGAGAGAGGGACCTATAGACAAGCATCCCTCAAGTGATAGATGGCCATCTACCACTATTGAAGGTCTAAAATAAGGTCATTATGCACATTTTGTTAAAACACTAGGAAAGATTTTAAAATACTGAGAAAATATGAAGAATCTTTAAGAAAAAGTGAGAAATTCATGAATGGAGATTCAAAATTCAAATCTATTGTCAGTAATATGCTATTTCCTCATCATTGGGTAGTCCTAATCTAGGCTACCTCGGGTTATGGTATCTACCGTAGCCAATTTTGATCCCATTTGCCATTTTCATATGTATCATGATATGCTTTAATTTGTAAGTCTAATGTTTTGTGGTAGTTTCTCTTCCTTTCCACAACTTAAGCTACTTAACCAAAAGTTATTCCCACCTTAACCTAAGCCAAATTACAACCTTTATTAAGAACATTTGATTTTGTACATTAATTTGTGCTAGTAGTGGAGATTTTTGCTCATTTACAAGCTTAAGGCATGCATTGGTATATTAAGTGATGAAGATAAACACTAAACAAATAAATACTCGAGTGATATGAGGAAAAAATATTTGCTTTGAGAGAAAGTTACTTTAGGCAATGTGGCATTTGAACTAATTGATAAACGTTGTAAGAAATTTGATTTTTAAAGTCTTATATTCTTGTGTTTTGCATTCTCATGGTTCTTTAGGTAGATGTACATGGATTCTAATGTTTGATGGTCCACGATATTTCTTGGAAATTTATTGATATAGACTAGTGGATTGTGAGATGAAAGTTGTTCCATTTGTTCACCAAGAATTTATAAAGTATGAAAGCTCTATATCCATGCTGATGTTAATGTTATGATATTGTTTTGTTGTGTTTTGTGTGTTGTCTTTTGTGTTTTAAGTTTTTTCTTGGGGACAAGCAAAGGTTTAAGTGTGGGAAATTAATGTGAGTAGTATAGTTCATGTTAATTTAATGTTTTGTGTTTATAATTGTTGTGTAAAAGTTTAATTTTAGTTATTTTTGTGTGGAATTTGGTATCTTTTATGTTTGTGTGTTTTGTGTGATTGTAGGAGTAAAATGGAGAAAAAGCTAAAAGAAGGAGGTAAGTTGAGCAAGGAAGTCAAGGTTTTATTGTGATCATGACATCCATCGCGAGTGTGATCTAGGAAGGAGGAGGAGAAAAAATCAATGAAAAAGAAAAAAGTCAACTTTGAGGATGCGAGTTCTATTATGAGCGCAACATCCTTCGCGGGTGCGACAATAAGAGGTTATATAATTCAAATTTCAAACAAAACCTCGAAGAGGCATGACTTTCCACCAATAGTTATATAAATCCATAAAGGTGTTTTGAAGGGATGCAATGCTCTACAAAGGATTATAAAGGAAAAAAAAAGACTAAAAGAAAAAGGGATATAGTTTTTGGATGATAGAAAATAATTAGATTTTATTTATTTTTGTAAAAATTTAGAACAATTTATCTTTTGAAGAGAAGATAAGAAAAAAAATAAGAAGACTTTTTTTAATGAGAAAAGGATTGAGAGATCAACTTTTATTATCTTTCAATTATCTTTTTTTCTTTGCAATCATTGTGAATGAAGTTTTAGGAACTTGAACAACATTGTTAATAGTTGCTTATTCTTATTAATACAAGTAATCTTTAAAGTAGAAATTCTTAATACTATTATTTGTATGTTCACTATAAGTAAGAATATAGTTAGAGATGTATTTTTTTAAAGTTATTGAGAATTCATTATCAAAACATTACTAAAGAGATCAAGATGTTAAGATAATTATTATAGGTTAAGTGTTATTCTTAAAATATATGATTATAATCATCTCATTTTATAACGAGACTTAAGGGTTAGAAGTATACTTGCATATCTCAGGCATTCTATTTCATATCGAGAGAGCGATCTAGAAACTTATTTCAACATGACTTGCATGTTAAAGATTAATTTTAGATTGAAAGACTATTCAAGTTCATATTTGTTAAGATAAATCATTAATCTTATCTGTCTTCTTTGACTATAATTAAAGAAGATTTGATTAAGATCTTAGTAATGGTATAACATTATTAGTTTAAACTTGTAACCAAATTAATGAGCTTTGTAAACAAGATAGGAATCAAGTCATAGTGAGTGATAACTAATCATTTCCTCGTGGGAACGATATCTTATGTACTAATTGGTAAAACTTGTGCTTGCAAAATTAACACAAGAGGAACTTCTTTTTCTCTAAAGTGGCTCTTCAAAGAAAGCGATTCCTCTCCTTTCAAAACCTTCAAAGAAAGCCGTCCCTTAACACTAAACCTTGGAATTCCCAAAATGCCTTTAGTTTAGATTATGCAGGAGAGAGAAGCCTAGAGATAGGTGTCCTTCCAGTGACAGACGACCTTATATCACCGTTGAAGGTCCAAAATGAAGTTTTTGCATACTTTTTTTTAAAACACTTGGAAATATCTAGAAAATACTTAGAAAATCATGGAAATCTTTAAGACAAAATGAGAAATTCACGATCAAAGTTTTGAGATCTGAACCTGTTCTCAGTAATATGCTATTTTCTCATTATTAGGTAATCCTGATCAAGGTTGTCTTGAGTCACGGTGTCTACAAACTTACAATTTTACAATAGTGCCAAGGAAAAAAAAAGTGTTTACATGATAGAGAAAAAAAGCTCTAAATCAAAAACTACATGCTAAATTTTACTTTGGCGCAAAAAATGAAAATAATTTAAAATACTCAAATTAAATATTGAATTAATTGAATTAAGGGATAAAGTGTAATTTTACCCCTATACTATTGGAAAAGGGATAATTTTCCCTTATATTTTTTAAGCCTATTTTGCCCATAAACTCGAATTTTTGGTGTGTTTTTACCCCTGAAATGGACATAATGTTGATGTGGCTAATGGCACAAACAGCAACCAATCACGTTCGGATATATCATCTTTATTTCTTCTAATCATAAATCTAGTCAGCAAAAAAATGCCAAATGGCTACTTTCATGGCTGCATTAAATAATGTTTAAAAACTTATATTTTAACACCATTTCAATTAAGTACCAGTAACTCTCTCTCTTTCTCTCACTAAAAATATCTTTGTCGAAGTAGAATTGCTAAGGCTAAAGTGAAAGATGACCTATAATATTGGTTGATGGAAGAAGCAATAGCTCTCAAGGTTCTAGGAGCAATTAAATTCTTGAGCATTAACCGCTTCATCGATACAGGTTAGAAATAATAAGACTAATTTCAAAATCAATCTTAAACACAAGCAGAATGTACTTTAAATGCCCAAGAATGGGGGTGAGTAATTTTAATATTAAGTATTATTTCATAAAAAAATCATGTTGAGAGAGTTATGTTCATGCTTTAGGGCTTGTTTAAGAAATAGTAATTATTGTTATTATTTGAGGAATTATTAGTATTCTTGATGTTTAAGTTCATGGCTTGTCTTACTCCAACATGATACAGGTTAGAGAGTGCAAGTTCTTTAAGTGGAAGGAGCCTATAAGAGAAGATGAAAAAATTATAGAGCTCTAACTAGTAATTCAAGCCCTACAAAATAAGAATAGGGATTTGAAGCATAAGCATGCTTTGCTTGAAATTGAAAAAGCTACTCTACATAGCAAGCTTGATTTATGAAGGATGAGTACTGTTGAGGTTGCTCAAAAGATGAGGAAAATGCAAAATAAAAAGCAATGGTTCATGAAAATTATGGGATTTTTGCGCTCTATTATCATAGGCTACCTTATAGCCAAGCCAGTATGAGTGTGGTGGGCTTTGGTTACTGCTTTTGTTGCCATTTTATTTGGAGATGTACAAAAATTAATCCAAATTTGGATTTTTATGCAATTTAATCCAAATCTAATGTAGTTTTTTGTAATGAAAAGTGACCGGTAATCGTTTGTCCTTATTTTGTATTGATGGCCTTATATATATATTAAACCAAAAATCTATATGTTAATTTGCTGTTATTTTGTTGGAATTGTTTATGCATGTATGTTTCAGTTGAAAAAGTGTATGATATTGCATAATACAATATTATGTAGCACAAAGGGACTATATCCGTAAGCTTCATTTCTATTTAGCCATGATATATAATGTTGTCATCAATAACAAAAAAAAATACAACTTAGCTACCATCTTTATACAAAATTTATAAATAGATGATTTCATAAATTATGGCCAATCTGCCAAATTGATGTTCAACTAAAAATTGAATTATATATATATATATATATATATATATATATATATATATATATATATTTTGTGTGTGTGTGTGTGTCCAAAATGATAATGTCTAGCATTGCAGACTTTAACACAAAAAGGAAAAATTACCAAACATTTATAAAATTTATAGTTATGTTTCTGAACAAAAAACAGTTACAGTTGACACTCTTTAACTCCTATCTTCTTGATGTTTCTTCCTTTGCTTGGTCTCCTTCTCATCAATCAAGGTAGAGGTAGTTGCCACTTTCTTGTCCTTCCATTTCATGCCAATGGATTTGAAGCCCAAATCTATTGGCAATGCTCCACCAGTTTGATCACCAACAAATCCAACCTTTCTCAATCTAATGGGCTTTCTAAACTGCATTCTGCATTGTAAATGGGCCTCCCTTTCTTTAAGAATAAGTCTTTTGATTTGTGGATCCTTATCATGCAAAGGCTTAAAGAAAACAAAAAAAATATTCATAAATATAGGAAATGAGACAATAAATACAGTTTTCGATGTACACATATGCATTAATCTCATTAAAGTAAATGCCACAAAATAAAATAACATAGTTTTGGGTCCATTAACCCCGACATTACAGACAAACTGGCTATCTCTATCAGTTTTTTTTCTTTTTCCTTTGTCTTTTATATTTGGATTTGAAACTTTTTTATGCTATTGTATCAGATCCATGACTTGATAATCTCTCCCAACCAAAATCTACTCTACTCTTTCTTGGCCATTCTATGTTGTAGAACTAATATCTTCTACAAAATTGCATTCATTAGGTAGATTTTTTATTTCAACACCCATACCATTAGCTTTTTCAAATCTATGTTCTTTAGTAATGATATATTTTTCAAATTCTAGATTCTATGATTCAACTCCCATAGCAACAAAACCAACCAAACATGGTTCTTGGACTATAGATTGTTGAAGATCTACTTGAGGTGCCAGATCTGTAGATTTTTTTATTAATCTCTGCACTCTATGTGTTTAATGAATCCTGTAAAATTTGCCCAATATTCGTATTATTGAAAAGGTTGTTTGCAACTCCCTAATTAAGACTTTAGAGGAATGTGACATGGTTAGAGAATATAATTGATAGATATGATAAAGGTTATATGGGCTAGTGACCGATTGGATTACAATTGGTATTAATTAAATTTTTGAAAAATAATTTGGTAATTTGTTTAAGTTAAGATGTAAATGCATAATGAGTATTACACATAGGATAATATGTAAATGAGGCAAGAGATATATGCCAATAAATGGTTAGAGAAAATTTTGAGATCAAAATTCAAATAACAAAAGATAAAGGGGAAGCCAATAGGAATCAAACACTTCTCTTCCTATTTACCACAAGAGAAATTAGATATTTATGAGAGAGGGGAAGATGGTCCACCACTTTTGGCTAACAAAAAAAATTTAGATTTTTGTTTATTGGTTCTCTCTTTATCCTTTGCATACTAATGATCTCTTAAAGGAAGAATGAAAAGCTAACAAGATCTAGTGTAATTTACAATATAAAATAAACATTAAGACATAAGAATTAATATTTTCCTCTTAAATTCTTCTAGTATATACCTTAATTTGAGTATTTGATAGTTAAATGACCATGAAATACTGTTTGTGATGAGATGAATTGGGAAAAAAGTAAGACAATGGCTCAGGTAGGGGTTATGAGCAAGAGAAGCTTTAAACAAGGTATGAGCATCCTAAATTCCTTATGTATGTGTTTAATAGGAGTTAATATAACATTAGTGCTATTTAATATATTTCAAATATGTAGGAGTTACTTTATGAAGTCTAGACATCCAAATAAGTTAAAAGAATGCAAAAGTGGTGGTAAGGTAAATTTTTATTATAAGAATCATTGGGCCTATTAAGATTATTTTAAGTATAATATGAGTTATAGAGCACCAATTGAATGATTCTAGTTTAAAATTAAATTTAATATATAAATCTAAAAGTTTGTAAGAGACCAAAATTTGATTCTTGCTTTAAGTGTTTCAAATTTTAGCTTGAACTATGACTGAGTCTGCTGCCCTATCATCTAGAGCAACTTTTGGTATTTTAAGTATATCTCTTGGTATAAAAGTCCAAATGGCTTAATTTCTAATGATATGTAAACCAAAGACATAAGGGAATAAATTTCTAGAAGACCATTTTTCTTTAAAACTACGTTCAGTATGCCTAAAATCCTATACAAGTTGATTTATAGAAGATATCACAAGTTGGCACAGCTGTCATGAGTCGACACCATTGGTCTCTATAACGAGTTAGCACCAATGGTGATGAGTCAGCATAGACTCAACTTAAACCAAATAATTTCTAAATGTTCATAAAACCTTACTAACACATGTGTAGGGTTAATACATGATAAAATGGGCCTGAAATAAATTATTTAACATTGAAGTATGTACTTTAATGATGACATGCTAAGTAATTAATAAACGTATGTATGGATTTTAAATGTATTATTGTTATTGATAGTTTTAAAGTATACATGAGTGATCTATATTTTGGATAATTAAGTATAGTTAAATGTTTTTAAATGAATGATGTTCAGTGCTCATGAGGGTGTTTATTGATATGTGATTGTAATAAAGTAAAAGTGACATGAGTGATTATATGAGTGAAATGTATAGTGCATATATGATAAATTGTGTAATGAAGTAATTTAGTGAGAAAAACCTTCATTTAGGGTTTGAATTAGATATATATGTGGACATATATGGGATAGTGATTAGATACTTTTGGATATCTTAGTGATTGCAACTTTGTAGTGCCTAGTGATTGCACATTTACGGTGCCTAGTGATTCAATACCTATATCATATCTAGTACTCCCAATCATCCACATCTATATCTAGTTCAAGCTACAAAAGTGGTTATGATGTAATTAAAATAGTGTTAGAAATAAGCATGATTTAGGAGATTAGTGACTTGTTAGTGAATATTATGTTTGAAATTGATAATTGTGTATAGTTAGCATTTATGAAACGTAGTTAATGCATATGTGGAATTAAGAGTGTAATGGTGGTAATATCATATGTATATGTGTTGACTGAGATATGATGTTTAAAGCTAATGCAACACATGTTAGTTAAATATGAAGTATAAGTTATATGTTTAGAACTACATAGATCTAATTCTCATTTTTGGGATACTTAGGAAGCTTAGAATCCTAATTTCGAGTTCGAACCAAATAGTACATGTATTTTTAAATATTCTAGTGTTAGTGGCAAGTTACAGAAGCGATCTTGCTTCAAATAGAGCGGAATTAAACGACTAGTGAAGGTAGTTGAACCAGAGTGGATAGTTGATTTGTTCGTGCATCTAAGAATAATTCTAGTTAGTGAAGGTTAGTGTTAGTTAAGTTTAGTGATGAGTATAATTTAATGAAATACTAAAGTCATGAATGAATTTGACATGTTTTAGTTATACTTAGTGAACTATTATTATAAATGACTTAGTTGTATGTTGCTTGAAAAGGTTTGAAGTTAAAGACATTCCGGAGGCTAGGATTTTGGTAGCCATGAAGAATCTTCCGAAGATGTAGTGTAGACCATAGAGAGTAACATATTTTGTAATTTTTAATTATACATCTAACTAAGATTTAGTTTTTGTAATCCACTTTGTATGTATTATGAAGGTTCTAACTAAATAATATATATGTAGCTTACACTAAAGTTGATTGAGTTATATATGTTGGAAATTGATCGGTTACATACATCACATGTAAAAGAGAAAATTAAAATTTTTTTAAAAAAATATTTGATCTTGCCATGAATATACAATATAAATATTAATGAGAATAAGAAAATCACATTTGAATTTTGTTGAACAGTTATTTTTTCTTCTCACCGAATTGTCGCAAATCACAGTGTCTAAAATTGAACACCTCCAATAGTAATCCACACAAGATAAGGATCAAATGAACCAATTACAATGGAAACACAAGAAGGCCAAAATTTCCCTTGAAGCTAGCAAGGAGGGTGGCGGCTAGGAAAGAAGAAGAGAAGTTTTTTTTTTCTTTTTAAAAATACTTAACCCTAAATCCCAATTATTTTTTATTTTATAGTTAGGTTAAAAAATCCAACTTCATAATGGAATTAAGCTCTTTAAAAATTTGAAGGAGAAATATTAAATGGGCTTCTAGAATTATTACTAATTCATTTGGGCTTAATTAAAATCCAATCCAAGCCCTTTTATAAAGGATCCTGCACATAACCTATAAATTAGGCCCTTCATGCATACAGTTAAATTTAATTACCCAAATCAATTCTAAACCCAACCAAACTAAATATATAGGCTCCATAATACTTATGGAATATATTTTATTTATTTTAGTCCAAAAATTAGGTCTCTAAGGCCTTCTGTATGGGGTTCTACGTGAAAGTCACTCTCTAGTGGGCTTCTGCGTAGAAACCAACTTTATGGGCCTTTAATTATTTTTCCAATGGATATATTAATATTATATCATCCCTATAAAATTTATAGTCCAATAATATTTAATTATGAAATGTAATATTTCATTTATGTCCATTTTGCATGACATTTCTAAAAAGTTCTGCGAATATCTCTACTTGTGCATAATTAATTAAACTCTTTAATTAATTATTTTCTTATTTATTTCTCTTCTCCCATAATAATATCAAATATTATTATCCTTATCATTTTACCATTTTATCCTTTGCTCTATATGTGTCTGATCTATTGGGTTCCTGTCCATATTAGTAGTATAATATATAATTAAAAGTTTCATTCAAAACTCATATGATTTAAACCTTTTTAAATCATTTTATCAATCCCTTATTGATATTTATGATACAATATTATGCAAGTCATGAGCGGCCTCTAGCTAAGCATTATGACTACCCAAATATCATGAAATTCAAGTGGTTTTCACTATACCCTTCCATAGAAACAGTTACCATGAAATTACTCCTTTCACGACTCTTATCTCAATTAGATTCTGAGTATGGATTTATTTCAAATTATATGAATCTAATTATGTATGTTCTATTAATTTAACCATTGTTCCCAAAATACCCTTTATGGATCCCTATGCACCTTGGCATATTACTCTGGCTAGAGATTCTCTGAACAAGGCAATTATAAAATCATATAATATAACTTCCCTTAACATATATATATATATATATATATATAATGGTAAATCCTTTATTAATTACTCAACTATCTTTAAGTAGGTCATGATATACCCAACCTCCTAACTATGTTCATCTCCAGATGGAGGTAAGCAGTTATGGAGTCAAAGTATATCAATTACTACTTAAGTAACTTTGGTGATCTCAAGTTTAAGGATACTTGCACCACTGCTATGAAGAGATTCCTTACCAATATGGATTTAATATCCATGTGAGAATTCTCTTTGCAGGTCTTCAATGAACTTGTTCTTCTAACAAACATCCACATATTAGCTTTGATCATCTTATATAATCACAGTTATAAGAACTACTGCTTGAACTATTTAAGAAGCATAACATATGCTAGTATATCTGCATTAACAATGTCCTATCTTGTTAATACTATGACTGAAAATATTTAGATATTATCACATTTGCATGCAATAGACATCTACAATTTCATTCATTAATTTAAGATAAACAAACACATGTATTTAAACATAGCATTAATAAATGAATGGTGCATTTTTTTCATTAACAACATGAATTCATATACATGAAATACATCCCTTTCTATGTAGGCTCTAGGGTATACTCTCTAACAATCTCTAACTTGCACTATAGCCAATCACTCATATGTCTTAAACCCATATTATTTATATGGTGATCATGCTTGTTCTGGAAAAATGCTTTGTTGAAGGGATCCGCCACATTATCTTCTATAGGGACCCTTTCTATCTTCACATCATTTCTAGCTATTATCTCCTTATGAGATGGTGGGGTCTGAGAACATGCTTGGATAGCTGATGAGAACATGGTTCCTTTGCTTGTGCAATGGCTCCATTATTATCACAATATAAAAGAATTGGATCAACAATGTTATGGACCACTCCTAGTTCAGATATGAACTTCTTGATCCATACTACTTCTTTGGCTACCTCCGAAGCAGCAATGTACTCAGCTTCTATCGTGAAATCAGCAGTTGTTTCCTATTTGGAACTCTTCCAACTAACTACTTCTCCTTCCATTATGAACACAAAATCAAATTATGATTTACAGTCATCTTTATCAGATTGAAAGCTGGCATCAGTATATCCATTTACTTCCAAACTACCCTCTCCATATACCAAGAATATATCCATAGTCCTTCTCAAGTACTTAAGGATATTCTTGATAGCTACCCAGTGCTCTTCTCCAAAATTGGATTAAAATCTGCTTATGACACTCAAAGTAAATGCTACATCTGGATGTGTATATAACATAGCATATATAATAGAACCAATTACAGATGCATACGGTGTTATATTCATGCTCACTCTATCCTCTAGTATCTGCGGACATATACGTTTAGAAAGGTGTTTCCTATGAACCATAGGTATAAACCCTTTCTTAGAAAGATACATATTGAATCTCTTTAATACTTTATCTATATATGTACTTTGAAAAAGACCTAGCAACCTATTGGATTATCTTTATAGATCCTTATTCCTAGAATAAAGGATGTTTCTCTAAGGTTTTTAATAGAGAATTGTTTAGATAACCATATTTTAACTGATTAGAGAAGAGAAAAGTCATTTCCCATAATTAATATGTCATCCACATATAGAACTAGAAAGATAATTGCACTCCCCCTAAGCCTTTCATACACACAAGGTTCATCTTTATTCTATGAGAAACCAAACTCTTTGACTATCTCATTGAATTGGATGTTTTAGCTCCTAGAGGCTTGCTTTAATCCATAAATAGATCTTTAAAGCTTGCATACATTTTCACCATCCCCTGATGTGAACCCTTCTGGTTGTGTCATACACACATCCTCAGTTAGATTTCCATTTAGAAAAGTTATCTTCACATCCATTTGCCAAATCTCATAATCATAATGAGTTGCAATGGCTAAAAGTATTCTTATAGACTTAAGCATCGCCATAGGAGAAAAGGTTTCATCAAAGTCAATTCCTTCTCTTTGATGATAGCCTTTTGCTACTAAGCAAGCTTTATAGGTAACTATATTACCTTCCATATCGGTCTTCTTTTTGAAGACCCATTAGCACCCTACGGGTTTTATCCCTTCAGGTGGTTGAGCTAAAGTCCATACTTTGTTCTCATACATAGAGTCTAATTCAGACTGCATAGCCTTAAGCCATAAATCACATTCTGGACTGTTTAAAAACTTCCTAATAGCTTGTAGGCTCATTGTCCTTTACTATAGTTATGTCTCTATCTGAATCAATGCGAAATCTATATCTCATAGGGATAGAATGCATCCTAGTAAATCTTCTAGGATTTTGTGTATAATTAGGTTCAACTGTAATCTCATCAACATGAGATTAAATCTCGAGTTCAATCGATTGATCTGCTTCTATTTATGGGTCTTGAACTTCACCAAGTTCAATTTTACTCCCACTATTCTCTCATAGAAGAAACTCTCGTTCTATAAAGACAACATGCCTTAAAACAAACACTTTTTGTTCTAAGGGCTGGTAGAAATAATATCCAAATGTTTCTTTTGGATATCCCACAAATAAGCATTTGTCAGATTTAACATCTAATTTGTCTAACATTGTCCTCTTTACATAAGCAAGACAGCCCCATACCTTCATATGAGAAAGTATGGGCTTCTTGTTGTTCCATATCTCATATGGAGTAACACCAACTAATTTACTAGGAACTCTGTTCAATATATAAATAGCAGTTTCTAATGCATATCCTCAGAAGGACTTAGGCAAGTCTGCTTGGCTCATCATGGATCGAACCATATCTAATAGTATTCGATTTCTCCTCTCAGATACACTATTAAGTTATGGTGTAAATGGTGGGGTCCGTTGAGATAAAATCCCATTATCTCTAAGATAATCTTGAAACTCTTGACTTAAGTATTCTCCACCTCTATCTAATATAAGTGTCTTAATACTTTTGCCAAGTTGCTTCTTTACTTTATTTCTGAATTCTTTAAACATTTCAAATGCTTTTGATTTATATTTTATTAGATAGATATATCCAAACCTGAAGTAATCATCTATGAAAGTAATGAAGTGGGAGTAACCTCTTTTGGCATGTGTAGTCATTGGACCACATACATCTGAATGTATTAAGTCCAAAATCATTCTATCTCATTCTCTTTTACCAATAAAGAGAGATTTTGTCATTTTTCCTAATAAACAAGATTCACATGTATCAAATGATTCATAATCAAATGATCCCAAATCACCTGACTTGTGTAATTTGATCATGCGTTTCTCATTTATATGGCCTAAACGACAATGCCATAAATATGAGGTGTTTAGATTATCTTGTTTCATTCTCTTAGTATCCACATTATGTACTTCTTTAATTAAGTCAAGAACAAATATACCATTCTCATAATAGCTTTAGCATAAAATATATTGTTCTTAAAAATATAACCATATTTGTCCTTCAAAGAAATGTCATAATCGTTTAATAAACAACTGAAACAAATAATACTTTTAGATAATGCTAGAACATAATAGCAATTATTTAACTCTAGTATTAATCCACTTGGAAGAGGCAAATGATAAGTCCCCACAACTGTTATAGAGATGTTTTGTCTAGTAGCTGACTGTAGACATATTTCTGCCTTTCCAACTCTTCTACTACTTTTAAGTTCCTGTAGATCATTACACAAATGAGATCCACATCTAGTATCTAATATCCAAGATTATTTTGAAGCAATAGAATAAGTATTAATTTCAATCATATGAATACTTAAAGTAAAAGCATCAGCTTGCTTCTTCTCTTTGAGAGAATCTAGATAGGCCTTGTAGTTACACTTTCAATGACCATCTTTCCCACAATGGAAGTAAGTTCCTTTGGGATTCTCCTTCTTGGCAACCTTCTTCTTGAAAATCCCACCATGCTTTTGCTGTGCATTGGTCATATTCTTCTTTTGCTTCTTGCCTTTAGTAGAAGTGACAACCATGACACTTTTTGAATCCTTTTTAAAGGATCCATTAGCTATTTTGAGCATATTGATTAACTCATGAATAGTTACTTGGATTTTGTTCATGTTGAAGTTAAACACGAAAGTTGTAAAACTTGGAGCCAATGAGTACAAGATTAAATCTATGTATAGATCATTATCCATTAAATAGCCAAGTCTACTCAAATGTTCAATGTACCCATACATCTGTAATGCATGAGTAGTAGTCAAAGTGCTTTCCACCATTTTGCTGCTAAATAGATCTCGATCAATCTCATATTGCTCAATTCTAGCTTGAGAAGTTTAAAGCTCCTCTAGATGCAAAATGATGGTTCTAGCATCCATCATCTTATGTTGCTTTTGAATATTTGAGGATATAGCACCCAGCATCAGATATGTCGCTGCTTCACTATCCTCCATGTATTTATGATAAATGCCTTTGATCTCATCAATGGCATCATTAGATGGAATTGGTTGTGGATCTTTATCCAAGACATAATGGATCTTTTTCATCTCTGAGAACAATTCTCACTTATCTGATCTAGTAAGAATAATTGCTACCAAGCAGCTTGTTATCCAAGATTGATCGCAAGTTTATGTTTAATGTGTTAATGATGATGACCTAGATGTGAAAAAGAAAAACATATGAGAGTATGTTCATATATATATATATATATATATATATATATATATGCATTAATTAAATCTTTAATTAATCCATTTACTCCTACTATTTTATTGCGAATCAATAGCCCTCACTATATAATCTGAGAAAACCCGATGGTTTTCTTAGTGGGACAATATCCAATTCTTAATATGAAATTTGACCTTGACTGTGGTCAACAAGTCAAACTCCATACCTTTAACAGATAGGTATCTCTATACCAATTGTGTCTTTGCACAACTATTGGATCATTAGGTTATCAAATCTTGATACATGCATATCATATATATATTTTCTAATCTTGCCTCTAGAACCATTAGCCTTCACTGTGGTCAACAAGCTAATAGGCTAGCTAAGATGGCCCATTTAATCAGATTTGAACATATTCGAAATAATGTGAGTTTGACTGTAGTCAACAACCCATACTATAAAGAACTATGGTTATCCTCTAATTAATGAAAAGTTTATATACCTTAGTATTAGTTTGAGGGATTTTAGTTAATTAAGTCTCATCATACATGGTTGGCATACCTTGATATGTATCCTATATCTATCTCATAAATATAAGCATACAAATATGGCATAGTTATGGACTTTACTATATTGACCTTCCTGAGCTAAGAGGGAAATCAAAAGGTCAAACCTAGATATTATGCATGATTCAAATAAATATAAATAATTACATTATCTTCAATCTTATTGGATCTCCATCCGGCCCATCTTGATCCTTAATAGGGGTCTCCATATCTATATCTAACTCTAATATAAGTAATCTAAATACATATTACAATTTGAAAAAAAATACAAACAAAAAACAAGTGGCTAGGATATGAAAGTCCTCATTGGGCCGTAACATGTATTATACTCAATCACATTAGGCCTTATCCATAACTATCCATCATGCCAATCATATACCCTTATATGCGTTTATAATGTATAAAAATAAAACCATATAATGGAATAGAAACTATATTTTCAACTCTTGACACTTACTTTTGAGTTATTTTAATAATTTGATCAAATTAGGAAATTTTTTCTATTTTGAAAACTTTTCATTTTAGGCAGCCTTTTGCACACATATTTTCTTGCCTTAATTATCAATCCAATTGATTATTAATTGATTATATAATTAATTAATCATATTAAATAATTAAAAAAATAATTTTGGGCTTAAAATAATGGATAGGCTGAAACCTATAAATAAAACTCAAAAGTATGTTCACACACAAACTAGTTTTATGTCTTTTGGATCATTTGGGTCTTTGGAATGAGCCAAGCCTACTCCAACCCTTAAAACCTATTTATAAACTTAATTAAAGTCTGTAATATTTAATTTAAAGTATCTCTTTGGGCCCACCAAGTCATTTACTAACTAAAATCAAACTCATAGACATAACTAAGCCCATTAAATGGCTTTAATGAATTAAATTTAATCCAATTAATTCAAGACTCATTTTAATTAATCTAATTAATTAAAAACACATTAATATATCAGATATATCAGATTTAGAAGATAAAAAATCATTCTAAACATGAACTTACCAAGAGCATACTAAAAACACACAGAACACCAATTTATTGAACTTTTCGATTAAACTAGTTTTCATGCAAAACTTGTTCGATTTTAATTTTGTTTGATCCTATGGCTTAATATCATATATTAAACACATAAATTATCATCAAAATAATTTTAAAGTGGATCAATTAAAATTTTATTTAGAACAGCCCCTCAACTTTATTGAAAAGACTTCTCTACGCCTAGAGAATGATTCTTTATATAAAAGAATCGTTTTCTTCTTCCATTTTATTTATTTAATCACATACATGCAGAAATCAAATATTTCTTATTCATGAACAACCAGATCTGATAATTTAAAGTTCATGAAATAAATAACTCAAAAATAAAAACTATTTAGCGAATAATATAAAATTGTAGATTCATGGCAAAATCTAGCTCTAATACCATGTTGGAAATTGATCGGTTACATACATCACATGTATAAGTGAAAATTAAAATTCTTTAACCAATATATCTGATCTTGCTATGAATATACAATATAAATATTAATGAGAATAAAAAAATCACCTTTGATTTTTGTTAAATAGTTGTTTTCCTTCTCAGCAGGTTGTCGCAAACCACAGTGTCCAAAATTGAACACCTCCAATTGTAATCCACACAAGAGAAGAATCAAATGAACCAATTACAATGGAACACAAGGAGGTCGAAATTCCCTTTGAAGCTAGAAAGGAACAAGAGAAGTTTTTTTTTTCTTTTTAACAACTCTTTACCCTAAATCCCATTTATTTTGGATTTTATAGCTAGGTTAAAAAAAAATCCAACTTCATAATGGGATTGGGCTCTTTAAAAAATTGCTAGAGAAAAATTAAATGGGTTTCTAGAATTATTACTAGTTCATTTTGGGTTAAATGCCCATGGTTAAAAAAGTACAGTGGTTATAATAAACTGGTCATAAAAGAATTTTTTTGGTTGATAAAAATTATCAACCTTTTTGATATTTGTCACTTAGAATATGAGTTATAACAAATCGATTATAAAGAAATTTTTGCTTCATAAAAATTAGGGTAAATCCATAAGTAGCCCTTGAACTTTTTAATAAAAATTGTTTGGATACCTAAATTTTACTTGTGAGCATATAAGCTTCTGAATACGTAAATTATGCTTCAAATAAACCTAAAATCTGACATTGCAAAACGCATGCAGTGCAAACTTAATTTGGAAAATGGTGTGGTTTGAAAAATGGGGTGATCCAATGTAATTTCGCAATCATTCACTACGGAATCGGAATAGTGGAAACCACAGGTGGAGTGAACGGCTAGTATCAGGAAATTTCGAATCTTCATAGGGCCCGCCTGTCCAATGGGATATCTGATTTTTATACAAACAATTGGATATTGGATTTTTTTTCCTGAAACAACCATGGCTTCTTTTTCTTGTGCTACCTTTGCCATGCTTGATTCTCCATCTTTAATCTTTCCAAGAATTCTTTAAGCTTTACTGTTCTTTTAGCTACCTGTGTTATTTCCTCATCCTTGGTTCTCAATAAAGGCAATGCCTTTGATTCTATTTTCTTCATCAATGAAGCAATTTGTTGCTTTCTCTGTTCTTGCATTAACAATCTCAATCCCTCATTCTATTTATTAGGGGTGAGCAAATTTTGGTTACAAATCAAAAATTGAACCGAATCGATAAATTTTTTTAATTTAATTTGTTTCTTTGGTTGATTTTGGTTTTAAATTTTAGAAAAATTCGATTTTTCGATTCGGTTCAATTTTTGAAGGAAATAATCGTAGAAAAACTGAACCAAAATTCTATATAATTTTTTGAATTTTTTAATTGAATAATTATTTAATACATGTAAATTATCTTTTTTAGTTGTAAATTATATGAGCACGTTTATCAATTATTAATATCTAATTTTTAGGGTGATAATTTGAAATTTTGACGATTAAATTGAAAATCGATTAAATGAAAAAATTTATTTAACGGTTTTTCGTTTGTATTATTTATTATAATATTGGGATTTTATCTTTAATTTGGAATTTTATTTGGTATAATTTTAAATATTTTTACTTTAGTATATTATGATTTATAATTTTGTATAATTTATATACATAATTTTTTTATTTTTTTAAAAATAGTTTTAATTTTTGAATTTTTAATTAACCGAACCAAATCGATTGAAATTTTGATTCAATTTGAATTCGATTATTCTATAAATTCGATTCAATTCAGTTGATTAAAATCTTAAAAATTCAATTTTCGATTATTTCGATTTAGTTATTGAACCGAGCTGCCGTTACACATCCCTACTGGTTTATGAAAAAAGACAAATTAAAACAAAAACCCAAAGTAAAGAAAACAATACATGGGGATTGAATAGAAATCAAATTTAGCTGCAATTCGATATAATGATCACCTCTGGTCTTTGCTTTTCTTCATAGGCAGCCATGGTTTGAGTACAGGGATTAGAAGAGGAAGACGAAGAAGTAGAAGAATCATATAGGGTAGGGGTGTGGAAGCCAAGATTTTGATTCTTGAACTGTTGGTTCTGAAACGGGGACGTATTGAATTGCAGCAATTGTTGGTGTTGTGGTTGATTTAAGTATGATAACCAAAATGATTAAACCCAACTCCACAACCATTATCCATCCAATCCCACACAATGGAATTCGTGCATATTGTTTCTTCCTTGTACGCACCTTTATTCATGTAAAGCTTGAGAAGGCTTTTCTTGACTCTTGCCCTCTTTGTCTGACGGAAAAGAAGGCCAGCATTGAGGCTTTAATAGTTTTACATTTTCTAGGCAAAGGGCAACAATTTTCTGGGAAAAAAAATCAGACATCCAATTGCTTGTGTAAAAAATCAGACATTTCATTGTCGCTTGCAGCATTGGATAGACGGATCCTTCAAAAAATTCGAAATTTCATGAAATTGGTCCCTTCGCTCCACCTGTGACCTTCATCATTCTGATTTCGCAGTGAATAATTGCGAAACTGCATCGTGTCACCCATTTTTTCAAATTGTTAAATAACGAAGCCATTTTCCAAATTAAGTTTTATAAACACTTCATTCTTTAAAAGGTCCCCTTCTTCTCGTCCCTCCACCAATAACTCTCCCGATGTCTCAACCTCTCCCTCTCTCTTTGATCTCACTCTCAATCTAGCTCTCTATCTCTCGATCTCACTCTCACTCTCACTCGATGCCTTAATCCGCCCAAATTGCCTATTCCCACTCTCAATCTTATTGACTAACCAAAAGAGAAAACCGAAATCCTTGTACCCATAACCTACAATATGGATCTAGCGTCACCTCTTTCTCTCTCTATTGTCTGATCTTCCCGCTCCTACTAACGGCGTCGTTTCGATTTCTTCTTCTTCTTCTTTCCCGGATTTTTCTGCCTCGATCGGTATGCATCTTATCTTCTGACTCTGGGTGGCTATCAATTTCGAATATTTTTTTTTCGGTATTTTTTGGAAAACAATTTCTGAGTTTTGGATTTTGGTGTTTGTGGGCTGGGATCGGTTTCTATGAGGTCGGATCCTTGTCGGAGTTCTGATATGATCTCTTGATTTCGCTTTTCTATTATTTGATGACTATGTATGTTTTTTGGTTGACTATGTCCATGTTGTCTTTATATGTGAATTTCGTTGATTATTTCTATTTTGGTAAATTTAGGTTGGAGTACCGTGTTTTGTTGTTGGTTTTTGGTTTTTTGGTGTATTTTGGTGTATACGGGGTAGTACTTGGGTTGACTGGATTAGGATGCTTATATTCATGCTTCTACAGTAAAGAATGGAGGACAATATGACTTAGAAGAGGCACCCTGTGCGCATTGTTTGGTTCACTTCTTCTGTGAGCCTTGTGCTCTTTGCGAAAAGTTTAAGAACATACTTTAGGCTGTTAATAATTTGCATCATATATATGAAGGTGTTAACTAGTTAGTGTTTGGATATGAAGGTTGGCAGGCAAACCTGGATTGTTTATACAATCTTGCTCATTTGGGAATTGGCACAGACCCGGTTGGATGCATTGGTGGTCCCATAAATCATGTGGGATTTGAGCAAAGAACTACCATCGAAAGGCCTTCTAAACGGGGCAGGATAGCAGAATCTTTCTTTCAACTTAAGTTTGAATGCTCTAAGCAGTGATTAATTAGATTTTGATGTAAATTTCCATTTTTTCTCCTGAATTGCATATGGAGTGTTTTGTTGATTTTCATAGACCTGTTTCCTAATGTTGCATCTGTTTTTAGCAACCCAGGGTTAGCAGAAGAATTTTTTATAATAAAATTTACCGGCGAAAATCGACGGATTTTTCCGACGGTATATCTTAAAACAATACCACCTGACATTTGTCATCATAATATAGTCATTTGGCACGTCAGACACATTTTTAGGTCATGCGCTACTCTCAGATTTTGGTTAGTGCAATTTTGTATTTATTTATATTATAATTTTACATATTCAGGTGGCTATATGATCACTAATTGAATTTAGGTATAAAAATAATTTTTGTTAACAAGGACATGGAATTTCTTATGGGTTTATTCTAAAAATTACTAACCTTTAATATTTTACTGAATTGAATTGCCACATCAACATTTTTGCTATGTTCAGTTCATTTTGCCTTTAAATGAAAAATCTTTAAAAGGTTAATAATTTTTTTTTCTATTCGTTGTGATTCGTACTTTTTGCAATTACATATGCAATTAACCCATTTTATTTTAGTGATGCCTATTGTGCGATAACTGCTATTGTTTCAAATACTTTCTATATCTAGAATTGAGGATTTTAAAAAATATAAACTAATATTCTTAGTTACTGGATAGGTATCATATATAACATTCAACTACAAAAGTTATTTTATAGGACTTTCCATCCCCGATATATGTTATCTAATAACTCGAATTTATCTCATTTTGGTAAATTATATCTCAATAGATATTATTTAAAAACAAAATAGATTTGTTATACTCTTTGATATAATACTTGTTTGTATTTTTCTTGCTAAGCTTGTATCCAAAAAGGGCAATGATAATGATGTTCATAGGACAGCCACAAACACAAAACAACGTAGGTTAATTCAGACTACCTCTGCATTTATTATAAGCATTACCAATTGGAATTTCCTCCATCTTCATTGTACTTGTTAATGTAAATGTGCAAAAAATAATCAAACATCATCATAAGAGAGAACTTGAAACTGACAATGGCAGAAAATGGCTGAACAACAGAAATAATGAATGGTATTGTTGCAAAGCTCTTCAAGTAGCAGCCCATTCTTTTCGGATCTCGAAGCTGTAGTTGATCTCCAAATAGCACTTATTATCATCATCAAGAAACTGCAGAAGTCAAAAACAAATGGTTAAACTCGAGAATTCAGAAAACCTTAACAAACACTGACATGTTTATTTTGAATGCAGGACCACATGTGATGGCCAAAACCTTAACAAAACTTTACATGTTCATTGAATGCAGGACCTCATGTACCATAGAGAAACAAATGCTGAACATAAATATTTGGCTACGAATTAAGATGAAGTAGTAGTCTAGTAGAGACTGAAAATAGGACTTTACATATCAGAGAAAAACAAATGCTGCTCATAATTTTTGGCTAGAAAGTCTACTTATTTGCTTAAAACAACACCTGATTTTCATAGTCTTATAATAGGAAAATTAGATGACATGTTATTTATGAACTTAAAGCTCAATCTGAGACAAACACATTGATTCTCCAATGCATAAAAATAATTAATTTAATGGCAGTTACTGAGTCTCCTTGAATTAAAAGTTTTTGCCAATTCTGGATTAGCACTCGAATCGAATGATATATATTCACAGGAACCAAAATATAATTGATTAACCAAGCCAAGGCAAAAGGCTATCAGTGCTGAATTGGCATACCTTTGATTTTGCTGTATATGATCCTCTAGCAAACATGCCTGAAGGGGTGGTCTCTTCAGGCATGGTAACTGTATAAGGCTCTGCCTGAGGACTAAATGTGCCGAGCATTTCTTTAGTGGTGTCAACTGAAATAAGATCCATTTCAAGGGGAACATTCAAAATACACGAAATTTAAGGATCAGCATGAATTAGGAGGTGGATAGCTTACCCTTGACGCCAGTTTTCCAGACAGTGTTGGTATATTTGAGGCCAGATACAATGTTGTTGCTGACTTGTATGGTGAACATCAAGTTGTAATGACTTCCTTCCTTCAATGTAAACCATGACCCTTTCACTTTCCCATCCTCAGGAACAGACAGGACAATGTCTGGTCTGCCAGGGGAGATTATTGACAGACTCAAAATTTTTACTTCTGGATCAAGAGTTTCTGTAACAATTCAAAATGAAAGTAACAAATTTTTGCAATTCAGATCAGTATAAAACAGAGTAGAAAAGCAATAAAACCAATTTTCTGCTAAGATATACATCAACATCCTCATTAGACATCATAGCAAACAGAAACCAGACAAAATGTGAAGACCTTCAGAAACAAAAGTCCAATAGAACATTAAGATTTTCTTTATATAATATCAATAACAAGATTTTAAAAAAAGAAAAAAGTGCAAAATATACCTCCAATACTTGCAATATCCACACTCCCAAGAAGTTGTTCCTTCCATTTCCTGAGACTCTCATCATCCTGAATTATCCAATTAACCAAACATATACTATTTTATTGGGGAAAAAAAAGAAAAATATTTTGAATTAATTAATTAGGAAGAAAAGAAGAAACCTTATCCTTTTCAAGCTGTTCTTTGAGGGTGAATTGAGGACCAAGCTCAAGCTTGTTGCTTGCTTCATCATCATCATCATCTTGATCAGTAGCATAAATAGAACTCTCACTCATTTGCCTCCCCAGTTTGTTTCCAGTACCACTTTCCTCATAATGGCTTGTTTCTTCTTTTCCTTCTTCATTTTCGTTCCCATTAAGACCCATCTTACTACTCCCAACAATTCATCAAACACTTTAACGACAATCTAATACAATCACTTGTTTATGTGCAAAATACCAATAAATGAAAGCAAAACCTAGTTCAAAATTTGGGAACAGACCAGTTTAAATTTTATACCCTGAATTGAAAAGATTTCAGCTTTGCATTTGAAAGAAAATTGAGAAAAAAAATTCTTTATTTTTTTTTTTTGGAATGCCTATCAGAAAAAAGACACTGAAAAGAGGAAGTGGATTAGTCTTTGGAGTAATGTTGTAGTGATGGGTTGTTAACGGAATTTGAAGGGAAGGGTAGTTTTGGAAGTTGAGAAAAGGTCATGTGGTGATCCGAAATATGAGAAAGAACGTGAAAGTCACTTTTGGGAGACATTCACAGCCTAAGATTGTGGCGATCACTTTGACTCTTTCTTTTTTGTAAATTGCAGATATTTAAGCTATAAATTTAAATTTTGATTATTATTATTATTATTATTATTATTATTATTATTATTATTATTATTATTATTATTATTATGATAATAAAGAGAGAGAAAAAATAAATGATTTAAAAGAAATGGTGGAGTCATGAATGCAAGTGGCCCTATTTGTTCATAATTAATGATTAGCCATGCATGAATTAGTGGTCCCTCACTCACATTTCCAAATCTTTATCTATCTATTTATTTATTGCATGGAATGTAAGGGTTTATGGTTTTTCTAAAGTTGCAATTTCGTCCTCTCATTTTCTATATGTTCGATATGGTTGTCAAAAAAAAGCTTAATAAAAAATTTGGCTCAATGAAATAAGAAATTACAATTATTAATAAAAAATCTTATTCAAATAATTAAAAATAAAATAATCACTTAAATATTTTAATGGAATCAAATTAAAAAAGATTTTCTTTCAAAAAAAAATTAAAAAAGATTCAGCTTATTTCTGCTCTGATAGCATATTTTGTATTCTCTCCATAGCATTTTGTTTGCTTAAATAACACGTTTTGCCTTGTTTTCTTGCGAGTTCTTGTGATGAAAGGTGATTTGGCTAGTCTTTCGAGTGCAGATGGTAAGGAAGAAGGATGGCACTTGAATGAAATAGTGGATGATGTTGAGGAATCCTTTGGTTTATGTTTGGTGAGGAATTTTTTTCGCTATGAGTACTGTTTGTTTTATGGCCATGAGTAATACTTTGGGAGACCTCTGGCAACCTATAGGGTGTGTCAGAATTAATGACCTTGATGATAAACTTTTCCTTTTTAGATTTTTTCTAAATATGAAAATATATAGGTTATGTTAATTTACGGAGAATTACTTTAATTTTTTAAAAAAAACCATGTCACATAAAATATAAAAATATATTTATTTTAATTAATTTTTTAAATTAAAAAATAAAAAAGTAAATTTTTCAATTTTTTAAAATAAAAAATATTAAAAAATTAATATATATAATCTACACACACATATATATATATATATATATATATATATATATATATATATATATATATATATATATATATATTTGCATGTGCTTGTATATGTAGCATATGCATACATAAGTACATATGGATATGTATATATATGTATATACATACATATGTATATGTATGTGCATATATACACATACATATGAACGCGCACGCAAACGCAAACACACACACACACACACACATATGTACATATGTAATATATATACATATGCATGTATGTATAAATATATGTGTATGTATGTGCATATATTCACATACATAGGGATATGTGTGTGTATATACATACATACATATATATATAAAATAAATACTTCAGTTTTTCATTTGTTGATAAATAAATACATTTTTTAAATTTTCTATAAAAAATAAATACTCCAATTTTTTAAGAAAATAGAAAATGCAAAACTATTTTTTATAAGTAAATGCACCCATAGGGTTGCAATGGAGACCCTTGGACTTTCAATCAGCAAATGTTGGTGTACCATTGATTGCAGCAAGGTGAATCACCATGTACGATTCCTATTAATTTGTGTAAGTTTTGGGCATAATCGTGCAAAATCCTTATGCATTATATGAATGAATCTCTAGCAATGAGCTACGAAAATTTCATGGGACAGTATATGGATTGTGATATAAGGTTTAATTCTAATTATGCTAATCGATATGTGCAAGTTCTAGTTATAAACAATGTTATGAAGCCTTTACCATGTAAAAAGAAGTTTATGAAAAAGGATGGTTCAAAGGTTCATATGGAGTTCCAATATGAGCGTTTCACTATGTTTTATTTCCTTTGCGGCCTTCTATATCATATAGAAAGCCATTTTGGTAAAAGAACAATGAAGAATCATAAGGATCTCGAGATGAAATGGGGTGACACCATTAGATCTAGGTGAAATAAGTCTTTGACTCAAATGAGTCCATGGTTGAAACTCAGTGGGATTAAAAATCTTTGATTTACAAGCTTCTAGGAGGGATAAGGAGAAATCTTAGGAGAGAGGTTCAAACTTCAAATGCTAATTTGGTTGGTTCTCCTCATCTAACACTAAAAAAAATTGTTAATTTCCGTCGCTAATTATCAGAATTTCGTCGCTAAATTAAATTATCGATGCCGCGACAAACAGTCAATAAAAGGCCAGTAGCAAATATATTAGCGAAGAAATTTTTTGTCGCTAATTTTTTTTCCGTCGCTAATTTATATTCATAATTAGTCGCCGAATTATAATAATATTTAACGACTACATTTTTCGTCTCTAATTATAAATTTACTATAAAAGTTAGTGACAAAATATTTGTCACTAATTATTTG
Organism: Excoecaria agallocha; assembly: GCA_037975025.1. NCBI lineage: Eukaryota > Viridiplantae > Streptophyta > Magnoliopsida > Malpighiales > Euphorbiaceae > Excoecaria > Excoecaria agallocha. The sequence goes on from CM075807.1 coordinate 73,774,336, forward strand.
TTAAATTCTAATGTTTATACAGTAGCAACAAATTTTGTCGCGAATCCGTCGCTAAATTATTGTATAATTAAAATTTTTCTTTTGATATATTTTTAAATTTTCATCCTGTACACACTGTAAATAATAATCTCATATTATAAAATTCATATATAATAGATGTAAATATAAAAAATAATCTTATATTTTCATATATATAATTTGTAATGAATTCATTACAAATATAGAGTTAACATAAAAAACAATATATGAAACAAAATATCGTTTATACAATCTATTTTCCTAAAATTAATAACAAATTAAATCTTTACAATTTTCTATCAAATATAGAATTAGCTCCTAACTAATATTATTGTAGTAATATACCCTAAGCCTAAATACAATCCCTCTTTACCGATAGTTGAGGATGAGAACTTTGATTGACTGTGACTTCAAATAGTGGAATAAAAATATTATCAAGAATATTTTGAAAAGATTTAACTGTCCCCATTTGCTTGTACACATTATATAGCCGTGGTAACTGCACATTTAAAGATCAATATTGATATGAAAACAGGAGAATATGAAGATAAAGCAAACATAAAAGTGCATAAGCAAAAAAAACAAAATTTTTACAGCTTGCCAAGCACAAGTATCATAGGCATAATGCAACTTGCCAAGCACAAGTATCAGACTCAACCATACCATGTGACCATTAATCATTCAAAAGTATTATGTGTCTCCCTCCTCATTCATGTCTTTGATTTTTGAAGGAAATCCAACATTCATAAATTCTTAGACTCAAAAAATTATATCATCCCATATTAGGATCTTTTTATTATTAAATTTAGCCATGCAGCAAAAAATATCAAGGGCCTATGTAGTGAAGTATTGGTGTACACAATATTATAGTGATTCATTCAACCAGTTTCTTGCTAAGTGAGTATAATGCCTAGCCTTTATCTTAGACATGATCTTTTTCATGGTGATTTTTACGAATGATCATGAAGTATCCTTTACAGAGATCAGTGTTGACATTTTCTAAAGAGATGTTCATTGTTAAACCCTCTTTCTATTCACAAAATTAAACAAACTAGTGCTTACCTTGATGGCATTTGCTTAAATAATTTAAGGTCACAGACATCTTGAGGCACAATAAATATACTTGTTAGATCATGAAAGAAATTAAAAAAAAGACACAAGAATATATTAAAGCGAATATAAATGAGAAGAAATTGTCAATTCATTTCAATAAATTAAAAGCTTCATCTTCATTTTAGTGGAAATTATCATACTTAACAAGGTCGCAGAGGAGCTATTTCCAATACTTACACTTAAAGTAATGCTCCCGAGCAGCACTAAGGCAGCATCTGCCTGCATGTTCAAATAAAAACAAAGAAAAATATTTGTATCTTAAATCTAACTTCTAAATGATGGTACAACATTTTAACTGAAAATAAGCTTCTAAATGATAACAAAAAATTTTAGGACAGAAGTAAAAAGGCTTACATGACCCTTTCCCACCCACCCCCTACTATAATCACCACAATTTTAACAGTTGAAATATATGTTATAACCCCAATAAAAAGAAAATATAACTATGCCATTCCCATCACTAAAATACAAATACAATAATAAAATCACTTCAGTTAAATGCTTGCAATATTTATCCTAAGCCAACATGGAAGGGAATTAATAAGAAATGAAACTGCCAATAAAAAAGCTATAGCACATAGAATTAAAAATATAAAACTTACAACTGGAATTAGATTACTCAATCATGGCAAACCATGCATCAGACAGTTCCATATATTCACTCAATATGAAAGACTCCTACAAAAGAGGGATCCTTCTTGTACCAAATCTACAGAGTGTATAAACCTACAAAGTATGACATAATCTAGATAGAACTAAGAGAAAATTTATGTAAACCTTGGAGGTTTAAACATCCAAGAACATCAAGAAGACATCTTGTACCTACAGCAGAATATAAAGATCCAAAATTACCTCTAGATATTACCTGTCCTATCCCCATGTTAAAACTGACTCTAGATATTACACATAAGCAATGCAAGTCAGCATATAAGCCTTAAAAGAACTTGAAATTATATATTGAAGCAACAGTCATGTTTAATTAGCCAGCTTTAAAAGAGGAACATACCACGGCCATATTATGGGAGAGAGAAGCCTCTGCAGATTCTTCTGTTTTGAAAACAACGTAAGCATGTATACTACAAAACGATTAATAAAAATCCTAAACAATAAAAATGAAAAAAAGCAATTGCACTCGTTAAGTAAATTTAAATTTCTAGTAACTAACACACCCATGAGCCAACAATCTAGAACCCATTCACTTGCTGTGCATTTTCTCACAGATATCATGAGCAATAAAAATATATGTCCAAGAAAATCTCGACCTATATTGATCAATTTGCTAGTAGCTGAAGATACTTTATGTTGAGATGACATATGAACATAAAATGGATCATGTGTTTGTGTATATACAAGAATACCATTGATTAAATTAGAATTGTGGAAATGGCAAGTGAAGCATATGGTTTTTCTAATGATATTATGTTGCTTTCATCCTTTCTCATAATCTCATGTTGCCAGGGAATAAGGTAAATCAAATTAAACTGTAAACTTAATCCAATATTAGTCATGAATTTCCTAAATAAATCTAATTCATAATTTGGATTCCATAACAACATTCATACCATTTTCAAAATTTTTGGCGATATAAAGCTAATGGCTAAATCAAATTGCAGTGTGAAGGGACTATGAACTACAATGAAGAAATCTATACATTCAGCTGAAATAGATCATTAATAATAAGTATTAACCGATATCATAATACTCCATTCACGTTCACAAACATTTTCACATTTTTATTCTAAGTTTTAAGATAGCCATCCCATCTTCAATCATGATTTGAACCATTTCTTCTACAGCAAGCCAAGGATTCAAAAATAATTCTACTTGCTATAAATCATTACTGCAGGTTGAACCCCACAAACAAAACAATTTCAAGGACCGAAGGCAAGAACAACAGAATGCATAAACTATAACAGAGGGGACAGACCTGACATCGCAAGATTGGAAGAATTAAAAATAGAATTCCTCTAGAATAGATGACCGCCAGCTTGAAGACCTGCTCTATCTCCCTTCTTTTAATATTTTGCCTTGACCTTCCAGTTAAACACAGAAATTCCCTTCAATTAATAGCCAAAATCATCTCTAGTTCCTAATATGTAGATTTACAAAATAGAGAAAACATAATCAATAGAATTTTACCTTACCTACAACTCCATTCAGTCTACTTCTTAAATAAAGATGGGAACATTTCACTGCAGTAACTACATTAGCAGAAGAAAAATGGATAGAGTAGCCAACCTAAAGAAACAATAAATAGCGTTACTGTTGCCCATTTTGCAGAAGAAAAATGGTATGTAGCTCTTAAATGCAACAAAAACTGCATAACTGTAAATATATATATATATATTTCCTTTTAACTATTTTCATTCTAAATGTATCCAAACTAGAAACATAAAATATACAAGGTTATTATGATAAACTCAGTATCAAAGACTTCAACAATTAGTTTATAATTGATTTGATTTTTTTAAACATTATAATGTCACATTTGATAACTATACAAGAACAAAAAGCCATAAAAAGGAAAATCATACCACTTAAAAAATGCAGATAAAAGGGTTTTTCTGTGGGTTCTCATAATCAATATTAAATAGTCACACAATAGCTTGGTGATATTGAACGAATTAATTCATAGCTGATAGTTGCAAATCATGCAAGAAATTTATATGAGAATAACAAGTCTGATAGCCTAATTCGCCAGAGGAATCATCTTAAAACTTCTAAGAGGTCAAATCAAGCAGAATAACCTGAGATATGACAACACGATAGCAATAAGATTGAGTAGAAGCCCCATGTAAAAACACCACTGTTCCACATTGGCTCTTAGGCGATCCTGCAAATCAAGCGACCAGTTGACATAAACCAAGTGATTAAGAATTTTGAATGAAAAGAAATAATAGCAAAGGGAAAAATCTTACCAGTTTCTCTAACAAACCATGTAAACTCTCCAGATTTTACATAAGAACCATATTCCTTTCCCTTGTCTTCATTCCTCTATAACAATAAACACCTCATTTAACACACTACAGATTTTTTCTTTTAAGTTTGAATGCAAGTGGAAGAAAAGAAAAAAGAACTTACATAGAGCATTTGGCCTACATTGCCATCCTCAGCAGGGGATTTAGGGAGCTGGATGGTGCTGCGACTGGATGGATTATCAGTAAAAAAACCAAAAGGATTAAATGCTAGTGCATCATCATCTTTGTTTTTGGTGTCTCCACTTGCTATTATGGTTGCTGCTCTTCTCTTTTGAATTGTGGTCTTTATTTTGGTGGTATAGATGGATAAAGAAGGTGGAGGAGGAGAGAACAGAACTGAAGCCATTAACTCTGCCTATGTGATTCTGTAGTGAGTAGAGAAAGTTGTGATTTTAGGTGGACAATGCACACCACTAATTTAGTGAGTCAGGAGAATAAACACAGAGAGGAGAAAAATTACCATCTTTAAGAGGAGTTAAGCACTCATAAGAGATCTCGAATTGAAAAGGGGTCAAAAACGGTGCTGGATTGTCCAAAATAGTTGCATTGGTAATAATAATAGCACTTATTCTCCAACAAATCAAATTAAGACCCTATTATCCACAATCCTCATTTAAAACCCTAACAAAGTTCGAAGAAAGGAAGCTTAAAACCAAATGGAAAGAGTTAAAAAAATAAAAACTTACAGAAATTACAGGCAACTGGATCGAAGTATAAAGGCGATGAACAAGTGGGTTTGTCGAGGGTATAATGAAAGGCATTTGGATGATGGGAAATATAAAGGGGAAATGGCGGAGAAGAGAAGAGAATAGAGGTTAAATTGAAGGAGAGTGCAGGCTCTGACCAGGGTGCTGTTTGCACCGACAGGGGTGGGACGGCCGATGTGGCCTCTGACCGACGCTGTCTCTCTTCAGTCTCCCCCTCTCGATCTTCCCTCTCTCTCCCTGTTCTTCCTTTCCCATTTCTCTATTTCTTTCCTTTCTTGTTTAATATTTGTTCTTTTTTTCTTCCTAAATGTCTACATTCAATGTATCTAAAAAATATCAATTATTATATTTTTGTTAATAAAAATATTTATCAACATTTATCCTAAACCCGTAATCATCCATTTTAAATATGCACTTTAAAATAATTTGAAGTGTGCATATTTCTTGTGTGAATATGCACTTTAAATGACTCAGTATCTTGCTTTAATAACTTGCACACTTCAAATGTAGGTATGCCTATTTTAATATTTATTTGCTTTAATAACTTATTTTAGGATAGAAACAAGTATAAATTTATCAAACAATAATTTCTTAAAGTTCCAGCAGAACAAATTTAATAAGAAAGTAATTCCTCCTATTGCTACATATTGATAGGGTAACTAAATAACAAGGCATTAATGCACCATATCATAATTAAAGGTATACAAAAAGTATACAAAATAAAATGTTCTTAATGTTAACAATTACAAAAGACAACAATGGTTCACACTTTCATCATAAGCAGGAAATCAATTGTAACTAACATGAAAATTCCAGAAAATGTTTAATAGAGAATCTTAGGTAATGCTAGGAGCCTAGGAAATTTAATTACCTCTAATACAACCCCTAGTCTTGCATCAGTATAATCAACACTAATTTTTGAGCAAAGATTGAGATCATCCCTCTAAATTCCACACTTTTCATTAATATGGAGGGTTATAAATAGATCACCAGCTTCTAATCAAATTAAAATGATTTTTTATATCTCATTTTAAGGAGCTAATTTATTACATGTCACTAACATTATGTGACATCTGAGCTAATTTAAGCAGTAATGTGAATTTTATTGAAATTAAAAAAAGTATTAAATTTCCAAATATTTTCATTGTAAACGAAAATTATGATACCGCCACCATTCATTGGGATCAGAGCTGAAATGTCCCGCTCCACCATGGCTAATCTCCTTGATGCCGATGAGTGGGGAGGAGCGGTAAGCGCCGAAGAAGCCGCCTCTACCTCACAATGTCATCAGTGCCGATCGTGACACCCAATGCTACCGTCGATCACCGGTGCCGTCCCCCTTGTTCCCGATCTCCTTCCTCCTCGCCTTTCTTTTTTTTTCTTGTGGTTGTAACCTTTTTTTTTCTAAAACCTGATGCCCCTCCTAAAAAGTCCTTCACTACCTTTATATATATATATATATATATATATATATATATATATATATATATATATATATATATATATATATATATATATATATATATATATATATATATATATATATATATATATATATATATATATATATTATGTTTTATTCTTTCTCTTATTTGTCATTGTATTTAATTTGTTCATACAACTAAGTATATATAAAAAAATACAAGTTTTTATATGCAGCTGATTCATTGAAATTATAATGTTTTAAATCCTTTGTCATTAGTTCTTAAATTTTTGCTTTAAATTCAAATTATCACTTTAAAAATTTGAAACTATGCAAACAAATCAATCCTAGAACCAGTATCAAATATTGTACATCCGTATTAAAAGTATTCTCCCACGATTTCAAATTTTTGGAATGTTACAATTAAGTTTGAATAAAAATAATTTAATTATAGAACTAGACATTTCAATTATTAAAAACTGAAGTTAATTCAATTAGTTAATTCTTATTAAATTAAATAATAAATAAAACTTAAAATCATATACGCATTAAATTGAAACGGTGGAGAGAATTGAGGGGAGAGAAAATGTTATTTTTATATGTAGGGTTAATTTCTAAAATTACTAAAATACCCCTACCAAATTTCATCATTTTATCCTTGTATTCAAGGATTATTTTGTAAATATATATAACTAAAATTTTTAATAATTTAAAATTTTCTCAAAATTTTAACAAAATAAAAATAAATTATAAATTTTTCATAATCATTTTAAATGAAATAATAAATTTTATATTATTATTATATAAATATTTATATTTATTATTTTTTATAATATGACTATATAATAATTATAACAATTCCTTTATTATTATTATTAAAAATGTAATTTTTTTAAATAAATAAGTTTATATTTGGGGATAACTAATAAAGAAATCAATAGAATTCCTAATAATTTAATATTTGATTTAAATTTTATAAAATAAAAATAAATTACAAATGTTTTATTATTATTTTAATTGAAATAATAAATTTTATATTACGATTTTATAAATATTTATTTTTATTAATCTTGAATACGCAAATATATAATAATCGTAATAATTAGTTTATTATTATTATTAAAAATGTAAATTTTCTAAATAAATAACTTTAGATTTTAGTATAATTGATAAAAAAATTATTATCAACTAATAAAATAATTTATAATTTTTTGTTACAAAATAAAATATTCATTTCATATGGTCTATATTAAAATTACTTGAAACTATACATAAATCATGTGAGTGAAATTAAAAAAAATTATTTTTTAATTTATTTACAACGGATTAGCAACTAAATATTTTCGTTGCTAATTGTTTTACTCTAACGAATTAATATTAGCCATAGACCAATTTTTGTCGCTAAACCGTCGCAAAAAAAAATGTGATATATTTTCCCTCCAAAATTAGCAACTCAAAGGTTCGTTGCTAAATTTTCTAAAACTAATTTCATGAATAAAAAATTATAAAATTTAGCGACGGAAATATTTTTCGCTAATTCCGTCGCAAAACATGGTGCCATACTTTCCGCCAATAATTAGCAACTGTTTTTTATTCTGTCGCTATTTCATCGCAAAAAAATTGAAAATATCCTCCCCATGACGAAATTATAAAACAATCGTGAATTCGTCATAAAATTTGCGACGAAAATAATGCCGTCGCTAATTGACAATTTTTTTGTAGTGTAAGGTCTAATTTTTTTAATTACCAATTCAGTAAGTAATGGACCCTTTTTTATGGATCATGACCTTGGGTCTTTACAACTTGAGCACGGTTTAGTTGATGAGGAAAGTCCATTACAAATAGATGAAAGCAAAAAATGTCATCATTTTGGTACTTCTTCAACTGGGTTTGTTTTTTTGCCAAAAGATTTAACTTCAACTCTTATTTTGCAATCCATCACACCAAATTGTTTGATATCGGTTGAACTTGTGTAGTAGGGCAACCGAAAGCCATGAAACCCTTGAGTTGGAACTGTCGGGTACTTAGCGACCCTTAATTAGTTCGTGTCCCTTAATAATTAATTTGAAGGAATGAGCATGATATTGTTTATTTAATGGAGACTCTTGTTGCTAGTAGTCAAATCGAAAAAATTCATGCTAAGCTTCAATTTGGTTCTAGCTAGTTTTACTATGGATCACACTGGTAGGGGCAGAGGCTTGGTTATTTTTTAGAGAAATTCAGTGGATGCTCATACTAAAAACTTTTATACGAATTTTGTTGATTTAATTGTTAACTCAGATAGTATTGGGTTATGGCTAGCCACTTGTTATTATGGCTTTCTTGAAAAAGGTTGTAGCATCCTAGAAATCGTCGATCATATAAATAGTATTTTTTAGGATGAATAGTGTCACCCATAAAATTTTTTCTTCACCATTGAAAAGTACTATTCATGATGAGTTCGGTGGTATAATTTGGGATAAAATTGAGGTCAAATAGGCCTTCAAAAGTGAAAATAAAATAAATAATAAGACTGATAGAGTTGACCGAAAGCTTTGACTGGCTTAAAAATATTCCATGGACTTCATAAAATTATTCTGATTGCATCAAGTCACTAGAAATTATGTATATGAATTTTCGAAAGGGTAAAATGAATTTTTTAAAGATTTTAAAAATTCATATGATTTCGAATTGACCTAAAATTTTAAACATGGTCTAATTAATATTTTTAGAAACTTTTAATCTAATGTGTATAAGATAACTTTCTGTACCAGATATAGACACTATAAGTTCCTAGTGATGCCATTTGGATTGACAAATGCATCAGCAGCTTTTATAGACCTCATGAACCAAAATTTTTGCCCATACCTAGATCAATTTGTGGTAGTCTTCATAAATGATATTTTGGTGTATTTTAAGACTCCTGAAGAGCATGACAGACATCTCAGGATAGTACTTTAAATTTTGAGGGAGAGGCAAATATATGCAAATTTTAGTAAGTGTGAGTTTTGGCTTCAGAAAGTTGTTTTCTTAAGACATATAGTGTATACTTAAGGAATATCAGTGGACCCCAAGAAAGTACGGGCAATATTAAAGTGGAAGACTCTTGGAAATGTGATAGAAGTCAAAAGCTTTTTTAGGTTTGACCAGCTATTATAGAAGGTTTATAAAGGGGTTTTCTACCATGACTACTCTTCTAACTCAATTACTTCAGTTAAATACTAAATTTGTATGGTCAAAGAAGTGTCACGAGAGTTTTGAGCAGTTTAAAAAGATGTTGATAAAAGCTCCTATTTTGACCCAGCTAGTATCAAGAAAACATTTTTTAATTTACAACGATGCCTTTAGAAATGGGCTAAGCTGTGTTCTAGTGCAAAAGGGTCATGTGGTTTCTTATGCTTCCAAGCAGCTGAAAACACATAAGAGGAATTATCCCACTCATGATTCAGAGTTAGCAGCAATTGTATTTGCATTGAAAATTTAAAGGTATTATCTATATGGTGAGAAATATTTTATCTTCACCGACCACAAGAGTTTAAAATACCTACTGACACATAAGGAACTTAATTTGAGATAAAGGCATTGGATGAAATTGATTAAAGACTATGACTGTTACATTGACTACCATCTGGGTCAAGCTAATGTGGTAGCTGATGCGCTCAGTTGGAAGTATATGAAAGGTAATAAGTTAATTAAATATTACATATATTTACCTTCCATACAGTATAAATGGTAATTGAGTGATGTTATGTAATAGCTTTAAAAGCCATAAATGTGAGATTATCCCTGATGGTAGATGGAACACTTTTGGATAAATTACAACTCAAGCTAGAGTTGTTACAACAAGTAAAAGCCACCCAACTATATGATGAGAGGTTAGCTAAGGCTATGATGGATATTAGTGAGAGTAGGGATACTGAGTTCACTTTAACACCAGATGATAGCTTATACTTCAGAAAAAGATTGCGTGTACCCGCTAATGAAGAGTTAAAGAAATAGATTTTGACAGAGGCATATAGTAGTAGTTATCCGATGCATCCAGATAGTACTAAAATTTACAAAAATTTAAAAACTCATTACTAGTAGCCTGAGATGAAAAGAGAGATTGCAGATTTTATGTCCATGTGTTTAACTTGTTAGCAAGTTAAGGCTGAGCATCAGGTTCCTTTTAGATTACTCTAGCCTATTTTTGTACCAAGATGGAAATGGGATAGGATTACCATGGACTTCGTATCAAGTTTGCAACTCATCAGACAACACCATGATACTATTTGGGTGATAGTCGATAGACTGACTAAATTTGCCCATTTTCTTCCTATGAGATCAGACTTTTCTCTAGTGAGGTTGGTGAAGATTTATATTAATGAAATAGTATGATTGCATGGTGTTCTTATCTTCTTAATTTTAGATCAAGATCCCTAGTTTACTGTTAGATTCTGGGAGAGATTACAAGAATCATTAGGCATAAGATTACATTTTAGTATGGCTTTGCACCCACAAACAGATGGACAATCCGAAAGAGTTATACATATGCTTGAGGACATATTGAGATATTGTGTTCTAGATTTTTATGGCCATTAGGAAAAATATCTCCCTTTAACTGAATTTGCATACAACAACAGCTACCAAACTAGTATAAAAATGGCACCATATGAAGCACTATATAGGAGAAGATGCAAGAATCATTTTGTTGGATCGAGTTAAGTGAGAATAAGTTGGTTAAACCGGATCTAATTGAAGACACTGAAGATAAGGTTAGATTGATTAGAGATAATTTAAAGGGCAGCAGCCGATAGACAAAATTCCTACACTGATTTAAAAAGGAAAGATATTGAGTATAGTGTCTAAGAAAGTATTCCTGAAAATATCCCCCTGAAGAAAGATTGTGAGATTTGGTAGGAAAGGGACGTTGAGTTATAGGTTTATAGGCCCTTATGAGATTTTGGAGAGAGTAGGACCAGTGGCTTATAGACTGGATTTGTTAGTGGAATTATAAAAGATCCATAATCTGTTTCACGTGTTTATGCTCAAAAGATATAGATCAGATCCATCGCACATGATGACAACACAAGAAATTCAGTTGAAGATAAATTTATCATATGATGAGGAACCGATAAGAATTCTGGATAGAGAAATCAAACAGTTAAGGAATAAGAAGATATCGCTAGTTAAAGTACTTTGGACTTGCCATAATATCGAAAAAGCGACTTGAAAGCTAGAGAAGACTATACTATAGCATTATCCATAGTTATTTTCACCAGGTAAATTTTAAGGGTGAAATTTTTATTTAGTAGGGGAGAAATGTAACGCCCCAGGAATCGTCGATCATGTGAATGGTATTTCCTAGGGTGAATAGTGCCCTCCAAGATCCACCTGATCCATAAAATTGTTTCTTCACCATTGAAAAGTACTATTCATGATGAGCCTGGTGGTATAATTTGGGATAAAATTGAGGTCAAATAGGCATCCAAAATTTGAAAATAAAATAAATAACAAGATTGATAAAGTTGATCGAAAGCTTTGACTAGCTTGAAACTATTCCATGCACTTCATAAAATTATTTCAATTACACCGAGTCTCTAAAAATTATGTATATGAATTTTTGGAAAGGTAAAATGAATTTTTTGAAGACTTTAAAATTCATCTTTTAGACTGGTAAAATATGCATTGGACTAAATTTTATATCGAAACTACATCAGATTGATATCAAAATTTTAAACATGGCCTAATTAATACTTTTAGGAATTTTTTGTCTAATTTTTATCAAAAATTGACAAGTAAAAATGTTTTGGCCAATTTAAGAGTGACAAATGACATTAGACCCACTTAAAAGTTAATTAATTTTGTCCTAAGGTGGGTAAGCCATAGTAAATGTAAAAAAATTGACATTTAATTGTTAAATTGGCTAGTTCATCTTCTCCTTTTCTGCTATGGCCTTCTCTTCTTTTTCTTCCTTCATTTTTCTTTGAATTTCCAAGCTTTAATTCTTAGGATTTTCACCCCAATCTCAACCAAATTATCACAAATTACTTCTCCTCCATCTTTGGTTGCCTAGAGTGGTGAAAGAAGCAAGAAATAACCTATTTCATTAGAGATGAGTATGGACCGGTTAACCGATCCATTAACAATTTTCTTAAATTAATCCATTTCTATCGGTTAACTGCTATATTGATTTCGGTTTTTGACTCGATTTTTCGGATTGATTTATCAGTTAACCACTAAACATTTTTAATATATAATTTAATAAATTATACAATTTATAATATTATTCTTAATAGTTAAAAATGCTTTAAAAATAAAAAATACTAATTAAATACAATATCCATTAAAATAATCAAAATAAAAATATAATTTTCATAATTAATTATAAAAATTAAAAATATTCAACATAAAACTAACAACAGAATGCTAATTATGCACATAATTTTAATGTTTATTTACTAAAGATACATATTTTACAAAATTATATATCATAATATTTATAAATTACACAAAAATTGAAAAATATAAGTGTAAAATTGAAAATATAATTCATAATATATATATATTCTGTTTCGGTTTCGGATCGATTAACCATCGATTTTTAAAGTAAAAAAATAAACCTAAAATTTTGATTCAGTTAACCTAAAAATTGATTCAATTTCGAATCGATTTTTTGTAACCAAAATTTCAGTTAACCATGCTCACCCCTATATTTCATCAAGTGGGTATTTTGATAAGTTTAGGGGAAAATGAGTTTTTCTTGATAATTTTTAGGGATGAGCATGGACCGGTTAACAAAGTTCATGAGCAAAAAATTTAATCAGTCCATTAATTAATATCGGCTTTTCAAAATTACTAACCATTCCATTACATTTGGTTAACTAGATCCGATCGGTTTCGATTTTTTGATTTTGGTTTAACAATATTTTTCGGTTAATCATTAAATTTTATAACATAAAATTATATAAAAAATTTAGGTATAGTTTAATTTAAATTCCAATCATGTAAAGTAATTTAATATAAAAATTATTGAAACAAACATAATTTACTAGCCAAAATTTATGTTTTATAAATTAATAGCTAATATTATAAAATAGATTTGATATTTATTGAAAATTACTATGTTTGATCTCTAAGTCAAATAAAATTTTGGATAATAATGTAATTAAATGTTATTAAGTAAAATATAAACACCAATATATTATAAAAAAACATATATAAAAGTTAAGTGTATACTATATTTAAATATCGCTATATAATTAAAGAGAATGATATAATATAAATTTAGTTTAAAGTATTATTTTATGTAAATTTTAGAGAGGAATACAGAAAAATTGAATATTATATATATATATATATATATATATATATATATATAGGTTAATCGGTATTTAAAAACCTAAATCGTTACTATTAATCAAAAATATAAAAATTAAAATCGTAACTTAAAATTTAGTTAGATTTTCTGACCGGTTTTGTGGTTAACCATATTTTTGATTTTTTTTTGCTCATCCCTAATAATTTGGCTAAATTAAACGTTGATTATAATTTTGTATGTGTTATTTAGATAATAATTGATTGAAATTATGGTGAATTTTTGGACATAAAAATTTTGTCAGATAGAGAATCAGGTGTGAGGAAAGCCAATCAAAGATGAAGGCAAAGGCAAAATTGTTGAGTGATTTGAAGTAAAATTAAGTGAACAACTCAGAAACTTTTTTAATTTTTTACATATATGTTGTATATATAATTAGGAAAGTTTTGGTTAATTATGGATTAAATTTAAATTGAGCCTTAGAATTGAGAAATTTGAGGTTGAATTAATTAAATTATGGGCATTTCATTACTTAAAATTTAAACATGCCTAATTTAGGGGAAAAATTCGGCCACATTAAAAAAATTAGGGACGAAAATGTAATTTTATGGATAAAATTGAAATAATTGAAAAGTATATGGTTATATGTTTATTGTGATTAAATTGAGTGGAAAATACAATTTAAAAGGAAAATTGACATAATGTAATTTAATAGGGATTTTGGTGAACTATGTATATTTGTAAGAATTAAATTAGAATAACTGCATAATAGGATATAAATAAGTCATACGACGTGCAAGAAGCATGTAATGAAGAATAAAATAATAAATAAAATTAATAAACAAAATAAATGTGTATGGACCAAATGCTCTTAATTGAAGAAGTTGGTATTTCTGAAATAATAAGACTATTTCTGATAATGTATATCAATTATTATTATAATACAAAGAATTGGTAATTATGCATTGGTTATAAGCTGTATAATATTGTAATGATGGTTTGCCCTTAGTATTAGATGTGAAATCAGAAATTAGGATATACATGGCTAGCCATAAGGATATTTTTATAATCATGGTAGCAATTCATGACGACTTACATAGTGGTAACCTTGATATGGTTCCACAATGATATTGGAGTATTTAGGGCAAAAAAAGAAAAGAAAAGAAAAGAAAAGAAAAGAAATAAAGAAATAAAGAAATAAATGTGTATAATTGATAATACTGAGGCACTAGGATCCACATGGTCCATCATTTTGCTCATCCTATTCAGTTATATATTTCCATGGTATACTAGGGGCAAAAGCGTAAAAATACTAAAATATAAGAGAAAGGCATAAAATAACTGAAAAATAATTAACATTAGGAAAAAAGTGTATTTTTTGAAACTTTTAGGGACTAAAGTGAATTTTCATCCTTGTAGTGTGAAATTAGAATATCAAGTGATAAAAATTTGAGAATAAAATTTTAAAAGTTATAATTTAGAATGAATTTTTCAAGTAAGGGTAAAATAGTTATTTTATCGTTAAAAGTGAAATTTAGAATTAAAATCGAAATATTTTTGTAAAAATTAATTATAATGGAATTAATCGATGAAAAAGAAATAATAAAGTATAATTATGAATAACATATGAATGTATTACGGTGAAATTCTGGGTTTAAGTTTTTAGGTTCACCACTAAGTCTTTTGTGCTTAATGTGTGGTTTTGAGCTGCATGCAAGAGACAGAAATTGAGCTTGTCCTGGAAAAGAATTAATGGAAATCGAATGCAACATTTTGTGTTTTCTTTGGTTGGCATGTACATATATAAGATGCCGAGTAGAGGGGCATGACTAGTTTTTTTGGGACTTTATATAGTTTTGGACTTGTATATATATGTCATGCACTGTAAATAATTTTTTTGAGATAAAATAAAGAGATTGTACTGCATGTATATATGTATGTTTATATATACCATTATAGTGATGACTGTTATTCTGTATTTTTTCGGAGGTTGATTTTGGGAGTGTTTTTTTGTAATTTTTGTAGAAAGTTAGAATTTAGGTTTTAGTTGTTATGCTACCCAAATTGCGGTAAATATAATAATAATTTATGGACTACCGCAGTGTATTATGATATCGGTACTCGTTCCAATGTCCAGTTATCAAGTGTTACAAAGATTATTATAGAGAAGCATATGATTTATTGAGATACTTGGCTTCATCCATGTCTTTTCCTTAGGCTTGCATAGGGGATTATAATTATCTTACTTCTCCTTTTAATAAGGTAGGTGGTTTTAATCACCCTTTTTCTCTTATATCAAATTCTATTGATGCTCTCTTAGATTGTAATCTTTATGATATTGCTCTTTTGGCTTATCCACATACTTGGGAGAGATGTAGAGGCATTGAAAGATGGGTGTGTGAGAGGTTGGATCGTGGGCCTATGAATGATGATAGGTCACTTTGTTGTACTTGCCACAAATTGTATAAGTTGTATACTTTTACTTTATACCACTCTCCTATTTTGTTAGATATTGTTGGTTTTGATTTTGTTACGAAAAAAGAGAAGGTTTCAATTTGAAAATTCCTAGCTTTTTGACAACGAGGTAAGCTCAATGGTTGGGGTGAATCAAAAGTCTTATTCTCATAGCAATCTTATTTACTAAATTGAGGGATGTGGAAAGGCATTGTGTCTTTTCTTGAGTCTTTAACTGATCTATCATTATTTTAATTTCCAAAAATTATGAGCCAATATCTCTTAATGTCTTTAAGCCTACATCTTTTTGTAATATTTTGTATAAGATTATAGCGAACGTCTTTACTAATAGGCTTAAAAAGGTCCTTTCTACGATCGTATATACATCTTAGTCTACTTTGGTTCAAGTTAAACTTATTACTAATAATATTTTGATTGCTCTATACTATGAAAAATAAGAAGTTGGGTGGTTAAAGGGATATGGCTATGAAAATTAATATCAATAAGGCTTGCGATAAGATTGAATGGGCTTGTTTAGGAAAGTATCATATTGGAGTTGGGTTTTAGCCAGAGATAGGTGGATTTATTCATGTTGTGTGTGTAATCTGTTCAATATCTTATTACTTTTAATGAATGTGAAGTGGGAACAATATTTCCTCACCATGGTTTTCGACAAATGGATCATTTATCCACACACCTTTTTGGTTAAAAGGTCTTTGTGCTTATTTAGAAGAGCTAAGTTATTTGGTTTAATTCATAAGTATAAGGTTTATAGAAGAGCTCCCAATGTATCTCATTTATTATTTGCATATGATTGATTCTTTTTCTTTAAGGCTTTAGAGGAGAAAAGTATTAAGGTGAAGGAAATTTTATAAGTTAATAAGTTGGCATTAAGGCAAGCACCAATGTTATTTCCAAATAAGTTGGCATTCCAAATTTCCAAATATTTGGAATATATTTTTAGCACCAATGTTAATGCTGATATAAGTGCTTTTATTTCACCAATTTTAAGGGACTCTACTCCATTGGATACCCAGTCACTATTTAGGCTTGTCTTCTCTGGTTGATAAGGATAGGATGCAATGGTTTTCTAAAGATAGATTACGGAAGCATATTCATCATTGGCACAACAAATAACTTTTTAAGGGAGATAAGAAAAAATCTTTCTTAAAAGTATTGCACAAGCTATACCATCTTACACTATGGCAATTTTCTTTTTCTAATTTCCATGTGTAATGCACTCCAAAAAATGATAAATTCTTCATAAATAGGGTTCAAAATCTAATGAAAATAAAAGGGTTTATTAGCTTAGTTAAAAGAGATTATGCTTGAAGAAAGAAGTGGGAAGGTTGGTTTTCGGCTACTTTATTATTTTAATGTAGCAATGTTGGGGAAACAAGGTGTATCTCTAATCTTAATAGTCTGGTTAATAGGATTCTTAAAACTAAATATTTCCATAAGAAGAATGGGGTGTGGAGAAAATTAGTAGTCTTTGCAATTAAGAAGACATGAAAACCATTTGTCGCATTCTTATTAGTGTTGCATATGCAAAGGAAGTGAGAATGACATTGGGATAAAAAAGGCATTTATTTTATCAAATCAGCTTATCATAGTGCCTGTGATAGTTTTGGTGTTAGGGACAGTTTGAGTCAATGATGGGGGTTCCTTGAAGGTTAAACACTTTATATGGAGAGTAGCTATGTAACAGCCTATACCCAGACATTGGTCTATATACTGGAGTGTCCCATTCGCCAGTGGCTTATCTTAAATTATTAGTCAATGAACCTCTTTTAATTAATCACCAAATATTCCTTATTAACTTCATATATTAATTCTTATTCCTTAAACCAAATTATTCCATTTATTGCATATATACTGTTTATTTGGTCGTTTTACTAGGTAGGTTGCAGAAATTTGAGTAGCATAATAGCTACAATTTAAAATTGCACTGCAAAATTCAAAATTTAAACTCCCAATAATCTTACAATCCATCATTTCAACCTCTAAATCATAACTCAAGCCAAAATTGTCCAAAACACATCCACATAAAATTTCAACCAAAACACAGTCATATCTTTCTTAACATAGCGTTCACATATTCCCATATATATATACAAAAACAATTCATCAATATTTATAATTTTCAATTTATACTATTATATACTCAAAATATAACATCTCAAATTAGATACAACTATCCAAAAATTCCTTCTATTTGTACATGCCAACTTTAAGGACTATTTCCAAAATTCTTCAAATCTATCCTCCTGTCTCCTACGTGTAGTAAACAAACTAAGCATTAAGCATTTCTAATGCCTAGTAGTGGATACAATACTAAAATATCTCATCACCTATATGATCATGCAAAATTTATGTATTTTCATTTAATAACTTATAAGTGCACTTATATTACTTCTTAAAAAATTTTCTAGTTTACTTATTATAATCCCTATTCATAGAGTAAATCACATATTTATCCCTAAATTTTATAACTTTTCATATTTTTTACAATTTAGTCCCTAAGTTAACTTTTTACCTTAATCTTTTGTCCTTATTTCATTAAGAGCACTTTTTCGCTCTTATCCCATTTTGTCCCTTAATTTCATCATTTACGTTTAAAATCACAATATGGTCCCTGATTTGTCTTCATTAATTGTAAAATGATCATTTTACCCTTTATTACCATTTTTATCTTATTTATGCCATTCTTAATCTTTTTTTATTACATTTCATTATTCTTCTCTTTTGATCCTTATTAAGTTTTAAAATTACCATTTAGTCCCTAAAGTTATCAATTTATTCCAAAATGACCTTTTTACCCATAGTCCATCAATTTTCATCTTTTTACTATTATTTCTTCTATTTTATGGTAAATTTCATTTAATTCCTTACATTTAAAAAATTACCATTTAGTCCCTACATTTTCACTTATTATGGTGTGGAATCTCCTTTGGTCCACTATGCAAGTTGCCATGACTTACTATCATAATTTCAAATACAACATCTCTATGGCTAGCCAACTGCATCACAATTCCTGGTTTCTCAACTTATATTAAGGGTAAAACTTATAATTAATGCCAAACTATCATTTTATGCTAAAACTTCCATTATTTTAACAAGTTATGCATTATGTACTAGTTCTATATCTTAGTTCCATCATAATTTTAATTATACATCATTTCCAATACATAATTTCACATATTTAGCATGCATCATTGCTTTTCCTTAGGTTACATATTCAGCCAACCTAAATGTTCCTAACCTAATTCCATTTTCCTTACATTTTCATATACCATTTATCATCATAAACTAGTCTTATGCATTTCTCAACATAATTCAACATAAATTCCATGATTTATCATAAGTATACTATTCAACCACCTTAGGTTCAATACCATTAAAATTTATTCACTCACCATTTTCACTTCTAAACAGGTTATATCCCATTTTTTATGCACTATCCAACAATTATTTCGACTTAATTTCATAAAAAAACTCACCTACTTAATTAACATCTATTTACATTGATTAAACATCAATTCAACGTTTGGAAGTCAATTCATGCAAAATCATATAGTTACGTAACCCTAAAAGTATGAAATAATCTAGTATTTGTATCTATATACCTTAATTGAAGCTTAAACACTTTAAACCATCTTTTTTACCTTTATCTTCCTTGCTCTTCCTTTTTTTCTTAAAAATCTCACCTAAGCAAATCCCACCATATGAAATTCATCAATTTTTCATTCAAATTTTAATACAAATCACGTAAAAGCATGTTATCGACCCTCAAGAACCTAATTTTAGCATTAAAATTCAATTTCACTTTCTTGGTTAGATTTTCTTCTTTGATAATTCTACCAATTTTAAGCTTTTCTCTTGCTTCTACAGCTTGAACTAGGTAAAGAAGAGGCTATATAAGTGATATAAGGTGAGAATTAAAGTGAAAGACTATCAAGCTTGAAGGGAGCTTTAATGTTGGAATTTAGGAGGAAAAAGCTATGGTTGATGAACAGAAAGAAGGAGGCCAATTTTAGCCTCCAAAAAATCTAATTTTTCAGCCTTATATAATGCCTCAAAATGAATGGTTAGGATGGCCTTAAGAACTATTTAATCCCAGGGTCCAAAATTAGCAACTTGTCACCTTATGATTGTCCAAAATTTTTATTGTCAACTTTTAACCAAAAAAAGTCTAAAAATATGCAAAATTATTATTTAAGGTGTGCTTAAAATTTTGGATCAAAATAAGCTAGTTTTAATATAAATCTCGATCCGAAAGTGCAGTTATTGATCTGGAACTCAAATTTTTTAAAATTATCCAAAAATTCATTTGAAATATTTCTAGTGATCCCATGTGATCAAAATAATTTTTTAAAATTAGAAATAATTTTTTTCCAATTAGTTAAACTAGGTTACTATTCATCTAAATGTAAACACTGTGATCTGAGACAATTTAGATTAGGGTTACCTGATAATGAAGAACCACTCATATTTTTGAAAGAAAGCATGAATCCTGAATTTCATTCTTGATTTCTACATATTTATAAGATATTTTTATGGTTTTAAACATTGTCTTTCTTAGAATTTTGAAAAGAAGTTGACAAATCTTAAATTTTAACCTTATCTGTGACAAACCATCGTCTGTCATGGGAAAGATAGTTGTTAGTGGCTATTTTCTTTAGGGTGTCTCCTAGCAAATGCCCTATCCAAAACATCCTAGGTTGCCCATGACTAGGTGACATACAGTTGTCTATCATTGAGTTATGGCCTTAAATGTTCAAAAGCTCATTTGAGGGATGACTGTCTATCATTAACCAACGCCCATCTATGATTTTTTTCAGATTTTCTACATTTTTCATCTTTTAAAATTTTAGATAAGGATCAAACTTGATTTGGCATGGATTTCATGGATTTTATCTTTCAAATTTGGATGGATTAGAGTTAGAGTTTATCTCTAACTCTTCTCTGAGTACTTAAACAAATTTAGGATTTTTTTTAAAAAAAATTCTGACTTAGAAAAGTGAAGGCTATTTTTATAGAGAGAAACTTAATTATCTGCTTTTGGAAATCTACCATCTTAAAAACAACATTTTTTCACATAAAAACTTATACACATTCTTATCAAGCATGGGAATTAAAGATCAAGGATCGGATCATGTTTTCTAGAGTCACATAACTAAGATTTCTAAGGGTAATATTCTAGATTTTAATCTCTCTCTAATTTTTTCATCATGATCATTAATTAGATTAGAGTTATTTGTTATTTTATGATGCCATAATCTATGTTTTTATGTTAATATGTTTATTCACGATCTCTATGATTCCATGATTACCATAATGATATTAGTTTATTTAATATACCAAAATAACTTGTTGAAGATCCTAATTTATTTTCTGTATTTGCATGATTTATTTGATATTAAAGAAGGATTTATGTTATATTTTATTGTTATTCCTTAGTTTTTGGCATATTTTAGGGCTATAAATATGTGTGTTTAGGGTTTACATGATTTTTCTTGGTGTTTTGCTTGAAAATCTGCATCGTACATGTGTTCTCGAGTGACAAACAAGAAGAAGGCCTGATAGATAGCCATTGATCACAATGATCGATGGGATATCTTGGTGCCTTCCTTTTTTCTTGTCGCTCATTTATTTTCTGGCCATCTATCCTTTTTTGGCAGTCTGTGACCTTTTTTATGCTTGTTAGGTTATTTTTTATGCCATTTTGCTAGTTTCATTTTTATTCCAACATGCATTTTTTATGTTATTTAATTTTATTATTTGATTTATTATGTTTTATATGTGAATTAATTTTTTTTACATGTGTTTCTTTGAGCGATTATTTGCCATGTATTTGGAGAGTTTTTTAGAGGTTAATTTATCTTAGAAAGGCCAACCATGGGATGGTTCCATTTATGCCCTTTTATTAGTTTTATTTTCATCATTACATTTTTATTTATGTGGTTGTTTATATGGTTTGTTTCATTTATTTTATTTTTATACTTTTTTAATTCTTTATTATTGGATGTATTTCAATTTTAAGGATGCACTAGGTACTAAAAAAGAGATTTTTGGCATGTTAATGAAAAACTCACTTAAAAACATTTTTGTACTTAATTAATTGGTTTTTTAAATAAAATGGATTAATATCTGCTTTTATCTAAAGAAAAACACATAAAAAGAATATGGGAACTAATGTTTCTAGCCCAAATTATATGTGTCTTTTTACTCTTTCAGTTGGATAATTGCTTTTGTAAAAATTTAAGTAGGGTTATTTTATTTATTTACTTATTGCTTTTATTTATTGCTTTCCAACATGATTGATATGTTTATTTAATTTAATTTATTACAATGCATCATGTGAGAAGGGAGGTAGTGAACTAATAACATAAATTTAAATATAAGAAACACCTAAATGACGTACAAGTAAGAGTGATATCTCGAACACCAATCTCTATTTGGGCATTTAAAAGTTGAGATTCATTTCCTAACATTTTATTGGGTGGAAACTTCATGATACCTACTTCCTGAGCCCACATTGTAAGCCTTCATAGGTTGACCATCAATAATAAATTGGGCTTAAATCTCTTATAGACACTGTAACTTGAGGTAGCATCGATCAGGCTTACTTAATGATGAGAAAGTAATACATTTTTGATAGACAACGTGAACCCCAAAGCTTCTATCTTAATTTCCATATATTGAGGTCATATTTTAAGGGTTTTAATTTGATTTTCCAAAGGTTTAAGAAATATTTCAGAAAAATCTTGATTTTAGTCCTCTAATAGTGACAAATGTATGTCTATCATGAAAGAATGACTATCTATGAATGGCTTCCCTCAATCTAGGTTAGATTAGAGGCATTTTTTTAAATTTTAAGAAATCATGTAAGGGATGGACGTCTATCATTACAGGTAAGATCAAAGGCATTTTTGTAAATTCTAGCAAATTATGTGAGGGACAGTCATCTGTAGGTTATTTCCATATTTTCCTACATTTTCTAGTTTTGAAAAGTTTGGATTTAGATCAAATTCTAAAATCTGATTAGCCCAAATTTTGAAGATTTAACCTTCCTATCTTGAGGAGTTAGATTTAGAGTCTATTTTTAACTTTTCTCCAAGTATTTAAAGAAAAGATTAGGGTTTTTTTGAGGGATCTGATATTTTGGAAAAAAAATAAACACCTTGAGGAAGAAAAACTTAATTCTCTATTCTTGGAAGAGGGAGGCTGTAACCCAAGAAATAATTCTTAAAAACATTAAAAATGCATCCTTTTATTGAAAGTGGAAATCAAAGATCGGGGCTTTGAGTGTGCTTTCTAAAGTCACATAATCCTATTTCCTACGAGGCAATATTTTAGGCCTCAGTCTTTTCTCTCTCTAGTTTTCCATGCTAATATCATATAGATTAGGTCTTTATTTTCATTTTTATTGCAATTCTATGCCATGTGATGTATATTCATAATGTTGATGATGTCATGATTACATGATGATTGTTTATGGATATAGAATGGGATATTTACTTTTGTTTTCTTTCTTTTTGTATGTTTTGTTAATGATGTTTCATGTTGTCATTTAATTCATTTTATGAATGACTAATTTATTTTATTGAGATTTACAAAGTGTTTTGTTATTATTTTATAGTTTTGCATGATTTAATGTCTTAGGAGTGCATGTGTAGGGTTTAAGAGTGATTTAACTTGTTTTTGATTGAATACCTGCCCTTTTGTGTCTGTCTTTCGAGTGATAGATAAGATGTCACAATGTCTTCTTCTCATCCCATCCCTCACCATTATTTGGGCATCCGTCCCTCTATCTTGGGGTTTTTGTGGCGTTATTTTTTTTATCTTTTTTTATCATATTTTATGGTTTTTATGCTATTTTAGGTCACCTCTAATATTTAGATTCATGTTAGGTTTTTTTTTTCACTCCTGTGGGTATGATTTATATTGTGTGTTTATTTATTTTGTATAATTTTATGATAATTTTTAGTTCAATGAACTTTTTTTCCTATTAATGTACTAATTAATTTGATTTTCTCATGTTTTGTTGCAAGCCAATTATTTTATGCCATTTTTGGAGTTTTAAAAAGGTGATTATGTCTTGGAATTTGTCCACCACTGGGTTCTTTCCTTTTCCCTCTTTCTATATTATATTATATTATATTATATTATATTATATTATATTATATTATATTATATTATATTATATTATATTATATTATATTATATTATATTATATTATATTATATTATATTTTTCTTTATTTATGCATTTGTTAGTTTATGTTTTAATTTTTGTATTTTATTTTTTGGATTTATTTATTTTGGGGTTTGTAATAATTTAGGAAAAAAGGATTTTTCGGCACACTAAGTATAAAAAAAGTAATGTAAATGTTTTTAATTTAATTAACCTGTAGTTTTGAATAAAATGGATCAATGTCCAATTTTTTAGCCTAAAACTACACAATAAAATGAGTGTTTTTTTTTCAAAATTGGGATCACTCATCCCTTGTTTTATTAAAACTAACAAAGAATCTTTATTCCTTTTTTGTAAAAAAACCTTCTATAAAGGGACCAATGTTTCCAAAACTTAATTAATTTCCCACTTTATGCATGACATTTATTTTATCATTTTTTAATTAAGGAAATTTGCTAATGTAATAACTTTAGTAGGCTTCTTTGTTTTAATCACTTTCATGTATGCTTGATGTGTTTATTTATCCTTTTTTTTTTACATTACATATTATGAGAAGGGAGATAGTGGACTAGTGATAAATGCTTAATTATAAAAAATACCTAACCAAGATACGAAGTAAGAGTGATATCCTGAACATCATTCTCTATTAGGGTATCAAAAAGCTTAAGCCTACATTAGATGCCTTCATGAGTTGACTATCAAAAATAGATTGGGTCTAAAACCTATTTATTGTGATGTGACCAATTTATGAGATATAATGAGCCTTGATCCAATCTTGGTCCCTAAAAGCAGGCCTCTGAAAACTAAACTAGACATCGAGCAGGCTCTGTCGCACATCAAACTAGCAAATCCACTAGGGAATAAAGAGACTTTTCTCCTAAAAGCATATTGGCTAAGTTATTTATAATTAAGTTTTTCTTATTAATCTTATCTTCCTTCGAAATTTCATTTTTTGTATACATATTAGATCCTTAGAATAAAGTTAGGCATCCTTTTTTAGCCCCAGTGCTATCCTAAAGCACACCTTACATTCACTTAATATAGGGAGGTGTCAAGGAGAACCACCAACCTACGTCTAGTACCAAATGGTATATGAAATGGTGACCCATTAGTCACTACGCTCGAGATAAGCTAGATCTATTAGCAGGGACCATGCTTAGATAGCCCTAAAGTATCATCACCAAATACTAAAACTCAATCTATAGTACCCATTAGTGGGACAATAGAGCCAACATATGTTGGGGATGCTACAACGACGAACGCTATCGTGCCTCAAGATCTACCAAGAAGAGAAAGGAGGCATAAGCTAGAGAATGACTACATCGAATAAAAGGAAGAGCCTTCTGTAGTAGTGATGAGGAATAGAGGCCTTAGCATTGATAACGTAGCATTCAAGAAGATGAAGGAAAAGATTTATGAAATGTCCAGGTTGTTTTCGGTAAGAAAAGGGATAAATCCTGAAGATAGGGATTTAAATGAAGATGAGCCATTTTCGTAAAGGTTTAAGATACCAAATTTTCCTAGTAATAGCACATCTGTCCCTTCTACACATGTGAAGTAGTACACTCTAATAATGAAGGTGATTACCTTGACTAGGAAATTAAAGGTGGAGTATTTCTATTTGAGCTTAATAAGCTCGATGATAGACTAGTATCATGGGTTGGACAGATAAACCAAGGAGGATTGGAACTTGCTAACTGAAGAGTTCCTGAAGCAATATGATTGTAGTATAAGGATGGAGGTCACTTTAAAAGACCTCAAATTGGTTCAACAGAAGCCTGATGAGTCTTTTCATAAATATCTCACTAGGTGAAGGAACCGAGTGATGGAGATAAAGAAGAAGCCTAAGACAACTGACCAGATTAGGCTTTTTATTTGATAAATAAGTCCTTACCTAAGAGATGGCTTAAAAACGAAGAGGTTGAAGGATTGACGGTCCCTAAAAGACATAGTTATAGAGGCTAAAGGTGAGTATTTCGCTAGAAAGGCCAATAATAAGGGTGCAAGGAGAACTTTTGGCAATAACATGACAATTGGAAGTAGTAGTAAAGCAATAGAAGCAGGAAAACAGCTAAAGTGTCTACTATAAAAGTCAATTAGAGACACTACTCCAACCTCGGTAAGTCTTTGTCTTGGGTATTAGATCAATTGAGTAAGGAAGGGAACCTGCAACCATTGCCATTGAGACCTGCCAAGAGTCAAGGGATGACTCACCATAGAGAGGATCAATACTATGCCTACCACCTGTATACAGGCCATTTTACTGATTATTATCGCACTTTGAGGAATAAGATTTAAGATATAATAGACAATAAATAGATTTTAGATCCTGAAAAGAGAAAGAAAAAAAAAAGAAGGGTACAATACTGTGCCACCTTCAGTATTTATGATTATGTCTAACTTACTTGAATGACATATGATGAGATACCTGTATGGAAATGAATACATGGCCGTTACTCATTTAGAAAATTGACCAATTTTTATGATTAATTATTGGAATTTCCTAACTAAGAGAGAAGATGATGGGGTAATGGTGCCCGTTGATATCTGGAGTTCAGCTAGTGAAAGTAAGGAAGAGGTGAGAGAAAAAGAAAAAGTGAAGGCAATCACTAAAAGTGGAAGAGTGGCACTTGAAATTGAGAAGTGGCTAGCCCTTACAGAAGTGTCTATAGAGAAAGAGATTGAGGAGAATCGAATCATAAAGTAGTTAAAGAAGACACAGGTCCAAACTTTTATTTGGCATTTATTGAGATAATTTTCGTTTCATATGCAGGAGTTGGTTGAAGCTTTGTGTGAGTCAACTATTGCCACTACCATTTCACCTTTTGAGTTGCTAGATTTAGTCAAGGAAGGAACAAGAGAAAGTGTAGTGTATTTTGATACTAATATGCTTGCTGAAGGTAGAAACCACAATCATCCTATCTATATTAAAGCTCAGTTGAATAGTAAGCACACAACATGTGTGATGGTAGGAGATAGATCCTCTATCAATGTTTGTCTCTTACTATTGGGCTGAATAAGTGCATGCTGAACAAGTTAAACTTAAAACATTTATGCTTAAGATAACTCAAAAAGGCAAGTTGCTAGAACCTTCAAGCTGCAGTAAAGATGGGGCCAGCTGAAACCCAAGCTGAGTTCATTGTGTTGCCTATTCTTCCCAACTTTTCCATAATTCTTGGAAGACCATGGTTCCAAAAGTTGGGGGGAGTGCCCTTTACGCTGCACCAAATGATTAAGATACCTTATGATGGTCAAGTGGTCACCATTAAAGTTGTAGAGGTTTAATACCCAACTTGGTTAGCGAATGTAGTCCTTATCTAAGAAGGATGAAAGGGGTTAGAGTCTATGTGGACTACAGAGATTTGAATAAAGCTTTCCCTAAGGATGACTTCTCCTTGCTTCATATGGATGTCTTGGTGCACAGTACAACTGCTTGTGCCATGTATAGCGTTGTGGATAGGTATGTTGGGTATGACCAGATTCTAAATAAAATTGTAGACATGATCAAAATGGCTTTCATCATCGAATGGGGTACTTAAGCCTATCGGGTTATACTTTTTGAAATTAAAAATGTAGGTGCCACCTACTAGAGGATGGCAACTAGGATCTTAGATGACTTGATCCATAAGGAAGTGAAAGTGTAAGTGGATGATATGATGATCAAGTCAGCTACCTGAGAAGGCCCTTTTAAGGCATTAGAAAAGTTATTTCAAAGGATTGACAAGGACAACCTTCATCTCAACCTGGTAAGCTTTCACTACTAAAAAAATGCAAATAAGCGACAACAAAAGTCATCGTTAACTGATATTTTTTCGTCGCTAAACTTAGTGACAACTTTCATTTCGAAACAAAAGTCATTATAGCAGATTTTAGCTACAACAAGTAGTCATTGCCAAATTTTAGCAATGATAGAGCATTGCCGCTAAATATTTATCACCATTTTGCTACAACAATGTTCACGTAAAATTTTGCGATGACAGTATTTTCGTCGTAATATTGCTACAACATTGTTGAAGCAAAATTTTGCGACGATAATATTTTTGTCACAACATTGCTACGACATTGTTCACTTAAAATTTTGCGACGATAGTATTTTCATCGCAATATTGCTATGACATTGTTGACGCTAAATAGTTATTGGTCAAACATGCTAATCCCTCGCTAAATTAAAATTATTTTTTTATTTTTAAATTAATATGAAAATTTCATCATTTAAATGATAAGCCACATATGACAAATTTATATTTATAGACTACTTAATATTTAATGTAAAAATATATATATTCATGAAAAGATTGTTATTTACAAATGGATATCATCGTTAATTGTATATCTAAAATAATACACGCATATATAATAATAACAAATGTCATCCAAAATGTCATACTATATACTTATAACTATAATGTAAATAGATACATTTGCTCCTAAATCTACTACTGAAAAAAGTTGTTGCATCTCCATCTATTGCTGGATTTGTCTGACTCGCTGATCTATCTCTTGTTCATGCTCAACGCAAATCTCAATTTAAAACTCAATCTGCATAATGGATAAATATTGCAAGTACAAGCTATGAGAAATAACTAGAAAATTAATACAAAGGTGTGAGGAATTAACATACAATTTTCTTGATTTTCTTAATGAAACTAAAACTTTGCAGAGGACAACAATGCCATGTAAAATGTTGATTTTCCCTACTACTAAAACCAAACCTTTTCTTCCTTTCCCAACCAATAAATTTTATATAAAAATTACAACCACAAGTCACATAATAAAAGTCAAACCAGCCAAAAACTAGTGACTCATTTGGAATCAAAAACAAAAATGCACTCAAACTGTTTCACTAGTCAAAAATCGAAACTTCCCATCTGCCCACAGTTTAACACCTTCCACACTTCTCCACCATTTACAAAGCGAAAAGAAGAAGAATTTTCACATTCAGTTAAAAAAAATGATCATGCATGTGCACTACACAAATAATTCTTGTAACTAATTAACGACAATGAAAGCATGTTATCTAGTTTCTATTTCCTAGATCAACTGTCTATGGTACTATCCACTGGCTCCCGACTGCTCTAAAAATAACATCTATAGTCTAATCATATCTATAGAGAAAAAATAATTAGGATGATAATCACACTTCAATATACATATCAACAATTAATCAGAAAACAAAGGCTAATGTTGATTATCCATTCAAACAAATGAAATCAAGAACATACAAATAATGGATTAAAAAAAACCTTCCCATGTAAAAAATCTATATAAAATTAAAAAAAAATCTTTTTTGGCTCCCACTTTTAATTTTCTATTAATGTTATACCATACTTTGTGGCCTTATACTTGAGTACTTAACAATTACAACCATTCTTATGCATGAAAAGAAAAAAATTACAGCCATTCTCATGCAAAATTAGTAATCCTATATCTACTTTATAACAATTTATATTTGGTACTATCTTAAAACTGATGCCAAAAGACAAAACACAACATGTATTACATGTTAATTATAAAACTAGGTGGATTTGCAGTTTGAACTATTGTTGTGCCTTGTAAACCAAGGATTAAAGCTTTTAAATGCACAACTGCTTCTATATGTACAACCTAAATGTTGTATGTTTCCAACCATAAAGCCTCAAGCCAGAGATTCTCCCTTTTGCCCTTCTCTGTTTAGAGTATTCACTGAAAACTAAAAGGTGAGAACAAACAAAAGTAACAAGAGTTTGCCACAACAAATAGCCAAATAACCAAAATATATAAGATGTTACCAAAGTAAATAGCCAAATAACTAGTCAAATCCTATTCAAGATAAAAGATTTTATTTATCACCCATCCAAAATCCTCCAATTTTAGCCTATAGATAATTGAATAGCAACAACTAGCCAAAGCAAAACCAGTTTGATGCCCAGATAAACTAAATGCACTTAGATGGCAATAGAAAAAGGTTAGTATAAATGATGGATAATTTGTGAGAAGTTAAAATATAATGATGACTCCGAAAAATATTAAAAAGTAGACAGTAAAAGAAAGGAGGACAAAAACTTGAAATTTATGCCCCTATCAGTAAAGTGACAAAGACTACACTGAAAGAAAATCAATTATAGGAGGAATTGAAACAGGTATAGGCCAGTATAAAGGCATATGGCCACTATAAATCCACCAACCTTTACAAGAAGGAAAAATTACAAAGTATAAAATTCCACTAAAACACACACTTTGTAAACATAACATTGTTATGTATGGAAAGACAAAACAGTTAACAGAGTCCAAACTTCCCACTAACTTTCATGCTTCTATTCAAACCCAAAAGATCTTTCATGTCGAGATTTTAATCGAATACTTTCTTCTGCCTTCTGGAACTAAATTCATGCACAACATTATTTTAACTCTTATTTGGAAGTACTAGACTTAATTTTATTCCAGAAGCTGGCCACATTAAAAAATTGTAGAAGATGGACGTTCTAGCTTGCTAAAGTTAATGGTTAATTCTACGATTTTTGGATGCAAAAGGTAACTATTCAACAATCAATAGCGACACCTACAGCTTGTTTACTTTTTGTTTCCTTCTATTTTAAAATAGATGATGACATTCTAACACAATTTCTTTATGCAGAATTTAAATAAAGAAAAAAATCCGTAGCATTCAAGGGAAACCCAAGCCTCTTATAAATCATCTTCTACAGAAGAAAAATCTAAATTTGGAATGTGAACAAATTGAACCATTGCATCACTATCTTAATATCTAGAAGATCTATCTATAAAACTTCAAATAGAAGATGGAGTGCACTTTTACTTCTATTGTGCTCTTGACTATGTCAAATAGAGGGAAAATAATATATAGTGATGTGAAAAAGATATAATTAAAACTCCTTTGACCTCAGGTAGAAATAAATTTCTATAAGCTTCTTTCATAAGAAAGTGGACATAAACAAGTTTCTCTCTTAAGATTTACCTTAATCTTTTTTTTTTAACTAAATATAAGCAAGTAAAAGAAAAATGTCATGATTTATAAAAATCGACAAACCCGTATTGAAATTATTGAAACAAGGAAAGATGAACTCAATCTTGGAAACTTATAGAGACTAGGACCAACATGGACCCATGCTAAAACAATTCTGTAGAAAAAAAATGACAGTAAAACCATAGTAATTATATGCAGTTACCACATTCAAAGCAAATAATTTAGCTTCCACCTCCTTCCAAGGCACTGGTACATTTGTAGATGCACACCTATCGAAGAAAAGCTATAATGGAATTAAGAGAATAAAATAAAAATCAAAAGTCATAGATATCCTGTAAAATATAACCAAAGGACATCAAAACCACCCTCATTTATTTTGACTTGATCTAGTACACATGTGATCCTTCCTTGTACCCCTAGAATGAGAGTAGATAATCAACAGGAAAGCATCACAGAGAAAAATTGAATGACCCTTCTCAATAGATAGGTTACGATGGTAAAATTAGAACAATCCTTGCTAACTGGAATCGAACCAGAAAGGCCAATAGAGATGAGTAAACTACTTAAGTAAAGTAATTATACAATAGATATAGTACCTAATAGTTAAATTCTAGAAGAAGAAGAACTTATAGCCTACCCAATTTCTGACATCAAGCATGTAAGGCCACTGATTTCTTACTCATCCTTGTTACTTAGAGTAGGTAATTCTTATACTACTTGAAAAATTCCAATAAGTCGAATGTTTTCCAAGGAAGTAGCAATTTAGAAGCCAATAATAATTAGAATTTATACATACAAGCATACCCGATGCCACTTCATCTAAATATTATTCAAAAAACTAACTATAGGGTACTAAGGAAAATGATGCACACTTTGGTGTAATATGTTCTTTCCTTTTTTCTAGTTTTTTTTTTTTTAATGTAGTCTAATGGTAAAAGAAATAATGATTTACAGACTAAAAAGTTCCCCATATAGGTGGAAACTTATAATCAATCAAGCCTCCACTATGACAGCAATCATTACTATAATATCAGGCATGCAAAGCATGCATTATAAACACTATAATTATTATACTGGATATCTAATTAAACAAAATTTAAACATAAGCAAGATAGTTTAGCTGTATAGAAGACATTTAAAAATTCCTCATAGGTCAAGTTTTTAGTTTATTTAAAACCTGGATACAATATAAGAGATTGCAATGGGATAGGATTGAGAAGCTTTCTCTGTTTGTTTTCCTGATAGAGTGGGCATAATTGGACCTAGCTTTGTCTAAAGGGATTTAGAGAGAGAGAGAAACCGTATAGTTGACCCCATTTATTATGGGATTAAGGCATATTAGTTGTTGTTGTTGTTGTTGTTGTTGTGGAGTGGGTGCAAGTGTTGGGGGGCATTTGAAAGAGGCTATATCAGAATTAAAATTAGCAAGAAAATGAAAGACTTCAGGGCTATTTGTAATGCAATTCAGCATCTAGAATAGTTAATTACAAGGGATTGCATCCAAGGTTCCCACTAGCACAACACCCAAAGGCAGTATAGCTACTAGAATTTCATTCATCAAAAATCTTATTATGGTAGTTATAAATATGAGTATTCAAAGATTTGAAGTAATTCCAAATTTAACATTGGACTCCTGTACAAAGTTGAGGCAATTTCTGTCTCACTAGAATTTTTTTCAAGAAAGCATTTTAAAAATAACAAAATCAATTAAGATTTCTAAATAAAATTAAAAATAACAAAATTGACAAGTATATATGCTAATATATATTATAAAATTTGCATTCAAATAAATTATTAAATCAAATTTAAATGTATGTATATATATCAAGCTTTTTTTTTCTTTATATAACATTCAATGTATATATGCATACATAACAATTTGTAGTATCAATGCAAAAAAATGATATATGTGTGTGTGAGCACCAGCAAGGCAATATAAATTCAATAATTCTATAAAAAGTAATAAAAAGTAATGAAGATTTTTAAGGGTAATGAAACTATCTACTAAAAGAGTAGTAGATATATATAATTTAATTTTGGATATAGAGAAATGAAGAGTGTTAGACTCAAAATCAGAAGCTTTCAAAATATTAAGATACACATCCGAAGATTAACTGTGGGTCAAAAATTTCATTTATCCTTCTTAGTGCTAAAAAAAAAGATTTGGTGAGTGTAATGTATGCTTGCATAGTGGCAGTGAGGAGAGCAATCAATAGATACAAAGACGAAATGGATAATTAGCGAAGTGCAGTGGTAGTAGGTGCTGTGTAAATAGGTGAAGAAAAACAATTGAAATTTGGTGAGGAGCAATTGTCATTCTAACCCACCTAAACCTAAATATTAAAATATAGATGAAAATTATTTTCAAATCAAAGAAAATTAAAGGTCATGAAAATCTGACCTTGGTTAAAAGTGACAAGTTCTTTGTAATTGTAGTCAAAGATTTGTGATATTAAAAATGTAATTTCAAATCAAGACCTGTAGTGTATGATATAATTAAACATTTCACGTAGAAAATAATAGTGGAAATGGACCTAAAGAACACAGATGTTGAGCACCAACTCGAGGCAGAATAATCCAAATCTAATAAAGTAGAAGATCTGTATGCAAAAAAAAATAGATTTACATTGCCAAGCTTATCAGAAATGAAATAAATTGGAAGCGCAACTTATCTCCTATTCATGCTTAATTATTCAGAAACAAGGATAATAAGTATCCAATGAATGATTAACTGGAAATACATATTTATTGAGCACAGATGTATTACTCCAACTAAAGCATAGTCACCTAAAATGTCTATTGTAGCTAGGATGCCATTGTTAACCATGAACGAAAATAGAAAACCATAAGCTAACTGAAGAACTTTTTAGGAAGCTTCTAGTGCTATAAAAAATAGAGGAATCAAAAGAAACATGTTCGGATATGGAGAAACATAATGTAGAGAAACATATGTGAGATATTTTCCCTTGAAAATTATAGGAGGAGCAACTGTTGCCATGATGCAGAACTCGATGTGAAGCTATAGACAGTAAATCAGAAATATGAATTAGGCATTCTTTAATTTTACAAGTCTTTTAAGCAAAAGAGCTTACTAAATAAAATAGGAAAAACCATCCAAACTTCATCGCACTTTTTAGTCCTACGAGAAGGGGCATTATATGTTTTAATTAGTGTACAACTGAGCTTCCTTCAAGAGGATAAACAGTAACAATCCAGATACTTTGTACATTTGCAAACATTTATGTTTCATGAAATAATCTAAACAACACACCCCAAAATATTCTTAGCCCAGATACAGCAATATAAAGATGAGTCTTAAATAATTTTCTAAAGCTTCAAAATAATATTTTGTGCCTTCATCATGAGGAAAGAGTTAGGTATCCATGGAAAGCAAGTCATGTTCCTACACCATAGGGAAATGTATACCTAAATGCTCGATAGAGTGGGCGATACCACAAAACATAAGCTCCAAGAACTCCTGATATGAAGTAAATAATATCAAGAAACCAGATTTTCACCCCTACAACAGACACAAAATCAATATATTTAGGATTTCAAGACATAAAGCACAGTGAAGAACTTTGAGTTCATATAAAAATCTGGAACATAAATTTCTAAACCAACCTTCGCCTTTAATCCATGCTATTGTAATAGCTATTATGTTCCAGCAAAGATAAATAATCAATCCTGTAAAAGATATTATCACCATTTATAATTTTTCTTGGTCCATCCTCCAAGGTTGCCATTTGTTTACTAAAAACATGAAAACAACATATTTACAAGAACCATGCACCCAAAAAAAGTTGAAGAGAAAATAAGAGAGAGAGCCTTATCTCACAAATTTTGAATAAACCATTATTTTCTAGGTGAAATGATGAGCTTAGAATGATCGTTCTCCTATTCCTGCCTCTACTTCTTAAATGGAGCAGCACTAATCTTGGTAATAGGGAGGGCAAAGTCATCGGCGACGGTGGAGAGATTAGATCAATCTGATTGGCTCGCACGAAGCCATTGCTGTGTTCCTTCATAGTGTGAGTAGATTAAGATGAATTAGAAAAGGAAATTAGAAAAATGAAACCCGCCAATTACCTTTTTTATCGTACTCAAAAAATTAAGGGAATTAGCTACAGAATGCCTCTCGTAAAATTGACTACAAAATTTTCCCAAGCTAATTTTGTGAGAGCTATATTCTCTCAATTTAATTATTTTATTGTATAAATTATAATAATTGGTTATAATTTATTATAATTGATATTATTGAATATAAATATAATAATTAGTTCAATTTAATTAATTAACAACAATTTAGCTTATTTAATTTTTACTAATAAATAATGAATTAGTTAAATTTATTAAAATAAATAGTTTAACTAAATGTAAATGAAATTTAAATATTAAAAATTAAAATTATATAAAAATAGTTAAATGTAAAACATGAAATATGATGTACTTATTGTTGTCGTGAATTTTAGTCGCTATTCTGCATTTTTTTGTAGTGGCATAGTATATTTTGTAATATTAGCGACAACATTGTTGTCTCCAATTAACCACAACTATGTCATCACTTGTTGTCGCCAATTAGCCACAACTATGTCGTCACTAATTAGCGACGTTAATGTTGTCGCCAATAGAGCCATGTGTACAAAATAGTATTTTGCTAAATTAATAACAACAATATTGCCGTCAATCAGCTACAACAATATTGTCGCTAATTAGCTACAACAATGTTGTTGCCAATAGAGCCATATGTATATAATAGTGTATTTTGATACATTAGTGACAATATTGTTGTCGCCAATTAGCTACAATGATGTTGTCGCTAATTAGCTACAACATTATTGTCACCAATAGAGCCATATGTACAGAATAATACTTTGCTAAATTAGTGACAACATTATTGTCGTCAATTAGCTACAACGATATTGTCGTTAATTAGCTACAACAATATTGTCGTCAATAGAGTCATATATACAAAATAGTGTATTTTGCTACATTAGCAATAACATTGTTGTCGCCAATTAGCTACAACGATGTTGTCGCCAATTAGCTACAACGATGTTGTCGCTAATTAGCTACAACGATGTTGTCGCCAATAGAGCCATATGTACGTAATAGTATTTTGCTAAATTAGTGATAACATTGTTGTCACCAATTAGTTATAATGATGTTGTTGCTAATTAGCTACAACAATGTTGCCGCCAATAGAGCCATATGTACAAAATAGTGTATTTTATTACGTTAGTGACAACATTGTTGTTGCCAAATAGCTACAACAATGTTGTCGCTAATTAGCTATAACGATGTTGTCGTTAATTAGCTACAATAATGTTGTCGCTAATTAGCTAAAATAATGTTGTCGCTAATTAGCTACAACAATGTTATTGCCAATAAAGCCACATGTACATAATAGTATTTTACTAAATTAGCGACAACATTATTGTCGCCAATTAGCTAGAACGATGTTGTCGCTAAGTAGCTACAATAATGTTATCGCCAATAGAGCTATATGAATGGAATAGTATATTTTGCTAAATTAGCGACAATATTTTTATCGCCAATTAGCTACAATGATGTTGTTGCTAATTATCTACAACAATGTTATCACCAATAGAATTATATGAATGAAATAGTATATTTTGCTAAATTAGCGACAATATTTTTGTCTTTAATTAGCTACGACGATGTTATCGCCAAATCTGCTTTTGTCATCGTAATTGTTTGCACCAAAATTTTGGTACCTGATATTAGCAACAATAAGAATTTGTTGTCACTAATTTGTCGCAATATTATTTTTCGCCAAATCTTTCAATATTTACAATGAAAGTCATTTTTTGTCGCTATATTGTGCATTTAGCAACGGATTTTATTGTTGCAAATTTCCATCGTTATTCTGCATTTGTTTTGTAGTGTTAGGGCATGTAGTGAGGCAAAAAGGGATAGAGATTGATCTTGACAAGGTTAAAGCCATTAGGGAAATGCCTATAACTCATAAAAAGGAGGAGGTTAAAGGGTTTAAGGTAGGCTTCAATACATAAGCAAGTTCATAGCCAAGTTGTCTTTAATTTGTGAACCAATTTTCAAGCTGTTTAGAAAAGATCAGCCAGTGGTTTGGAATGAAGATTGTCAAAAGGCATTCATTACCATCAAAGCATACCTTTTTCATTCATCGATGCAGAGACCACCTTAAGCAGGTAAGCCTTTAATTTTGTATCTGGCTATAGAGGATAGTTTAGTAGGAGCTATGATGGCTCAAGAATATGACTTTAGGATTGAGTAAGTGATTTACTATCTCAACAAGAATTTTTTTTATATAAGGCTAAGCATGTAGAGGTAGAGAAGATTTTCTAGTTGTCATTTGGGCTTTAAAGAAATTAAGGCATCATTTTCATTACTATAGAGTGCAAGTTATGGCTAAATAGAATCCTCTTAGGTACTTACAAGAAGTGCCCTTACTCTTAGAAAAAATAGGCAGGTGGTTAATCCTCTTAAAAGAGTTTCACATTGAATATATCACTAGAAAAACCATTAAAGGAAGAATTATAGCAGAGTTCATAGTTGATCATCCACTAAAGGGTAATGAGGTAACCTACCAGTTTTTTTAATGAGGATATCATAGCTTTAACAATATATGAATGGCAGATGCATTTTAAAGGGCTATAAATAACAAAAAAGTTAGGGTAGGAGTGATTTTAGTAACCTCAGAGGGAGAAAAGTTACCTTTGGCTAAGAAGTTGAAGTACAAGGCAACGAATAATGAGGCAAAGCATGAAGCTTGCATCTTTTGATTAAAAGCTTTACTGGCTGTGGGGGCAAAATCAACAAAAGTATTAAAATATTCATCCTTGGTAGTCTATTAAGTGCAGGGTGAGTGATCAATGAAAGAAGAGTGGTTACTTCCCTACATTAATTGTCTAAAGGTTTTAGGCAGTTAATTCGAGGTATGTGCTTTTGCGTATATGCCTAGAGATTATAAATAGCTAGCAGATGCTTTAGCTACCTTGTTATTAATATGGGATAACCCAAAAGGAGTAAGTATGAAGTCAGTATTGTCTTGAGTTTCGACAAGTTGTACTTTAATAATGAACAAATGATGGACATTGAGGTGGGAAGCCTTAGAATTATGACATTCAAAATCATTTTAAAAAGTTGGTATTTCTAGAAAAGGCCTCTGGAAAGAACCAAAGGATGATCTGTAAGCTGTCAACCCAATTCATTACTGTGGGCAGAGTGCTTTATAAGAGACAACTCGATGGTATTCAATTGAGTTTCTTAAATGAGAAGAAGGTTAAAAAGGTCATGGAAGAAGTGCATGGAAGAGTTTGTATGGCTCATATGAATAGGTTAGCCTTAGCAAAGAAGATCATACGCCAGGGGTTCCTCTAGCACATAATAGACACCAATTATTCTAAGTATGTCAAAGAATGTCAATTGTCCCAATAGTATGCAGACTTAAGATACTTACCAATTTCTAAGTTATGAAACCTTACATTGCCTTAGCCATTTGCCATATGGGGCATAGACATCATAAGTATGATCCATCTACTAGCCTCAAATGGGCATAGATTTATTATAGTTGCCATTGACTACTTCACCAAGTGGGTAAAAGCTAAATTATTTAAGAAGGTAGATGCTAGGGATATGGCTAAGTTGATTAAAAAGAATCTAACATATAGGTATGGTCTACTACAAGATATAATGTCAGACAATGGGTTGCAATTTTCTAGAAAAACTAAAAAAATGTTTAAAAAATATAGGATTTAATATAATAGGTCCTCTCCTTATTGACCTCAGGCAAATAGGGCAACTAATAAGAATGTCAAAAGGATCCTAGCTAAGATGGTTTGAACTTACAAAGATTGGGCTGATAAGCTACCTTTTGCATTATGGGGTTATAGAACTATAATTAGAACTTTAACAAGAGCTACCCATTTCTTTGTTTTATGGGATAGAAGTTGTACTGCCAATAAAGATTAAGTATTAATCTTTAAGGGTTGTTTTAGAAGATGAATTTTTAGAGATAAAATGGGCTAAACAAAGGTTGTTATAGCTTAATCTACTAGACAGGGATTAGATGCAAGCTTACTACCACAACTAGATCTATCAGAAGAGGTTAGCTCATTCATTCAGGAAAAAGGTTAAGAAGCATCCTTTAAAGGAGGATGATTTAGTGTTTAAGCAGATAAGGCCTAGGATTTCAAACATCTAGGGCAAGTTCAGACCTACTTGATAAGGACCTTTTGTGCTGAAAAAGTTATTGTCCAAAGGAGCTATTATTTTGATTAACAGCAAGAGCAATGATTTTAGAGAATCGTTCAATGTTGACAAGCTAAAAAGATTCCACAGCTAAGACTTAAAAAAGAAAAAGAAGAAAATTAGTGCTTTTCGGGTAAAAAATAAAAAAATGATGCCCTTGCTAAAATTGGGCACCCCGTCAAGGGGAAAATCAAAAAAGCATCCTGACCAAAAATTAAAGGTTAAGTGAAAATGATCAATTAAGAAAGCTCGGGAGGGCTGATTGATGACAAGAGTTTTGATGCTTTTAATATTCCATTTCGAGATTAAGTGATATGTGTCATTGAGAGAATGTTGAAGAATGATCTTGTGTAATGAAATCAGATAGAAAAACCACATTTGTATCCAAAACATTATTATTAATATGTTCAAAAGTAGCATTTTTCTTTAATATGTTTGAAATTTTAAATTTCGTAATAAAATACAAAAATATAGTCCATGATAGTATCTAATCTAGTCTATTTGTTTCACGCTGCTATTTCCCTCCAAATGCCTAAGCAAATGCATCCGGTTATCAACCACTGAACTTATGACCCCACTACTTGTACATGGTAGAGGAGGTGAAATAACTAATACTAATTTTAGTTATGACAATCTTTATAGGGAGTTGAGCCTAGATCCTCTGATAATAGCTTATCAAGAAAAGGGTAAAGAATGGACCACCACGAAAGACTAAGGGGCACCTGATGATGTCCTAACAGTCACCATACTGGCGAACGTAGCTAGCATCAATGTGGAAAGTAGACCAATGTAATCCATACAAAGGGACGTATCTACAAGGTCCATCTCGAATCATAAAAGGTATGGATAACCAAGGGCACCTAAAATTGATATCACCATCTGCCATATGAGCCATCTAGACAGCTCCTTTATGAGGCAAGTAAAAGTCATACAATCTTTGCCTGAGAATACAGTGATTCAGTGGATAAGTGCTCATGGCTTGAGGTAGGGGGTCTGTTATCAACTTTAACTTCTCATGTAGCTAGCCACACCTAAAAAAATAGCCACCAGGGTGAGTTAGGTTTATCTCAGGAAAAAATAAGGCAAGAAAATACATGAAAATCCAAAAGGATACATTTTTCAATAAGAAAAGCTATTGTAAAAATCCACAAGGGCACACTACCTTTGAAACAATGACGTACCTAGAGTAATAAAGGCATATTGGTAAAGAGATTAGTAGGATTAGCATGAACAGTATCCATATTGATGATTGTCTCTATCAAAATCAAGGGGAATGAGGTATGCCCTCTGCGCACACTGTCCATAACATTGAAAAGTCCATAGTCTCTAGTCAACCAATTAAAGCACGTTAATAAGCATCAAGCAAAGTAATGCAGCAAGGCCACACTTGTCTGGAATGTGGGCTTATCATAGAAATATTCTAAAACATCGATCAGCCACTCCAATGAAAAGGTACCCCATCGAGGTACTAGGCCTCTAGCCTCAGAAGGAAGAAAACCTAAAGCCTAGGTCATCTCCTTTGGATAGTTAAGAATAATAGAAGGCAAATAGGGTTAAGTGCCAAGAGCAAATCTTATACCAACAATCTCAGTAAACTCTTCGAGCAATCCGGTGCGTAAACCTAAAAACATGACATCTAGGATCTTAGTCCTCAAGAATCTCGACTATGTTACGAGGTCTAAATAGGGTCTTTCTAGGTTTTTGGGTCATCCAATAACCTATTCAGTTTAGTCATGGTTAGAATCGATATGGTGAAGATATTTGAGTGGTCTAGAGGTCAAAAGTAATAAAAAATGTAATAAAATAATAATAAAAAGAAGAAAGAAAAGGGGAAAATGAAAAATAAATAAAATAAAATGAAGATTGTAAATTGAAAGACAAAAAGAAAAGAAGGAGAGAAAGAAAATACCTAAGGGAAAGCCTGCATGAAAAAGGAAAGGTCTAAAGGCACAAAGAACAAGAAAAAAATCAAGCTATTTATAGAAAAGGCATGACAGATGGCCGTCCCTCAAGAAGCGACCTACGACCTGGCCATTTGTCAATCATGGACTAGCTTAATGGACCTCTTTGCATGTCTCATGCTTTGTATGTAAATTTTGCATATTTTTTTTTAATTTTACAGGAAGTTCAAGACACACACTGACATAATGAAGTCTTCCATAAATTTTAAAATTCAGGGAGCATATAATTCAGGGGGTATTTTTGTCTGAAAAAACATATACATGTAAATAAATGAATGAATAATAATCATAATAATGATAATGATAATGATGATGATGATGATGATGATGATGATGATTATGATTATGATGATGGATAACGTATGTATAATGAGCATAATATACAAAATTTGATATAAAATAAAGAAATAAATAAAGAAAAAATAGAAATAAAAGAAAGTGAAAAAGAAATTGAAAAATCAAGAAAATAGGATAAAAATGGTGACAAATGGGATGATAACTTCGATTTTAGTGTTTGTTTTCAGTATAATTTTATCCGTTTTAGTGTCTCATTTTGCATGCCTTTTTTGTATTTTTAGTATTAAAATGTTCTTTTACATTAATTAAGTTTATTTTGGTAAATTTGAGGTTTTTGGGTGATTGATGGTGTTATTTTTAATTTTATGCAAAAAAGTAAGCTAGAGCACGACTGAGACAAAGTATCCCAGCCATACCCCTTGTAGAATCCCAAAATGCATCATTTCACCAAGGGCACAACAGAAACAAAAGTGTCCTAGCCGTGGCCAATGCAGCCTACAAAGAAGGAGTTGATCCAAAAAGGGCGTATGGTAGATACAAAAGTGTCCTAGCCATGGCCAAAGCAAAGTATTATTTTATCTCTATATGGCACGGTTGAGACAAAAGTGTCCCAGACGTGGCCTTCTTTCCACCTATATAAAAGCTGCATTATTTTCTATTTAAAAAGAGAACTTTTTAGGGTTTTGTGCTGTAGGTTTTCTCTCTACTAGTTGAGTACGTAGTTCTTCATATTTTTAGGGTTTTATACTTATTTTTTATAGATTTACTTGTAAAAATCACTCTTTTAGTTTTACTTAGTTTTTATAGATTTACTTGAATTTTAATGGTGCTTGGAGTCTAAAAAGGTTGCTCTGTCTAATTTCATTAGGGGAGTTGCTTGGCACGTGGCTGAGCTGAATTGGTCCTAGCCTTTGCTTTTTTTGTTCATTGGTTTCAGAAGGGGGGCACAGCTGAGATAGGTTTGTCCTAGCCGTGGCCAATCGAGATTTCTTATAAGTACATTGTTGGCCCTAGCTAAGAGAATTAATCCTAGCCATGACCATTCATTTTCTCAAAATGGGGTGTTTGCACTCCTGTGTGTGATTCGGCTGAGGCAGAAGTGTCCCAGTCGTGGCCCTAGGGCACTCAGCCATAGCTCTTTAAATACCCCTTAACTGTAACACTCCCTCACTCTCTTTCGGTTTCTTCTTTCTCCTCTTCAAGAGTCCAGCCAATCTCTTTTATTTTCCCTCATTCCCTTGCATTTTCTACTCCCTTGCATCAAGAACCAAGTAAGTCATTCTCTCTTTTCTTATCATTTTTTTTGTTTAATTCTTATTTTGTTGTAAGTTTTACGTTTGATTTTCTTAGTTATCTCTTGAGTTCTATGGTAGAAATTTCTATTAAATATGTTTGTTTTCTCTATGTTTAGGGTTTATCTTGTTGCATTATGTAATTTCTTTTTCAAGTTCTTGCTTCTTTAATGTTGATTCTAGGCTTGGTTATGATTTTTGGCATATATTTTTAATAGGGGTGAGCAACGATCGGTTCGGTTCAATAATCAAACCGATCCAAAATAACCGAAAACCGAAGTTCCCTTATTTTTATCAACCGAATCGAACCAAAATTTTAGAATAATCGAATTTAAACCGAACCGAAATTTTCGATCGGTTTGGTTCGATTAACCGAAAAACCGAAATTTAAAATTATTTTTCAAAAATGAAAAATATTGTGTTTAAAAATTATAAAAATTATAAATTATAATACATTAAAGTAAAAACATCTAAATTGTACAAATAAAAGTTCAAATTAAAGAAATAATTCAAAATATATAATAAATAATACAACAAAACCATTAAAAAAATTTTTTATTTAATCGATTTTCAATTGAATCGTCAAAATTCTAATTATCACCTAAAAAATAGATATTAATAATTGATAAATGTACTCATATAATTTACAACTAAAAATAAAATAATTTATATGTATAAAATAATTATTTAATAAAAAATCAAAAAAAATTATATAATTATATAAATTTCGGTTCGATTTCTATGCGATTTCTCCTTTAAAAACCGAATCGAAAAACCGAAATTTCTCCAAAATTAAAAACCAAAAACCGAACCAAAAAATTGAAAAACCGAACCAAATTAAAAAAATCGGTTGTTCGGTTCGATTTTTCGGTTTTGTTCGATTTTTGCTCACCCCTAATTTTTAAGTTTCATGTATGAAGGTAATGCTATTTGTTGTTTTAGTTTCCAAATCAAACCTTGCATACTTCATCTTCGATGAAATGCCAAAGAGAAGTAATTTTTTTCTTTAGTTAATTTGATATGTGTTCTTTGCTTGCCTAACAACTATGGCTTAAGAGTGTTAAATATGTTTTTATGCTTGAATAATGGTAGAAAGGCCCAATTTAGGTGTTTGGTAATTTGTTGTTTTAGGGCCATTTTGTTATTTGTTGTTTATTCCCTTTGTCGTTGCCTGTGATTTTAGTTAATTTCACGCATGAGTC
This sequence comes from Excoecaria agallocha, assembly GCA_037975025.1. Classification (NCBI taxonomy): domain Eukaryota; kingdom Viridiplantae; phylum Streptophyta; class Magnoliopsida; order Malpighiales; family Euphorbiaceae; genus Excoecaria; species Excoecaria agallocha. The sequence continues at coordinate 73,818,467 of CM075807.1, forward strand.
TATTTACCCTTTATAGTTTGTTTTCTTTAATTGTTATTTGAGTTGTTAAACATTTTCATTGTCTTTAATATCTATCTTTTGTGCATTTGGGTTCATGCATGTTTTCAAGTTGTTCACCTTTGTTTGTGTGAATTTTGTTCTTGCAAGTTGTGTTGTTTGCACAAAGGTATACGGGCTGAAACGATTCGACCTGCGGGCTACTATTTTCAAAGGATGACTTGGTCATCATGGTTAAGTGCTATGTACCTTGTGCACTTTTTCTTTGTCATTCATGGTGTTTGCTTGTTTTTTGCATATTAGTAGCATATTTTCTTTTGCATTTTTTGTCATTGTTGTTTATATGTAGTTGTTGGTGTTCATTTGTGTTGTTTTGTTTTATGTCCTTGTTAATAATTTTCTTTTCTTGTTTTGGTTGTTTGTTATGATATCAATGGCACCCAAACACACCCGCACAGAAGCTGGCTCACCATCATCCTTAATCTAAAGGCACAAAACTAGGTCCCTAAAGAATTTATAGATTATTAGATAGTGTTTAACCAGAAGGATTATCTAGCCACCCTCAAACTAGATATAGATTTGATGATAGATCTTGGATTTACAAATGAGCTGGATAGGTTAATCGATGGAGTGGGCTGGAGATTTTTTATTAAAAGGCAGGAGAAGGTATACCTTCACTTGGTTCAAGACTTTCTGGCCAGTGAAATTTAAACTTGGTTTAGATAGTCATACTGATAAAGACAATGTGAGTTTTTAGCTCAACGACACACCCTACAAAATATCGTTTAATGCCTTCTCCGAGGTGTTGTGATTTGATCAACATACTGCTAGGGATATTGAGGGTTTGAACAATCAAAAAATATGGATAAGGATCTATGATCCAGAAGACCCTACCAATTTTGGTACTAAGAGCACTAAGGCTCACCACTTAAGGAATCACCCTTTGAGGATTATGCATCGTTACCTGATATTGGCACTCTTTAGCCACCTTAGAGGGCCTGAAAATGTAAATACAAATGAGGCCATAATTCTTTATGCCATGGAAAATGGAATCCGATTAAATGGTGCTACATTCATTGCTTAAAAGATCACAGATTTATGCACATATCCGAAGAGGGATTCCAAATTAGCTTTTTGAGGGTTTGTGACTACTTTGGCCCACCATCATAATTACACCAATTTTGGAAAGGTTATGGGCAATCCTTTTGCTATTGATCGAAAAATGCTGAGAAATATGGTCATTTTTTTTAGAATCCTTATTTCCTAGGGCAAGGGCATTTGATGGTGTTAGATAGAGAACTGTACCAGCAGGCCATACACAAAAGAGCCACGGAGTTAGAGAGAGCTGGAGCTAGCACAGTCACACTATTTATCAAGAAATACACCGCCATCAACACCATGCTTGACAACATCACTGAGAGGATGGAGTCTGGTTTCACTTCCATTTCAGAATGAACGGATGACATTATCGCTGCTTTCGGGGTGTTACAATCTCGGTTCGATAACCAATATCCCCCTCTACCTCTAACATCGGCCTCTAAGACATGATATGACTTTAAGGATTTTTCCTCATCCCACAATTCTTTTTGTTGATTCTCATTTGGTATTTTGCTAGGAACAACAAAATTTTAAGTGTGGATGAGGGTTTGAGGGTGAAGAACAATTATTTTTAGTTTTCTTTTGTTTACTTGTGGATGTTTATATTCTTTTAATTGTTGGATGTTGTTTTTATTTATTTTTTCTAACTATCACTTTAGTAGATGTTGGTGGTGTTGTTTTTTTACTTTAGTTTGTTAATATTTCTAAAACCTCTTTGATTTTAAGTTATGTTTATTTAGTTCTTATCTTTTATGTTTGATATTAGTTGTAGTTTTTATCTTTAGTATTTAATTTTAGTTGAGTTATTATCTTTTGTGTTTGATGTTAGTTGTAGTTTTTATCTTTAGTGTTTAATTTTAGTTAAGTAGATCAATCTTTTTCTTTTGCTTTTAGCTAAATTGTGATTGTTTTTTTTTTTTACTTTGGCATCATTTTCTTTTAGTTTGGTTTTAATTGTCATTTTATTTTCTTAAAGCATGTTTGTCTCTCGGTTGTTATCAATAACATTGCATGACAACTTAGTTTGCCTTAGTGGTTTCCATTATGGAAAACCCGAACTTAGTTTTAGAAAAGCTTGTTCAGGGAAGTTTGACAGTCGGAGAGTAGAATAATTGTTGATTGTTTTCCTATTTCATTCAGGTTTAACTGGTTAATACCAGTAGGTCTCTTAAAACTTCTGTGCACTTTAAGCCTATTTTTAGGAAAATTGATGAAAAACTAGTGAGTGAAAGTAATTGAGTGAAGGAATTCTGGAATAGCTAGAACCTTCCTCATCACCCTTCAAAATGAATATTCAACTCAGGCAGGATTAGGAAATGACCCAACCAGCCTTTCTTTGGCAAACACATTTTAAATGACTCTTAACCTACCTTGTGATTAATTTTACAATTGTTAGTCTCTTTAAGCCTAATAATTGCCTTTGTCTTTCTTATTTTGGAATTGGCCACTCTAGGTTAGGGAATGAAAAATTGCATGATGGGTTTTAAACTAATTTTGCTTATCAATCAAGGAGTGTGAGAAAGATTTTAGGGATTTGTGAGCTTAATTTTTGAAATAAATTTTGAGACATGTATGATAAGAATTAGTACTTTTGGTACTCTCTTCAGCTCAATGAAATAATGTGTTTTTTAAAAAAGAAAAAAAATCAGAAAGAATAGTCATTTTGCTGTAGAAATTTTGTTTGACTCATTACTGTAGAAAATAAGTGTGGGGTACCTAGCATTTATAGGAAGTGTCAATTGATTGAGTTAGGAAATTTTAGCTTTTGCTTCTTGTGATTTTGAAAATCCAATTAATGTCTCGAGATTTATCTTTAGTTTTGATAGCAAAAGGCATAAAGTGTAGAAAAAGTCATTTATCTAAAGAAAGTTCGGTGTGGTTGATTCTATTTTGTTAACTTTATCATTTCCTTGGAGCCAATACCTTTGCCCCATTACAACGTTAATTTAAGACCTGGTGATCGTATTTTGTTCTGAGTTATTTAGTAGAGATGACCCTTATGGTTCAGGTGCTAAAGGAGAGGCTTATGGCTATTTCGAGTTTTAAGAGCAAAACCATCATTCTTTTTGTTTGCTTGATTGTTGGAGTTCACTGGTAATTTTTGGTTTTGAAAAGTAATAAATCTATTTTGGCCTAGTACACACACACTAAAAGACTAGTTTGTATGACTTTTGTTGAATTCTTTTTGGTTTGGGTGGGCAGTTAGTGATTTCTACTGTAGTGTTGTTTAGCTTTCTTTGAACTAGTGATTTCTCTTTCTAAGTTGAGGTATGTTGAAATGTGGTTATCCAATTGCTCGAAGGCGAGCAAAAGCTAAGTGTGGAGTAGCTGATAACTCCAATTTTAGTGTTTGTTTTCAGTATAATTTTATTTATTTTAGTGTCTCGTTTTGCATGCTTTTTTGTATTTTTAGTATTAAAATGTCCTTTTTACATTAATTAAGTTTATTTTGGTAAATTTAAGGTTTTTGGGTGATTAATGATTTTTTTTAATTTTATGCAGAAAAGTAGGCTAGAGCATGGCTAAGAAAAAGTGTCCCTATCATGCTCCGTGCAAAATCCCAAAATGTATCATTTCACCAAGGGCACGGCAGATACCAAAGTGTCCTAGCCATGGCCAATGTAACCTACAAAGAGGGAGTTAATCTAGAGAGGGTGCATGATAGGTAAAAAAGTGCCCCAACTGTGGCCAAAGCAAAGTACTGTTTTATCTCCAAATGGCACGGCTAAGATAAAAGGTCACAACCATGGCCTTCTAGCCACTTGAACAAAAGCTACATTATTTTCTATTTAAAAGGAGATCTTTTTAGGGTTTTGTGCTGTAGGTTTTCTCTCCAGTAGTTGAGCAAGTAGTTCCTTATATTTTAAGGGTTTCATACGTAGTTTTTATAGATTTACTTATAAAAATCACTTTTTTAGTGTAGTTTTACTTCAAGAACACACAAATACTTAGTTTTTACCTTAGCTTATACTACAAGTTACAATTTTCAATCAAGTTCCAGCTTGGAGAAGGAGAGAAGGAGCTTCATCAACTTCAAATCTGCAACTCCAAATGGGTTTCATAGTTTCTTCTTTTATTTTGCTTGCTATTTACATTATGAGTAGTGAATTGTTGTTTTGTTATTTAGGGATCTTTGAATCCCCTAACCATGTAAGGATTATGAACTTATTTATCTTGATATATGCATGGATGTTTATTTTTCCTTGTGCTTATCTTAGTATGAATTTTTTGCAAGTGTTCATGGTTTTTATCTTGTAAGGTGACAAATGAATGCTTGTTGTATGTTCATATTATGCATGTTCAGTTTTACTTCATGTGAGCCTTAGTTTTGACGGTGACTCTGAAATGAGAGCCATTAGATTTAGGGTTAATGTGTAGTAATCTCTAAAAAAGTGAGGAAAATGATTAGGTGTTGGGTTAGGAGGCTCCGAAATAGGATACTAGCATATACCTAGGCCTTAGGACCCGTGCTTATGTTCACTATTTTGAAGGCTTCGGAATGGGATACTGAATAGTGAGAATAGTAGGCCCCAAAATGGGATGCTAGTGTTTTAAATGGGTTAACCACATCCAAGCATATAAAATCTTATGTTAAAATAAACCTTACATGGAAAAGGGAGGATTAGATTTCCTGAGCAACGCTTTAAGTCATTGTTATTCTCTTTGAATTTATAATTTGCATTTTAGTGTTTTGGTCATCTTTACTTACATAGCTATACTCCTTTAATTTCTTCGTTTTAATCTCTATATGACAGTCAACACAATCATCAAAATAATTGGAAATTCTTTAGCATACAATCAATTGTCATAGCTTGCACACACATACAAGTCCCTTAGGTTCGATATCTTATAGTCTTAAAAATACTTCACTTTATTACGTGTCGATCTAGTGCACTTGCTAGGGTCACAATACGGGACTTAAGTGGCAATTGTCTATCACTCACGATAGATGCCCTACCTTTCTGTCATTCAAAAATGCATAAAACAACATTTTCTTCTTCATCATCTTCTTCATCTTCTTCTTTCTCTTCGTAACAATCATTGATAGTGATTTTTAGTTTCTTATCTCTGTTTTTTCTTTCTCTCTCTTATTTCTTACATGTTTCGTAAGCCATTTGTGTAGATTTCTCCTAGAGATACTACACATCTTAGGGTGCCATTTATTTCATTTTCCATCGCTTTTTTAACATACTCATCCTTTTCACTTCAAGTAAGTTTTCGTAACTCATTTTCTCCTTTTCTTTTATTTTTTCTTAATGATTTTGCCTTTTTGTTATTTGAATATTAGTAGGATTAATTTGAATGCCTAGTTATGTCTATTTTTTTATTTTGTCTATTTTTTTTTTAATTTTGCCTATGAAATGCCATGTTGTTTGTTTTTTTTTGTATATGTATTCGATTTTTATTCTTTGAGTTATAATTACCGTCTCTCTACTTTAGATGTGAAATGGTTGATACCCTCAAATGTGTAGTACTTAGCTTCCCTTAATTTTAACTTAATTCTTTGGTTAGTTTTATATGGTAAAATCTAATCCGATTAACTAAACCGATGAACTTATGTATATGGCCTTCTTTAATTTGAATTCTTAGAAACCCTTTCTTTATTCTCTTTTATGTACAGTTGGATTGTCAACTAAGATGTATGTTTTTAAAATGAATTGCTTAGTGGCCTCTTGAGACCTATATTGTTACTATTAAATGTTCTTTTTGTGCAGAGGGTAGGCATATTTTTAGTAAAAATTCTGCCAAAATTTTGTTAAAATTCTTATAAATAGCTATAATGTGTAATGCCCCGATTGTCATGTATAATTGCTAAACCACCCATTAATAGGCTTAGTTTGTTGTAATCTACCCTGTGGTGCTTAATGCATATTTTGATGTAGGTTGGTTAGTGCCGGATTAAGCTGGTATGCTGTCGAAATTTTGCCAAAATCCTTACGAATTTAACTTTTTGCTATTTCATATGATGCAAGATATTTCACGAAAACTAATATTTAATTTTCGTAGGATGCCACATTGTGAGGAATAGGCTACACTGGCTCTACCTACTCCAGGGTGGATGATTGCATAACAGGCCAAGAGATATCGAACCTTATCTCGAGTCCAATACCACTCTAATAGGTTCATATCCCTGTAGTTCCTGCAGACCATAGGGATGATCGATAAGGTCAATGGGTTGTTAGTCCCTGCAAGATGGACTGCATTCTTCACTCCATCTTTCGAAACCTATTCTGACATCACCGATGAGTTCTTAGTGACCCTACAATACGGAGGCTTTTAGAAACCTAACATAGAGAAGGGGGTGGTTAGGTTTAGAGTATGGGTTATCCAGTGCAGCATTACACACTATCATTTCATAGAGGCTACAGGTCTTCTTGTAGGAGCAGATGTTTTGACCCCAGAAAAGGGGGTAGTGAGAGAGCATTGGGCTACCATCATACTTCTCAGGGTCATGTACCATTCAATCTCGGCTACACGGACAATCCTGGGTTAATAAACACAATTGATATCATTTGCTTATAGGCCATACATATGGGTAGGAGGGTTGACATCACACATAAGATCATCGCCACATTGCTCAGCGTAGCTATGTTGCTAACCTTATAGATTTACATCAGTGAAGTTGTCACTCATTTACTATTAGGTTTAGGGGTAGATGAGAGAACCTTAGATTAGGCATTCTAGAAGGACATTTTTTAGATCTATAGATTGCTCTTGCAAAGGCAGGAATGGTAGTATAGATTAATGGTTATTTTCGAGACTAAAAAGAGCTATAGATTGGACCCCCTCATATCAGAGCCACTTGTAGGGGGAAGGATCAAGTTCATCCACCTCAGGCACCTTTAGTGTTGCCAGTGCATCCTGATTTGCAACATCGATAAGATGGGCCATAAAAGCCTTAGGAGGTAGAGATAGATTCTAATTTTAAGATGGACATGTAGGTAGATCTGGATGACTTGCGCGGCTATTCACCTCTAGCTCCAGTACCTCCATAATCACCCATTAGACCACAATCGTCACCATCCAGGGCTTCTATGAGGTAATCACTATATGGCCGTCAAAAGGCATCTATTTCAACTTCTCCACCACCTATTCAATTAGCATCAGCTCCATCATCCGATGATATCTTAGGTATATTAGCTACCATCGAGGCATTTATCCAAACCATCCAACAGGTCATCAAACGATAGGACCTCACCTTATTAGCCATCCTAGTTTTAGTGCAGTCTATACAAGCACAACACTATAAATACACTAAATGACATTAGCTAGGCAAAGGTTCGATAAGGTTTTACAGGTTATGGAAGATTCCATCACCCAGATTAGGAATTAGACAGGCTCCATCTAGGCATAGGTAAGCCCGAGGTTGATAGGTTATGATTGAGACTGATGAGCAGTTGAGATACATCAGGAATCTGAGGGATGATCTTATGAGAAATCTATAGAAACACTCCTGAGCAGTATCAAAGATAGGGGAGAGCTTAGAGTATCTAGCTAGGATGATAGCATAGATTCTGCAACCATTTTCCACCACACTACTTGGATTTGAGCTTAGATTCTAACAGCCGAAGGAGAAGCCACCAGTACCACCATAGGCAATGGAACCATATAGACTCCCCAAGCCTTCAGCTTTTCATCCTCTATTAGGACTACTTTACTGCAGGGCACTAGGGCCCTCACAATAGTTGTATCTTACATTCAATAAGTCTTTTGGGAACTTTTTTTTGGAAATTTTACGTATATAAGAATTACAACATTTTTTTATTTATGCATTTATTTATTTTTCATTTATGTTTTATTTATGATTGATATATTGTTTTTTCTGAAATAAAGATGCATGACAAAAACAACAACAAGACAAATGTAGCTAAAAATAACAAAAAACAAGGTACATGACAAAAATAACAAAAAATATGCATGATCAAATTGACAACAAGGCAATTGCAAAAGAAAATGATAAGGCAAAAGAATAAATTCACCATAATCAACCAAAATGGTAAATGTGAAAATAACAAATCCAAATTCAATAAACAAGATACTAATATCACACCTTTTCTCATAGGTACCCAAAGCCCTCTTAAAAGGTACATACCTCACAGTCCATAGAACCTATAGTAGATTTATTGTTTACTTATGGAATGGAGAAACCTTTTGGTGATACCCATACTAAACTGGATCAGAGAAAATGATGCAGAACCCCAAGGTTAAAGAACCTGAAACCCCTTGAACATATACTTTGATCTCAAAACACAAAGAAGACAAACACCCTCCCTATTGAACCTCCAAACAACACGTGAATGGAAACGCAAATAATTGGGATAAGAAGAATAAGAAAATGCCACAATCAAATGATTGATAAGTAATCCTAATTCTTGTTGCAATAGAAAAGAAAGCAAGCAATCTCACAATCTCTCTAAAGAATTTCGGCTAAGCCAAGAGAAAAACTCTTAAAGTTTATAATTTGATTCCAATGATGAAGTTTACAACCTAGGTTAGCCTATTTATAAGGTGGCTAACCCTAATTCACTCTTTAAAACCCTAATTTAAATACTCATATGGCGTTACACGAATTTCATTGTGCTTTTACAAGCCAATTAAGCCCAAATAAGTCTTAAACACACTTAAAACAAAACTAATTAATAAACCTTATAGGCCTAAAATGAAAGCCCAAAAGAAAGACTAAAATAAATAACCAACTAACTAAACTAAGCCCAAAAGAAGCCCACACGCCTAGCCTTTTAATAATACAACTAAAGTAAGTCATGTGACTTTTAAATGAAGCACATGACTTGTATAATTAAGCCTAAATAAAAGACAAACTAATAACCCAAATAACTAAATAATCCCTTTAAAAGGAAGCCCAAAGTTGTATAAGCCCAAAATGACTTAGACCCAATTCCTTCACTTGCTTCCAAAAGCTAAGTACTTTAAGCTTGTGATGTTGATTGATGAAATCATCATGACATACTTTAGTTGTATTATTAAAGGGCTAGGCGTGTGGGCTTCTTTTGGGCTTAGTTTAGTTAGTTGGATATTTATTTTAGTATTTCTTTTGGGCTTTCATTTTAGGCCTATAAGGTTTATTAATTAGTTTTGTTTTAAGTGTGTTTAAGACTTATTTGGGCTTAATTAGCTTGTAAAAGCCCAAGAAAATTCGTGTAAGGCCATATGAGTCTTTAAATTAGGGTTTTAAAGAGTGAATTAGGGTTAGCCACCTTATAAATAGGCTAACCTAGGTTGTAAACTTCATCATTGGAATCAAATTATAAACTTTGAGAGTTTTTCTCTTTGCTTAGCCGAAATTCTTTAGAGAGATTGTGAGATTGCTTGCTTTCTTTTCTATTGCATAAAGAATTAGGATTACTTATCAATCATTTGATTGTGGTGTTTTCTTATTCTTCTTATCCCAATTATTTGTGTTTCTATTCATGTGTTGTTTGGGGGTTCAATAGGGAGGGTGTTTGTCTTCTTTGTGTTTTGAGATCAAAGTGTATGTTCAAGGGGTTTTAGGTTCTTTAACCTTTGGGTTCCGCATCATTTGGTATCAGAGCCAAAAGAAAGGTAAATTCCTATTTATCTTAGTGTTAGGTTTGTGTTTTCTTTTCTTTGATTTCTTTATATTTATGCCGAATTAGGTAGTGATAAGTTTTGATTTGTATGCTTTTTATGTGTTAAATTTAGCCTTTTCTTTTCCTTTCCTTACCTTGTATTTTGATTCATTAAAAAGCCTTAGAAACCAAACTTGAACTTTGAATCTTTGGCATGAAAAAAAATAAATTCTAGTAGTAGTAGCCTTTAGATTGGTGTGTTGAATTAAAAAAAATTGTGGTACTATTCATAACACTGTTCATCGTACTGTTCATCGCACTGTTAACGGTATTGTTCATCGCACTATTCTAGTACTGTTTATAAAAAAAGAAGAGAGAAAAACGTTAAAGAGAAGAAAAATAGAAGAAGAAAAAAAATTAAGGAGCAATTGAGAAAAGATAGTTTATATAGCCTAAAGAAAATCCCAATCCTTTCATAAGTGGGAAAAACTAATTCTTTTTCCTTAAGGATTGGGAGGGGCAACATTTACACCTTTTTCAAACACATTTTGGAAATCCTTTAAAATGTAAAAAAATTAATCCTTATTGCTTTGGGTTTAGGCTTTCAAAAAAATCCTAGTCCATATCTAAATTGGAATTACAATCCTAATCCTAGTTAGACAAGGATTTCTACTTGGCAAACATTTATGCTATCCATTTATTATCCATTTGTGCCAATAATTTTTATCATTTGCTATCCATTTGTGTAATCATTTTTGGCAACTTTTTCATCATTTGTGTAACCATTTTTGGAAACTTTCCACCATTTGTGCAACCAATTTTGGCAACTTTTCCATCATTTGTTAACCATTTTTGGAAAATTTTTCCACCATTTGTACTATCATTTTTGGAAAATTTTGCCATCATTTTGCTATCACTTTACCATCTTTTTTCCATCGTTTTGTACACAACTTGACACACTAATCAAGCTTGTTACATTATTCGGCATAGTGAATAAATTGGCTCTAAAATTGATTTGTTTTGCATGTTTTGTACTTTATTTAGTTTTAGTTGGTATCTTGTTGATTTCCTTTCTTTGTTGGGTAGCATATTTAGGTCCTATATTTGGTTTAAGTTGTAATGAATCAAATTCATTCATTTTATTCATATTGTCATTTTCTTTTATTCTTGTTGCTTATTTCCTTGTTTTAAGCTAGTTTTTGTTCCATTTACATTATTAGAGTATCTTTGCTTGTCCAATACTCTAATTTACTTATCATTAAGTGATACACCACTCTTATCCATGTATCACCTCTATTGTGTCTAGAGTTTTCTTTTCTAGTTTTTAAGCTATCTTTTTGTTGCTAGTTATTATTTCTTTGTTTTCTTAAACGTTTCAGGTTTTTGATTTGTGATTTATATTCTGAAGTACAATTTTAAAGTTGCAAGCTTGAGAGGAAAAAGACAAGAGAGTAAGAGGACATTAAGAGGGTAAAAGCAAAATTTTGAGTGAAATACAAGTGAATGTGAGGATGTCTTATTACAAGTCCAAACGATATTTACATCAAGATGAAGGAATATGTTTAAGGAATATATAAAGTTGTTAAGGCAAGGCCTTAATAATATAGAATGGTTGGGTAGACAATTTTTTGAACGACTCATTAGAATGGAGGAGAGCAAAGCAAAGAGAATGAAAGAGAAAGTAATCATAGAAGAAATAATTTGTGAACCTGAAAAGGTTGATATAGATATAGGCTTTGATAGTGAGGTTACTCAAGACCATAAAGAGGATGTTGTTGATGAGCTTGATGAGGAAAAAGAGGTTTTGGGTGAAGTTGAAGATGTGGAGAATGTGGTTAAAAAGGTAAATGAGGTTGTTTTATTGGTAGAAGAGGATAATGATATTGTGCATAATGGAAATATATTTGAAAGTGAAGATGTCGTTGATTGTTTGAGTGAGAATGAAGAAGCTGGTTTAGTGGAGATGAAAGATCTGCATGTTATAATTTCTCCTCTACTGCATAAGGAGGATGAGGTGCACATGGGAAGTGAAGGAAGTCAAAATCATATCCCTATATTAAATACTAACCATGTTTTGCATAGTCATTTTATTTATAACTTGCAGGATCACGATGAGTTCTTCAATGAAAAAGCATTCATATTATTTCCACCAATACCGAAGATCATTTACGAAGATGAATGTATTTCTCAAGTGTCAATTCCTAACTATTGCAAGATGAAGATTCGAGGATGAATCTTTTCTAAAGAGGGAGGGAATGATACGACCATAGAGAGGGCAAGTCATGATGATTTCATCAATCAACATCACAAGCTTAAAGTACTTAGCTTTTGGAAGCAAGTGAAAGAATTAGGTCTAAGTCATTTTGGGCTTATACAACTTTGGGCTTCCTTTTAAAGGGATTATTTAGTTATTTGGGTTATTAGTTAGTTTTTTATTTGGGATTAAGTGTACAAGTCATGTGCTTTATTTAAAAGTCACATGACTTACTTTAGTTGTATTATTAAAGGGCTAGGCGTGTGGGCTTCTTTTGGGCTTAGTTTAGTTGGTTATTTATTTTAGTCTTTCTTTTGGGCTTTCATTTTAGGCCTATAAGGTTTATTAATTAGTTTTGTTTTAAGTGTGTTTAAGACTTATTTGGGCTTAATTGGCTTATAAAAGCCCAAGGAAATTCGTGTAAGGCCATATGAGTATTTAAATTAGGGTTTTAAAGAGTGAATTAATGTTAGCCACCTTATAAATAGGCTAACCTAGGTTGTAAACTTCATCATTGGAATCAAATTATAAACTTTGAGAGTTTTTCTCTAGGCTTAGCCGAAATTCTTTAGAGAGATTGTGAGATTGCTTGCTTTCTTTTCTATTGCATCAAAGAATTAGGATTACTTATCAATCATTCTGATTATGGCATTTTCTTATTCTTCTTATCCCAATTATTTGTGTTTTCATTCACATGTTGTTTGGGGATTCAATAGGGAGGGTGTTTGTCTTCTTTGTGTTTTATGATCAAAGTGTATGTTCAAGGTGTTTTGGGTTCTTTAACCTTGGGGTTCCGCATCAAAAGGATAAAGTATTCATGAATGAGGAATGGATAAGAATCCATGATGGTTCTTATTCCTTGGTCATAGCTCCAAGACACCTATGAAGCCATAAGAATCCATTTGAAAAGGTTGAAATCAAAAGAGATGCACAACAAAAGAGAAGTGCATATATTTTCGGACTCTGGAAGGGTTTAAGGGAGATGGTCAAAAGTCAACACTATGTCGAAGGGAATTATTGAACTAATAGACATCCCCAATGATTGATCCACATGGCTAAAAATAAAAAGAAAGACTTCACTAGTAATTGATCCATATGGCTGAAGAGAAAGTGAAAGGCTTGACCAAATGATTAATCCATATGGTCGAAGAAAAAATGAGAGACATTTGCTAGTGATTGAACCATAATACTGAAGATAAAGTGGAAAGACTTCACCCATAATTGATCTATATGGATAAATACAAAGTGAAAAGACTTCACCAACAATTGATCCACATAGCTAAAGTTAAGATCACAGTATAAAACTGAAGCACACTGAAAGAGGGATAGTCCAAAAGGTTATTTTAACTTCCAATTATGAGGGAAAGAATTGTGTTGTAGTGTCTTCAAAATAGACCTACTAGTCTAGAAGGTTGTTTTAACTTTCAATGATGAAGAAAAGAATTATGTTGTAATGTCTTTAATCATAAAATATGTTATCAGTGACTCCTCACAAATGCATATTTGCTAGAAATTTTTCGAATATATTATTGATTCAAGAAGATGGAACACATCTATAGATGATGTCAACCACCACAGTGAGGTTAGACATGCTTACAAATGGCATCAACCGATACAACAATCTTATCTAATTCTGCATGTCGATAATTTCATACTAATCGAAGATAATGATCTTATCTCGATTCTTCCTATCAATAAATTGGCACTAATTAGACACAATAACTCATCTTAATCCTGAATGCTGACAAGTTAGTGCTAATCAAATAGTCAAAACTAAGGGTTAACACCTCAACAAACTGATGGTAACTACCAACTAAAGGTTGACATATCGATAAATTGATAGTAACTATCCAACCAAAGGTTAACACATTAATAAGCTTATGGTAACTACCTAATCCAGGGTTAACACATCGACAAGCTAACAATAACCACCCAATTAAGAGACTCGCTGCCTTAGATGGTATGTGTTTTTAAGATAATTAACCAGATATCCACTATCTTAGGTGCGTATCTTTTTTCCTTTGCTCTAAATTGTTGGCTCACTTTGGCACTTGTGCACTAGTTCCCTAAAATTTAGGATAACTGTAGACACCATGACTCGAGGCAACCTAGATCAGGGTTACCAAATGATGAGGAAGTAATACATTTTTGATAGACAGCATGAACCCTAAAGCTCCAATCTTGATTTTCATATTTTATTGTCATCTTTAAGGGTTTTGACTTGATTTTTCCTTAAGAAATAATTCAGCAAAAACCTTGATTTTGGTCCTTTAGCAATGATAGATGGATGTCTATCATGGAAGGAAGGCCGTCTATGAATGGCCTCCTTCAGTTTAGGTCAGATCAGGAGTATTTTTATAAATTCTAGAGAATCGTTTGAGGGACGATCATCTGTCATTGACAAATGCCCATCTATGGGGTATTTCTAGATTTTTCCACGTTTTCCAATTTTTGAAAAGTTTGGAATTGGATTATATTTTAAAATCAAATCAACCTGAATTTTGAGGATTTAACCATCATATCTTAAGGAGTTATTAGAGTTTATTTCCAACTCTTTTCTAGGTATTTAAAGAAAAAGATTAGAGTTTTTTGAAGGATCTGACATTTTAGAAAAAAACAAACACTTTGAGGAAGAGAAACATAATTCTCTATTCTTGGTGGGGCTTTAACATAAGAAATAATTTTTTTAAAAAAGGCACATCCTTTTGTTGAAAGTTGAAATCAAAGATCAAGGTTTTAGGTATGCTTTCAAGAGTTATAGAATCCCATTTCCTAATGGCAATATTCTAGGCATCAATCTTTTCTTTCTCTAGGCTTTCATGCCATGATAATGTAGATTAGGTCATTATTTTCATTTTTCCTGCAATTCTATGCCATGTGATGTATATTCATAATGTTGATGATGCCATGATTACATGATGATTGTTTATGAATGTACAATGGTATATTAACTTATATTTTCTTTCTTTTTTTATGTTTCACTATTAATGTTTCATGGTGTCATTTAATTCATTTTATGCATGATTAATATGTTTTATTGAGATTTATGAAGTGTTTCATCGTTATTATATAGTTTGGTATGATTTAATATCATAGGAGTGCATATGTCGATTTAGGAGTGATTTAACCTATTTTTGGTTGAATACCTTCCCTTCTATGTCTATCTTTTAAGTGACAGACGGGAAAAAGGCATCACATATGGCCATCTATCAATGCAATAGATGGGACGCCGTGATGTCTTTTTCTTGTCCCATCCCTCACTTTTAATTAGGCATATATCCCTTTGTCTTGGGGCATCTATGCCTTCATTTTTTATCTTTTTATCATATTTTAATGCTTTTATGCTATTTTAGGTCACCTCTAATATTTAGCTTCATGTTAGGTTTACTTTCACTCATATGGGCATGATTTATTATGTGTTTATTTATTTTATGTAATTTTATGATAATTTTTAGTTCATTTAACTTTTGTTTCCTATTAATGTACTAATTAATTTGATTTTCTCATGTTTTGGCGTGAGCCAATTATTTTATGCATTTCTTGGAGTTTTAAGAAAATGATTCTACCTCGAGATTCATGCACCATTAGGTTCTTTCGTTCTTTCTCTTTCTAAGTTGCATTTAGGTTATATATATATTTTTTTATTTTATATTGCTTTATTTATGCATTTATTAGTTTATATTTTAATTTTCGTATTTTATTTTTTGGATGTATTTATTTTGGGGTTTGTAATAATTTAGTAAAAAAGAATTTTTTGGCACACTAGGTATAAAAAGTCATGTAAATATTATTTATTTAACTAACTTATATTTTTTAATAAGATTGACCAATATCCAATTTTCTAGCCTAAAACCACACAATAAAAGGAGAGTATGTTTTCCTTCAAAATGGGATCACTCATCCCTTATTTTATTAAAACTAACAAAGACTTTTCATTCCTTTATAAAAAAACCCTTGTATAAGGGGATCAATGTTCCCAAACCTTAATTAATTTCCCATTTTATGCATGACATTTATTTTATTCTTTTTAATTGATACAATTTTCTTATGTAATAATTTAAGTAGGTTTCTTGCTTTAATCGCTTTCATGTATACTTGATATGTTTATTTACCTTTTTTCACAATGTATTGTGTGAGAAGGGAGATAGTGGACTAGTAATGAAAAACTTAATTATAGAAAACACCTAAGTAAGATGTGAAGTAAAAGTGATGTCCCAAACCC
This sequence comes from Excoecaria agallocha, assembly GCA_037975025.1. Classification (NCBI taxonomy): domain Eukaryota; kingdom Viridiplantae; phylum Streptophyta; class Magnoliopsida; order Malpighiales; family Euphorbiaceae; genus Excoecaria; species Excoecaria agallocha. The sequence goes on from CM075807.1 coordinate 73,834,587, forward strand.
CATTCTTTAGTTGAGCATCAAAAAGGTTGAAAATCATTTTCCAATGTCCTGTTGCGTGGTGACTCCATGATTCCTACCTCTTTAAGCCCATGTTAGATGCCTTTATGAGTTGACCATCAATAATAGATTGGACCTAAAATCCATTTATTGTAAAGTGACAAATTTATGAGATGTAGTTAGCCTCAATCCAGTCTTAGATCCTAAAAGCGAGCCTCTGAGAACCAAACCAAATGTTGAGTGGGCTCCAACACGCATCACACTCATTTGTATTGTAAAGTGGCCAATTAATGAGTTTTTGTGAGCCTCATATGGTCTTGAACCCTAAAAGCAAGCCATTAAGAATTGAACCAAAATTGAACGAGCTCTGATGTGTGTCACAGTGGCAACTCCACTAGCGATTAAAAGACCTTGCTCCTAAAGCATCTCTGTTAAGTTACTTATAATTGGGCTTTTATCATTAACCTTATCTATCATTGAATTTGAATTTCTTGCATGCATCATAGAGCCTTATAACTAAGTTAGGCATATCTATTTAGCCCTTATTTTATCTTGAAGCATGTCTTACATTCACTCAATGTAAGGATGTGCCAAGGAGATCTACCAACCCAAGTCTAGTGCCAATTGGTATATAAAATGGTGACCTATCGATCCTTATGTTTGTGATAAGCTAGACCTATTAGAAGGAACTATGTTTGGGTAGCCCTAAAGTTTTCACCACCTGATAACAAGCTTATGTAATGACTATAACTACTTCCCCTAGGTTGTATAACCATAACAACTCTTGCCTGCTAAATGGACCCTTAAGTATTGAACAAATTTAAATGAATTAGAAGGGTATTTGTCAAATGATGCCATACCCTAACTGCCCAACCTATTTTTTTAATTATTTAAATATGTAATGACCAAAACTATGTGCCTAGACTTTTATTTAAGAGAGGTTACGCCGTCGAATTTTTATCGTGCACCGTGAACATCTATTGGGTTCCTCTTTGACCTATGGTTTAAACCTACTTAGAGAAGAGATCGCATGATCTCTTGTGTGGGACTAATAAGGTTAGAAGGCTATATTTTACTTGTATGTGGTTGTGATTGATGCCTAACTCACCCATTCATTCATGCATTATGTATATACCATGTTTATGCATTGCTATCATGCATCAGTACTGACATTTGAGATTGGGTCAAAGCTTGGTTTGAGTGAGTTTTTTGAAAGTAGTAGAAAGACTACACCAAAGATAGAAATGACTAATGATGAGAGATAACAAACAAAGATGGGTAGAAGGATATAGAAGAAGATAGGGTAAGGATGTCCCCTATGAAAGATAGAATAGCTTCTGCTTCAATGCCTTCGGTTCCAAAAGATTAATTGGATAGAAGGTTAGTTTGGTGATTTTATGAATTTAAGGAGAGAATGATAGCCTTATTTGGTAGGATGGTGGCATTTTCAGTACCAAATCTCAAAACTCGACCTAAAATGGTTTCCCAAGGGCCAACCAGGCTATCTTTTAATGGGGTGCTCCTATGAAGTCCACCAGTGGATCAGAGGAAAGAAAGGAGACATGATCCTAAGAATGACTACTGTTGCAACCCAAGTAAGTGCACTAAATCGACAAGTAAGATAGGGAAATATATTTAAGATTCCAAAATATCTTACCCAAGGGATAAAGGGCTATTCAGTGAGATATCTAGAGTTAAGCATGATTTATCTGAGATAAATTCCCAAGTTTTTGATTGAGAGCGTCCTAAGTCTAATCAATAAAATAAATAAATAATAAAACTAATTAAACTAAATATTAAAACATTAATTAAAATATTGCAAAGATACTTTATTCCTCTCCATACCTAATGAAATAATCTTAAACCTAAAGAATCATATGTCTTAAATATGGATAACCCATCTAAACCTTTAGTATTCTATTCCGGAGCCTACTACTCTAACTACCTAATATCTCATTCTGGAGCTTACCCGATAGCCAACATAAGTGCAGCATCCAAGACCTAGATATGAACTAGCATCCCATTTCGGAGCATACTCCCTTAAAACCTATTTATCCTTCAACTATTTTTGAATTAACAATGCACAAGCCATAAATCAAAGGCCTTCATTCCAGAATCCTATCTCCCTCGATTCATAGCTCACACAAAGCTAAAACATAGCATGTAAAAACCAATTCCATTCAAACATAATAATCATCAATTCAAAAGAAGTAAAATAATCTAATGTTTAATAAAATAGATAAATGAAGAAACCCAATAAAGAACGAAACATTTAGACATATTTATATCAAAAATAAGTTCAATCCATTACATAGGTATGGGAATTCATAGGTCCCTTAGCAATAAAACTACAATTTAAACATTAATAATGTAAAAAGAGAAAGGAAAGAGGAAACCCAAGAAGCCATTTGCAATTGATAAAGCTCCAATCCGACTCCAAACCTTCTCCTTCAAATCTTCAGCAAAATGAAGAACAAAACTTAAACTAATTGCAAAAAGTTAAATCTAACCCTAAACTTACATTAAAGATAAATATAAAATATAATATTTTTTAGCATCTACAGCGGACATGGTGGAGGCTAATGGTCTCAATCGAGTCCAATCAAACCAAAATGGTACTATAGCAATGGCACACGACTGAGGCCATTTAGTCTCATTCAAGCTCACCTTTCTGGACTTAATTTACTTGGGTTCTGCATTAGACTCTTTCAAGACAAATGGTCTCAATCGAGTCCATTTGATTGGACTCTACCAAGACAAATGGTCTCAGCTAAGTTCAAAAATGAAATGGCACAAATTGGGGATTCTTCAAGGTACAGGGCTAAGAGACTTTAGTTTCAACTGAGTGCAAGTCTATTTCCTGCATAAAAGTCAGAATTACCCCATTAAACATACCAAAATATTGATAAATATCAATATAATTCTATTTGGCATAAAAGAGAATTTTAACACTTAAAACACTAAAAAACATACAAAACAAGATACAAACACAAATAAAAATATACTAAAATTATACAAAAAACTTAGAGTTATCAAATACCCCACACTTAGCTTTTGCTTACCCTCAAGCAAATGAAAAACCACATTCCAGCATACTCAAACTCAAAGAAAGAAAAAACCAATTCAAAAAAATTAGAACAACACTTTAGTAGTAGAAGTCACAAAACAAAGTCCTAAATCAAAAAGACTCAACTAGACCATACTAGCAAAAAAATTTAAAATAACTTTTGCAACAAAAATTCCCAACATAATTCAACAATCGAGAAAATAATTCATGTATAAAAGATTACACATACGGTTCAACTGTTGAAACTCAAAAGATGTCAGGCTTTTCCTTTAACATCAGAATTCGAAGGTCATCTCCGTACAAAACTTTCGACAAGAAAAGATCCTTATAACTTAAAAGGTTATAATGTGGCTAAGGTATGGCAATCAAGGAAAAAGATTAAGGTACATATATAATTTAGAACTGCCATTTCAACCTCAATGCCCCCTTTTCTCCTAAAAATAATACTTTACCCTTATTAACTCATTATCATTACCAAGCTTCAGATATCCAAAATGTAGAATATTTCTCAAGGAAACAACACAAAGAAGAAGAAAAATCCTTTCAAAATTTTATTCTAAGATTATAGTTCGATTGATGTTTAAAGAGCTTAAAATCCTTCTCCTCTACACATAAAGTACCGCACACTTAGATGAAACCAAGATTGCTAGCTTAATTATTCTTTTATTTTATTTTTTTGAAACAACTAAAGCAATCAATTTTACAATTGATAAGTAGGAACTCATAAAAATTTTTCTTAAAGAGGAACTACATTTTAAAAATGTTCTCAATCTCACTTGATATTGGCAATGTACTCCCAACACTAGAATCTAATAATAGAAGCACAACCTTTTACTCATTAGCACTTTTCGAGAAAAAAAACTTATCCCACCTACTTCTAGAATGGTCGGTTCGAAAAGGGCAAAAGAAAGGCTTTTTTTGTCTTAAATGATCAAAATGCAAGTGTTATCAATAAACACAAAATTAGCACATCTTTAGCATGCTCAAATAGGCTCAAGAGGGCTTACAAGGGATATTATATAACAAAGGTAGTTTAAAAGGTCTTTTCAAAATTAAATTAAGAAAAATATTGCTTAAGTCATTTCTAATCTCACTTTGAGTTGTTTAATTGCTTTGAAGGGTGATGAGGAATGTTTTAGCGCTCTGAAATTCCTACTCAATTACCTTCCAACACTAGTTTTTATTATTTAAAAAATAGACCTAAAGTATAAATTTATTAGGAAACCTACTAGTATTGATCTAATTGAAACTAACCGATGAAGAAAAATTCATTCAACAACTAACCACTCTCTTGCTATTTCAACTAATCTAAATAAGGCTTTCCAATTCTAAGTTCAAGATTGTTCATAACAGGAACATCTATAAGGGTAAACTAACTAGGTGCAAAAGTATGTAATAACAATAATAAACAAAAATAAACCTTAAAACTAAGCTAAAATCACAACACAACTCACAATTAAACTAGAAATAACAAAATAATAAAATAAACTGTAAATTCAAACTTAAACAATAATAAAATAAAATAACATAAAATACAAAATTAACATAAAACATGAAATTACTAGAAAATAAAATACAAAAGTAACTAAATGAGGTGAGTTCATATTCATCATGCAAAAATTGATGAAAATGCATAAGAAATGGAGTGCTTGTATTGAAAATGTAGATGAGATGAGAAGAAAATGGAATGGAATGCCAAAAGATGGATAAAAATGGGATTTTTCAATTGCTTATTGGTTGAGACACTTTGGTCTCTATCGTGTACCCCCTTCTGTATCGAGATTGCATATTGTACACAGGTGAGACAATTTGTCCTTAGCTGTTTTGGAACTTAAAAATGCACTTGGCACACAGCTGGGATGATTTGGTCTCTGCTATGTGTGCTAAAATTCCTGCAAATTTTTCAAGTTTCACAACTACTTTCATGCACATTAACATACTCAATTCTTCTCTTGTACATGCAAAACTCAATGCTCAAATGAATCACCATACAATTAGCAAAAACATAGATAAAAACAAAAAAATTAAAAATAAAATTAACAAAATTAACAAAGTAAAGAATATGGAGAGAGAATTAGTTCTTATTTTTAGAGTTTCAACTCGACTCAAGTTACTGTCTGGAGGTTAAGCTTGTGACCCAAATGTCGGTCTCTCCGAAATTTAATCCTCATTTTTCCTCATTAGTCAGAGAAACCTATCAAAATTCACTAAGATGAGGAACATCATGTCTTCGATGAAGTACCCCTCCACCTCGAGTTGTTCAAAAATGTACTTCTCTGACTCTTCTAGCCTTAATAAACTCTTCAAATGGACTGAATTTAGTGCTTACACTTAAGGGTTGAACCATTCTTGCTCCTTTGGTAAAGAATTTTTTTTACAATAGATTGAAACTCATTTTTCAAGCTGCAAGCCTTGCCTTTGACAATGATTGGTCCTTCTCTTAGTCATGTACCCCACACTTAATTTCTTTATTGTCTACCAGCTGTGCATTGCTCAATTTCTCCTTATTATCACCATCATCTTGATTATGTATAGAATTACTCAAGAATTCCAATTTGGATTCTAGGCTCTTGATTCTCGATTCTTGAATTCTCAATAGATGCTATTAAGTCTTCAATAAATTCTCTTGATTCTTTATCTTTTCCTCTTGACAATTAATTATGGCCATCCATTCTTTTCTTTCATCTTTTAATTGCCCATCCTTCCTTTCAAGCAATTCAAGAAGGACATGAACATTAAAGGCATATAACTTTTGCAATATCCATTGTGAGCCAGTATCTTTAAAAGATAGCGATGAATATAATATTGAAGGTTGAGGTGAGTATTGCATTTCCTACATTTCTCTCCTTAACTCTTCCATTTGCGCTCTCAACATAACCAATTCATCATCTTGCATAGTACCATGCATCATTTGAAAATGTATCATAATCTTTCTACAAAGAATTACACCAAATAAAAAAGAAAGAAAAATAAAAGTCTCAAAATAATGCTAAAATAGAGATATCAAACAAACAACACTGTTTTTTCTCGGCAATGAAGCCAAACACTTGTTACAACCCTAGTAAGTGCACTAGATCAGTAAGCAATATAGGAAAATATATTTAAAACCCCAAAATATCTTACCCAAGGGATAAAGGGCTATTTTGTGAGATATCTAGAGTTAAGCAAGATTTATCTAAGATAAATTCCCAAGTTTTTTATTGAGAGCATCCTAAGTCTAATCCATAAAATAAATAAATAATTAAACTAATTAAACTAAATATTAAAACATTAATTAAATCATTCCTAAGGTACTCTACTCCTCCCCATACCTAATGTAATAATCTTAAGCCTAAAGAATCATATGTCTTAAATGTGAATAACCTATCTAAACCCTTAGTATCCAATTTCGGAGCAAACTATTCTAACTACTTGATATCTCATTTCAGAGCTTACTCGATAGCCAGTATAACCTTGGGTCCTAAGACCTAGATATGAACTAGCATCCCATTTCGGAGCTTACTACCTCAATACCTATCTATCCTTCAACTATTTGTTAATTAATAATGCACAAGCCATAAATAATAGGCCTCCATTCCGGAATCTTATCTCCCTCAATTCACAACTCATACAAAGCTAAAACAGAGCATGCAAATACCTATTCCATTCAAGCATAATAATCATCAATTCAATTGATGTAAAATAATCAAATGCTCAACAAAATAGATAAATGAAGAAACCCAACGAAGAACAAAACATTTAGACATATATATATCAAAAATAAGTTTAATCCATTATATAATGATAACTCTAAATTTTGTGTTTAATTTTAGTATATTTTTGTTTATGTTTGTATTTCGTTTTATGTATTTTTTATTGTTTTAAGAGTTAATTTTCTCTTTTTATGCCAAATGGAATTATATTGAGATTTATCATGTTTTGGTGTGTTTAATGGGGTAATTTTGACCTTTTTTGCAGAGAATTGACATGCACTCGACTGAGGCCAAAGTGTCTCAGCCGTGTGCCTTCTAGAATTCTCAATTCACACCATTTCATTTTTGAACTCGACAGAGTCCAATTGGACTCGATCAATACCATTTTGTCTTACCTGTGTCCAATATAGGGTTTAAAGTTTTTCAGTACATAATGGTGCATTCGGTTAGGACACTTTGGTCTTAGGCTTGTGCCATTATTATAGTACCATTTTGGCCCGATTGGATTCGGCTGAGACCATTGGTCTTCATCATGTCCATCTGCATATCTCTATAAAAATAACATTTCTTTGGTAAAAAAAAGAGGGGAATTGAGAGAAGAGCCGCCACACTTAGATTTAAGGTTTTCTCCTTCATTTTTTTGTATTTTCTCTCTAGTTTTTGTTGTAGGTTAGATTTATTTCAATGCAAACCCTAGATTCGATTTATTTTCAATGTAAGTTTAAGTTTAGATTTAATTTTCTATAATTGCTTTTAGCTTTGTTCTTCATTTTGCTAGAGATTTGAAGGAGGAGGCTTAGATTCAGATTGGAGCTTCAGCAGTTACAAATGGAGTTATTGGGCTTCCTTTTTCCTCTCTCTTTTACTTTATTTATGTTTAATTTGTAGTTTTATTGCTAAGGGATCTATGAATCCCTATATATATGTAATGGATTGAGTTTATGTTTGATATATGTGCTTGAATATTATGTTCTTCATTATGCTTATTCATTTATCTATTTTGTTGTTGAGCATTTGATTATTTTACTTCATTTGAATGGATGATTATTATGCTTCATTGGAATGGGTATTTACATGCTTTGTTTTAGCTTTACATGAGCTTTGAATCGAGGGAGATAGGATTTCAGAATGAAGGCCTTAGATTTGTGGCTTGTATATTGTTAATTTTAGAAATAGTTAAAGGATAGATGGGAATTGAGTTAATAAGCTCTGAAATAGGATACTAGTTCATATTTAGATTTTAGGACCCATGCTTATACTGTTTATCTGGTAAGATTTGAAATGGGATATAAGATAGTTAGAGTAGTAGGCTCTAGAATGGGATACTATGGGTTTAGATGGGTTATCAATTTTTAAGAGATATGATTCTTTAGGCTTAAGATTATTGCATTAGGTATGGGAAGGAGTAGAGTACCTTGGTAATGTTTTAATCTCTAGTTTAATTAGCTTTATTTTGTTAATTAATGCCAAGTTTAGAAAATGTGATTTTTGGCTAAATGAAGTATCCTTTTTGGTTCATGTAGTGTCTGCTGAAGGTATAAAAGTGCATCCTTCAAAGATTGAAGCAATTCTTCAGTGAAATCCATCTAAAAATTTTACAGAAGTAAAGAGTTTCTTAGGTTTAGCCGGGGTACTACAAGAGATTTATTAAGGGTTTCTCCACCTTTGTAGTTCTTTTGACTAAACTGATACATAAGCATACTAAGTTTATATGGACTGACAAATGCCAAGAATGTTTTGAAAAGCTTAAAGGTATGCTAACAAAAGCTCCCATTCTTACTTAACTCGAGTCAAGCAAAGATTTTGTGATCTACGGTGATGCCTCCGTAAATGATTTAGGTTGTGTACTGATGCAGAAAGGTAAGGTGATTGCTTATGCTTCTCGAGAACTTAAGACTCATGAGAAGAACTATCCTACTCATGATTTGGAGCTAGCAGTCATTGTTTTTACACTAAAGATTTAAAGGCATTATTTGTATGGAGAAAGATGCTACATTTACTCAAATCACAAGAGATTGAAATATCTGCTTACTCAAAGGGAACTCAACCTTAGACAGAGATGCTAGTTAGAGTTGATTAAAGATTATGATTGCTTTATTGACTACCATCCAGAAAAAACTAATGTAGTAGCTAATGCACTTAGTAGGAAATTCATGTTAGGTAATGTGAATGCTTTCAAATGAATATGTATAAGTGATTGATAGGTGTTATTGATTGATGATAGTGCTTGCAGCTCTTTGGGCTATGAATGTCAGTTTGAGTTTTGCTCCAGATGGGGAATTATTAGCTGAAATGCAAGTGAAGCCTGACTTTATGTATTAACTGAAAATAGCTCAAAAAGAAGATGATCGATTGATGGCTATTATGAACAAGCTAAAAGATAACAGTGAAGGAGAATACTCCTTGAATAATGATGGAAGCCTTTGCTACAAGAAAATATTTTGTGTTCTGGATCAAGAGGAACTGAAGAAAAGCATCCTTATTGAAGCTCACCATAGTAGTTATGCCATGCATATACTTGAAAGCTCATTATTGGTGACCAGGTATGAAGCGGGATGTGATAGAGTTTATAACCAAATGTCTGATATGTAAGCAAGTAAAGGTAGAGCACCAGGTTCCTTCAAGATTGCTTTATCCCGTTTTGATACCAGAGTGGAAATAGGATAGGGTAACTATGAATTTTGTAACTGGATTGCCTATCACTCAAAGGAAACATGATGTTATATGGGTGATCATCAATAGACTCGCAAAATCTTCCCATTTCTTGCTAGCACATATGGATTATCCTTGGACCAAACTAGCTGAAATCTATATTAATCAATTGGTGAGGTTGCATGGAGTGCCATCATCCATCATTTCTGACAAAAATCCCAGATTTACCTTTCATTTCTGGAAAAGTCTGCAAGAATTTTTGGGTACGAGGCTCCACTTCAACACAGCATTTCACCCTCAGACAGATGGTCAGTTAGGACAGGTGATTCAAATATTAAAATATATGTTATGATTTTATATATTAAAGTTTCATAGCTGTTAGAAAAAATACTTGTCTTTAGCAGAGTTTGCCTACAACAACAACTACCAGTCCAGCATAAATATGGCTCCTTTTGAAGCTTTATATGGAAAAAAATACAGAACTCCTTTGTATTGGATAGAATTGAGTGAAAAGAAGCTGGTAGGGTCTGACTTGATCCATGACTCATAAGAAAAAGTTTGAATCATAAAAGGTAGATTGAAAAAAGCCATAGATTTCCAGAAATCCTATGTAGATCTGAAAAGAAAAGATATAGAGTTTCAGGTCAGAGATAGTTTTTCTGAAGGTATTTCCGTGGAAAAAAGTTTTAAGATTTGGCAAGAAGAGCAAATTAAGTCCAAGATTCATTAGCCCTTATGAGATACTTCAATGAGTGGGTCCAGTAGCATATCGGTTGAAGCTACCATTAGAGTTAGGGAAGATGTATGATGTGTTCCACTTGTTCATGCTCCAAAAGTATAGATTTGATCCTAGCCATGTGATCACACCTAAAAAAATCCAAGTGCCGGTCGATATAAACTATGAAGAAAGACTAGTTCAAATCCTAGCTAGGAAAATCAGACAATTTAGGAAAAAATAGGTTCCACTAGTGAAGGTGTTATGACACCATCACAATATGGAAGAAGGAACGTGGGAGCCAGAAGCTACTATAAGACAATAATATCCTCTGCTCTTTAATACAGGTAAATTTTGAGGACGAAATATTTTTAGTAGGGGAGAATTGTAATGGCCTAAACATCGGGTCAGCCATGAATAGTATTTTTCCAATAGTAAATAGTGCTTTCGAACAGAAAAGTGCATCCAAAAGTAAAAAATATTTTATTTGACAATCGAAAAATATTGATCACAGTTAGTCCGGAGTTGAAATTTTGAGTGAAATTGAGGTTAAATAGACCTCCAAAAGTTAAAAACACGAAAAATGAAGCAGTTCGATTTAAATAGTAATTTGGTTAATCTAGGTTTGACCGAACCTTTAAAAATAGTAAATAAAATCTAAAATTTTCCAAAAATTGCATATGTATCTAAAATGATGTGTAGAATATTTTGGCTGCAAAAAAGTTAAATTTTTAGTAACATCAATAATTGTTAAATCGAACTGATCTAATTGAATTGAATCAGTAACTGACTCTGATTGGGCTAAAATTTTGCATACGACCTATTTTGACATGATAAGAATGATTGAATAAATTTTAGAGAGTTTTGGAATTGAAAAGTAAGAGAATTATAGAAAATGGCATAATTGGCTTAATTTTAGGTTATTGAACTTAAATTAGCAGGCTTAAGTTGAATCAAAGTCCAACCCAATTTAGCCACTATAAAAGTCAAGTGAGAGAGAGATATTTTGGTAGTCAATCTTATCTCCTCAGCCACCATCTCCTTCTTGCTTTGGTTGAACCACCATAATCCATTTCTTCTCCATTTTTTTTCAAATTTTCTTTCCTTTTTCTCTCACAATCCAAGCATATTAAATAAAGATCTATATCTCTAGTTGATTATTTAAACCTCATTTCCTTGGTCAGAGGAAGTTAAGAGAAACCAAGCGAAAAAGTTTAGGGTGTTAAAGTGACACTACAAAAAAGAGAGAATTAGCAACGAAAATTAGAGACAACAAATATCCGTCGCTAAATAGTGACGAATTCGACTATGTTTAATTTCAGTCGTGAAAATATAATGTTCATATGTTTAGCGACGGATGTAAAAAACAGTGGTTAACTTTGGCGCCAAATAATCGTACCATTTTTTGCGACGAGTAAGAGTTGCTAAGCGATGTGAAATTGTAGCGACGCGACAAGTTAGCGATGAAATTGGCCGCTAATGGTATGTTTAGTTCTGCATCAACATTAGCTTTAAATATTTTATAATATATTAATTGTCTTTTTTCAATTAAATTTTTTGAAAATTTTTAATTTTGATTATTTATTTTATCAAACATTATAATATTAATAAAAAATTTACATAATTATTTATGGTCAATAATTATTTTTAATAATTTTCTTTTACAAATGAAATTAGATCCAAATAATTTCTATTTTTTAGTGTATATTAAAAAAATTTATAAGTTTTTTTCATGATTTTTTATATATTATTAAGTAAAGTAATATATAAACCTTAAATATTATATATTCTAATTATTTTGAAAAGGTAATAATTTTTTGTCAATAACTCCAAAATCTATACTATCTATTTAGAAAATTTATCTATATATATATATATATATATATATATATATATATATATATATATATATATATATAACCCTTTCTCAACCTAAATCCCATTCTATTTCTGCCTCTCCCCTCACGATAGCCGTCGCTACCCTCTAGTCCAGGAGTTCGCCCCGTTCCTGCTCGCCGGCCGCCGCTCACTGTACTCTGATCTCCACCATCTTGCTGACACAGCCACCGCTTGCGTCTTGTCGAGGAGGCCCTTATATTTTGATTGAAGAATCAGGTGGTAACCGAGACTTTTTAACTTTAAGCCCCAAAAGGAGTCTTTTTTTGCTCGTCCCTCTATCCTAAGAAGTGGATTTCTCTCATTTCTCAGGCCAATTTCTAGTTGGATCTCCGATCAGGTATAACTCACACTCATTTGAAGTAACGATTATGTGATCTGGGATGCTGGTTATTTGGATTTGTTAAATTAAATGTTTGCTGGATTCTTTTTGTTTATTTTGGGTTTTGTTGGATTTGGGATTTGTTCGATTTGGGGATTTTCCCTTCAGTCTCCCTTATCCATGATATCTATGGACTGCGATTTCGGGAACAGAGCATCTTTACCATATGATGCACATATCCCTACATATGGGACCACTTCCTCATCTTCAGCTCCATCGAGCCACCCGATGTACGGACATTCTCTCTATCCGAGAATCGGTCCAGCAACTTGCTTCAGCTGGTTCAGTCTTCATGTGCTTTACTGTTCCTGTTGTTTTGGTAATATAGTATAATGTTGGTACTTGGGTCTTGAAAAGTTTGTGACTTTTGATTATTTAATTCTTCTCTGTAGCAGCCATGGCGCTGAGATTGGCCAGCAGGAAGTTGCATTAACTTTTTTCAGTCCTCTCGTCTGCTTCTGGGCTTCATTATCATACCACCAGTTTTGGTATGTTCAGTGCAGTTAGATACACAAGGTTACCTAGGTTTTAGTTTTAAGTTTAAGAGTTGTGTGCATGCTTTCTTTTCAAAACATATGTACTATCATAAGCATGACGGCTTCATGAGATGGTGTTATTTGGTCAACAACTTTCAACAGTTATCAGCAAAGCCTTTCACAAATGACAGAACATTTGGACTTTTCTGGGAAGATGAATGCATTGTTGTGGAAAAACATAAAATGGTGTCTAGAATTATGCTAGAAAATTGACTGAATGCTACATAAATGCTTGTAGCTTTAGTGTGAAGGCTAGAGAAACAATAAGTTCTTTCTTATTTGCATGGAAGCTAATTTTAAAATGATTTAGATAGTATACATGCTATCAAACAATAGCCTCATGTTCTATATTTAGTGCATCTGAAATGTGGTTAAGTTCTTTTTTTCTTCTTACCTAATATCAAGAAGTTACCCATTTTCATTCGTTGTTCTGTGTACTCAGAAGACGGTGTTATTTGTGCACTTAATCTTGAACAGAACTACCTTATTTTCCAATGTACTGGTTTATATCAATAAAATCTCTTTGGTTCATTTGCAGGATTTAAAAAAAGTAAGGGAAGAAGTAAAAAGTCAAATGGTCAGTAACTTTTCACCGATGTTGCTTCAAATTATGATCTAATGAACGATTTGATAAGTGGCGGACTGCATAGATTATGGAAGGACAGGTCAAATGTTAAGGATGATTTTAATGACTTCTTAAATTTCTTATACTGCTTTTCCTTCATGTGTGACATGTTGTTTTTGGCAATATTTTTTAGATTAGTCTCCAAACTAAGTCCATTTGTTGGAATGAAACATCTTGATGTGGCTGGCGGGTACAGGTAATGTTTCCTTCTTTAGAAGCTTTATGTTCTTCTATAAAAGCTAAATTGGAAGGAATAAGCTAACTAACATTAGTATATGTTTTTTCTTTTCCTATTTTTGTTTTGGTTGATTGAATATAAGGTTAAAAATGTTGATGTACTCACAATTCGAGAGAAAAAAAAAAGTAGTAACTAACTAGTAAGAAATTAATATATTGTTTGAAGTCAAAACTTAGCCTTTTATAAATCAAAAAGTGAAAAAAGAACAAAGAATTACAGCATTATAGCTGCATCTACCACGACTATAAAATATATATACATTTAAAAAAAAAGCTGGTACTGCATTGAAATTGTTGATTATTTATAAGTATTTATAATTGTTATTTAAGTGGAATTATTTAAGGGGCAGATTATGACCTCTGCATTTTACTTATTTGCAAAAGAATGCTTTTATTTTGGGTAATATAAGAGTCTCATCCTTATTGTGTGCTTTTCTTTTTAAGATATACATATATATATATATATATATATATATATATATATATATATATATATATATATTCATCTCCAGCTTGCAGCTCCTGCTGTTCCTACTTTTCTTTTTAATTTTTACATGCTTTAAGCCATGGTATGTATGGATGTATGTATGTATGTATATATATACACGCACGCACGCACATGGATTCATTTAAACAGTTAAAAATATATTTAATAAGGTACTTCTCAGTAAACATGCTAATTAAATTTATAAAGATTGAATAATGGTTTTTTTACTTTGCTCTTAAAACTTTAAACGACTGCATTCTTATCACGTTAAAGATAACTCCCCAATTAAGACAACAACAATAAAGACTCGTCATCTTTATGACTTACCCAAAACATTTTTATCTTTTTTATTTATAACATGATATTTGACAATTCGATGCTGTTCAATTGCAGTTGCTTTTATTTTCTTATGATTGTTGGAGGCTCAAGGTAGTCATTTGCTTGTTTTTCATGGTCTTTGACATTATTCTCTGCTGAGAGTAGTATTGTATATGCAGTTCTTTTTTGGAGCTTATAGTTAATAAAATTTTGAAAATTCTATAAATGTTGTCTTTATTTCTACTGCTGTAGTTAACTTTAAAGCAAAATTTATTAGTTACCAAGTTTTTGTTTCTCCGCTCAAATTAAATTAATGTATTTAATTGGTAGTGTATAGAGGTAAAATTCACTGCCCTATGCATTGCAAATTGGTTGTTCGTTTGGTTAATTCACTTTTGTAGCTGATGCCATTTTTATTGATATTGGTAATTTTAGTTACTTCTACTAATATAGCTGTTCTTAGGTGTTCTAGTTTGATCATGAAGTTTATCAACTATTGGAAATGAGAATTTTCCTGATTTCTATTATATTTTCACCATTTATTTATTTATTTTGGATCTACTGATTGATTCTATTCTCAAAATGTTACCGTCTTCTACACTTGTTATTTCTTTAGCTATATTATTTTTAATTTTTTTTATTGGAACTCTTTGGCAAATGAGGCAGCAGGGTTCTGCATTTTTGACTGAATTGAAGCAGAGACTACTACTTTCGCCTATTGAAGCTTCCTTTGTCGGTACTTGTTACAATGCACCTTTGATAAACTCCCTTGTGCTCTATGTTGGGATGCAGGTAATTTTGGGTTAATTTATGTCACCTATAATTATAGTTACTTCTCATTATCCCAGCTACTGCCTGCTAAGGTTATTATTATATTAGGACTTTTGCCTTAGTTATCATTAATAATGGGTGTCTTGGTATGCAATGCATATAAACTTAGTTGTGCTTTGTACTAGGATGCTAAATTCTTGATGCTGTCATATTTGGAGAATATCTTCAATACCTATGCTTGTGGCTTTAACTTTCATTCTTTTCTCCAAGAGCATTATCAAAATATAAACTTCCTGCTACCTCGGATCACTAGAAAGGTAAATTAATTGATTTTTTTAGTCTTTGAAATTAATTCATTATGCATAATGTTACTAATCTCATGTTGATGATGAGTAGTTTTTGAAGCTGCTGATGGTCTTTGGCTTGACATAGCTGAAAGCTTTTTGTTTGGTTTAATTTCTTGGCAGTGGGTAGATACAAAGATTCCATGGATAAGATATTAATATAATTAAATCAAATTTATTTCAAATATGCTATAGGTTAGGTAAATCAACACTACTCATCATCAACACTTTATGATATAATTTTCATTATATATTAGTGTTGTTTGTTTTTCTCTTCTTAATATATATATTTGCGACAATTTACCCTTTCTGCAGGGTTTGGGCCACAACTTAAGAAAAGAAATGTTAAGCTGGTTCAGCCATAAAACTGTTTAGCTTTCATTTTGCCAAATGACCAAAAGAATTCTAACTTAGTGCTTTGTTATATTTTATTTAAAAATATTTCAATTTAATGTTATGAAAAACTAATTAATTTAATGATTAATGCTTCTAGATATTTAGCTCTTTATTAATTTTTAACTTCAGTTCAATGTTAAAGCTGCAACTTATATGCTTATATTTCATCTTGCATTATTTATTTATGATTATCATTATTATTATTATTTGGTTTTTGGGTTAGATTCTTTGTTCGTGTTCTTGATTATGTTAAAATTCAGGGTAGCGATGGTAAAGATGTAATTGCTAATTTATGCAGTGGAGCAGCTGTTGAAAATGCTGTTGCTATAATGCAAGAAAGGGGATTTTCTAATCCGTACGGATCTAGGCATCGCTTAACGCTTTGCACTGTTAAATTTAAGGCATTTCATGTTCTTTCTCTTGAAGGAAGCAAGGGTCTTACAATGCTAGAAGTTGTAGAAAAAATTCAAGTAATTTAAATTGCTAAGAGATTTAGCATCTCAATTATAAGTCTATTACTTTTATCTTATTTCCTAAACTTAATTGCACTGAAATTAATAACCAACTGTTATCTCTTCTTTGAAAATAATAACTAATATTTGCATTTAAAAGATTTCATTTGGAATTTTATTTACTATTAATTTTATCGCCTTGAAGAATTGATTGATAAGCTAACATTATTTTTCTGTGAATAGTATGCTTATGTTCTGTTTCAGTAGGACTAACCTATGCAAAGTCAACCTGTAAATTCTAAGTATGCAATGTCCTGCAGTTAATGCTAATTAATTAGTGTCTGATAATCATACTGTTCTTTTTACCAAACAGACGCAGATCTTTGTGAAAACCTTCACAGACAAGACAATCACCCTCGAGGCTGAAAGCTTGGATACTATTGACAACGTTAAGGCCAGGATCCAAAATAAGCAGCATTGGTTTGTTGCTAAGTTCTATTTTTTTTGGCAGTATAAAAGTTGTTAGTGGCAACGTAAGTGTATGTAGCACAAAATTTTTTGAAAGTGGACGTGGATATTGGACTTTCCAAGTATTGTGAAATTTCATGTACATGTGATATTATTTTCTTTAAATTAATAGTATTGTAGACTTTTTATTTATATAAATTAATTTCTGATTTATTTATATAATAAATTAATTTAAATTGTGATTCTGTGTATCATAAATTGATTTGTTGATTATATTAATTTAGTGATTAAACAGTTCCTAAATTAATAATTGTAAAATAAAAAAATATAGCGATGGATTCATGACAAAAAAATGTTGCTAATAAGTAATAAATAAGAACACAATATGATTAGCGATGGATTAGCAACTGAAAATCTGTCGCTAATAATTAATGCGACTAAATTTTAAACTCATTTAGCGACGGAATAATTTTTGCGATTGAAATTTTTATTGTTAAATTAGCGACCGTTTTATGATTCCGTCGTAAATAATTTAGCGACTGGGTTATTAGCGAATGTTGGTCGCCCAGTCGCTAAAACAGATTCATGACGGAAAAATACCATTTAGCGACGAAAATTGCCGTCTCGAATTAGCAATTTTTTTGTAGTGTGAGGTAAGAGAAAATCATGGTTTTAATTTTGTTCTAAGGTACTAACAAGTGTTTTTAGATGCCTGGAGTTTATTTATGTGATTAATTTAAGCATTTAAGAATAAAAACATAGTGTTTCTTATGTTAAAGAATTCAGCCCTGGTAGGTTCTCAAGATGAGCGATAAGCTTCAAAGCCAAAGGGAAAAAAAATGAAGCCTAGGCAAGCTTAAGCCAATAAGGAAGGTTAGTGGCTATTAAATCCATCTATTTTTCTTAAATTAGCATTATTTCCCTTTATGTAACTTAGGGAAAACTAATAAAAATGCATGTGTAATTGAAATTAACCTTAAAATAATGAAATAGGATCTTGAATATGCCTATTAGAAAGCTTAATTTGAATTAAAAGTATTTGTAATGTGGATTTCCTTTGATGGCCGAATTGTGTCTTAAAGGGAACTAAAGTGTAGCTTATGTATTTTGATGAATTTTTGCCATAAAATAATTATAGAAATGAATTAGTGTGACCATGAATTTTTGTAGAATTTAAGAAAATTATTTAAGAATTTTTTAGAAAAGAATTTGATTATGTACCTAATGTATTTGTTGAATTATTGTGAAATAATTCATTAATTAAGAGAAAATCGTGAATTATAGTGAAATAATTCACAAACTGTGTGAAAATAATAAAAAAGGTTGACTGACATATTTTTTTGTATTGAACAAGTTATTCAGCGACAAGTTGGATTTGTTAACATAAATAATGAATAAAAATTTGCCAATTTATGAAGTATTTGGTTAAGTGTATGATTGTTAAGATAAGAAAAAAATTATGGTTAATCGCTTGAATTCGTAAGACTATAATAGTAAGGGTGTTACAAGAACTATTGAGAGATCAACTTAGTTTTCATGGTTATTTGCATTGTAATTGTGATTTTTTCCATGTGTGTTGTGAGCTTATATCCTAAATCTTATTATTCGCGAGGGTTTGAAGTTAATTGATCAATCAATTATATCCATCAGAGAGGGGTTGAAATATGTGAATGGATCAAAAGCTAGGAGAATAAAGTTTATCGAATGTGCAAAGCGAATATGTCTTGATTTTTCTAAAGGATTATGGGTAGATTGTCCCACGAGGTGGAATTTCACATATGAGATGCTTGATAGGGCTCTCTTTTATCGAAAGGCTTTTTCACGTTTAGCCATTATTGACTCAATGTACGTATATTTGGAACTTAATGGATGATAAGTGGAGTTTAGTTGAAAAAATATGTAGTATTTTGAAACCTTTTTGAGATATTATTAATATTTACTCAGGAACTTGTTATTCCACCTCAAATCTATACTTTTACAATATCTTGAGAATTCATCTCTTGTTGTTAGATGGGACAAGAAATAAAGATCAATGCATTTAGAATATGACTACTTTGATATTGGATAAGTTTGAGAAATATTGGGATTGTTATAGTGTTATTTTATCTTTTGCTGTTATTGTGGATCCTCATTATAAGTTGAATTTTGTAACATTTTCTTATAGAAAGTTATTCGGAGATGAGAGTATGGTTAAATATGAATGCAAAGAAATTAAGGATAAGTTGTGTGATCTTTTTGTATCATATGCAAGTAATAATTCAACTTCAGAGGCATCAATAGAAAGGAGACCAAACGTGGATGATGATCTCATGAAAGTACGTCTTTCTCATGTAGAATAAAATATTTATATTCTTTAATATTTTATAATAACTTTTATAATAAACTTCATGTAGGAATTTGATTGCCTTGGCAACCCTTTCGGAGATAAATCCGAATTAGATATATATTTGAATGATACAAGATTGAGTAGACTTCAACTATTTGATGTGCTATCTTGGTGGAAAGATAATGAGGCAAAATATCCCGTTTTTTTATTAATGGCTGGATATATTTTAACAATTCTCATTACTACAATTGCTTCAGAAATAACATTTAGTATGGGAGGAAGAATTCTCAACAAGTGACGGGCATCTATGTTACATGAAAATACGGAAGCTTTAATCACCACTTGTAGTTAGTTATTTGGATTTGAAGAGAAAAAGTCTCAAGATAGCATTGGAAAAGATATTAAATTTTCAAAATAGATTAGCATATTATTATTATTTTATTAGACTAATTTTTACTATTTGCATATTCAATATTTGTACATAGTTTTATTTTTGAAGTAAAATTAAATTATTAATGAAATATTTTATTTTTCTATTTTTCATTAAAAAGTGAATCAAATCCATAGGTTGATTCAAATCCGCCCAACTTATTTGGACATTGACTATTTTATGATCCATATTTTTTTTATCCATTTACGATCCGTCCATTTATGATCCACCCCCAACCTACCTATTTGTTACCTCTAATAATTCACGTCGTATTTCAAAATTAGTCTATAAAACAAGGTTGTCATTAGCGGCGTAGTTAAAAATCTAGTTTAATCGGATCAAAACTACAACTGCTCGTAAAAAATTTAATATGACTTACGTACACCAATCACACGATAAACATAAATTAGACTTCAATATGACTCGCATCACATAAATCATGTACCTTAAGTGGACCAATGAAATTGGACATTTAGAAAGAAAAAAAATCAAATAGTTCGGGATATTTTTTTAATAATATGTTTTTAATAATTATTTACAATTTTAGGGTGTGTTAAAAATTATTTACACATTTGAAATCTGTGTACGAAATTGCTGCCATGCATAACGGTTTTGTCAGAAAAGTTGTTGTTGGTGGGGCCTATTTCATACACAAAATCGGCCCCCAATCACTTCTTCGTTGAAAAACTTTTTGCCTCTACCTACATAAATTCTGCCCTGGTCATTTTCATTTGCTCCATCTTGAGTTATTTTTCATTGTTTTATCTACTCGTTTCTCTTAACTGTTATATGTAAAAATGTCATAAATTTTGCAATATAAGAAGAAAATATCTTTTTCTCGGATCAATAATATTTTTTCAATAGTGTTATGTAAGGTAAATAAAATTTTATAAATTTTTATTTATAATTATATATGTTCAATTTTAGGTTGCTTGTATAATGGTATTTATTTTATTTATTAAAATGCAGAATTAAATAGCCGACTGTTATTATTATTATTGTAGTTGTAATTATTATTGTTACTAATGTTATTGGTGTTGTAGTTATTATTATTATTATTATTATTATTATTATTATTATTATTATTATTATTATTATTATTGTTGTTGTTGTTGTTGTTGTTATATTGTTATTATAATAATTATTAATTATTATTATGATTAATATTATGAAAATATAATAAATATTATTAAAATGTACAAAAATGAACTAGTATAATGCTAAATAAATAATTTAATTTAGTAATGAATTTAAATAGTTGTTTATTATTATTATTATTATTATTATTATTATTATTATTATTATTATTATTATTATTATTGTTGTTGTTGTTGTTGTTATTTTGCAAATTTAATAATATATTTTAATATTTTATAACTTATAGGTAATTAAAAGATGTCGATATATACTGACTTTTATGTGCACATGGAAGGAGAAATAAGTGTTAGAGCGTCGAATTTTTAATATGAAGTACCGGTCCGATTGCCATTAAAAGGAGGATGAGAGTTAAAAATAAGCTGACTCTTCCTGAATTAGTCCATAAAATTAACGTAAAACTAGATTTAGGTATCAATAACATGATTTTCAAAATTATTTATAAGAGTCCAATATACAATCGATGATCATTATGTTAGACATCGATCGATTTGGTTGATGATAATGATATAAATGCAATTTATGATAATTTAAGGAGATATGATGATTACAATTTGGTAAAATTAATTGTTGTACTTGGTGATGGGGTGCAGGAGCTAGTCGATCCACATATGAATATGGATTTCAATGTACAGGTGAGGCATTGCAAAGGAAAAACATCAAGGCATGTTATCATCAATTGCTTAATGAAATTGAGTCTAGTTAGCCTGTATAGTCAATTAATCGTCAAGATATTGAAATATTCTCTCAATATAATTTCATCGGAGATGCAATACAAATTTTGGTCGGTTTGATTTTTTTGCTATTTTTTCTTTCTAAAACCGAACCGAAATAATCAAAATTTTTTAAAATTTCAAATCGAAACATCAAAAAATCAAACGAAATTAAAAAATCAATATGTTTGATTTGATTTTAATCAAAGTTTGCACATCCCTATACACCACCAGTTTTAAAATTAAAATTCATAATTTATTGTAATTTTCCTAGCAATTAGCAACAATTTAGAAAACTCTTTACCATCGTCAACCTGATTTTTTTTTATAGCTCAAGGCATCATACCAAAATTGCAATCTTTAAATGCAATCAATAGAAATTTCTCTCTTTCTATATATATATCCTATAAAAAATAGAAAAGTAAAGATATAATTTTTAAATTCTAAAATTTCAACTAAATGATAAAAAAAAAAAAAAGACATTACACGTCACTTAATGTGTTTGTACAATAAAATTTGTACATTCAACAGCTCCCTGAAAACTTCGAGAATTGCTAAATACCTTTTTTATATTATTTTCTTGAAAATGAAAGAATTGGGCATTCTCAACTTGAGTAAGATACCATTTACTAGCAGCCATTAATCATCCTTTCCATAGAAACAATGATCGATTTGCTTCCAAGAGCCATCACTTCAAATGGAGACAAACAAAGTGTGCTGCTTAAATCTTCTCATCCGTCAATTCATTTCAAAGCCTTCATAATATTTTAAATCCAAAATAAATAAATAAATAAAAAGATCCAATCACATCCAACAATGACATGGAAACAACATCATCCCACGTGGTCGGTGAATGACATGACTGGTGTCCGGATTCAATTGGAAGAGAGGAGGGGCCAACCGCACCGCCTAAGCTGTACTAAAACCAGACTTTAGACTTTACAGAGAGGAAGGGAGTTGTCCCCATTTCCATTTGG
Source organism: Excoecaria agallocha (assembly GCA_037975025.1). NCBI lineage: Eukaryota > Viridiplantae > Streptophyta > Magnoliopsida > Malpighiales > Euphorbiaceae > Excoecaria > Excoecaria agallocha. The sequence continues at coordinate 73,857,223 of CM075807.1, forward strand.
GTAAGAGAAGGAATGAAACGGCACGTATCAAATGAATTAAACCAATAAACAAACATGGCCTACATACCGCATCTCGAGGCTCTAAAACGATGCGTATTGCCTGCTAAAGTACCAAGTTTTCAATTACTATTCTCTCTGGAGATGTGCAACTCGTATTGGAATCATTGTCTTCAGCTGTTAATGTCAAGTTGTCTGCTTTCTTCCCCCACCCAGTCTTTAACAATTATCAACTATGAGCTGAGATTGCAATTTCGAATATTAATATTGCTGAGTTAAAGAAGACATTCTAATGGTAAATGTTGCTTCTAATGTATTGAAAAATTTTAAATTTAAATTTTAATTATCATTTTTATTTTATAAAAAAAAAATCAATGCATAATGTTCCAAATTTTAAAACAATTGTAGAAGTTGATACTGAATGAATTTATTTTTTGAGTTATATTTAAGAGTCCATTTAGAATTTAAATTGACTAATATGGTACTTCGACAAGCCAAGAATTTGGGTTTTTTTTTTGGTTCATACAATGATACACCTTGATAGAAGACCAACAAGTTAAGCTCGGAATTGATGTTTATTGAGAATTGATTATACCGGTGAATTTGGATCCAATTAGTAGATCCAATCTGAATCCGCTTAAAAAAAATGTAAATACATACTCACATGTCCATAAATCAAACAATATCTGTAAAAAGTTGAAAATAGGTAAATTAAATCTCTAAAAATTAAAAAGTATTTAGCACTTCTCAATATTTAATCAATATTAATAACTATTAATTTATTATTTCCTTTATTTCACTTTTAAATGTTGATTGTAGCTTTTGAAAATTTGAGATGGAATTGAAACTATTAATGCTACTATTATAATTACTGTTATGTCTGTCAAATTGCTTAATTCATTTAAAGAAGTGATTTAAATATAATTTTATTTAAAAAAAGCATATAATTCAATTTAAAAAAATTAAAATAAAATTTGATCCGTGGATCATTTGACTGGAAAGTGGAAAGTGGAAACAAGGCATGACCGACTTCCAGCTCAGCTATTGAGAGATGTCAATATCTGTCTAATACAAAATACTGTGTGGGGACGCGCAAAGCTTTTTCTTCCTTAAAGTGTGAGAAGGCGGCAAGAGGTCATGGACCATTCCAAAGTGCCACCTCAGAATTTTATTGTTTTTCTGCGGATGTGGGCTCAAGCTTTTTCTATTTCCTTTCACTCCTCACTCCAAGTCTCCAATGGCCCTAGATTTCGTACTCCTCCTTTGGATAGAAAATTAAAGGAAAAATGCATTTAATTAAATTTTAATGTTTTTCTACACTAGATGATTATACTTTTAAAAGTTCACAATAAATTTATATATTTTAATTTGATAATAAATTTTTATATTTTTTAGATTATTTATATTATGTTCAATTACATAAACCTGTCGAAATTAAAAAAATATGCTCTATTAATTTCTTCTAAGATTAATTTAAAATGAATGCGGAACTTATATATATATATATATATACAAACAATTGAGAGATGTAAAATGTGACAAATTGTTTTCCTTTAAATATATATGTCTTTGCGGGTTTTATAATAATTTTAAGTTGATTTTAACCGATATTAATAGGGCGTACATTTCAATTTTGGTATTTTGTGTAAATTAAATCTTATATGAGTAATATATAAAGTTTAGGATTCAATATCAATTTTTAAAAATATAAAATTTAATGTAAAACAGTTAAAATAAAAAAATTCGGGAGATGTATTTTTTTAAAATTAAAATTCCATTCAACCAACACATGAAAATTATGTCTTTAATTAATTTGTAGTGATGCATGCAGCAATATTCGAATTAAAATGGCTAAAAATAGAAATTTAAATCCCAAGTTAAAATCTTGTCAGTTTAAAAATGCAATTCAATTTACTACAATTCTGCATTTGTGTGATTGGCCATTGGCCTGCCCAACTTGATTGTATTGTTTATTTTGGGAGCTTATGTGTTTGCTTATTATCATAGGTAAAATGTCTACGTCCCTCTCAAATTTTGGACAGTATTCCAAAAGTAAACGTATGATAAAATCGATCTTAGTGGGTAATTTGTTGTTGCTGTGGCTCAGCCTCAATGATATAATTAAACTAACATAATATTGATGTGGACATAGGCCAAATGTTTTGTCGATTTTCAGTTTGGATGAATATTTTAATCCCATAAATTAAGGATTAATATTCAAAATTTTAATTATAGCAAATAAATTTACTATTTTTTCTGAATTAAAATTCTATTATCTTTTATTTCCAATATAATTATTAAAAATAAAATTAGGAGTGGTAATCATGTGCAATAGTTATGCTCATTAATTCATCCTCCCACGCCGTTAATAGGTAATTTTGTCTTATATTTCATGTTACAGTAGTTTCATGATTTTACTTTCCCCAAAATAATCATGATTCATAATTTCAAAGCATAGTGGAGTGAAAATTGACGATGGCATAGAATGCAAGTAGGGGTGTTCAAATATGGGTTGGATGGGTTATAATTGATTTTTTCTTTAATTCACCGAAATTGTTAAGTGATTTGGGTTCAATCCAAATCAGGTGGGTTATGTATTAAAATTTTTGTGTTGGATTGGTTGGTTTATGTGGGTTATATGGGTTATGTTAATATTTTTATATTATATTATAAACATATAAATTATTCATATTTATATATTTTTAAATATAAAGAATTAATTTTATTTTAAATAAGAGAGTAACAATGTCAATTAATTAATAATCAACTTCAAAAAAAAATCTAAAAATTAAAATTTTTTTTAAAAGTTTTCTATTATTATGTATTTTTACTTTTTATTGATCTATTTTGAAAGTTAATATTGAATTCATATATTTTTCAAATTATTCATATTAAATCTAATTTAACCGGAACATATTTAATACTGTGCAGATCAATTTAAAATAACAAAACGTAAAATAAATAATTATTTCAAACATAAAAAAAGGTAAAAACAAAAATCGACCTTCTCTTCAATTTTTATGTCTTGAAATGTTGTTCAGTTATTTTGAATTAACCTCTCACATAATATTTAACAGAGTATATATTTCAATTCCATTCGTTCTATCTAAATTGAGTCCGAAAAGTACTAAAATTTAATATTAATTTTTGAAAAGTACGTGAATCTAATATTAGAGGAAAAAAAATGAAAGTTCAAGAATTGAAATGTGTTTTTCCTAAATTAAATTAATACTTTATCTCAAAGTTCTGATAGATATATGTACGGGACATTTTCAGAACAGCATGCCAGAAAAATAGTTCCATCCGATCCAATATTAAATTCAAACCATAACAAATTTCAGAGTTGATAGATAAATATTTGCGTTCCATCATAATATTTAACATAGTATATATTTCATATCCATTATGGTATCAGAAATTTGAATAGGATTAGAACATCATTAGAAATTTTTTGAAGAAATTTTATAGATTTTGAACAAAATTTAAATAAAATAATAAAAATTAAAAAAAAAAGAGTAAAAAAATGTATAAGTGAGAGTGTATTTGAAGAAGAGTGTAATATGGATTAATTGATTGGATTATATAATAACCCATAACCCATATAAATATTTATAAAATATTAAAATGGATTGTATGGATTATAATAATTCATTATAATTATAAAAATTATGAATTATATGGATTGATTTGGTTGAGTTGATTTGATTATGCCAATTTTGAACAGCCCTAAATGCAAGTGAATGAAAAATCGAAAAATACTTATCTTAATCGGATCTACATAAATAATAACGTAATATCATAAGGTAAACAAACTAATTAATACGTGAGATATTTAGAAGAAAAAGGTGTGAAAAAGGACAGTTTGGAGTGCTCGAATTATTTTTTTTTACCGAGTTAGATTTCTTTATTTTTAAAAATTAATTTTAAATTTATATGCTTTTCAACTCCTTTATTATCGTATAAAGTTAAATGTTTATCAATATATATATAAAGAAATATACAATAATTTCAGATATTTAAAAAATGACGAGTTTTTTTTTAATTTTATATATTTTAATAAATCTCACAATCATTTAAAGTGGAAAAATACAGAAATTCAATTTCGTCAATTTTGTTGATTTTATTTTAAATTGAACTTAATATAAGTAATATGAAAAATATAAAAAATTAATATTTAAAAATTAATATTCGAGTATTCATATGCATTCCAAAGATGAGGTGAATGATAATTAAAAAGGCACCAACATGACATGCAATGAACCGACTGCACAAAGCACATAAGCACACGAAACCAAAAGGAAGATGATGGATTAGCTGAAAATGGCCTCCACTATTATTACCCTTTGTCCAATCAAAATCCTACAAACAGAAACCAGGGGTGTATTTAAAATATTAGAAAATAACTTTTTCTTTTAATATTTAATATATTTTTAATATTTTTTTTTTTCAAAAATTGATATTAGATCTTATATTTTAGTTCACTCATATTAAATCTAATTTATATAAAATTAAAATACATATTTTATTAATTTTACGTGATATTAACTTAAAATAATTATAAATTTATAAAAAATTTTAAAATTTAAAAAATATACAATTATTTTATGCATGGAAAAGATAATGAGTAATTTTTTTTAATTTTTTATATTTTGATAGATTTTTCAATTATTTTAAATTGATTTTTTTATATCATTAATAAAATATACTATTTCAATTATGCAAGTTTTATATAAATTAAATTAATTGTGAATGATTCGAAAAATGCAATAATCTAATGTAATTTTTAAAAGTAACGGACATTCAAAAGTTAAAATTCAAAAATTCCTGTAAAATATGAAAAGAAATTATAAAAAAAAAAATCTCATCATCTCCGATAACTTTTTTTTTTTAACATTATTATCAACATTTGCCATCTCTTTGAATCAGTGAGATGAGATGTCAAATCCCAAGATTCCTCCTCTCTCTCATTAACATTCTAGCCTCTACATCTCTATATAAGCCTCTCACATTCCTCATCTCTGCACCAAACTCTCATCTCATCTCTCTCTCTCTCTCTCTCTCTCTCTCTCGGCGTGTTTAATTATCTTTAGCTCTATTACATATTCTTTGGGTTTCAATGGCCACTGCTGAGGTAACCCATCAATTTCCTTTTTTTTTTTTTTTCTTTTTTCTTTTGTCATTAATAAGTTACTTAGACGTTTAATTCATGTATAGGGTTATTGATTACATTAATCAATGTTCAATGGATGTTATTATTATTATTATTTTGTATATAAGGGATGTGATTAAGAATCAAATTCGAGATTTTTAACCATGATCCCTAGGCCAATCATATTATGCTAAAACTTATTAGTGTCTATTTATCTAAGTTTATATAAATAAAAATTATATGGATTTTTTTTTTCAGGTAGTACCAGCACAGACTGCTCTTCCTGCAGAGGAAAAAGTTGAAGAAGTAAAGGCTGTAGAGACTGCAAAAGAAGAGGTAGTAGCTGATGAAAAACCGAAGGAAGGAGAAACAGTTGCGGTGTTAGAAGAAACTGAAGAAAAAAAGGTCGAGACACCAGTTGAAGTTGAAAAAGATGAGACTAAAGAAGTGGCAGAAGAAGATCAGACTAAGACCTTAACTGAAGAAGAAGCAACTCCACGGGAAATAGAAACACCAGAGCCAGTGGCTGAAAAGATAAAAGAGGAGTCTCCAGAGGAGGAGCAGGAGGAGGAGAAGACTACCGAGACAGCTGAGCAGCCGGTATCGGAATCTGTACCAGAACCACAAGTAGAAGATCCAAAGGAGGAAGTGAAGCAGCCGGTATCGGAATCTGTACCAGAACCACAAGTAGAAGATCCAAAGGAGGAAGTGAAGGAAGAAACCGAGGAAAAGAAAGTTGAACCAGAAGTTGAGAAATGCAGCGAGAGCGAGTGAGACCATGATCTGCCTACACCTGCATCATGAATTTATTTATTCGTGAACCGAATTAATAATGAAGTGTTAATCGTAAGAATAATTTTTAAAATTCAGTAATGACATTTTATTATTAATTTAATTCACGGAAAAAAAAATTTAATGTACCAGGTGTAGACAAGACGAGAGATGATGAGAAGAGAAGTAGTGTGGTTTTATTGGAAGTTTGCATAGCAATGGCATGGCTACTTTTACTTTATGTTGCATTTTGTATGTCAACTTTAATGTACTATGTAGCTTATGGGGGGGTTGGTTAGTTTATTGAGTCCTTTTTCTAAATTAGGCTTTGGTATGGGAATAATGGGAATTTCTGGTTGTGTTGCTTGACCTATTAGAACTCACCCCATGGCACATGTATGCATTCCTATAGTTCAAGAATGTTTTGGGTCCCATGCATTGTATGTGGTGCTTGTCCTTTTAGGTTCATGAAGTTTATATTCTGGGTTTATGTTTGTAGCAAAGTTAATAAAATATGGCACCGCTGTGTGATTCTACTTTGTTTTATAATTCTAGCTTATATTAGTTATTACTTTACAATTTGCCCTAATTAATCTATAATTACTCAAAACTTGATTGATTGTAATTCTGAAGGCCAATGAATTTACTTCATGTATATAAAAAGAAAAATCATCTTCATAAATTGTGAATTGCATGTGGCCTCAATGATGATGATACCCACCTTGTCCATTGACGGTTTTTTTTTTTAAATAGTTCCTCCATTTCTTATGGTCCATGTTTCTTACCATGATCTTTATATAGCGGGGCAATTAATTAAGCAGCTTCACTTAAAATTTTAATTCTATTCTTTGACAACATGCAAAATAAGCTATAAATCAAAATCTAGTTTATATATATATATATATATATATATATATATATAACATTGTTTGGATTTAAACTTAAATTAAATACTTGAATATCAAAGATTCGAGTTTGTTTAATTTGTGCTATACTTTCATTCATGACAATTTAATATATTTATAGACTTGAAATTTCAAGCGTTTCAACTTTTTTTATACAATTTTATTCCATAATATTTTTTCTGTATAGAAGAGAAAAAACAGCTAAAACTAAACAAACCGATTTTAGAACTATGATTGATTCAAATACTTGATTTTTGAAGCAAATTCCATTCTTGTGATATGGTTGGTTGGACTTTAAAAAATTTGGAAATTTCCTTTTCTTTCCAACAAGACTCAATTTAAAGTTAGTTTTCTTTTTGTTAGTCTTTTTTCATATATATAAAAGCAAACTAGTCTGATCAGACATGGTTAAGCCAAGTGGCAGTAAATGGTAAGAACATGTGAAATTTAGTAGTTGGTTATACAACAGTTATAATTGTCTTGGAAAATTCAAACTCCAACTAAAACGGAGAAAGGGGATAAAAAGTGGAAAGCAACAATTGCAGGATAGATTTTTGAAAGTGGAGTTCGAATTTTAACATTTCAATTTTTAGATCTCCTTTCATTTCATCTCTCAATTGTTATTTAGAAGAGAAGAGAGAGAGAGGAACCCCTTTTACTCACTACCTTCCTGGTATACCAATTTATTGCTCTCTAAGTCCTTCACTTCCGCCCCCAGCGCCGTCGCTTCTACCTCTCAAGCACCGCCTCTCACGGTAAGAATGAAAAGGTAAAAGGAGAAACAGTAATTAAAAAATATTTAATTTATTAAGCAAACCACAAATATACAGTCATTTATAATGATTAGAAAACATACGTGACAATACACTTGCTAAAGCGGATTTTTTTAAAAAAGGAGACATTTTAATTTATAATTGTCTTAGAAACCCAATAAAGAGAGTAACGGATGCTCCTCCTTCTTTGACGGCAAACAGCTATAATTTGAACTTTAAAATCGGCTACTTATGTCTACTGCTTTCTCTCTCAATCTCTGGGATTTCATGGTTATTTCTTAAATCCTACCCACCAACTTCACTCTCCTTTTTCTTCTATCTTTTCCTCTCAAAATTTGAATACTTTTGTTTCTTTTTCTCTTTAAATTTGTTTGAATTTCTACCCACCAGTTTATCTTTTTCTCTCAAAAGTTAATTATGTAACTTTAACATTTTTACAAATTATATTTTTATACTTTCAAAATTATAAATTAAATCTCTTAAATTTTATGTATTTGCACATTGAATTTCTGCACTTTTAAAATTATACATTGAATCTATAAACTTATGTATTAGAACATGTTAAATCTAAAACGGATATTACAAACAACAGTGTTCTGCCAAAAATATATGCAACTTTAACAAAACGTTATTACACTATTATTTGTATTGTTCATTTTGGACTTAATGTATTTTTTTCGAAAAGTTCAGCGACTTAATGTTTAGTTTTGAAAGTATAAGAATTAAATATGTAAAAAATGTTAAAATTCATCAACTAAATTATACTCTAAACATAACACTACCTCATGGATGTTTAATTGAGGTAAGAAAAAAAAAAAGAAGCCCTTTTTAAGTTGATTCAACGTAGAGAAATCCAAAGTAAATCAGGATAAAGACAGCAGTAAAGTTCCAAATATAATAGGTGCATAATACAATTTGGACCTCCAAATTAAGCAAAACTGAGTATCTTCTTGAATCTATGCTTGATTTCTGGTGAAATTGTGATTCCAATTTTGTATAAAAGTCATAGATCATGTGTATATCACAATTGATAGTTTTTGAATTTTAGGCCCGTTAAGAAGTAGGGCCCTTGAAAAGATGTGTCCAACCTCCAAATTCAGACCGCATATAGAATTCGGACCTCATATAGAATATTAATCCGATTTACGCAAACATTTTTCGACGGGTAACGGCTATATTTAATGTTCTCGTTGGGGTACATAGGGAAAAGGAATGGCTTCTGTCTTGGTGAAATCAAGATTTTCAAGAAGCAAAGATGAAGTGTATGTGGCCTTAATTCCTTTAAGAGCTTCAAAAGGAGCAGCTCAGCTACTTATGTCTACTGCTTACTCTCTTAATCTCTGGGATTTGCAGCATTTCATGGTTATTCTCAAATCCTACCCACCGCCTTCACTTTCTGAGGTTCTTTCCTTTATTTTTCCTTTATTTTCTTGTTTTCCTTTCAAATTTGAATACTGTTTCGTTTCTTTCTTAATTCTTTCTCTTTAAATTTCTTTGAATTTCTACTACGTATTCGTGTTCAATTTAAATACAATAGAGACTAACCTTCCCAAATTTTATGAATCTATCCCTGAACGAATCTCTTGACCATTTATTTATAAAGCTTCGACTCTTAAAGTGGGTTCAGTTATTCTGAAATCTCTTGAACGAAGCTGACGAGGAACTGTAATAATTTTAATACCGTTGGACTCTCTGGCCTTTGCTTATATAAATATGCAAGAGGAGAAACTGAAATTCTATGCGTCTATATTTGTGCTGTAGGCCTATTTAGTCTTTGATTATCAGCCAAAAAAATCCTGAAAATATATATACAGCACTTGCAGTTTTATCTGGGAGAGCAGTGCCAGGTGAGGGAACAAATATTGCTGCCACTAGTTTCCAAAATTTCACATTGTAAATAATGGTTTCTTAATATTATCTATTGCATTTTTATTTCTTTGCACTTGATCTGATATTGAGATTATAGTGAATTTCGGCTCAATGATACTAGAGCTTTCTTCAGAACCATAGGTACTTGAGAACGAATAGAAAGTTCATTCCTTCATTTTGGATAGTTTTCCCAATAAAAATTAGGTGCAACTTCAGCCTGATGTCTGTTGAGTCTTTTGTGTTGTTGCTTATAAAATTCTAAATGCCTTTGCCTGTGATATCCATGTCTCAATAATTGTATATCTTTGCTTGTCTTTAATATGTCAATAATTAACCTCATCCATATGTATAGGCTACATTGCTTCAGTTTAAATTGAAAAAAGAATATGAAAAATAAAAAATAATCTTATCCATCATCATTAAAGATTTGCTTATCGACTTTGGCATTTGGTACTTCATGCATCAGTGGTTGTACATGCTGTGTAATTTCTCAGGAGATGTTCGTGTGCGGAGCTTGACAAAGTTGCCACGACGCAAATGCTGGTTCATTGGAACTTCCAAAGTGGATGTTGCAACTGAATTCAATGATGATTGGGATACCAATTTGAGAGTTGGCCATCATGATTGCCGTGATTATACAAATGGTAATATAACGTACCTCTTCTTTTAGTAGTCTATTTCAATCTTGAATTCTTAAACTACGGTCATGAAACATTATGTACCTTCTTTCTTTTGATTCTCTAGCCTCCTAATATATTCTTTTGTCACCTGGAAGGATTGGTGGAGCTTCTCACGGGTGAAAAGAATGTTTTAGAGAGCCTAAGACATACTAAATCAGGGTTCGAGGGTCAGATGAGGAGTATGTGAGCATGCAGCAGAATATGATCATTTCTCATGGCATCTGTGCTTCAGAATTAATTTCAGGCATATTTTTAGCTTTCCTACATTGAATATATGTTTGTAATCCCTCTAATTTCTGCTTGTAATGACATTCATCATTTCATAACCTAATGATATGGAGGTGAGAGGCTTGTGCGTATACTTGTCCTAGCAGCTTTTCATATGCAATACAAAAGAAACAAAGCTTAAGTTATCAACTTTTCTCAATGGCAGTTCTTGGATAAAGCCTCAAATAGTGGGAGTCTTAATCTGAAAGTGTGACATTATAGAGAGAAATAGACACGAAAATTATTCTCATGTCTTCAAGAACTATAAATCAAATAGGTATAGGGGTTAATAGCATCTTGCTCTTCCCAGGAAATGAAAAAAAAAAAAGAAAGAAAAGAAAAGAAAAGAAAAAAAGAATCCAAATGTTTCATAAATACTCTTAACTGTTAAAAGTTTTAAAGCCTATAAAATGCCAAACAAGTCAAATCCCACTCATCATCAATTTTAAATAAAATATCCTAACAATCAAATAAATTTATAAAATACACAACTATTTTAGATGATGAAATATAGCCTTAGATGCTCGAGCTGTATGAACTATTCAGTACTCAACTTGTTTAGTAGCATGCTTCCATGTGAGGTAGCTTCAAACCCACTACAAAAAAAAAAAAAAGAAATTAGCGATGCTAAAAGGCAAAATCCGTCACTATTTTCTTATAGCGATGAAACGACTAAAAGTTGCAATTCTGACTATCGCTAGCATAATAGTGACTAAAATACAAAATCGTCGCTATACATAGCAGACAGAAAAGCGTCGCTATAGAAAGAATTTTTGTCGCTAATTAACCCCTAAAATCGGGTTGCTAATACTGCAAAACCATTGCAATTGATTTGTAATTTTTTTATTGTTGTTGTTGTTATTATTATTATTATTATTATTATTATTATTATTATTATATCCAAAATTTAATTTATATAAATAACAATTATCAAATATTATTACTTTAAACAATATAATATCACAAAGTACAATTAAATTGTATAGTACTTAAAAAGTACTTAAAAAAAACTAATCCAAGCTAAATCGAACTTCACTAACAAACTAATTCAAGCTGCAAGGATAGAACTAGCAGGTCTTCCTCATTGCAAACTCATAAGCATAACTAGCAAGGTCTTCCTCAATCACTGACATAAGAAAAAAGAATCATTTGGTTAGCTATATGTAATGTCTTAGGCCTAGCAAAAATTCATCCATTCAAGAGCACAAAACATGCACAAACAGATACTCATCTAAGCTCATGTTTTTAAAAGAACTGAAACTAGAAAGCTATGCAGTCCGCTGGTCTAACCAGTTAAACAAGATTATCATGGTCAAAAATATATGTTATACATATATAAATTTACAACTTGCAATTAATCTACAACTTGATGTTCTAGAATGAGGCATTCACATAATCCCGACAAGAATATATGTAGCGTGGGTATGAATAAATCAGAAAGGCTACCCATAACAGAAATGTAGATGAAACAATGAAAAGGAGGTACCTTCCCAAGAAAGCAAATTCCTTGTGAATCCTTTCTGTCTTTGTTAGGCGGATCAAATAGTGTAGCAATTTTGCGAACCTCATCCTGCAGACAATGAGAAGCAAAGATTAGGCAAAAAGAACAGGAATAGAAGAATATTCTACACCAGAAGGAATCAAAGCACTCACGAAATAAATAAAGAATTCATTTAGTGTGGAATACCGTTGAGAAAGAAAAAAAATTGATAATCAAAGCTGGAATAAACAAATAAGGGAAAGCATATCAAAGAAGGTTTTCAAGCAAACATCTACCAAATTATAGAAATTCAAGCTGTAATTTTATGGTCAAGGCAAGAGAATGCATGACTTTTATACTAGGTTTACATTGCATAGCAACAATTGTAAGAATATAGATAGATATAATTAGAGTGTTTGCAAGTTCTTAAATCTTTAATTGGAGTGTCAACAGAGAATTTATTCAAGCAAGTTCTTAAATCTTTTGTCAATGCTAAGGAAAAGTGACGCACCAAAACAAACAAGTTCTAAATTCATCGCAAATGCAAAGGAAAAAGTAAAACCAAAACAAGCAAGTTCTTAAATTCTTCGCAAATGCATAACACTAAATAACGGAGATAAAGTGATAATAATGTCTCATAAAGCTTACAACCGAGGGACATATTCCTCCTAGAGCCTTATACAAGCTGGGTTCTCCTTTAGGACTTTAATCAAAGGTTATATCCTTGTACATTTGTATAGAAAGAAATGTTGCAAGCATATGTCTAATTACATGACAAGGCTCATCACATCATATTTCCATATTTAAAAAAAAAAAAGACTTGAATTAATTAGTATATCTATACAAATTCAAATGTATATCTATTGCCTATTGGCAAATTAAACTTGTTAATTAATTAGGGTTCATCTTACAACAAAAGACATAAGCAAAGCAAAATAGGTTGGAATAACTTATCTTTTATAATATGTTTGAGTATATAGTCAGCACCTAGGCTATGGTTAATGTATTTTAAGCATTTGTACTTTAGTTAAGCATAAACGTATAAAATAAAATGTGACATGGCACCATAATTTTTCAAAAAACAAGTGTATGATCATGAGGGGTTTAATTATAAATTTAAATATATAAAAAATAATTCTTTTAAGTAAAATGAAAAGTAAATAAATAAAAATATCACTCCATAAAGATGCAATCATCATGAATCCTGCAATGTAAAGTCACCCACACAACACTGTATCTTCACATTTCTAACAAGAAAACATTCTCTCATGCCTCATTGACCACACACAGATGCAGTCACTCTTTCGGATCCTATAATTTTTCCAATTTCTTTTATTAGCTTATTAGTGTTAATACAGCTTATAAGTGCCTAGACATCTTTAAATTGTGGTGGGACATCACCTGGATCTTATTATCCAATGAAAGAAAGCAAACATCAAAAAAGAATTTCTCAATCTGTTTTCCTCTGTTCCCGAATATAGCCCACACACTAAAACCAATATCTATGTATTAACTGACGAAATCACATCGTTGTTTATATCATGAATTTTTAAGGGAAAGCTTAGATAAGGATTTCAACAAAAAAATAATACATCAAGAAATAATCAAGGAAATAATTAAAAAATTAAGCCAAACTCTCAAACAGACCGTGAAAGTGTGAGAGAAGATAGAATCATATTGGAATTGGCACAGCCCATGCTCAATTTGGCACAACCACAATTCCAAACAATTGCCACATCTGAAACACCTACACCCAGAAAGCAGCAAGGAGTCCGCTCTTCTCACAGCAGTTTCAAGATCGTAGGCTTATGTTACTAATTCCTATAGAGAGCAAAAAAAAAAAAAAAAAAATTGCACTACAAAAAAATAAATATGATTTTACTGATGAAAAAATAATCATCTCTAAAATAAGGATATTACCGACGGATTAAAGATGGAATTTTAACATCGTTGTTAAAAAATGGAAGAGTTAAAATGGCGGCATTTTTACTGACGGAACTAAAAAACCATCAGTATAAATGGTAGGAAATGTTGGAGCCAGTTTGTAATTGTAACGCCCTAAAATTTCATCTAATATGAATAGTACTTTCTTCATCATGTACAGTAATATTAGAATAGTATTTGATGTGATTACATTAACATAATATAGTATAATTCATAAGTACTTAAGTGTTGAACGTGCGTGAGCCAGAAAAATTTTGAAATGAGTAACCTACCAGGAAGTTTGGTAACTAACCATTAGATGAGATAATGTGTATTAAATGTAGTCTAGTGGTATAATTTGAAAAGAAATTGAGTTCAGATAAATCTCCAAAACAGACAAAAAAATTTCTCCAATACTATTATTCAAATTGACCATAAGTTTGAATGGGTTCTAAAATATTCTATACATCTTCGAAAATTATTCCGATTGCATAAACCTATTAGAAATAGCTTAAATGATCTATTGGAAGTAAAAAATAATTTTTTTGATAGTTTTGGATTTTTGAGATTCCGGACCAGTGAATTTTTCTTCTAGAGTTGGAATTCTATCGAAACAATGTTAGAATGATCCAAAAATTTAAAAACATCTTAATATGTATATATATTTACACTATGGAAAAATATTTAGAGAATTCTGATGTGGGGAAACATTGAAATATGAAAAAAGGTGAAAAATCGAGTTTTTAGCCGAAAATATTTTGGTGCCCTAAAACCTATCAAAATGAACTTCGATTGATCTGAAATTTAAAAAAATCTTAATTATAATATTTAAAAATTTTTGAAATAATTTTTGTGAAAAAATAAAATAAGGATGAATAAGCCAGTGAGAAAGTGACAAGTGGCATAATTATGTTCATATAAAGTGATTTGATTTGTCCACCCATTAAACCACTGATTTTGTGGCTTATTTTTGGGCAGAATATTCACCCAAAATCTAGAGAATTCTGGATAAAAATCGGACTAGAAAGCAACTCTCCTTTTCATCCAAAAATATAATCTAAAACTTAGTGAAATTCCCCCATTTTCACTTGATTCACGCTCTTCCACCATAATTTTTCATGCTCGATCAATTGGAATCACTCTTATCATCTCTTAAAAGCCCCAAAATCAAGAAAAATTCAGATTTTGCATGGAAAAGGTAGATGTAATTGTGAAGAGAAGTTTGAAGCAAAAATTCTAGTAAGTTAATTTAGTGAAATTTTGATGAGTCTAATAGATTTTTAGGTAAATTTTGATGTGGAGATTTATATTTTGAGTTTATTTTGAAATATGGATGAAGAAAAATTGAGAAAATAATTCATGAAGAATTGGGTCACAAGATAATTCAAGGGGAAATAAATGGGAACAAGGAGAAATGGAAGGAAAAAATGAAAAAGGAGGAGAAATCATGGATAGAGCTTGATAATAGGTAATTGGATACCTAAACTAACAAACTTCATGTAAACCCTAATTATGTGTGTTTTGAAATTTTTGATGTAAATGATGCTTAAATTTAAATTAATGGTAGAAAAATGAAATTGAATGTTAAAGAATTGAATTGGCATAAAAAATTATATGAAGGAATGAATAAAAGTGTGAAATTACTTTTAAGCCCTATTATGTCACTTAGAGAAAAGTTGTTAAATGTGAACTATAATTTAAATCAATGGTAAATTAGTAAAATTAGATGATAGATAATAGAATATTTGATGTCAAATGTATGAAAATATAATTAGGGATCACATGTTAGTTGTTCAACCTATTATGTCCTTAAAGGATAAATTAAATAATGATAGTTTAAATTCAAATTAATGATAAATTAACGTCATTGAGAGGAAAATTATAAGATATGTGATGTTAAATGCATAAGAATGTGATTAGAAAATATAAGTTAGTTATGGAACCTATTATGTAAAAAATGAAATTAAGGTTAAATAAAAAATTACATTAATTCAAAGTTAGATTCATGTTTGATACGCATGAAAAATATGATAGGAATGTGTTTGATGAATTAAACAAATCTATATGTATATGATCTAATGATGGCCGAACAATAAAGTAGAGGAATGGGAAAGAATAAATGTTGAAAATTATGAAACAAATTAAGATACCTTGATAACACAACAAGAAAATGTCAAAATAGCAACAGAATAATTTTTGTTGCTAATTTAGCAATGGAAAGCAAATTTCATTGCTGAAATTGGTTAAAGTTTTTAGATTTAGCAAAGGAAATAAAATTGGTTATATTCCGTCGCTAAAAATGAAATAAATTTTTAGCGCCAAAATATAGCAATAGAATGCTTGTATCGTTGCTAAATAAGGTGCTGGCAGATGACGAAAAATTTTGGAACAAAAATTAGCAATGGAAAGCAATTTTCGTTGCTAATTTAGCAATGGATAAAATTTTTGTTGCTATTTCATAATCAAATTGCTTTAAGGTTGCTTATTTAGCAACAAAGTTTTATTCCTTTGCTAAATTAGCAACGAAATTCATTTTTCGTTGCTAAATTAGCAACGGAATATAATTCCATAACCAACCTTAAAATAATTTGGTTTCAAAATAGCAACAAAATTTTTTTATCCGTTGCTAATATAGCAATGAAATGTTTTTTCCATTACTAAATTAGCAATGACATTGGTTTTCCATTACTATTTCAATATTTGCCCTAGGTATAAATAATTTCATTTCCATGCCTCACCGTCCTACCTTCCTCCTTATCCCTTTCCTTTGCCCTCTTCCTTTCCCTCGCCCTCTCCCTCTCCCTCTTCCTTCCCCTTTTGCTCTCCCTTTCCCTCACCCTAGCCCTCTCCCTCTCCCTCTCCCTTTCTCTCTTGCTCTCGTTTTTCCTCTTCCTCTATGCCAATACCGAGTAACCAAAGGTAAAGCTTATTAATTTTTTATTTAGTTTCATTAGGGTTTAATATGAACTTGAGTAATTGGTTTTTATGTATTTTCGATCTCTAGATCTTAAAGTATCAAATTATTAAGATTGTGAAGATTGTCTGTAATTTGAACAACGATTTGATTTTTAATAGCAGGATCTAGCTTCTAAGAGTTTAGCAGTACAAGATCTGAAGAAGCAATATGTTACTGAAAGTAGTTTGTCAGCTGCATCAAATGTTGAGGTGATTCATCAAGAAATCAAAGTTTGTTCCCTATTATCTCATGTTCCTCAACA
The DNA here is from genome assembly GCA_037975025.1 of Excoecaria agallocha. Classification (NCBI taxonomy): domain Eukaryota; kingdom Viridiplantae; phylum Streptophyta; class Magnoliopsida; order Malpighiales; family Euphorbiaceae; genus Excoecaria; species Excoecaria agallocha. The sequence continues at coordinate 73,874,255 of CM075807.1, forward strand.
TGGAAGTTTGTCCATTCAATATGAAGTACATGATTTCTTTTTCCATATAAAATTTGCATATAACTTTTTCCAAGTAATCTAAGTGAAGATTGAAGAAAATGAAATTATTTTGGAAAAGCTTTGAGCTAGAAGGAATGAGGCTGAGAAAGAGGCTATGGATCTGAAATCGAAATTTGAGGATTTATGTGGTCTGGTAAATGTCTATGGCTTTTTATTAAAACGTATTTATCTCTACTTATGCATTTTTCTTGATGACGAAATATAGAGTTGTCAAAAGAAGAGCTTAATACTTTCAAAGAAGCAGAATGTCAGCTAGTGAATATCGAGAAAGATTTGCAGTCTGTTGAAGCAGTCACTATTTCTATCTTGTTCTTTTTTACCTGAAGGTTTACTCCAATTATTTTCTAAACTAATTTTTACTGCAAGCTCACCATTCCTTAAAATAATTTCAGGAAAAAGGCCCATTATGAAAGTTTAATGGCTAACAAGGTTCTTATTGGTATTAAAGTTGCAGAGGCACATTATCGAGAGCTTGAAGAGAATCATAAGGTATATTTTCTATGCTATCTGTATATGAAGCCGTATGCTTAAATAATTTGTTGATAGCTATTTCATCTTTTTTTACATTTTTATATCTTAGTATGATATATTTAAGTAATACCACTACTTTTTTGGTCAAGATGATAATGAATTACATATCTCTTAATTGTCACCTTTCTTAGCTTTTTCTTTAGTTGATCTTCCTCTCTGAAGAAATGACTCTCAAAGCGTCATTGTTGTTTAAACTAGTCAAGATTTTGCTGTAAATATTAAAGAATTTGAGATGAATTCATACTTATATTAATCAGGTTGAAGCAACCTTATCTTTTTGTCAGTTTTTCAATTTGAGCAAGATAAACCTCATGGTCAATGATTAAGAATCAAAACAAGGAATTGGAAGTAAAATAATCTTAGTTTTTTTTTTAAAAATTGACCACTGAGCAATACAACTATGATTTATAAAAAAATGCATATTTTTTTTAGGAAATAACAAAACTATCTCTTTGTTTAGGAAAATTTTAATTTTCCTTATTATTATATTCTTTTTTCTTGATGCAATAAAATGTGATGCTTTAAGAGACTTGGAGTACTTTAATGCTCGTAACAATGTTTATTTGGTCTTTAGCATGACTGGGTCAATATCTGATTCCGGTGTTTTACTGATGAGAATAGATTAATATATGATTATCATATACTCAAGAATATATTAATATATGATTCTTTATTATGTATTTGTTTTATATATCATTATCTATTTGTTTTTAGCAGTATTTATTAACTAATTTAGTTCTTTAAGGGCTACATCTTAATTTACTCAGCAGAGTTCTCTTCTTGTCAAATTAATGATCGAATGGTATCAGTCTGTTCAGGATAATATTAGTGCTGCTTCTGTGGTTTTTAATTTGGATCTACTGAGGGCTGCTCATCTCTATTTAGCATCTGGAGTCTGATTCTGTACTCCCAGTCTGCTGTTGTTCTAGCATATACCTTATATTTTCTATAATATCCTTTTAATGACATTTTGGCTTATAAAAAATATTAACTACTTTGTCTTTTGTTTATCTTGTGATTATAACTTTTATGTTTTAATTTTACAAACTGAAGAAACCCAAAGTTCAGGGATCAATTTCATCCACAATTACTGAACTTATCACTTATCATCCAAAAGTAATTCACTTTTTTTTATTGACTTAAAAGTCACTGAACTTATTATATTTTTGCATAAAAATCATATTCACTGATTTTTGGCGAGAACCTTATCGGATTAATGGCATAGCATGCCACGTCGCATATTTATGCATGTGGATCTATGTGGTTGTCTACATTATCAGATGATGTGTCATATTTGACATGTCAGCTGCCATGTCAATTTTTCATCCAGATCAACATGCCACATATGCAACCAATAAGATGCTGATACGTGGAAAATAAAAAAATCCATTTTCAATCCCCTTTTTCTTCCTCCTCTGCTTCTTTTAGTCACCAATTAAGCGAGTACAGAATCTAGAAAATTATGTATGCCTAACATAAGCAGGCTGATAATCTTCAGCGAAAATCCAGAATTACCAAAGCTGCAGCACTCTGAGCAAGTGCAACTAGAACGACAAACACATGAAAGGTTTGATGAATTTTCCTACAATGTCAAAAGCACCAGGCTTTAACACTTCATCCTTCGTCCAATTTGTTAAATGCAAATTTCAATTGAAGCTTCATTTCTATGGAAGAATTCTGATTCTCAATCGCCTACAACCAACCAAATATAAGATGATCCAGATGGGGTAAGGTGATGGTTTTAGTTTTAGAGCCATTATCATTCTTACCAAACCTAGTCTCATAAATAAAATTTTAGCAATGTACAACAAAAAAAACCAACGGGAGCTAGTGATTTCAAAATTAATGTTGATGAAAGAGTCTCATGTTCTCTCCTTGGCAGCTCTTCATTTTTGCTCTCTTTTAAGCTCTGTTTCTCTGCTTTGCTATTGATAGAAGGGATTTAGACATTAATTTTGGGTTAAAAGAAAGGGAAATAGAGAGTTAAGAGGATTTAGAGAAGGGGAAAAAGAGGATCGCTCCTAGTGTGTCCCCCTTGGCGGTGGCCCCAACATCGACATCGATCGGTCCTACAACACTGGATCTGACTTTACTTTCAAAAGAGACTCAGATCCAAGCAAGTCGCTAGTGAATCTCAATAGCCGAAGTCATTAGGGACAATGACAAAGGGGACTCAGACTTCGACCTGATGAATGGTATCGAGTTCTCTAGTAGAGAAGATAGTATTGAACCAAAGTAGACTATGGGGCGCGGCAAAGGAAGAACAAGGCGAAAATTGAGATCTAGATAAAGCAGAGGAGGAATAAGAAGGGGGAATGAAAATCGTGATCTAGGATTGAAAAATGTTTTTTTTATTTGTCACGTGTTAGCATCTTATTGGTTTCTGATATGGCATGTTGACATGGATGAAAAATTGACATGGCAGCTAACGTGTCAAATATGACACATCATCTGATGATATAGACAAATACACAGATCCACATATGTACAAATGGATGATATGGCATGCCATATCACAATCCGGTAAGGATCCTTGCTGGAAACCGGTGAACATGACTTTTATGCAAAAATATAATAAGTTCAGTGACTTTTAAGTTACAAAAAAAGTCAGTTACTTTTGGGTTATAAGTGATAAGTTCATTGACCATGGATAAAATTAATCCCAAAGTTCAATTTTGAAGAATTGTTATGTTGGTGTAATTTAGTTATAATTTAGATCGACAATTTTTGATATCTTTATTTTTTGTGCAGTTAATAAAACAATGAAATTACCATGTCTTGAAATTATCATGAGCTGATGTTATTATTTTTGTTTATTGTTATTATAAAATTATCATGCAATTATAAATTTTAGCTTTTTTTCTTCTTTTACCTCAATTTTTAATATTGTTTAATGGTATCCTGATTTGGAATTGCTATTATAAATTTGCTGCTAAGTGGTCCAATGAGAACAATTCAATAACAACCTGTTTGAAAAATTTTAGTTCCATTGAGACTTTTAATGCAAAGGATAAGTTCTTTTGTGACAAGTGCTGCAGGTACGTATTTTTTGGTCTAAAGTTAGGTCTCTACTGGGTGGATTAAATAATTTTTTATTACTTTGTAATAGTTTGTGATGCAATCTGCATAGAATTTATTGCTCTTTCTCAAATAACAGGAGACCCAAATTATCAGCTTAAGGTGTACTGCTTTCATATATTTGTGCTTCTTTATTTGGCACTGCTTTCACAAAAATTATGAAAGCCACGAAGGAATTTTGCTTCCTTTATTTTTTTTATAAACATTAACAAACTGATATGCTGATATTCCTTATAATTTAGCATGAGACCATATGATTCAGCTCAAGTTTCGATACCTAGCAATATTAACAATAATTTTTGATTAAGATTTAAACTGGAGATTTTATAAAAATTGCATAAAATCTTTAGTTATTTTTAGAGGTGGCAAATGGGCAGATTTGGGTTGGACCATAAACAGGCAGGTCATAAATGGGCCAAAAGATATGGGTCATAAATGGACCAATACCTAAATGGGTTGGGTGGGTTTGAGCCAACTTATGGGTTTAATGCATATTGGTTCATTTCTCATTTGCTTATCCATCTTTATTTTATTTTTCCACAAAAATCATTCCAAAAATTTTTAAATATTATAATTAAGATGCTTTTAAAATTTTGAGTCAATCGAAGTTCGTTTCGATAGGTTTCAAGGACCTGAACATTTTTAGCTAGTTCCCGAAAATCCTAAATTTCAAATGTGTCCAAAATTTTAATTTCCACTTCTAGAAATTAATATTCATTATTTTAAGATATTTCATATAATCGGAATAATTTTTCAAAGTTCATGGAATATTTTCAATTTGGTCAAAGTTAGTTTAACCTTTTTTTGGTCCTGTGACTTGTTTTTATTTTTGATTTTTGGAGGACTATTTAATCTCAATTTCAGCTCAAATTACACCGCTAGACTCATCATGAATTATACTTTCTAATGGTAACATAAAATTTTTTTTGGATCTTGTTGGATCTGAGATGGATCGGGTGGCCTATATGGATCGTATTGTTGCCCAGATGGATCGTATGTGGCCCAGATGTGGATCAATCAATTTGATAAAATTTTTAATAAAATTAACCCTCAATATATTGTAATATTAAAATTACTGCAGTTAAAAAATATGATAACCCAAACGGATTATGTTTGGGTTGGTCCAATGGACATCATAGCTAGACCTATTGGATATTTTGTAGGAAGCCCATTGGGCATCATGGCCAAGGCCTAAATGGGTCACATATTTAGTGGATCATTTTTGGGTTGGTCCAATAGGCCTTTTTTGGTTAGGTTGAGTTTGGATCAATTTTTTTTGCGGGTTTGGACGGGGTTTTGGCTTTGGGGTAAGTTTGTCAGCCCTAGTTATTTTTATATTATTTAAAATAATTTGAATAAGTTATATGGATTTAGATTGCCATAGTTCTTTTATTATACTTTATTTTGACATTGATGGATTGAATTTTTTAAATTGCAGGGAATTGTTATGGATATGGCTAAATCACTTATATTTCTTGTTCCATTTGTAGCCGTTGCTCATCAATAGCTTATTCTTGGTGAAACTACTATCTGATTTGTTGATATTTTAATTAATATAGTTAGTAAGAATTTTTGCTTGCTAAATGTTTCCTTTGTAGGGTCTACATATGCTCTTGGAGATGACCATAACACCAAGCTGGTGAAGGTTAATGCCTCCACCTTCCACCCTATTTCTTTGTGAGCTATTTGTTTGTCAAGTGCTTTATCCTGTCCTAATATATGCTTTTGTTATCTGTGCATTATAAACATGTTCTTAGGTTTGGGAAAAGGTACTTAAATGTAAACATGTTATTCAATTTCTAAATAAAGTTGGGTAATTTGCTTTTGTTTTTGGGTGTTTTCTAATGAGCATGGTTAAAAGGGCAATTCAGCATTCATTTGTTTGCGAGGCTACTCTAAAGAAAAATGCTAATTCTGCTGCAAAGAAAGGCAAGCTAAAAAAAGACAGATTTACAATAAAGCTTGCAAGTCTGAAATTAAAGGCCGTATAAAGAAGGTAACCATTCTCCCTATTTTTTCAAGAAGAAAAAACAGATCACTTGTGATTTATGAATTGCTAGCATTAAGAATAATCATTAATATAATTGAAAAGAATTTTCAGCTCTTTTTATTGTATAACCAAAATTGCTTTCTTGAGAAAATCTCTCCAAATGCCATAGATTTTTATCTCTAATTGGATAGAATACTTCACAAGGTACATAGTATCAAAATATAGTTTTCTTATTTTTTTATTAATATATCATTTGACAAATTGGAATGGCACACTTTGCTAAACTATCAAGGAAATAAAATCAATTGTTAGTTAGGAAACTAGTTAAATAAATCATCAGATCTATTGTTGAGTTCTTATTTCCATGTTTTGGGGCCGCATCTTATGCTCTACAAAATATTCTTCTCATCGATTTAATGGTTAGTATTAATGTGTCCCCTGCTTAGTTGATATTATATGATTATTTTTTGTGATATGTAATATTTTAAATTAATTTTATCCCTTAAACATTTTATGTTTAATGTAATGTGTTCATCCTTTAGATTGTAGCTGGATTGATATTTCATTAGCATGTTATTGTCTTATTAATTTTTTATTTATATTTTAATCATGCTTTTAAGATTCTGGAAAAGTCTAAATTTAACATTAGCCAATGGATCTCTAGTCAGACAATTCCTTCTTTATATGAGAAACCATTTGCCTCTTTTATTAATAAGACCAATTAAAGTGTTAAATAACTCAAATTGGCATCTTTATTGATGAGGGAGCTAAGCTATATTCAATAAAAAAGATGAAATTTTCCTCATTTGTGCTAATTTCAAGTCCTTATTATCTTTTGTCTATAAAATAATTAAACCTATTAAGACATTTAGTATTTGTTTCTATTATAATCCAATCTGAACCAGATTAGTTCATTAATCCAATATTAATTTTTTCATTAAACAAAAACTCAAGATCAAAAGTGTTGATCATACATTTGAAACCATGATAGTATATTAAACATAAAATTCAGTTACATACTTCACTCTCGCTAACTCATCCTTTTGCCATGGATTTTTCTCCTCTATTTAAAAAATGTTAGGAGCTGTATAGCCCAGTGTTTGAAAAAGAAAGTTGGACTCTGATTATGTGCTTGGTGGAAAATCTTCAAGTTGATAAATTCTCCAGAATCAATAGAATAGCTATTTTATTACTATGTAATAATAAAATCTCTGAGTTTTTTAGGTTTTTAGACTGGTAGTATGAACTTTCCTTTTATATGTATAAACAAATGCAATCATTTTTCTCATGTCAAAAGTAGCATCTACTTAAAACCCTACTGCTTATGTTGTTGCCACACACTGGGAAGTGGAAGTTGCTAAAAATTCAAAAAAACTCCACTATCTTAATTATTGGTCACAAATTTGCAGATTTGGACCATATTTTTGAATCTTAGAAAGTCTCTCAGATTGTGGTGCAACAACATAAATTGATAGAAATCCAAATGGATGGGATAGTACTAGTTTTAAAATGAGATTGATAAGTACTTAAAAAAATAAAAAGAACAAATGAAATAATAGATTTTACAAACATGAATTGACATTTTTTGTTGCTAATTTTCGTTGCTAAATGGCTATTTTTATAGTATAAGTTAATGAAATAACATGAATTGAATGATAATTGGTGAAGAAAGCAACCAAGAAGAAATGAAACTTCAAGTGGCTGAATGATAATCGAAGGATTGTCAAGTGATATTTTGATGATTAATTGAATTTTCAACATAAAATAAGCATTATAAGGATAAACAAACCTAGTGTGATTGATTAGAGCATTAATTTACATTTGGACATAAAGATGATTAAATGGACATAATGGTGTTCACTTATTTTATTAAATTGTTAATAGTGTATTTTGAATATGTATTACCATATAAAAGCTTGAAATGCCCATGGGAATATGTGAGGTATGATAATATGTGAGAAACCATGATGTATGCATATGTATATTACTTTGTCGAATGGTATACATAGTGAAAATGGCATGATTCCATAAAGTTTGAATTATATTATTCATGTTTGTTATGAATACATGCATGATGAGAATGAAAGAATGAGACATGAGAAAATGAGACTTGTGACATAATGTGAATGGCATAAAAAGTCATGTGAAAATATAACATAAAGTGAACAAAAGCATTTGCCCTTAGTGTATAGTGGGTAATCCAGGATTATAGGATATAATGACTAGCTATGATGCAAGTTGAAGTGGTTCTTGTATCCGGATTTGCTCTCAGAGGCCCACTTTTAGGGTCTAAGGTACGAAGAGGCTCACTATAACTCATAAATTGGCTACTTCACAATAAAAAAGGGGTCAAGCCTAAATTATTATTGGTAGTGAACCCATGAAGGTGTCTACTAATGGGCTTGAAGTGGCATGTGTCATGGAGTCGCCACCCAACAGAACGTTAAAAAATAAATTTTGACCTTTTTGATATCCAAATAGAGATTGGTATTCGGAACATCACTCTTACTTGGCACTTTGGTTACTTTTTGTTTTATAATTGGGTTTTAAGCATTAATCCACTATCCTCTCTCTCACGATGCATTTGCGATAAAAATTAAGTGAATGTCCTAATCAAATAAAAAATGATAAAAAAAGATAAATCCTACTTAAATTATTACAAAAAGAAAAAGGTAAACTATCATACATAAATTAGGGCATTAATTTTGATTGGGAACATTAGTTCCCTTATGCACGTTTTACAAAAAATTTTTTTTCTTATTGTGTGAATTTTGGGTTGAAAATTGGACATTGGTTGTAATGCTCACTCTAGTTTTTCCCATATCCTATCACTATACATACTATATTACATAGAACTAAACATATTATAGTTAGAAAACTATAAATGAGAACTATTACAATTCATACTATATTATTACTTTTACATTACAACTTATTTAATACAAGGAAGAAATTACAAGACCTTACAGAAGACATCAACTTCATATATTGACTCTTTCTACATCTGATGTTGGCCTTGCTACTATAGATTATATCCTTGTTAAAGGATCTTAGATTGTGTACCTACACGGATGAACACTTGTGCTAAGCTATACAACTTAGTGGGGAACATTAAACATGAAGATGACCTCTCATTAAAGTCATCAAAGTGCACACACATATATGAACATAGTATTAAACATGCAATACCATAGTATTATTAGCAAGTATTATGTACAAAATAGCTCAGAGTATTGAGAAATATCTCAAATCAAGCCCAATCATAATAACATTAAACGCATAAAACATTATGTAATTACAGTAATATTTACATACATATGATACTATAATACTTCATATTTCCCATTTATTATGTATAGATTTATATAAAAGAAACATATAGATCAAGTCAAGAAATATTATGTGATTTTTGTCATATTGCTTCTTATAATGATTTACTTGTATTCTGTAGTAAGCCTACACCTCTCTACGGATGTGGATAACAGACAATACTACAGTACCTGAAGGTACAATAAAGATACCGAAAGGTATCAAACTATGGATCCAAATAAGGTCAAATCTATACTATGGACCCAAACAAAGTCGATACTATGGATCCAAATGGGATCAAATCTGTGGCAGCTACAATATACCCTTATAAGCATGCCTATCTATCTATAACCTAGATATAGATGCATGCAACTGTAAATCTTTTCTCTTGATTCATTTCACCTTTCTTTCTTTATAAACATGTGCACTATTAATACTACCATAAGTATGTGTTTAAGAGTATAATGTTATGTATATATACATTAATGCACACACATCTTGTACTTTTCTTTTCCATGCTCATAAATCACGTTCATATTCATGGTAATCATGTAGAAACTAATATATATACATGTGTGTGTGTCTAAATAATTCACCATGTATATATCCTATATATGCTTGTACTTGAACATTTAACTACATGTTCAAATGGATTAATATATCAAGCACTTTCAATTAGAATGGTATAACAAATAACTACTAAAGCATGCATACCACTCTCATCCTAACTTTAACACATATTATACATGTTCCTATATTACCAATATCTATTTACATCATATACATACACGTATGCATACACATATATACAAAGAATTGATACACATACACACACATGTATATGTATATGTATATGTATATGTATATGTATATGTATATATATATATATATTTATTTATTTATATTTATGGTTACAATTTTATAAATTAAAACATATACATATAAACATCTCATGTAAGCATATGAATGTAACATAAATCATGAATTCATATCTTTACATTTTACCAACATTTCATGTCATCCAATTCCATTAATTTCATGTTTAATATACTCTAATTAGCTTCTATTATGTTTAAATGATTTTTGGTGATGTTTTGAACACTTGAATTTCATGTTTGATCCATACAGAGAGTGCTTCGGTGGAGGGGAAAGTCTCTCTATCGAGGTGATGGGCTCTGGACTCTTTTAGGAATTATTCCTCTATAGAGGCATGTTTTCTTTAGTAGAGGGGGTATTTCCTTTGGTGGAGGGAGTTAATTTGGCCATAATACAGAAGTGAGTCCCTTGGTGGAGGAAAAAAGTCCATCTACCGAGGTGATTCTCTGCAGCCATTTAGCTTGATTTTGTATCAAGTTTTACACATAGAAAATTAATTTTATAGGAAAAGCAATCTTCTAAACAGTTGCTCATCTATGTTTCTATTTTCTAAAATATTAAAAATCATCTCATTTTCGCTTCTAAATCTCTAGATATTCAAGAAATAATACTTGCTATTTCCAATAACAAGGAAACAAGTATACCTAATTTTCAAGCCAATTTATGACTAACTTAAAGGCTAAGTTAGAATTTGATGTATACATATGAAATTTATGTTCGGAAGTTTATTTTCTATCCCAACTAGAATCATGCAATTTTCAGCTTTATAACTCTAGTTATAGGTAAAATAGTGTGACTAGGTCTAGTGAATCCTAAGACAATTTCTTTCTTTCTCAAAGAGGATATTCCTATTTTGGTTCATATGCACCTTTAAGCATTATTTCCATATTTATATCTTTCAATACATCTAAAATTCCTTCTTAATGTAATTTACACACACACCACCAAGATTAGAAGTTCCTATACCTTCTCAGTGCACCAACATAACTTCCTTCAATCCCTTTTTACCTTTTTTCCCTTGCTCTCACCCATTCTTCTTTGCCATAGCATAATTTTCATATGTAACATTTAGTTACCTCATTAAATTAATTCTTATCATTTAATGTACAAAAGAGAAGAAGATGAGGGAGCCTTTACCTATAGAATATGCAATCCTTTTCTTTCTCTCTTGATCAAAGCTTTAACTAAAGAGACTAAATGATTTTCATTTTGGATGAAATGGGTTTTGTCTTTAAAAATAGCCACCTCTTTCCTTTAGAAGTGGTCGATCTCCTTATCTCATTTTTTCTGAATTCTCTTGTTCTTTTATGAGAATTCTAGAGAATTAAGTGGTCCCTACTTTTTGGACTTATTAGTGAAGCTTTAGAAAATCCCACTGAACTCCTTCCTTATATTTTCTTTCCTTATTTTGACCCATATTCATGTCTCTTCTTTCACTTATACCTTTATGTTATAATCCCTTCTAATTGTACATACACATATTTCAATTTAAAATGACCATATTATCCTTTTCTTTTTGAAACATTCCCTCTGGGTCCCTAACCTATATTACATGGACTAACAAAGCATATAATACCATCATGCATGCATACATTCTCCTAAGCCACATGTTGGGGCCTCACATTGGTCCATTTTATTAGAAAAATCCTAAATTATAATTGATATAAATGATTTTAAGTGACTTTTCTATTTAAACATGCAAAAAAATAATTTTATTTTTACCTATCACATACCCTAAAATGAATACATCCAAAATAATAAAGCCAAGCTAAACAAAGAAAAATAGTAAATAAGATAATAAATACAAAAATGCAAATAAAAAAAACTAAGAGGAAATGAACCAATTGGGAGCACCACTCCCAATGCATGATTGGCTCACAAGGTACTTTAAATGCACATTGGATCAATTACTCACACAAAACTATAAAAAGCTGATAAATTAATGTGGTGAAGAATATACAATAAAAATCGATTAAAATAAAATATAGATATAAAATTAAATAGGTATACAAAAGAAAAATATGTACAAAAGGGCATAAAAAATGAATCAACATATCAAATATTGATAAAATAGAATAAAGAATAGCAAAAGGACACAAAATATATTAAAATAAGTATAAAATAGGCCATGGACACCTCTGGACAGGTGATGGATGCCTACAACCAAAGGAAGGATGAGACTTAAAGAAATCACCATAATGTTCCATCTATTGCATAGATAGACGGCTGTGTATAGGGTTTTTTCCCATCTATCACTTGAGGGATAGATATAGAAAGCTAAACTCAACATAAAATCACTAATAACCTTTAATAAACCCTAGATGCATGAATCTATGAATACAAAATAGAAAGAAATGAAGATTCTAACCCTAAACCAAATTTCAACTAGATAATAATAAAATTAACATTTAAGAAAATAAAATTCAAATCATATATTTATGGAGGAAATCATACCCAAACAACATTCCATCATACATACAGATCTAAATTAACATGGCATTTAATTAAACGCATGAATCTAAATAAATAATAGACATAAAAACTTATTTATTTTATCATTAAACAACATATATGAATATGATAAATCTAGAGAGAGAAAGTAATCAGTTTTATGCTCTAGAAAATAAATGATTTTTGTGTGTATTTTTTCTTGGATAAAAAAAGTGTAGAAATCCTTCCTTAGAGAGAGAAGAATTGATTTCTTCTTCACCAAGAATCTCATTCCCTTTTTCCAAGAATGATTCCCCCTTAAAAACCCTAATTTTCCTATATTTTTTACCTAGGGACAACTCTTTCTCTCCAAGTAAGAACAAATTAATCCCTCAAAATTCATGCCAAATCACCCTAAAATCCGATCTTTTCATTTTTGAAAACCAAAAACATGGGAAATCTGAAAATGTAACCACAAATGGCCATCTATCATGAACAAACGATTGTTCCTCAGATGAAAGGTTTAAATTTACAAAAATGCCCCTAATCGGACCTGAACAAGAAGTAAATGGCCACAAATGATCATCCCTCAAATGATAGATGATCAAATATCATCATTAAAGGCCAAAATCAAGGTATTTTTAATGCTCTTTTATAAAAATCTCTAAAAACATTTGGAAAATTATAAAATTTTCATGAAAGATGTGAAAAATCCAGATGTAAAAAAGTATACTATTTTCTCATCATCAGGTAACCCTGATCTAGGTTGATTCAGATTATGGTATCTATAACTGTCCCTAATTTTGGGGAATAGATGCATTAGTGCCAAAGTGAGCTAACATTTAGAGTAAAGGAAAAATATGCATGCCTAAGGCAGCAAATCTGTGGTTGGTTATCTTTAAAACATGTACCATTTGAGGTAGTGAGCCTATGGGTTAGGTAGTTATCATCAACTTGTCAATGTTTTAACCTTTGGTTGGATAGTTAACATCAGTTTATCGATATGTTAACCCTCGATTAGGTAGTTAACATCAATTTATTGATGTGTTAACCCTAGAGTGGGTATTCAACATTAGTTTATCGATGTGTTAACCTTAAGTTAGGAAATTGTTGTCAGCTTGTCAACATGTTAACCTTTGGTTAACTGCTTGATTAAAGCCAGCTTGTCGATATGTAGAATTGAGATGAGTTATTTGCTTCTAATTAGTGCCAGATTGTCAGCATTCAGAATTAGGTTGATTTGTTACATTTGATTAGTGCTATTTTATCCTTATGTAGAATCAAATATGACTATGTAATGTTTGTTTGGTGCCATCTGTAGGCATATCTAACCTTACAGTCATAGTGATTAATGCCATCTATAGGCGTGCTTTCCTCTTTTGAAAAAATATTCTTATAGAGCAATTCTAGAAAATATGCATTTGTGAAGAGTCACTGATGTGTTTAGAAGCTTGTTCTCTATGTGTGGGGGGTTTACCTTGGAGACACTATATTATGATTTTTCCCTCATCATTGGAAGTCAAAACAATCTTCTGGACCATGCCTCTGTTAGTGTGCTTCAATTTTATACTATGTTTTTGGCTAGATTTTGTACACTTTCTAATGACTACATCATTATTTTGTAAATTGTTAACAATGTAAGGAAACCATCACCATCAAGGATGTTAACACACCCTATTCTGCTTTATACCTTTCCAAAATTTACATTATCACCAGGCTTTAACTTTTTTCAAATAGTTCCTTATTATCATCATCAACCTTATAACTTCTAATGTGTTCAGATCGAAACATTCCACATTCTAAAGAAGCATGGGTCATTACTAAAGAGTCTTTTTGGTTGTAGTCTAAATGAACATTAATTGCTACAATGGCATTTTGGCCATTATATAGCTTTGGCTTTGGTAGTATTCCATTATATGCTTATGATAATCTAAGCTTTCCAAGGTAACCAGCAGTAAAAGTTTAAGAAAGTGACCTTTAAGGATAGTGTAGCTAGTGAGATAAAGTATCCACCTTGATATTAGGATTTTTTATGACAACAAATAGCTTAATGAAAATGTTTTTGAGCCTAATATAGGACTTTTATTGCACAATAATGATTATAAGGAATAACAATCCCGCAACTCAGACCTAATAGTAAGACATGTCTAGTTCATAGTGAGTGTACTCCACATCTTGCTTCCCATCAATTCTAGCACAAAGACATTTGACATCCTACGCAATACCGTAATCCTCTTCCTTTTCCATTCTAGTCAGTTTAGTAATTCCTCTCTCTAAAATGGATATGAATATGACCTCCTTATTAAGGACTTCATTTTGTGTAAATTATCAACAAATAAAAGGGGATAAAAAATCCTTTTAGAGTCCAAGAATATCCACACTTCTCTTTGCTGTGCATCTCTTTTGATTTCAACCTATTTAGGTAACTTTTTATGATGAGGATGGGTGTCCTGGCCTATTCACAAATACTTTATCCTTCATATCCTATTTGGTATGGGTATCATCAGCATGTTCTTCCATGGAAGTGGTAGGTATGTGCCTCCTGAAAGGGTTTTAGGTACTTGTGGAAAAGTTTTGATGTTAGCGCTCTATTTATCAAGCATTATTTTGTTTCCTTCTTTTCAGTCATCTTCTATTTTATTTTTTTTTTCATTTTAATTTTTCATTATTATTATTATTTGTAACTTGACTATTTTATTTAACTTTTCATTTCATCTTGTGTTTGTCAGATTGTTATCTTAATTATGAATTTTAGTATCATTTTTATAATGTCTTTTGCAATTTCTAAGCATATTAAACATGAATAAAAATGGTCAAAACATAAAGTAAATACATAAAATAAGTAATTAAATGTTATATGCATAAAAATATTTGAAAAAAGTTTCAAATTCCCTAAATACATAATGATAAAACTACTGAGATGGCCCTAGTCCTCAATGATGGAAGTCGAAATGCTAAAGGCCTGGCAGGTCTGGCTGGTGCCACTACTTATGGTGCTGGTGGTTGTTCCTCTTTCTATCTAAATTTGAAGTGAAACCTTAGAAATGCAACAATCAATGGCTATAGAATCTGTGCCATCACCTTAGCTAGTTGCTCTAAACCCTAGCCTACCCCTATCACTGCTCTAGAGTGCTACTCGAGGTATCTCATCAGATCATTCCTCAAATCTTTGATGTATCTCCTAAGGTGCTCATTGGTCTCGATCACTGCCTTTCTTCCTCTGGGAACTTCAATCTCAATACGGCCTTCCTGTTCTCGAATTTGGGTGAGTGACTCATCAACTACCTATAGGTTGCCATAAATCTCTGCCTTACAATCACTAGATTGGCTCTAGTACCTTATACCTTGATTTTTAAAGATTGTTCCATGGTTAACACTGACTGCCAAGTCTAGTTTTGCCTTCTAATAGTCTCCTCCACAACAGATAGTCTCCTTAAAATATCATGAGACCAAAGGGCTGATGATGGCTGTACTAGTGGTGACATAGTGGATGCGAATGTCTCTAGATGCCTAGATGGCAGAGGAGTAATCAAAGTAGATGCCCTCAAGTGTCTAGATGGTGGAGGAGTGATAGAAGTAGATGCTCTTAGGTATCCATATGCTGATGTTCGATCATTGATCTATAATGCATTAGAGGAGTGGATGACCTACCAAGGAGCTTATATAGGTCGAGCTGTATATCCATCTCATAATGTGAATCCATACCGCCTTATGGCTTATATGGCCCTTCCTCTTGTGCATCCTGCTATGCTGGCAGTGCTAAAGGTGGTTGAGGCTTCTAGGCTTGAACCTAATCATCCTTATCTCTTAGTGGATCCACCACTATAGGATCCAAGCCATAGCTCTCCCTAGTCTCTAAGATAGTTAGTAGCTTGTATTGACCCTCCTACCCCTACATTGACTCTACCATCTTTATGGTAAAAGTAGCCTATATATCAATGTAGATGTCCATCTGAAGCAGGCATTCGAATGTACACTCATCTTACCTTAGAGTTAAAAGTAATCAGGTTACTACACCGTTTATACATATTTGGGTAGCGGCTGAGTGGTGACTCAAATCAGGGAGGCAATGATCTCATGCATGATGTCAACCCTTTTGTGTACTTGCATCCTCTATAAGTTAGTAATCTCGATTGTGTTAACCAATCCAGGACTGCAGGTGTGACCTAGAAATGATGTAGATAATACCCATTGGATGTATTAAAAGGCTTGGGTAGCTAACATGGTGTTTTTTGCCATGTTTGATTGCTACATGGCTCCTGAAAAGGTGATGGTTGACCATCATACCCGGTCAACTATCCTTTTAAGAGTCGCAATGTCCTGCCCTACTAGTAATCCTATAGCCTGTGTAAACATTTTTTTTCTTGGGTAATGCTGTAGTAAATGCCTCATTCCTAAAATTAGACTACCCCCTCTTTGGTGTTCAATCTTTTATAGCCTCCGTACTTTAGAGTGGCAAGCAACTCTTTGATCACATTTGAATAAGTTTGAAAGGCCAGAGTAAGGAAATTCATCGATCGCCCTACTGCTAATAGCCTATCAATCACTTTAGTTAACCCTACAGTCTGTAGGAACTGCCTAGATAAGAAACGGTTGGACCTAAACTGGACTCAGGATAGGGCTCGATATCTATCGACCTGCTGAGGTGTTGTATACGCTAGCATAGGTAAAGCTAGAGTAGCATGAGCATCTCGATATGGCATCTTGCAAAAATTAAGTGTTAGTCTCCTATGGTTAACTTAGGTTGCAAGCAAACTATAAAATTAACTTGCTAGAAAATTGAGGCGAAATTCATGTAGTATGCCTACTTAAATCGAAACAAACACCACAAGATGATTTAAAACAACCTAAACCCATTGTTGGGCAATTCTAGCAAATATGCACGACAAATGAGGTAAAGTATACATTTAACAATTTATAGAAATCTAACAAAAATTCGATAGCATTTTGGCTAGGAATGTGCTTACTCCTTACACGAGAAATGTATTTCAACAAATCCATAGACCATGATTGGCCACCAAGCAGTCCAATTTAAGTTATTGATGTGTGAAACAAAAATTATTCTCAACTATGCTGATGCAATTTTCTACTTAACCACACTATGTTCTAAGATACAAACCTAAGTAAAATTTTTTCACATCACATATAGGATGAAATAAATTACACATAGTGTTATTTACATGCTTATTTATAGGCTTGCTTTCCTAACTACAGTGCCATATAATTAAAAGTTTGCAAATTTAAGTCTAATTCTTAAAGGCATCATACAAGGTAAAACCATTAGGTAAATTACATCTAACATCAACACTAGGATTCTAAAGCACTAACTACACAAATAAATAAATAAAATAAATGAAGGAAAGGGTAAGACAATACTTATTTGAAGTAGAGAAGATGGAGAAATATAAAAAAGAAGAAGCATAAAGTGATCATTACCCTAATGTGCATTTCAATTCCTGAGGAGTTTTCATGCGAACGACATAAAAAACGAATGATAAATAAAAAAGAAAACCAAGAAAAATCGAGAGAGAACGTTGGTAAATTGAAAATGAAAGTTACAAAAGAGTGGGATAGAAGAAGAAGAAAAAGAAGAAAGGTTTTTATTTTTCAAATTTGCCTCATACATCCCTTTTATCACTCATTTTTCACTTTTTTATTTTTTCTTTTCTTTTCTTGTATTGTTTCATTTTAATTTTAATTTTCATTTGACATTATTTGTTTTAAAATACCTCATTTTTTATTTTTTATTTATCACTTATTATATACATACATGTTATCATGTTTACACTTGTGTACACACATTATTTATTTAATTATACATACTTCCTGAAAACTTGGATACTCCCTAAAAATTTTGGTGCCTTATGAATTTTCAAACTTTTGAAGTCTATAATCTTTTAAAGCTTTTACATTGGCCATTAGTCCTTTAGGTTTCCTACAAAATGAAAACAAAAAAGGAAGTAAAAAAATGTATATGCAATGTATGGGACATGTAGAAGAAATGCATTTGGGCAATCTAAAGGTGAGAATGGGATGGCCGTGGTTTGTTTCTTAAGGGATGGTCGTCTTTCAGCCCTTTTCTATAAATAGTGTGAATTCCTCCTTGGTCTTTTTGCCTTTGACATCTCCCTTTTCCAGGAAGCTTTATATTGGGTATTTCCTCTTTCCTTTTTTCTCTTTCTTCTTCTTTTTGGTTATTTTTTCTTTTAGTCATTTATCTCTTCATTATTTTTGTACTTAGACTATTTGAAAACTGTTATTATATCAACTTCTGCATTTGCAAAATTACACTGGTTATTGGATGACATGAGAACTTAGGAAAACCCTCTTTTGGCTCCATATTCTAACCTAAGATTTTTGAGGTGAGTGTCTTTTGACAAAAACCTAATATTTGTTGCTATACGGTACTAAGACCTAAGGTTTCATGTTTTTAGGTTCACACACCAGGAGTTATGCCTTTTGCTTGAGGAGTTTATTGAAATAGTTGGTGTGAGGTATGCAGTCAATACCTAACCATATCTGCCTTTCATTGTGCCTAGCTACCCTAGAGAGGTGACTCATACCCTGGGCATCCTTCATTCTAAGGCTCGAGGTTTAGTACCCCAAGGGAGGAAATTTTTATTGAAGCCACTGACCAATGAATAGCCTGACTTTGATGATGTACTTACTTTCCAATCTGGCATCATATTACTTTGTTGCTTTGCCCAATGCTTACTGGTGCATTCAGATGACTTGATGATTAGGGATTATAGATTATTCGATGTCGTGGATAGTGTGCATAAGGGGTATAACCCATTCCCTTTGATTATTGTAGAGACTATTCTTGGCTTGGATACTGTTCGAATTGACCCTATCGCTTGCTTTATAGGTAGTCCTTTGTTGTTTCAAGTATGTCATTATTTTGAAGGTAGTGTGCCCTTTATGGATTTTCACACTAGTTTTTCTTATTGGAAAATTCATCTTTTCAGATTTTCACATATTTTCTTACCTTATTTTTGCCTGAGATGAATCCAACTTACCTTAGCAGCTTTTTTCAGATATGGCTGCATGAGAATCTGAAGCTATAGTCGGAGCTCAACTTTGAGCTAGGGCAACGGGCGCTTACCCCTATAAGATATGCTATCCTCAGACATATGTGGTATGGATTTGTATCAATCCAGGAGGAAGTTGACTGGATGGCTCAGTTGATGGATGATGACATCATATTCAGGTGTATTTGGCTACCCATTTCTTATGTAGTTTGAGAAGGAGCTTTTGGATATGTCCTTTTATGTGGATTGCATTTAGCTACCTTCTACATTACCATTCACTGTGCTTGTTATTTTAGAGATCTCCAGGACATCGTCATATGCCCAATGGGTTTTGAGGTGTCATACTTTTTATTCTTTTCCTATTAGAGAACTACTAGAGAATTTGGAATTAACTCCCTATAAGGATTGCCATTCCTAAGATTGCAGCTTGTTACTTCACCACCTCCACCTATTATAAGCAGTGGGTTATGAGCTCAACAGTTGACAATAGGCTTTCTCATCTTAGGCAGTTGGAGAGAGATATGATATAGATAGACTAGATCACATATTACCATGGATTATATTTTTGCTAGTATTAGACCTTTTTACATTTTGAACACATGAAAAGAATAGAAACTACTTTTTGATACATTAATAATGTTTTTGGATACATGTATGGAATTTCTTTCTGATTTGAGTATATATGATCATTATTTGATATTATGTCAACAACACATATCCAAACAAGAAAATATGAAAATAGCAATGAAAAAATAGCAACAGAATTGATTATGTTGCTAAATTAGCAACGAAAATTGAATTCCATTGCTAAATTTTGATAAACATTGTATATATAGCAATGAAAATATATTTGGTCATTTTTTGTTGCTTAAAGTGGAGGAAATTATTAGTGCCAAAATTTAGCAACGGAATCACTATATTGTTGCTAAAAAAGGCACCAATAGTTGGTGAAAAAATTTTGGAACGAAAAATAGCAACTGAAAAAATTTTGGTTGCTAAAATAGCAACGGAATATAATTTTCGTTGTTATTTTTGCAACATAAAATAATTTGGTTGCTAAATAGTCAAGGTTAAAAAAGTTCGATTCGAAAATAGTAACAAAATTTTTTTTTTCGTGGATTTCCGTTGCTAATTTTTATTTTCAATGAAAAATAGCTACGAAATTATTTTTCGGTTGCTAAAATAGCAACCAAATTTAAATTGCATTGCTAAATTAGCAACTGAAATAGAATTCCATTGCTAATTTATATTTTCAATGAAAAATAGCAACGAAATTGGATTTCATTTGCTAATTTTCATTTTCAATGAAAAATGGCAATGAAATTGATTTTCGGTTGCTAAAATAGCAACCAAAATTTAATTCCGTTACTAAATTAGTAACCAAATTAGAATTCCATTGCTAATTTACATTTTCAATGAAAATAGCAATGGAATATATTTTTGATTGCTAAAATAGCAACCAAAATTAAATTCCATTGCTAAATTAGCAACCAAAATAGAACTCCATTGCTAATTTACATTTTGCATATAGGCCAAAGTCTAATTAAAAGCCCATTTGATATTTTCCACCCGGTGTAATATATACCAACAAAACCATAGCTCTAAAATTCCCAACCCTAAATCTTCCTCTTGACCTCTGCTTCCTTTTGCTCGCGCGCACACACACACACTCTACATAGAGAGACATGATCGGTGACTAGCAAGTGTACTAGATCATCCACTAATATATGAATATATAATTATGACCCTTAAATATTGAACCCATGGGAAACCTGTGTATGTATAATTGTTTTGAGTTTCAAAATGAAATTTGTGTGTAAAAGATAGAAAATAAATCCCAAAGTTGTAATGTTGAAGGTTAGAAACTAAAAATAGAACTTTAAAACTGAAAACAATAAACTAAAATAATGAAAGAATTTAAAAAAATTAACTCAAATTAAAATAAAAGCATGTAATCAAATGAGGTAAAAATTAATATTAAAAGCAACTTTCACTAAAGGACTATCAACCCTAACCTATATTATTATGACTTAATTAAAAAGAAACACAAGTGATTACGAAGAACTCAGGTGAATAAAACAAAACAACTTAACTTAGGATTATCATTTTAAGCATTAAAACTTTCTTATTAAGAATAATCTAATACATAACATAAAGATTTGAGTTAAATCTCCTAGATGTCTATTAAACCCTATTCCAAGTAAATTCAACTACCACCTATTCTTAGTTATACTTTTTTTAGCCTTAACTTACCTTAATTAAAACATAATTATATCTAGTTAAGGACATAATCATGCATCAACATAGGTAAACTAACCTAAGAACATACATATCAATGATTAAACCAAAAATCAATTATTAACCAATAATTAAACAAGTTAACCATCAAAATTCAGCTAACAAATGATAAGACTGTGCACAATAACTAAGAAATAATCAAGACTTGCATTAAATTTAAGCACAAACTAAGTCATAACAATAAAGAGTTAAGGATTCAAGTATCCTTTAGCAAAAGTTAAATAAAAGTACTCACTAAGCATGTTCAAAAACTAAAACAAAGTTAAAAAGAGAAATACTGAATAAGAATAGAAGAAAGAATTAAAAAAACTACTTAAAAACTTAAGTGTTGAGCTCTATTTTTCTCTTTATTGATCCCCCTTGCTCTAATGCTTTAGTCATTTATTTATAGCCAAAACAAGACATAGTGGTATTATAAACTTCTAGAATTAGAATAGGAAAAGACATCTGCTTAAATTTGAAGTTTCTTTAAAGTATCAAACTCTTTTGCATAGCCACTCACAATACTGCGTTATTTGATGCACTGCCGTGCATCTTCCTTCATTGGCTTGCATGGCCACTTAAGATATTTGGCCTTCCCATACACAACCATGCATGGGCATTTATGAAAAGTTCTCTTCAGCTGCATGGCCCCTCAATTGGAGTCTGTTCTCATCTTGCTTGACTTGTCTTTATATGCGGCCATTTAACATTTCATGTAATTTTTATGCATGGCCGTTCATTACTTCTCTGGACTTCACGTAAAATTCTCTAGCATTAATTTTCCAATTTTACAGATTTAACCCAGAACTTCTTGCCTTTTGCAATTAAGCCCTTTTCTTTCAATTTAACCTTGAAAACAATACCAAAACTTACAATTAGCTTTTAAAACACAAATGGAAACATTTAAACTAAAATTCAACCAAATTAAAGCCAAATTAACTCACTTAAACACCTAAAATCATACTAAGAATATTATATAATTCACAATTATCAAATACCCCACATTTAAACCTTGCTCACCCTCGAACAAATTAGAGCAATCTGGCTCCTCAAAATAATCAAACTTAAATAAAGAATCATGCATTTTATAATGAAGCTCAGCACTTAATAGAATCTTTAAAGAGAATAAATTCAATCAAGATAGTATAAGTTAGTTTCCCTTTAGGTGCGTGCAAGACCAAATCATTTTAAGTATTTTGCAAATCAAAATATCAATACAAATACTTAGTGAAGCTTAGAATGAATGTATACATATGCATACAAACGGGTTCGCGCTTGAAGCTCTAGAAACACCATAAGCCTCTCCTTTAGCACTAGAACTCCAAGGTCTTCTCCTCTAAATAACTTAAAATAGAAATTAAAATCATTAGGTCTTTTAAAGGTTGTAATGGGGCTAAAGTACTATTTATCAAAGAATGGATATAAGATAATCAAAAAGAATAGCCACTCTAAGATAAAATAGACTAACAATCCTAAAATATTATCCTATTAACTTAATCAATAAAGGACTTAATGAAACTTGCTTAACCTTTCAAAATTCAAAGCTCTTATGAGAGAAAACATATCAATTTCCATAATTCATACCCTTTTTAGAAGTTACAATTATTTTTTCTTGCAACTACCCCACACTTAAGATTTTGCCATACATGCTAGCTTTATTTTCAATATTTTTTTTCAACTACCATTGATGCTAGCAATACAACAATGACCTGGGTAATAACAAGGTAATTATCCAGTTGACTTCAACAATAGTTCTTGCCAATAAGATAAAAAATCTCTTACTACACCCATCAAGATATCTACTTCCCATTAATCCATTTAATCCTAAAGTGGCCAATTCCATAAGGGAAGATAAAAGCTTTTTAGGCTATATGGTTAATCAAATAAATGTAACAAGAACAAAATATATGGTATGTATTAAGCATACCTCTTTAGGCTCAAATTGGCTCACAAAGGATAAAACTTTCACAAAGATAAGAAAAAGATCTTTTAAAAGCTTGCAAAGAAAATTGTTGCCTAGATCATTTTCTAAGTCGTTTAAGTTGCCTATATGCTTCGAAGGGTGATGAGGAAGGTTTTAGTGTTCTAAAATTCCTTACTTCACCATTTCATTGCATTGTTTTTCTTAAGTTCAAAATTGGTCTTAAGTGCTTTCAAAAGGATAAAAACTAACAGATATTTATCAAGTTGAAAATTAGACTTGCTAGAGATTTATCAAACAACATATTTGTTTTACTGCCAAACAAAGATTCTAACATGCACATCCTATCATTCAAGTTCAACCTATTCACAATTTTGAGGAATAATTAGGGCAAACTAAGTTCTTGTGCAAACTAGACGATAATGTTGAACTACATTTTGTTTTTAGCAAGTCTTACAAACTTCTTAAAGCAAAGGAATTAACCTATTACTAGCCTAAACACAAAGTGTCAAATTAAACATAAACATAACAAAAATAATAACATAATATAGATTCATGAATTAAAATGAAGAGGGTTAGATGTATCAACTTCCTGAATAAAATTGAGCTTACTAAGCTCTACCCCCTTCCAAAAACTTTGCTATCTACAGCAAATGTAAAAGAACTATGTTGATGGAGGCGGAGGTATGGGTAGCATCTCCAAAATTCATGCACAAATGTCTACAAATTATGCTTGACTTCCAAGATAGTGTTTTGTATAGTGTCAATCCTACCTTGCATCCTATCCACGTAAATCTGCTATGAATCTATCTGATTACTCAATTAGTTAAGATGAGTCTCTATCTTCGGTGTAACTAGATTAGCTGCTAGTGAATTCTCTGCTGGAGATGTTTTCTCTTCATTTGGCTCATCTGGTTGCTTATCAAAGTGAATACTATTCTCTCTTAAATACTCTTCCCGTGTTATCCAATGGCAATGTGGCTTAGGTAACATGATCTTCATTCTCTTTAGCATCACATTGTCAATACATGGTAGATCCCCTTCAATTAGATCTCCTATGGTGAGGTGAGCAACTGCTTCTACTAAAATCATAGCTATCTAACCAATAGAGATGCTATTGACATTAGATGGCATCTTTTGTAACTCCTTAATCCTGTGTGCTATAATCAAAGCACCATTAAGAAGGATTCCATCCACCATACACCAAAGAAGTATGCTCTTTAAAACATTTACTGCACTAAGATTCTTTAGATTATTATAAACACTCTTGGTTAAAAACCTATGAATGATTCTCAATGCATGATCTCTTAAGGCATGAACTTTACATCTTCCTCCTCTTTATGGCTTAGAGTTTAGTGGGTCGCGGATTCATTCCCAAATTTTCTCAATAGAAGCATTAGTCAATTCCACTAAAACATCTGGTAAAAATCCTAAGTATTTTAAAAACTGTTTGAAAGTCATAGAGTATCCTTTCTTCCCAAACTTAAATCATATTGTACCCGTGTTATCATTATCCCCCTTAAAATAGCATTCAAAGGAATATAAAAAATCCCGCACAAGGTTGGGATAGACTTTTGGCTTGTGATCAATAAACTGCTTCCATCCAATACGTTGAATTAAAAGTAGTACCTCATTTCATAAGTTACTAGTAGGAATATTGAGAAAGAACTGACTAAGGTATGCTTGTTGAACATATGTGCAGGCACTAAAATATTCAAACTAAACAATCTTGGCTCTATCAACATAAGAAGGGATATAAATACCAGAATAACTTGAAGCTTTAATTTATTTAGTCTTCTTAGGTGCCACTGGAAAAAAAATAGAGATGACAATGCAAAAATTGCAAGCTAAGGACAAGAAAATATCAGCAAGTAACGATACACACTTCATTGGGAAAGAATAACCTAGGAAGAGAGGAATGACCATGTAATCAAATAAAGATGATAGTGGTACTATGACATTCATAATAAAAAGTAAACATGAGTAAATGACTATGCTGAATATGATGCCAAATTGTAATGAGAGAATAAGCAGTAATGAAAGAGATATAGCCACAAATTGTCTTAATAAAGTACTGTAAATATATGTGAATGAGCATGAAAGATAATGGAGAGGTAATTAATCATGAGCATTGATCAAAATAATGCTAACAAAAGAGTTATGTATAAGTCAAAATAGAGATAAAACTCATTGAGACATATCATCGAGCATGTGGCATGCGCATGTTTGAAAGTCAAATTGAATATCAAAATGAAGTGCTTTATTCACCAAAATTGACATGAAGCATCCATTACATACATATTAAGCACACAATAAACAATATTGCCAAAAGAAATAATACTAAAGTGTAAATTGCATGTTGAAAGTGACCTAAATGATGTAATTTAACAAGATAATAGTTAAGCAAAAATTGGCATTAAGCAAAATATAAAGATCAAAGGAGAGAATGTACATACTTGAACATGGAGAAGTAATCAACTGGTGCAAAGATTATAGTGATGAAATGAGTGATTGTGTGATGTGGGTGATGTAAGTAAAAACGTGAAAGCTAAATGAAGAAGAAGAAAAAAAAAAGAAAAGAAAATGATGAAAGGAAGAAGAGGAAAAGAGAGAGAATGTGGTGGTCGGAGAAAGTTGGAATGGTAGTGAGAAAGTCGTGCATGGATGTGGGGTGGAGTTACGGTGTGGGAGGTGCAGGAGCGGTGTAAAGAAATAAGAAAGGAAAGGAAAAATAAAATAAAATAAGAAGCAATTTAAATAAATGGCATTGTAACTCTGTATGGCCGCACATGTGAGCAAGGCATGGCACACACGGCCACGCAAGGGAGGAATGGATGGGCACGACAATGTGTAAGGAGGGACCAAGGCATGCACACCAATGTGAAAGGAGGGATCTTGTCACGTCGTAGTGCAGGCAAGGCAGGTTTTTAGCGCGCAAGCGCAAAAAGGCTAGGCAGTGTGCACGAGAGCATAGGGAAAGAGGGAAGGTTATGCATGGCCACGCCTAGGCTTGCTGTAAAAAAATTTTTCTGATTTATTTAAAACAAAAATTCACTTGCAAATTCCTGTGCACTTTATATGACTTCCAAAACTCTAGTGCTCCCTGAAAAATTGATTTTTCATCCTAAAATTGAACAATATTTTCACACATAAAAAATCCAATTAAACCAATATGATTACTTCAGTCTTAATTATATCCTTAAAAACACTCTGATCCATGTCTGCAATTAATTCATAAATCTACACAAATGAAATTTAAACCAACTAAAAAAAACACACACAACAATAAAAATTTACTTACTAAAAAAAATAAAGAGAGAAGAGATTTGAAGTTTTGAGTTTAAGCATTCTCAGCTAGACTATCAAACCATGTTCAGTAATCCTGAAGCACCATGGTTGCCTCAGCAATCTCATATTGTCCAACTTTATATGGTTTGAGCTGATAACCGTTCACCTTGTATTGGCGTCCACCTCTAGAATTTTTTATTGTCACCTCTCCAAAATTATTACTTGAGATTACTTGGTAATGTCCTAGCCATCTTGATTTCAACTTTTCTGGAAATAGACTTAGTCTACTGTTATATAATAAGACCATTATACATGGAGAAAAGTCTTTGAATTTCAATCTCTTATTGTGCCAATGTTTTTCTTTCTCCTTGTATATGGCCGCATTTTCATAGGACCAATATCAAAGTTCATCAAGTTCATTGAGCTGCAAATTCCTCTTTTCACCTGCACTTCTTAATTCAAAGTTCAACAATTTTATAGCCTAATATGTTTTATGCTCTAAGTCCACCAATAGATGACATGCTTTTCCAAAAATAATTCTAAAGGGGTACATGCTTATAAGGTTCTTAAATGTAGTTCTATAGGCCCATAGAACTTCATCTAACCTAAGAGATCAATCTTTTATGGAATGATTGATAGTTTTCTTTAAGATTGATTTCAACTCCCTATTAGACACTTCCATTTGTCCATTTACTTTAGGGTGGTATGGGGTTGTGATTTTGTGCTTCACACTAAATTTTTGAATCAAAGTTCTAATGTGATGGTTAACAAAATATTTGCCACCATCACTTATAATAGCCTTAGGTACTCCAAATCTAGTGAAAATATTTTTCCTAATGAATTCAAGCACAATTTTGGCATCACATATCCTAGTAGGTATTTCTTCAATCCATTTACTCACATAAACCACAACTACCAAGATATACTCAAAACCAAATGAATTTGGAAATGGTCCTATGAAGTAAGTCTATTCCCCATACATCAAAAATTTATACCTCTAGCACATTATTCATAGGTATCTCATCCCTTTTTGAGATATTTCCTACTCATTGGTATCTATCACAAATTTCTATAAAAGATTTTACATCAATGAAAAGAGTAGGCTAGAAGAAACCTGATTGCAGTAATTTTTGGACTGTTCTATTTGGCCCGTGATGACCTCCTACTTCTCCTCCATGGCATTGTTGTATTATATCTGCTTGTTCCTCTTCTGGAACACATCTTTAGAGCACTTGATTCAGACATATTTTAATCAAATATGGATCATCCCATAAGTAATATCTTGCATCTGCCTTTAACTTTTTCTTTTATTGTCATGTGAAATTCTTCGAAAGGTAAACCCCTGTAAGGTAATTAGCAATTTCAGCATACCAAGGGACTAAATTAGTATAGGAATAAATAGTACAAATACGTTTATCAGGAAATAAATTAAAAATTTCTCCCTTTTTTTTATAAGTATGATCCAATCTGGATAAATGGTCAGCTACAAAGTTTTCGTCTCCCTTTGTATGTTTTATCTCCATGTCAAATTCTTGGAGTAACAAAACCCATATGATAAGCCTCGGTTTGGAATCCTTCTTAGCAAAGAGATGTCAAAGCGCTGTGTGATCCGACCACACTGTCACTTTAGAACCAATGAGATATTGTCTGAATTTTTCAAAATTGAACACTATTACTAAGAACTCCTTTTCAATGGTGGTGTAATTCACTTGCGCTCCTGTGAGTGTGTGACTGGTGTAGTAAATGGTATGAAAAATTTTCTCCTTTCTTTGCCCCAAAACTGCTCCTACTACGAAGTCACTAGCATTACACATGATTTCAAAAGGTAAATTCTAGTTTGGTGATGTTATGACAGGTGCTGTAATTAACTTGTGCTTCAATTGATTAAAAGCCTACAAACACTCATTATCAAAGTTAAATGCAGCATCTTTAAGCAGTAAATTACAAAGAGGTTTAGCTATTTTAGAAAAATCCTTAATAAACCGATGGTAAAACCCGACATGAGAAAGGAAACTTTTAATTCCTTTAACATTCATAGGAGGAGGTAATTTTGCAATTACCTCTACCTTTGCTTTATCAACCTCAATACCATTCTCATAAATTTTATGTCCTAAAACAATTCCCTCCCTTACCATAAAATGACATTTCTCCCAATTGAAAACCAAATTAGTTTCTTCACATCTTTTAAAAACTAATGCCAGATTAGATAAATATGAATTAAAATCATAACCATATAAAGTGAAATCATCCATAAAAACTTCCATGAATTGTTCAATAAAATCATGAAATATGGCCATCATGCATCTTTGAAAAGTAGCTAGGGCATTACAAAGATCGAAAGGCATTCTCCTATAGGCAAATGTACCATAAGGGCATGTAAAGGTGGTCTTTTCTTGGTTTTTTGGGGCATAGAAATTTTCATGTACCTTGAATAACCATCTAAAAAATAGTAAAATTTATTACTAACTAATCTTTCTAGCATTTGATCAATAAAAGGTAAAGGGAAATGAACCTTTCTAGTGACACTATTTAATCTCCTGTAATCTATACACACTCTCCATCTTGTTACAGTTTATGTTGGGATTAATTCATTATTTTCATTAGTCACCATAGTCATACCTCCCTTTTTAGGCACACATTGCACAGGACTCACCCAACTACTATCAGAAATGAGATAGATAATACCTATATTGAGTAGTTTTAATACCTTTTTTTCACCATTTCTTGCATAGCTGGGTTAAGTCTTCTTTGAGATTGCACTACTGGCTTGAAATCCAACTCCATCGAAATTCGGTGTGTACATTAACTGGGACTAATTCCCTTCAAATCTGAAGTTTCCCATCCTATTGCTCCTTTATGCTTCTTTAGAATCTCTACTAGCATTTCTTCTTCTAAACTCGTTAAAAGTGAAGAAATAATTACAGGTTTTGCATTTTCCTCCAAAAATATATATTTTAAATGTGAAAGAAGAGTTTTAAGTTTAGAGTGATTTTCTCCCTTAGGAAGATAATATTCATCCTCCTTTATTCCTTCACTGTGCTCTCTTTCCAATTTTTGTATCATCTTTTCGTTAAACTATTCCATGTCTTCCTTATTCCTTGAATGCATCAAACAATCATGTAACTTATCATTTAACAAGAATTATTCTTGCTTTTTCTTTAAACATTCTTAAATACTGTCTACAAAACAAATAGATTCTTTAAAGTCATAAGAAGGGTGTTTTATCACTTTATTAACATTAAAAACCATTTCCTTCTCATTAAACCTTAAAGTAACCATTTGTACATGTACATCTATTAAGACTTTTACTGTGTTCAAGAATGGTTGTCCTACTATTAGTGGTACTTTTTGATCCTCCTCCATATCCATTACCATAAAATCAACTAAAAATGTAAAGTTTCCTACTTTTATCAATAAATCTTCAATAATTCCCTTTGGCCTCTTTACTGATCTATCCGCTAATTATAGTGTCATTCGGATTTTCTTAAGATCACCTAAGTTCAATTTTCTACAAATTGAATAAGGCGTTAAATTAATACTAGCACCCAAGTCATACAAAATATGTCTAACAAAATTTCCTTCTAATTCACAAGGTAATATAAAACTACCAGGATCTTCTAATTTTTTAGGAATTTTGTTCATTAAAATAGCACTACAATTACTAGATAGTTAAACCGTACCTATACCCTTTAGCTTTTTTTATTAGAAAATAATTCTTTCATGAATTTAGCATATTTATCCATGTGTAACAGAACTTTAGCAAATGGTAAATTTACATACAACTTTTGAAACATGTCTAAAAATCTGGATAATTATTCATTGTTTTTTTCTAATGGAAAAGATAGCTGAGATTCATTAAGAATAGTATAAATGAGTTTTTTTTTACCTTTACCCTTCTCAAAATTTGGAGATTCCTCATCCAAATTTTTAGAGTTAGGAACACTTACCTCCATTGTTAGTTCTACCACTTTTGGAGAATTCTTACCCGTGTTGGCTTCTTGCACCTCTTTCCCATTTCTCAAAGTGATTGCTTTTGCTTCCTCCTTAGGATTGTAGTCTAAATTAGTTGGGAATGTACCTTAAGTTCTATTGGATAAGGAATTTGCAAGCTACCCCATTTGGTTCTCTAAGTTCCTTATGGATGCTTCTTGGTTTCTCATCCAAATATCTTGTGATTTCCATCTAGCATCTTGATTAGCTAAAATTGAATTTTAAAAAGCCATGAAATTTGCAATCATTTCTTCTATACTAGATTTCTTTTCCTATAGGGGTGGGGGTTGAGGTTTTTAAAATCCCGATGGGTGATGATATGATTATGATGGGTATGTAGTTGGATAATGTGTTTGAGCTTGATTTTGATATAGGGGATGGTTATTTGAGGATTGAATCTGGTTAAAGGGAGCTTTAGGGTAAGGCTTAGAAGTGGATGCTTGATTTCTTTCTCTCCATGAAAAATTTGGATGGTTTCTCAATCCCAGGTTATAAGTATTACTATAGGAATTCAAGGCATTCACTTCCTCTACAAATCCTTCACCATTCTTCATTCGGGATGCTCTTTGAGTTCCTGTATAAGCATCACATTTATTAGACAACATAGATACATTTTTAACTTTAAGCTCATTTATTTCTCTTAAATATTCTTCTCTCATTAATTCCATTTAAGCTTTTAGAGTAGCTATTTCATCTATATTATAAACTCCTTATTTCCTTTGTACTGCTTTAGAGGTCATCCATTGAGCATCATTGGTAGCCAATTCACCAAGAAGTAGAAATGCTTCTTTAGAAACTTGGTTCATGAAACTACCATTGGATGCTGTATCTAATAAAATCCTCATTGCTTGATTAGGTCCTACATAAAAAATATGCATTAATTGATAAAGAAGAAATCCATGATGTGGACAACTTTTTAAAACTAACCTTTCCCAGGCTTTATGAAATGGCTCTTCATAAAATTGTTCAAAGTCATTGATTTGTTTCCAAATAAGGGCTGTCTTGGTAGGTGGAAAAAATTTGCACAGGAATTTTTCTTGCATTTACTGCCAAGAATGAATGCACTGATTAGGTAGCATCTGTAACAAATCTCTAGCCTTTCCTAAAAGTGTAAAAGGAAAAAGTTTATGCCTAATAACATATGTTGATACATTTAAAATTTACACAGTATCGCTAACTTCTAAGAACGTATCCAGGTGTTGTACGGGATCCTCTATATCTGAGCCTAAAAGTTGGTTTTTTTGTACCATCGTAATGGTAGCGGGTTTAATCTCAAATGGCTGATGGTAAGGAATCTTAATAGTTTTATGTTCTTCATTTCACCTAGGAATAACATAGTCCCTAATGGTCCTAAGTCTAAACCCATTCCCTAGAGCTTAATGAGGTATGTCTTGCTCTTTAATCCTAGGCGGTGGTGGATCATTTATAGGTGATTCTATTTCTGGGTCATTCATATTGCCTCTTAGCCTTCATATCTAATGGAACATCTGTTCAATCTCATGATCTATGGGTAGAATGGGGTTGTTTCTCACCATAAACCAATCACACCTGAAAAAATAAAAACAAAAAAATAGAAAATAGATAAAGAAAAGAAAGAAAAAACATAAAAATCCACTTTAAAAATCAAGATAAATAAACAAACACCAATGTTTCCCCGGTAATGGTGCCAAATACTTGATCGGTATGTAGCTAGTGTACTAGATCGGCTAGTAATATAGGCAAATATAATTATAATCCTTAAATATTGAACCCAAGGAAAACCTGTGTATGTATGATTGTTTTGAGTTTTAGAATGAAATTTATGTGTAAAAGACAAAAAAGATGTGGGACCCCATACATGACCCTAATTTAATTTGCATATTTTTAAATGAGAATTTTGTATGAGTAAGGGTCAATGGGGTAAATTATTATGTTAATTGCATGAAAATAAAATTTATGAATAAGGTTTAATATTAATTGAGGGTGCAATTGAAGTAAAAAGTATTATTTTGGGGTAAATTTGCAATTACAGCATCTTTAGAGGCAAATGTGGATAAATGAATAATTGAGAGGTCAATTTAAGAAAAAGAGTTAGTGGGGAGGTCACTTTATAACATGCAAAAAGGTGCATGGTTTTAATGTGACATGCAAAATCTTGAGGGATTAAAGAGGACATTTACCAAAGCACTATATATATGTGTGTGTGTTAGTGGAATGAAAGAGAAAGTGAGAATTAGAGAGGGAGGTCGGCATTTTGAAGAGAGAAATCCAGAAATTCATCTTCTTCTTCTTTCTTTTATCTCTACTAGATCATCTCAAGAAAATTAGGTGATAATTTTGTTGGTTCATGCACTTATTGATCCTGGCTCTACTCATTCTTATGTTTGTATTGCGGTTTCGGGTAGAGCTAGTTTTAAAACACAACAGTTAGATTTTGATGTATGTGTAACTAGTCCATTGGGACATAGTACAATTGTTAATAAGGTGTGTAAAGACTGTCCTATAGTAGTTCAAGGGACAGAGTTTCCAGCAGATTTGATTGTATTGCCTTTTCATGAGTTTGATGTAATTTTGGGAATGGATTGGTTATCCAAGCATCATGCAGTGGTGAATTGTGAAATGAAAACAGTAACCCTTAGGAATGATGAAGGAAAGGAAGTGGTAGTAGAAGGCAATTGTTCTAAGCTATCAACTAATGTTATATCAGCAATGCAAGCTAGACGTTGCCTTAGAAAAGGATGTGAAGCATTTTTAGCTTTAGTCTTTGACTCAAAAAGGGATACAGTGGAGCTTGACAAAATACCGATTGTGAAAGAATTTCCAGAAGTATTTCCTGAGGAATTACCTGGTCTTCCCCCAGAAAGAGATGTTGAGTTATCTATTGATCTGTTACCTGGTACAGCCCCGATCTCTAGGGCACCATACAGAATGGCTCCATCTGAATTAAAAGAGTTGAAGGTTTAATTACAGGAATTATTAGACAAAGGTTTCATCAGACCCAGTGTGTCACCTTGGGGTGCTCCGGTTTTATTCGTTAAGAAGAAGGATGGGTCTATGAGAATGTGTATCGATTATAGACAATTGAAAAAAGTGACAGTGAAGAACAAATATCCTTTGCCACAAATAGAGGATTTATTTGATCAGTTAAGTGGTGCTGGTGTGTTTTCAAAGATAGATTTGCGATCAGGATATTATCAGCTCAGAGTTAAAGATGGGGATGTTCCTAAGACTGCATTTAGAACTCGTTATGGGCATTATGAATTTTTAGTCATGCCATTTGGGTTGACTAATGCTCCTGCTGCATTCATGGATCTCATGAATAGGGTATTCAGACCCTACTTGGATCGATTTGTTGTAGTATTTATTAATGACATATTAATTTACTCCAGAAATGAAGCTGAACATGTTGAACATCTGAGAATTGTATTACAACCTTTGAAAGAAAATGAGTTGTATGCCAAATTGAGTAAGTGTGACTTCTGGCTTAAGGAAGTTTCTTTCCTAGGTCATGTTGTATCTGCTGAAGGTGTTAGGGTTGATCCAAATAAAATTGAAGCTATTGTTAATTGGAGACCACCCAGGAATGTGCATGAAATTAGAAGTTTTCTTGGGTTGGCAGGTTATTATCGTCGTTTTGTGAAGGGTTTTTCTGTCATTGCTTCACCCCTCACTAAGCTGTTAAGAAAGAATATTAAGTTTGAATGGTCTGATCATTGTCAAGCAAGCTTTGAAAGGTTGAAGAAAATGTTGATTGAAGCTCCAGTGTTGACTTAACCTGTGATGCAATGTACAGTGATGCATCTAAGGTTGGTTTGGGTTGTGTATTGATGCAAGATGGTAAAGTTGTAGCTTATGCATCTAGACAGTTGAAATCACATGAACAGAACTACCCGACTCATGATTTAGAACTGGCAGCTGTGGTATTTGCTTTAAAGATTTGGCGACATTACTTGTATGGGGAAAAATGCAGGATTTATACCGATCATAAAAGCCTCAAGTACTTGCTTACTCAAAATGAACTTAATTTGAGGCAGAGGAGATGGTTGGAACTATTCAAAGATTATGATTGTATAGTTGACTACCACCCAGGAAAAGCAAATGTGGTTGCTGATGCCTTGAGTCGTAAGTCAATGGCAGTATTGATGTTAAAACAGTGCAGATGGAAATTTGCTTCTGATGGTGCTTTACTAGCACAGCTTAAAGTTAAGGCTATGGTTAGGCAGACAATGATTGATGCTCAGAAGGATGATGTAAAGTTACAACCGATTGTTAAAGCAGTTTGTGAAGGTAATCAATCTAGTTTTCAGTGAAAGAAGATGGTGGTGTATACTACCATAACAGGTTGTGTATTCCTGATGACAAAGAAGTGAAAAGAATATTGTTGCATGAAGCACATAATACTGCATTTACTATGCATCCAGGTGGGAACAAGATGTATCAAGAGTTGAAACAGTTTTACTGGTGGCCTGGCATGAAGAAGGATATTGTTGATTATGTTTCTAAATGTCTAACATGTCAGCAAGTGAAAGCAGAACATCAGTTTCCTTCAGGTCTTCTGAATCCCATTCCGATTCCACAGTGGAAGTGGGAAGACATTACCATGGATTTTGTTACCGGTTTGCCTCTTTCTCAAAGGAAATATGATGCTGTTTGGGTAATAGTGGATAAGTTAACAAAAGTAGCTCACTTTTTACCGGTTCGAACAGATTATTCCATGGATAGGCTTGCAGAATTGTATGTGAATGAGATTGTACGGTTACATGGTATACTTGTGTCTATAATTTCGGATCGAGATCCAAGGTTTACATCGAGATTTTGGCAGAGTTTACAGCAAGCTTTGGGAACACAGCTCAAGTACAGTACAGCTTTTCATCCTCAAACGGATGGGCAATCCGAAAGGGTTATTCAGATTCTCGAAGATATGATGAGGGGATGTGCTTTGGAGTTTTCTGGAAGTTGGGATAAATATGTAGCCTTAATGGAATTTGCTTATAATAACAGCTATCAGAAGAGTATTCAAATGGCACCATATGAGGCTTTATATGGCAGAAAATGTAGAACTCCAGTCTGCTGGATTGAGTTGACCGAATGTAAGTTAATTGGTCCTGACCTTGTTAGAGATACAGAAGAAATGGTTCAAGTTATCAAGCAGAGGCTGAAAGAAGCGAGTGACAGGCAGAAATCATATGCTGACCTTAAAAGAAGGGATATCGAGTACCAGGTGGGTGACAAAGTATTTTTGAAGGTATCTCCTTGGAGAAAAGTGCTTAGATTTGGAAAAAAGGGAAAACTCAGTCTGAGATTCATTGGTCCGTATGAAATTCTTTAAAGAGTCGGACCAGTGGCTTACAGGTTGGCTCTTCCTATGGAATTGGCCAAGCTTCATGACGTGTTTCATGTATCTATGCTTCGAAGATATCGCTCGGATGAATCTCACAAGTTACAAGTTCAAGATATTCAGTTACAGCCGGATTTCACTTATGATGAGGAACCGAAGGAAATCTGGCTAGGGAGATCAGGCAATTGAGAAACAAGCAGATCCCTCTGGTTAAAGTACTCTGGCAACATCATGGTGTACAAGAAGTAACTTGGGAACCAGAGGCAACCATGAAGAAGCAATATCCTCAGTTGTTTAATTCAGGTATGAATTTCGAGGACGAAATTCCTTAAGGGGGAGATAATTGTGAGACCCCATACATGACCCTAATTTAATTTTCATATTTTTAAATGAGAATTTTGTATGAGTAAGGGTCAATGGGGTAAATTATTATGTTAATTGCATGAAAATAAAATTTATGAATAAGGTTTAATATTAATTGAGGGTGCAATTGAAGTAAAAAGTATTATTTTGGGGTAAATTTGCAATTACAGCATCTTTAGAGGCAAATGTGGATAAATGAATAATTGAGAGGTCAATTTAAGAAAAAGAGTTAGTGGGGAGGTCACTTTATAACATGCAAAAAGGTGCATGGTTTTAATGTGACATGCAAAATCTTGAGGGATTAAAGAGGACATTTACCAAAGCACTATATATATGTGTGTGTGTTAGTGGAATGAAAGAGAAAGTGAGAATTAGAGAGGGAGGTCGGCATTTTGAAGAGAGAAATCCAGAAATTCATCTTCTTCTTCTTTCTTTTATCTCTACTAGATCATCTCAAGAAAATTAGGTGATAATTTTGTTGGTTCATCAAGAGTTTAAGGCATTAAGCTAAGGTAATTATTATGTTAATGAATCCTTCATCATTTTCTTCTCTTTTCTTTTCATTTTGATTGAAGAGAATATTAAATAAGTGTTGGAAATTTGATTGATGATGATGTTTGTGAAGGAGAAGAGGAAGGAAGAAAGAACAAAGGGAAAGAGATTGCAAGAAGTTAAAGACATAGAGATTTTGTTGTTGTTTTTGGCTAAGGTATGGGAACTTAGGATTATTCATATTGCATGTGAAATTATCTACTGGAACATGTTGTGGTTGGCTTGAAATCTAGAGAAAAGTAAAGAGAACACAAGATAAGAAATGCATGTGAGTCTTAAAAATTCTGGGTTTGAGTTCACTGGACCTAGTTGTACTATTTTGGTAATATCTTGAGTTTGAGAATAGATAATTAGATGATTCCAATTGGGTCTTAAACTATACTTATATACAAAGATTTCATAAGAAGAAATCACACTCAAATTCTGCCTCTAGATATTTTTTATGATTTATTGAATTTAGGAAAACTTCTAAATTCGGATTTTGGACTAGGTTGGGGAAAAATTGAGATATCTGTATGTAAAATGATCATAATGACATCTTCAATTTCAAATTTGGCTCACAAGTCAAGTCCAGAATGCTGCCCTGTGCAGATTTTTGTGATATTTTATTCTATGACTTTTAATTAATTGAAATAAAAAGTTGTTTATGTGATTGTAAGTAAATTCGTAGATGTCTATTAAACTCTCTTTTAAGTAAATTCAACTTCCACCTATTTTTAGTTATACTTTTCTTAGCCTTAACTTACCTTAATTAACACATAATTATGTCTAGTTAAGGACATAATCATGCATCAACATAAGTAAACTAACCTAAGAACATACATATCAATGATTAAACCAAAAATCAATTATTAACCAATAATTAAACAAGTTAACCATCAAAATTTAGCTAACAAATGATAAGACTGTGCACAATAACTAAGAAATAATCAAGACTTATATTAAATTTA
The DNA here is from genome assembly GCA_037975025.1 of Excoecaria agallocha. Taxonomy (NCBI): domain Eukaryota; kingdom Viridiplantae; phylum Streptophyta; class Magnoliopsida; order Malpighiales; family Euphorbiaceae; genus Excoecaria; species Excoecaria agallocha. Next base: position 73,912,221 of record CM075807.1, read on the forward strand.
AGCACAAACTAAGTCATAACAATAAAGAGTTAAGGATTCAAGTATCCTTTAGCAAAATTTAAAGAAAGTACTCACTAAGCATGTTTAAAAATTAAAACAATGTTAAAAAGAGAAATACTAAATAAGAATAGAAGAAAGAATTCAAAAAACTACGTAAAAACTAAAGTGTTGAGCTCTATTTTTCTCTTTGTTGGCTCTAATGCTTTAGTCATTTATTTATAGCCAACATAAGACATAGTGGCCTTTTAAACTTCAAGAATTAGAATAGGAGAAGACTTCTACTTAAATTTGAAGTTTTGTCAAAGTATCAAACTTTTTGCATAGCCATTCACAATACTGCCTTATTTGATGCACTGCCGTGCATCTTCCTTCATTAGCTTGCACGACCACTTAAGATATTTGGCCTTCCCATGCATAGCCGTGCATGGGCAAGATGTAAGATGCTCGACCACTTATGAAAAGTCCTCTTCAGCTGTACGACCACTCAACTGGAGTCTGTTATCATTTTACTTGACTTGTCTTCATACGCGGTTGTTTAACATCTCATGTAATTTTTATGCACATCCATTCATCACTTATCTAGACTTTATGTAAAATTCTCTAGCATCAATTTTCCAATTTTATAGATTTGATCCAAAACTTCTTACCTTTTGCAATTAATCCCTTTTTCTTTTAATTTAACCCTGAAAAAAATACCAAAACTTACAATTAGCTCTTAAAACACAAATGTAAACATTTAAACTGAAATTCAACAAAATTAAAGCCAAATTAACTCACTTAAACACCTAAAATCATACTAAAAATATTATATAATTCATAATTATCAAGATAGAGTGCTTATTTCTTCATCAACAATGGGTTGCATCTGTACGAAGATAGTTAAGAAATCTTCACGCCAAATGATATAACGATACTAATTAAAAATGACCCTTGATTTCTACATCAACAAGAAGATTCTCTAGAAGGTTGCTATTATCCCCTCAAAGCATCTCCATAACAAGATTGTTGGGTTCTTCACTTGTCTGATGAAACAAATCTATAAGGGTTTGGTTTGTGGGATCACTTTTAAGCTTTAGAAGAAAGAGCACGAGCACCGTATGGACTTTATCCCTGATGTCTCCACCATCAAGACTGAATCAATTGAGGTCAACAAGGAGACTATTGATATGCTTATTGCTTTGTGTATGGGTGATATTTTTGGGCTTGTTCAGGTTGACCCGATTGCTATGCTCGTTACCTAATTCGGGTTCGATAGAGGTGCTGCTGGTGGACCTGGCCGAAGGTTTTAAATTTTAGGAGTTTTTTGGTTCTCTTATGCTTGTTTTATTTGAATTTGGATATTTTTTTAGTTTTTAAATCTTGGTTTATTTGAATATGGACATTGAATCTAAATATTTGTCTTAGTTTTTTGCTAGATGGTGTGGTTGTTTTCAAATTTATTGATATCTAAATTCCTTCCCAGCTCAAATCACTAGGATTCTCATATGATTGGGATCGTGAGATTTCAACTATAGAACTAGATTATTATAGATAGACCCAATGGGTATTTCTTCAGCTATTGAAGAGAGCATTAGCATTTTGGGTTTGGGATTTTATCTAGTTTACCATTATATATTATTATTTTCTAAAATTTAGACCTAACAGTTGTTAATTATATGTTCAAGTTGAGGTACTAGTTAATTGGTGCCCTGCACTTGGCACAATTTTGGCTAATGAAGAGGTAGTGGATGGAGTAAGCGAGCGTAGTGGTTATCTAGTGATAAGAAAGGTGTGGTAGTGCTGTTTCATTTGTTAGTACTTTCTTTTTTATCCACGATGCTCCTTCTATTAAATGGCTTTATAAATTTTACAGTGTCATTGTTTATTACCAAAAAGCCAATGAGGCAATAGATGCTCAAGATTACTGCTTATACTGATCATCTTCTTGAGGATTTGGATGACCTTGACTGGCCTGAATCCATAAAAGATATGCAGAGGAACTGGATAGGGAGGTTTGAAGGGGTTGAGATGGAATTTCCTATTCTTGATAATGATGGAGAAGAAAGAGACATAAAAATCACTATTTACACTACGAGGCTTGATACCATCTTTGGAAAGGTGTGTCTATGTTTCACACTTCTTGTTATGGTTTACTTAGTTTTTGGGTATGCTAGCTTATTACTTTATGTCAGTATTTGGAATGCATTAGCTTGTTAGTGGAATATGAGTAAATCATTTAAACTTTTTAGGTATAGTTACGAGACTGGAGCAATAATGGCTATGACTGCATATGACACTCGGGACTATGAATTTGCTGCTAAATACAATATTCCAGTTCATTGGGTTATGAAGCTAGATGATGAAGGCTATAGCGATTCAGGAATTGCTTATGAGAGTGAAGGCACTATTATGAATTTATGAAATTTAATAGTAGGGCTTGATATCAATGGCTTGCCTTGTAAAGTAGCAGCTTCTGAAGTCATTAAATTGGCTGAAAAAATTGGAAATGGCAAGAGAAAGGTGTTCTTAGTTTCTGATTTTTAACTTATGAACTAAATCTTATAATTATGTAGATAATATGATATGCTTTTTCTAAAGCTTAAATACCGCAAGTATACGGTGTACCGGTTATAGTACTTCAGATATCGATCCTACAAGGAAATGTTGATTTTAATCATCCACTATTACTACTCAATTTTAATCTTGTTTACGATGTTCAAAAATGCAAGTTAATTATAACTAATCTATTGCATAAAATTAATTTTATCCTAGTTAAGTATAATCAAAGAAGACAATAAATATTATGAAATTAAATAATCATGCATTTGATACCATTATTCTTTTTATAAATTTTAATCTTATTAGTAAGCCAAGTTGGAATAAATTTCTAAACCACTCTCTCGACATGAATTAGATTGCCTAAAACATACAATTAAAGTACTAATTCTCAACTCTCGTTAATGAACTAGTGGATTTCAATTACACATTTTAAGATTATCTACCAACCTATAGCAATTATCTCCACATGTGATCTCTCTAACTATGCTTCGATAATGAATTTCCTATTAACTTTCAACAAGATGTTGCTCTCGCTAACTCCCTTATTTATGACCATTTTGTTAATTTTCAGAAAAGGAATTGCACATTGAAGGTTGTCTTCCTTAACTTATAATGATACCAATAAACTTTTAATAGAAAATACTACACCCAAAGATCAATATTATAAATGGAAATAGAAATTTGTTCATATATAATCAAATGCAAACATAATATTCATGTAAAGATTACAAGGAAGAAAAATAAAACATAAGAACAAGAAGAAGGGGATCTCTCAACCCTTTTCCCTTCACACAGAATTTCTTCTTCCTTGCTTCTTGTCTCCTCTTCAAAACATGAAAATAAAAACTAAAGTACTAAAAAAAATTAATTGTTCTTAGGATCACAATAATCAAATTCTAAAAAAAAATTCATCATCCTCAAAATTCTGTTCACTTGGCATATATATGCCTCTCTAAAAATTATGTCCCTTCAAGACATCCTTTCACAAGAGTTGTCCTTGTTCATGGAAAATTGCATCACTTCAGAATTCTAACTGCTCATCCGCACTTTGTCGCGCCCTCGCGACTCCTGTCGCGCTCGCGACAAGACACGCCTCTGCTTGGCTGGCTCCGCTGGCTGTCCTGAGCCCTTCTACTTTGTCGCCCTCGCGACATGGCACGCTTATGCTGGATTGGCCTGGCTCTCTGCCCTTCATGCTGTCGCCACCTCGCCCCCTTGTCGCGCTCGCGACACTTCCTTTCTAGCTCACCTTTGGCTTCTTTCTTTCACTTGAATCCTTTAATCTCTAAATCATCCCCTTCTCCTATAAAACAAATAAAACAACTACACATACACAAAACACATAAAAGCAACAAAATATAGATAAAATACCAAAATAATAAACACAATACTGGACAAAACCACACATTAACACACAATATTTATGAGTTTTTCAAGCTCCTATCAATTCCCCACACTTGAACTTTTGCTTGTCCTCAAGCAAAAACTCTAAATGCTAAAAACCATCAAAGCTCAAACATGTAATTTAATCATAAAACATGAAATATGGAGTTGTCCTTCTTAAAATTCTCACAAATTAACACATGGAAAGTTTCTTTAACATATTAATCATGAGTCAATATCAACGAATACCAAAATACAATCTTGGATCTATAAGGCTTAATACTCATATGCCCAACATAAGATAAACAAGAGAATGCAAAGTACAATTATATAAAGCTCGTAAAACCTTATCTCTTATACATGTACTCTATCCTAGCAAGTAATACAAAATATAGAGTTATTCTCTCATAATATGTGCCTTACACCACTCAAGTGTTTAGTGGATAGTGTTTAACTCATAATTCCTCTTGTACCACCACATACCATAGGCTTGTATTAAACAAAAATCCCCATCACTAGCATAAAATAATGCATAAAATCAAAAGGGTCTTAAAAGGGTTATAGCTTGGCTTAGGTTAGGGTAGGAAAATTTTGGTTAAGTAGCTCGTTCATGTGGAAAAAATATAACCAAAACTCAAACAAATAAGACTTTGTATTTGCAAAAATTACACCTAAGCATGATTTCCAATTATACTAATGCAATTTCCATATCCCCTTACAACAATGTTTCACTTCCCACTAGTTTTCTCCGATACTCAATTTCAACTAGTTGCCTTCCTTACTTTTGTTTTCCTTCTTTTAAAAGCAAACTAGTGTAATTATTGGTTTCTTCCTTCTTTTCTATATATTTTTTTTAAGGAAGTACTAGTGGCTTTAAATTTCAGGGATTAGACACATATTAAAAAAAAAATTCATGCTTAAAATATATCAATACTATATCCTACTCATCAAAACTTAACTACATTTTCCACATGAAGGTTCAAGCTCAAAGTTGAATTGGTTAGAAATTGGCTCAAGGCTAAAAATAAGCTCATGAATAAAATAGTTTAGGCTCAAAAATGGCTACCTAAAGTCAAAAAGGCAAGTTTTTAAAGCAAGCCAAAATGGTGTAATCTAAATGCCCTTATCATTTTTCATGCACATCTCATACTAAATGTGATTTCAAAAATTATCTAACACAAGTTCTAGAGTAATGAATACAAGAGGAATTCTCTCAACAAACAAAAAATTTCATATGTTAAGGCTCAAAAGCTCACCATGGCTATGGCAAAACTCTACATCATGCATTCTCACTATTCTAAAGCACATATACAAAGAACTTGGTCTAAAAGAACTATATACCAAAGTACTTTACCTAAACATGCCTATCTAAGGAAGCATAATCATATTAACACTAAAGACCCTAAATTCTAAGTTAGTGAATGTATCAAATCAACTCATAACTAACTATGCAAAGACTAATTGCATATGTTAATAGGCAACAATTTCACAAAGAATAACTCCATCACACAACTCAACATAAAACATAAAACATTTAACACTAATCCTATATGCATACTACCAACTAGCTTCCCCACACTTAAAGAACACAATGTCCTCATTGTGTAAGGAAGGCTCCACAAAACAATACATACAACACAGACAAGCACAACACAAACAATACGAAAATAAAGCAAACAGAATGACAAAAAGGAGAAGGTAACATTACTCATTGGCCCCACTTGGGGACCCCGGTGGAGAAGGCGTGAAAGGAACATTGTGGTGGCGAAAGAAGGAAAGGAGCTTGCGGCTGAGGCTTTTATGACTCTTATGCATTTGCTGGACAGTCGCCTCAAGAGAATCCATCCGAGCCGCCATACTGTGATTGGCAGCCTCAATCCCATCTAACCGAGACATGACCCGCTGCAATCCAGCAGTGTCCTCTTGTGCAGCGCCGACACTTGGCTCATCCCGATCATCTCCACCCACACCAAAATCACTAGCCATAGCAGCTTCGTCTTCATCATCATTCGCATCAGAACCATCAGGTTCAGCAGTAGATGTTTCTGGTGCTTTGCCTTTTCCTTTGGCACGACTAGATCTCGTTTCCTGCACAAATCGGGACAAAAACTGTGGAGGCATAGCATGTCTATCTAAAACATGGGAATTACGAAGATAACGTATGTCCATTAAAGTCACATGTTCATTGTCAGCCAAAACAAAATTGCCTAAATCACCTAAACACCCCAAAATGATACCGGTTACCATGTGGCACATACCTACAGTTTTAGTTCTAGCAATTGATGCATGGTATAACCCGTCAAAAATAAAATCTATGGAACATGGTGTTTTACGTGATAGTAACAAATGAAGCACAAACAAGTCCTTGGATTGAACCTTGGTGCTTTCTACGCGTCCAAACAAGGCATGGCATAAATACTTATGAAATAAAAACAATCCATTGTCCTTAATAAGTCTATTAGAGGCATTTTTGTTATTGAATTCTGCCAAGCCAGTTAATGTTGTCCATATTGGTCGGTGATCAAATAAATTAGAATTAAAGCGTGTTCCATTCAATGGAAAACCAAACCAATCATGAAGTTCATCAAAACCAAATGTAAACTCAGCACCTTGGTGTCTAAATTTAAAGTGAGTCTTTTTATTATCAACATAAGCCAATGTGACAAAAAACTCTACAGCCCAATCCCTCCTAATAGGTAAATTCATGACAGAAAATTTCTCCCATTTCATGTATTTGATATATTTATCAAATTGAGCAGTCAAACCTAAATCTTTAAGCAATTCAGTATCTAGATGCAACATGCCTACATAGGTTTTGGTGTTAAAAAACTTAAACTTTTTCCCCTCGTCTTCAGACTAGATAGGGAAGGGACACTCAAACCTGGCCTGAAGATACTCAACAGGTGGTGTTGGTGGAGAACTTGGCTCGGCAACTGGCTGCTTATCCTTGCATCCAATGGATTTTGTGCGCACCATGATGGAAAATAAAGAAACCCAAGCTGAAACCACAATATCAAGTGTAGAAGAAGAAGAAACAACACCAAAGCCAGCAAAAACACTCCACAAAAGCAAAAGAGAAAGAACAGAGGATTAGAGAACTAAAAATTTGGAGAGAAAAACGTTTAAAACTCAAGAGTTGCTGAATGGAGAAGGTGAACAGTTTACTTAGGGTTTTAACTATATATAAAGGAAGATGAAAAGGCAGCTAAAACCCTAAGAAATTCAAATCCCGGGTCCCGTTGCGACCTCGTGATATTGTCGCGCTCGCGACAAGGCACTGTATTTGAACTAGCGAGCTCGCGAAGAAAGTCGCGCTCGCGACAGAGAGTATATGATCTTCCCTCAAAATCAGCTGTCGCGCTCGCGATATAATCGCGCTCACGACAGAGACTGTTGGCACAAATCAAGATGAATGAGTCGCGAGAGCGAACAGGGTGCGCTCGCAACAGAGGCCTGTGATCCATCCCACTCATCCTTGTCGCGCTCGCGACAAATGTCGCGCTCGTGACAATGATGAAATGTTCATGACTTATTTATTTATTTATTTTTTAAATGTAATTTTTTTTTGTATATATGAAAATATAAAAAACATAAATAAAGCAAACATAAACACCTGTAAAATAAAAATAAAAATGTGTAAGTATTCTAATAAAGAGGGCTACTTGGGCTTGCAAGGCGACAACAGAATCTATTGAATGAACCCCCCTAGTATTAGCACTAGAATTATAATTAGAGTCTCTTACTCTCTCGGTTGGCCACATACAATTATTCATGGACATTTCCTCCAATAAGTCAAAAGCAGCCTCCGTTGTTTTCCTTATAAGAGATCCCCCAGCTGCAGCATCAATGGTGCCTCGAGTTGTTGGATTCACACCATTGTAGAATGTTTGCATTAGCAATTCCCTTGGTAGATTATGGTGTGGGCAACTTCGCTGCAATTCTTTGAACCTCTCCCATGCCTCATACAAAGATTCAGAGTCATGTTGAACAAAAGTAGTAATATCTTTAATAATTTTGGCAGTTTTTGCTAGGGGAAAGTATTTTGATAAAAAGACTTGGGCTAATTGGTCCCAAGTTGTGATAGAACCCCTAGTAAGGGAATTCAACCAAGCTTTTTCCTTGTCCTTTAATGTAAAAGGGAAAAGCCTAAGCTTGATTGCATCCGCTGAAACTCCGTTAATTTTAAAAGTATCGCAAATTTCTAAGAAATTTGCCAAATGAGCATTTGGATCCTCATTTGCCAAACCATAGAATTGGATACTGTTTTGAATCATTTGTAAAAGCGATGGTTTAATTTCAAATTGGTTTGCATTTACCGTAGGTCTTACCACACCTTGTTGAGCACCACTCAATGCTGGCGTGGCAAAGTCCATCAAACGCGGTGGATTTTCTTCTTCAGCCATAATAATCCTTCTACTCCGATTCTTCTTTTTATTTGACTTACGATTACTCAATAAAAATCTCTCTATCTCTGGATTGTACGGTTCAAGTTCTTCTTGCGAACTCCTCGTACGCGGCATGAACAGTCAAATCCTGAAAATTCACAACAATCAACAATAAATTAAATATCGTAATCCAAAATCTTAAATCAAGGTTCATAATGTAATAAATTTAAATCAATCAAAATCCCCGGCAACGGCGCCAAAAACTTGATATGCTTTTTCTAAAGCTTAAATACCGCAAGTATACGGTGTACCGGTTATAGTACTGCAGATATCGATCCCACAAGGAAATGTTGATTTTAATCATCCACTATTACTACTCAATTTTAATCTTGTTTACGATGTTCAAAAATGCAAGTTAATTCTAACTAATCTATTGCATAAAATTAATTTTATCCTAGTTAAGTATAATCAAAGAAGACAATAAATATTATGAAATTAAATAATCATGCATTTGATACCATTATTCTTTTTATAAATTTTAATCTTATTAGTAAGCCAAGTTGGAATAAATTTCTAAACCACTCTCTCGACATGAATTAGATTGCCTAAAACATACAATTAAAGTACTAATTCTCAACTCTCGTTAATGAACTAGTGGATTTCAATTACACATTTTAAGATTATCTACCAACCTATAGCAATTATCTCCACATGTGATCTCTCTAACTATGCTTCGATAATGAATTTCCTATTAACTTTCAACAAGATGTTGCTCTCGCTAACTCCCTTATTTATGACCATTTTGTTAATTTTCAGAAAAGGAATTGCACATTGAAGGTCGTCTTCCTTAACTTATAATGATACCAATAAACTTTTAATAGAAAATACTACACCCAAAGATCAATATTATAAATGGAAATAGAAATTTGTTCATATATAATCAAATGCAAACATAATATTCATGTAAAGATTACAAGGAAGAAAAATAAAACATAAGAACAAGAAGAAGGGGATCTCTCAACCCTTTTCCCTTCACACAGAATTTCTTCTTCCTTGCTTCTTGTCTCCTCTTCAAAACATGAAAATAAAAACTAAAGTACTAAAAAAAATTAATTGTTCTTAGGATCACAATAATCAAATTCTAAAAAAAAATTCATCATCCTCAAAATTCTGTTCACTTGGCATATATATGCCTCTCTAAAAATTATGTCCCTTCAAGACATCCTTTCACAAGAGTTGTCCTTGTTCATGGAAAATTGCATCACTTCAGAATTCTAACTGCTCATCCGCACTTTGTCATGCCCTCGCGACTCCTGTCGCGCTCGCGACAAGACACGCCTCTGCTTGGCTGGCTCCGCTGGCTGTCGCGAGCCCTTCTGCTTTGTCGCCCTCGCGACATGGCACGCTTATGCTGGATTGGCCTGGCTCTCTGCCCTTCATGCTGTCGCGATCTTGCCCCCTTATCGCGCTCGCGACACTTCCTTTCTAGCTCACCTTTGGCTTTCTTTCTTTCACTTGACTCCTTTAATCTCTAAATCATCCCCTTCTCCTATAAAACAAATAAAACAACTACACATACACAAAACACATAAAAGCAACAAAATATAGATAAAATACCAAAATAATAAACACAATACTGGACAAAACCACACATTAACACACAATATTTATGAGTTTTTCAAGCTCCTATCATAATACAAAGGGAGGGAAGGTATCATGGAGATGGTAATAAACTTGGTGTATTTTCTTCAGGTAAATTTCAAGTTAAGAGATTGGCTTTTTGCTCGGCAGCGTTGTTGGGGGGAACCTATTCCAGTTGTTTTCTTGGAGGATACTACCGACTTATCATCTAGAAAACCTGCTAGAAGAGAAATAAACACTATACCACAGTGGGTTGGTTCTTGCTGATAACATAATTTCACTACCTTAGAATACTAACAATGAATTTGTATTATCTTGATAGGTTTAGTTTCTACTCAAAAGGTCTAAAGGCACCACTATATCAGTTGATGGAGGGAATGCTTGAACCAAACGTTTCCATTTATCCTATAATTTATGGCTATTGCTTCTCATATGTCTTTAAGTGCTGCAATGGAAATGTTGAGTGCTATTATTTATTAAATGTTGATGTTTAAGCTATTTTTATCTAAAATTTTAGGTACTATTTGAGATATTTGGACCCCAAAAACTCCATAGAGTTAGTTGATAAGGAAAAAAGAAATGTAAGATTTGCTACTAATCTTTAATTACAAAAGCAAGTATAGAGTCCTTGCACTGTTGTAAGATTTGCTACTAATCTTTGGTTAGGGAGACTCAAAAAGTGGGGGAAGAGTGAGAGGATTACAATTTGTATTTTATATGCATGATCACAGTCAGCATATGAATGGTAAATGGTGGTGGTACACTATTTATTATTAATTCTATTACATTCTACAAAGATAAAGCCTGATATTGTTTTAGCGTAAAAACTGGTACCTTGGCATGTGTTGATACCAATGCATGTGGATTTAGCTATAAATTGCATTTTTTGTCATTTGGAAGAGAAAATTCATTCATATTTCATACGCAATACGGTGGTATGCATTGCCTAAGTAACTCTAAAATTGGAAGAGAATAACAATTCCTATAGACCATGCCCTAAAACTCTAAAATAGAAAAAACTATAGAAAAGTCCTTACCATTATGCTAGTTGATTATAGGAAATTTACATTTTTTCTGCATATTCTATAATGCTTAAAATTTTCCACATATATCTGCATGCTTATGAGCTTTGATTTGATCTTTTTTAGTGCACTTTACTCAGAGACATTGTCAAGATTGAGGGAGCAACATCATGCATTGTTTTCAATGGTACCTATTTATTGTGAGTGAGGAGGAGGTATCTTGTGAAGGATATAGCTTGTTTGGTGCTATGTCTTCTTCTGATCCATAAATGATTTCCAAGTAAGGAGTCTAGAATCTTGACAACTGGGTATCTATATTCAACTTGTGTTGCATTGCTGTGAAAAGGACTGAAGAACGTGCAAGGTTGGTGGTAGTTTCTACCATAAATGTTGTTCTGCTGAATACAAATTCCTACAATGAAAGGGAAAGGTAAGTTTTTTTGAAACAAATTTATTGCATACTTCAACAAATATAGTTTTTTCTATATCTCATGCATCATTAAGGTTATGCTTAAACAAATTTGGTCAGGCACCAATTTTTGAAAGCATTGCACAACTCTTGAAAAAGAAAGCAAGATCACGCTTGCAAAAAGAAGCCCTTCAACTATTGTATTTGTTTCAAAATTGTAAGTTCACAAGAATTTTATTTCTTTTAATGTTTTTCCCCATTGGATTTTTCATTTATAGATTCTAATTTATAGCCACTTTTTTGGAACTTGTCAATACATGTGTAAGTTGACTTCTTTGCAGCAGTGCTATTTTTCTTGAATAAATGTTGTAAAACTAGCTTAATTTTAGAGAACAGTGGAATCAATGTTCTTGAGAAGTACCTATTTCTTTGACTGGATCAGGAATAGTAGTTGGCTAGTTCTCTAATCAGAATTTAAAGAACCATGATAGAATTTTATGGAGAACATGGTAGAATCTAAAGGAAATATCATTAAATTATCTATGAATGATGTAGGTGCACTCCAATTTATGCATAATGTTTATCTAAAAGATCTATTATGTTGCTGCTTTTTTATGCACCTGTAATCAATAATGGTTTTGTGTGGATCTCTTCACTTCAATTGAGCTATTACCAATATTTTTGATTTGTGTCTTTGTATGTCTATCTTTTCAAAGGTTACAATGCTGCATGCTATTTTAAATTTATTTGAAGCTTATTGTAGTTTGAGTGTCACAGTTACTACACTTTGGCTAATAGTAGTTTCTGTAATTATAATAGTAATTTTCTAAAAAAATTAATAATATTTTAATGACAGAACAACGATAAAAAATCATTGTGAATTTTTTTTATAATGGTGGTTGAATTTAGCAATGAAATTGGTATTTGGTTGCTAACATTTTCCAACAAAAATTGTTTTCAGTTGCTATAAATAATAAAGAAAATTGAATTCGATTGCTATAAATAGCAACTATAATCGAATTCGATTGCTAAATATAGCAACAAAAATTACATTATGTTGCTAAAATTAGCAAATAAAAAAGCAAATCCAATAGTAATGCTGACCAATTCACCAAAACATATATTGGTTAGATTTAGCAATGGAATTTGAATTTCGTTACTTAATTTAACAACGGAAAACAAATTTGGTTGCTAAAAAATACCAACCATCAAAATTGCAATCGAATGTTCCGTTGCTAATTATGATTAGCAATAGGAATTTAACAAATTTCGTTGCTAATTTCCATTGCTATTTGATAATTTTCTTGTAGTGTATTATTTAATCTCAAGAATGAAATTTGAACCACATCATAACTCCGATCATCAATCAGCCATTTCGGGTTTTTTGATTGATTATTTTCTCTTAGCCTTTAATTTTTGTCCAGGATACCTGTTTTTGATTTTCACCTTGATGACGCATCCAATTTTAACAAGGCCATTATTTTTTTTGGTTTTCGACCTGCGGGAATTTTATTCTCTTTTATTTTTTTTAAATCTTAGCCATGGAACCTTTTCAATCTATCTATATTTACCAACTTTCTAAACTTTTTACCATCATTGTATGACAAAATGGTAGCTCTTTTTGATAATAGCTTCTTCAACCCAAAAAGCTCTTCCTAAGTAGGCCCAAACTTGCCTTAGATATCTAGAATTCAAGGCCTCATCTACTTGAACATTAGATCTCCCTCCTTCAAGGGGTGTTTCTTAACCTTTTTATTGAATAAATGAGCTAGCCTTTTCTAATAAATCTGGTTGGGATAGTATGCCCCCATCCTATCCCTATTTAGCAGGTTAAGCTGCAACAATCTCTATCTTGGCCACTTTATCTCTAGTAACTCAGGTTTTAAGTCCACCTTTAAAGATCGATGCTCAATTTCTACTAGAACTATGACTTCCATCCTATAAACAAAAAAAATAGAGTAGCTCCTATTGAAGTTCTGGTTGTGGTCTTGTAACCCTATAATGCGAAAGGTAGCTTATTCGCCTAATCTTTGCAAGTTAAAACCATCTTAGCTAAAATCCTTTTAATATTCTTGCAAGCTACCTCGACTGTCCATTTGCCTAAGGTTAATAAGGAGAATACTTATGATGTAAAACCTTATATTTGATGAGCAACTATTTGGTTTCACCAAAAAACTGTAATCTATTCTCTAATACTATATGGTAGGGTAAATCATATTTGCATATCAAATTCTTCTTAATGAATTTGGCCATGTCCTTAGAATCTACTTTCTTGAAAGATTCTATTTTTACCCACCTAGTGAAATAGTCAATAGCCATCATAATGAACTGGTGCCCATTTGAAATTGGAGGATGAATCATACACATGATGTCAATACACCATGCAGTGAATGGCCACGGTGATGCGAGATTGAATAGTTTAAAATTGGAAAATGTTTTAAGTTTGCATATTGTTAGCATAGTTGACATTCTTTAACATACCTAGAATAATCACTATCCATTGTGAGCTATAAGAATCCTTAGCATATGATTTTTTGTACTAAATCCATTTCATTCATATTAGTGCCACACACACTTGTATGTACCTCCTCTATGACCCTTTTTGCCTCTTTCTCATTTAGGCACCTCAGTTGGATACCATCGAGCTATGTCTTATAAAGTGCTTTTTCTATAGTAATGAATTGAGTTGACAGTTTACAGATCATCCTTTGGTTTTTTTAGTGTCTTTTTCGAAGAATACTAATCTTTCCAAGTAGTTCTGAATGTCATAATACTAAAGTTTCCCATCATCCACCTTGATATCCAAAATCTCCTCATTTTCATAACATAGCTTATCAAAACTCGAAATCAAAATAGGCTTCATGCTTACCCCTTTTGGATTATCCCAAATTGACACCAAGGTGGCTAAGGCATCTGCTAGTTGGTTATCTTCTCTGAGCATATATCTAAACGTACACACTTTAAATTGGCTACTAAAAGCTTTCAGACATTTGAGGTAGGGCAATAATATTCTTCTTTAATTGACTATTCACCCTTTACCTGATAGACTACCAAGGTTAAGTCTCCAAATATTTCTATAGTTTATACCTTTATAGCCAATAAGGCTTCCAATTCGAAGATGCAAGCTGCATACTCGGCTTCATTATTCATGGCTTTATATCATAGTTTCTTGGCTAAACGAATTTTCTCTCCCTGACGGTTCACCAAGATTATTCCTGCTTTAGCTCTTTTATTATTCATAGCTCCATCAAAGTACAACTACCAACCCTGAACCATTATGATTGCAATGTCCACATCAGGGAACTCATAGGTTATCTCTCTTCCTTTTAACAAATGATTAACTAATAATTTAACCAATGCCCTTTCTTTAATGGTCTTTCTAGTGATGTACTATATGTCAAACTTTTGTAGGAGAATTAACCACCTTCCCATATTTTCTAGGAGTATGGGTGCTTTCAGCAGTAAATACTTAAAAGGATTCTGCTTGGTCATAACTTATATTTTGTAGGAATGGAAGTAGTGTCTCAGTTTTTTTAAAGTCTAAATGATCACTAAATAAATATTCTCAACTTTTATGTACTTTGCCTCATAAGGAAGAAACTTTTTACCATGGTAGTATACTACATACTCAATCCTAAAATCATCCTCTTAAGCTATCATTGCCCCCATTGAACTATCCTTTATGGCTAAATAAAAAAGCAAAGGCTTTCCTACCTACAACAATCTTATCATTGGTAGATACAAAAGGTCTTACCTGATGGTATCGAATACCTTTTGACAATCTTCATTCCAAACCATTGGTTGATCCTTTCTAAGCAATTTTAATATTGGTTCATAAATAAAGGTTAACTTCGTTATGAACCTACTTATGTAATGAATTTTGCCTAGAAATCCTCTGACTTCCTTTTCTTTTTAAGGCATTGACATTTCTTTAATAGTCTTCACTTTGTTAGAATCTACCTCTATACCTTTCTGGCTTACCACATACCCTAAGAGCTTACCTAAAATAACCCTAAAAATGCACTTCTTCTGGTTGAGGTAAAGGTTATAATTGTCAATCCTCTGAAAGAACTTTTCTAATGCCTTGAAGTGACCTTCCCAAGTAGCTGACTTTATCATCATGTCATTCACATATACCTCTACTTTTTTTTTGAATCAAGTTATCCAATATCCTAATTGCCATCCTTTAATAGGTGGCACTTGCATTTTTAAGCCCAAAAGGTATGACTAGGTAAGTATAAATACCCTATTTAGTGATGAAGGCTATTTTAATCTAATCTACTATCTTATTCAGAATTTGATTATACTTGACGTATCCATCTACAAAGTTATACATGGCACAAGCAGCTGCGTTGTCAACTAATACATCTATATGAGGTAGAGGGAAATCATCCTTAGGGCAAGCTTTGTTCAGATCCCTATAATCTAAATAGACCCTAACTCTTCCATCCTTCTTTGCCATAGGAACCACATTTGCCAATCAAGTAGGGTATTGGACCTCCATAAGGAACTTAGCCTTTATTTTCTTTCTGACCTATTTTTTTTCCTTTTTAGCCAATTCTGGCCTAAGCCTTCTAAGCTTTTGCTTGATTGGTTTATACATTGGATATATTAGGATAACATGTTCAATAATTTCTTCATCTATTCTTGCTATATCATCATAGGTCTAGGTAAAGACTTTTTCATATTTTTCAATATTCTCTCAAATTTTTCTTTCTCTTCAGGAGTTATATTTTGAGATTAAATGAACATGTGTTTATTGAGTTAATGTCAAATATGAATGATTTATGATTATTATTATTATGCGTATTGAAATCAGAAGAAATATCATACAAGTAAGCAAATTTGTTCATCTTATTAATATAATCAAAAGGGCAATCATTATTCTAATCAAAAAGTTCTGAAACATAAATAATATTAATAAAAGTATCCTTTTCAGTCTTGGGGGCATCAGACATCTCTCTAGCATCTGGATCAGCCTTAGGTGGATTTTTAAATTTTATCTTTTTTTTGCCTTTTAACTAAATAGTAGGTAGCTTTTTTTGTTATGACCTCCTCAGACACCTCTTTGTCCTAAGATGAATGATGCAGAAGGATCTTCTCATCCTAAAAACCCTCAAATGGCTTGATAACTCCACATTCCCAGTTGAAGATATCATTAAATAGTTTAAAACTCGGCACTGTCTTACCTTCTATTAGCTGAGGCTCATTCTCCTTATAATAAAGGTAGATGCTTGAAGCTGGCATAAAACTTTGAGAAATATGGAGAATCTATTTCGCTACTTTCTTTTTATTATTCTTATAATAAGGACTAGTGAAACCTGACCCCTTCTTATCCTTCTGACCCTTGGTGGTGATGGCAGTTTAGAGCCTTTAAGAATTCTTACCTAGACCAGCCCTATGCAGGAAGTTAATCTTTTTTAGCATATTGATCACTTGCAGGCTATCAGTAAAGCTAACATCAGATTTCTTATCATTAATCATAGATATATGGAATCCACTAAAAGGCTACTTAGCTATCTCTAGCATAGATACTTAATTCTCCCTTGCAGTTTTAATGTTTACCACTTAGCCATTATGAGGTATTTTGATCATCTGATGCAGCGAGGAGGGCACCTCACCCAACTTATGAAACCACAGTCTTCCCAATAGCAAAGAGAAATTAGCAACACCATAAACTTAGCCTCAATTTCAATGGGTCCTATCTTCACTACAACCTTGAAGGTCCCAATAGTTTGCCTCTTTGAGTTGTCATAGGTAAAAATGATCAAGTTGGATTTGTTAAGTATGTTCTCATTTAACCCAAAAGCAGGAATTGCCACCAAAAGGAAAATGTTGATAAATGACCCATCATCCACTGTTACACACTTTGTGTGCTTGCCATTCACCTAGACTTAATATAAAGAGGGCGATTATAATTTATTCCTTTAGCATGTGGATCAACATCTGAATATACAACATTCTCTCCTGTTCCTCCCTTGACTAAATCCAACAGCTTAAAGGGTGAAATAGTAGTGGCAATAGTAGAATCACTTAAAGCTTTCACCAATTTCTGCCTGTATGATGGAGATTGCCTCAATAAATTCTAAATGGAAATCTAGGCCAATGTTTTCTTCAACTACTTTTTTATCTGATTCTTTTTAGCCTCTTTCTCTATGGGTACTCTAGTAGGAACTGGTTGCCTCTCAACTTCTGAGGTCGTTCTTTTGCTTTTGGTAACCCCCTTTACCTTCTTCTCTTCTACTTCCTCCTTACTCTCATTGGCTGAACTCCAGATATCAATAAGCACCATATTCCTTTTATCCTCACTTTTATTGGGGGAATCCCAATAATTAATCATCAAAACTGGTTGATTTTCTTCACTTAGCTCTATTACTTTAGGGGTGGAACGAACAACGACCATGTACTCATTCCTATAGAGGTCTCTCATGACATACCACTCAGATAAACTAACCCAATCATAAATACTAGAGGCAATAATGCATTATAACCTCCTTTCTTCTTTTTATCCATCTTTTTAGGATTTAAAATCTATTTTCTATCTACCAGATCTTGAATTTGTTCTTTAATGTGTGACAATAATTTGTAAGGTGCCCAGTATATTAATTGTAAGCACAATACTAATCTTCTCTATGGTGGGGTAAGCCTTGACTCTTTGTAGATCTCAATGGCAATGGTTAAAGCTTCCCTTCTTTGGTTAACCTATCCAACACCTAAGATAGTGACTTATCGAGGTTGGATAGTGCCTTTTATTAGCTTTTATATTAGAAATTTCATTTATCTTTCCAATTCTATTTGACCCAATGCTATTCCCTATACCTTATTATTGCCAAAGTTCCTCCATGCACCCTTATTGCTTGCCTTTTGGCTAAGTACTCACCTTTAGCCTCTATTGCTATATCTTTTAAAGACTCCTAAACCTTTAAACCCCTCATCTTTAGACTATCCCTTAAGTCAGGACTTGCATTTCAAATGAAGAACCTAATCTAGTCAACTGTATCAGGCTTTCTCTTCATCTTTATTACTCGATTCCTTCACCTGGTGAGATATTCATGTAAAGACTCATCATGTTTCTATTGAAGCAATTTAAGGTCTTTTAAGGTGACCTCCATATTGGTATTACAGTCATACTACTTAGGAAACTCTTTAATTAGCAAATCCCAATCTTTCTTGGTGTGGCTATCCAATCCTTGATACTAGTCGATTGTAGGCCCATTTAAACTCAAATAGAAATATTCCACCTTTAACTTCTTGGTAAAGGTAGTGCCTTTTATGATTCTGGTGTACTGCTTAACATGTACAAAAGGGTTTAAAGTACATTAAACCTTGGAATATCATGCATCTTGAACTTTTGAGGCAATGGCTTATCACCATCTAAATCCTTATCCTCATGGTTCATTTCTTTACAAGCAGACAAAAGCCTAAAAATGACTTCAACCTTTTCATCCATTTTCTTAAAACTTGCATCCTCAAGACTAGGACCCCTACTTCTCATATTCATCATTGGAGGAGCATAATCCTTATCCTCTTCTTCAATGTAATCATTTTTAAGGTCATATCTCCTCTCCCTCCTTTGTGGGTCTTGAGGTATAGTATCATCCATTATAGTAATTTCCCTAATATACATTGGCTTCGTTATCTCTCGAACAGATGCTATAGGCTGAGTTTTAGTGTTTGGTACTATCGGCACATCCAATCTACAAATCATAGCCATTATCCTCTTTTTGAACACCTGAAGCAATCTATCCATTCTTTGATCTAATTTGTCCTTTGCTTCGAAGACTTTGAAATAGAAGCAACAAACCTTTCCCTTAAATATTGCAATCTTTTTTCCTCATTAGTAACTTTTCCAGTTTCATTCAATTACTTATCATCCATTTCTGATCTTATTTCTTAACTGCTTAGATTTAACTCTAAATTAACTTCTATACCCAACCCTAAACTTGAGCTTAACCTTGGAAATTTGAATGTCAATCTTTGAATAAGGTGATCATCTAACCTTTTAGACCATCGAGATAAATTTATGATGGCTATAAGAATCAAATTTTAGGAGTGATACATGATGAATGCATGAGCATGGTATATATATGATGCTTAATTGTAATGAATGTTTTCATTAGGTGTCAATCACAATCACACACAAGTATATCAATAACCTTCCAACCTTATTACTCCCATACAGGAGCATAATCTCTTTTCTAGGTGGACTTAGCCTATAGGTCAATAGGGTACCCAATGGATATGCATGGTGTATGGTGGAAAATAGGCAGTATAACCTCTCTAAATTTAAAGCATAGGCATATGGGTTTTGATCGTTAAGTATTTTGACTAACTCATACAAGTTCGCTAGAGCCTATCAGGGTTGGCAGCCTTTGATTGGTACCCTCCCAACTTGTTTAAGTTTGGTCAATACATATAGGTTCACATAACAAGCAAAGATTATTATGGTTATAGAACCTAGGAAAAGTATCTATTTACATTACATGGGTTTAAGTCAAGGGTGATGAAACTTTAAGGCTACTCAAACATGGTCCTTGCTAATGGATCTAGCTCATCATGAGCATAAGGATCAATGGATCACTATTTTATATACCAATTAGTATAAAATGTAGGCTGGTGGGTCTCCTTGACACCTTCCTACATTAAATGAACGTAGGGTGTGTTTCAGGATAACACTGGGGCTAGAAAGGGACACCTAACTTAATTTTAAAATTCTAAGATTTGTGCAATTTCAAAAGAAAATATAGTTAATAAGAAAAATTCAATTATAAATAACTTAACTAAAATGATTTTAGGAGCAAGTTCTCTTTAATCCCCAGTGGAGTCACCATTATGATACATGCTAGAGCCAATTTTGTATTTAGATTTGGTCTATGAGGCCTACTTTTATGATCCAAAACCAGAAGAGGCTCACTATAATTCATAAATTGGCTACTTCCTAATAAAAAAGGTATCAAGCCCAAATTATTATTGGTAGTCAACCTATAAAGGCATCTACTAATGGGCTCAAATAGGCAGTGTCATGGAGTTGCCACCTAACAAAACATTAGGAAATGAATCTCAACCTTTTTAATGCCTAAACAAAGATTGGTATTTGGGACATCACTTTTACTTGGCACTTTGGTTACATGTTATTTTATAATTGGATTTTAAGCATTAATCCACTCTCCTCTATCATATGATGCATTTGCGATAAAAATTAAGTAAACATCCTAATCAAATAAAGAAAATGATAAATAAAATGATAAAATAAGATAAATCCTCTTTAAATTATTATAAAAATGAATCATCCAAAGCGAAAAAGGTAAAATATCATACATAAATTAGGGCATTTATTTTGGTTGGGAACATTTGTTCCCTTATTGGGAATTATCGGTTACATGTATCTCATACATAAGTGGAATTTAAATTTTTTTAACCAATATATCTGATCTTGCCATTAATTTACAATATACATATTAATTATAATAATAAAAATCACCTTTGATTTTTGTTGAACAGTTGATTTTACTTCTCACCGGGTTATCGCAAACCATAGTGTCCGAAATCGAACACCTCCAATGAGTAATCCACACTCGAGAAGGATTGAAAGAACCAACAATTGGGAGGAACAAGGTCTGGCCAAAATCCCTAGATGCTAGCTAGGGAAGGTGGTGGCTAGGGTTGAGAAAGAAAGAGAGAGTGTTTTCTTAATTGTTCACACTTAACCCTAATTCCATATCTCTTGGATTTTTATAGTTAGGTTAAAAAACCCAACTTCATAATGGGATTGGACTATTTAAAATTATTGAAGAATTATTAATTGGACTTCTGGAATTATTTATAATTATTTGGGCTCAATTAAATCCAATTTAAGCCCTTTTATAAAAGACTATGCACAAAACCCACAAACTAGGCCCTTTGTACATATACTTGGATTTAATTACCCAAATGAATTTCAAATCCAACTAAATTAAATATTTAGGATCCACAAAACTTATGTAACATATTTAATTTATTTTGGTCTAAGAAGTAGGCCTCTAAGGCCTTCTGTTTTGGAGTTGGCGTGTAGCCCTTCTTCTGGAGGGCTTCTGTGCCAACTTCACTTCTTTGGGCCTTTATAATTCCTCCAATGGATCTATTAATTATTATATTATCCCTATAATACTTATACTTCAATAATAATCAATTATGAAATACATTATTTTAATTAGGTCCAATTTTACAAAATATTTAAAAAAAGTTTTACGAACAATTTTACTTGATCATAATTAATTAAACTCTTTAATTAATTATTATCTTATTCACTTTTCTACCCCCATAATAATATCAAATATTATTATCCTTGTCATTTTACCATTTTATCCTTTTTCTCTATATGTGTGTGACCTATTGGGTTCCTATCCATATTGGTAGTATAATATGTAATTGTGAGTTCTATTCAAAACTCACATGATTTAAACTTCTTTAAATCCTTTTATCAATCCCTATTGATATTCTTGATACACTATTATACAAATCATGATTGACCTCTAGCTAGGCATCATGACTACCCAAATGTCAGGAAAGTCAAGTGGTTTGACTATACCCTTCCATAAAAACAGTTATCGTGCAATTACTCCTTCCACCACTCTTATCTCAATTAGATTCTGAGTATGGATTTCTGTCAACTCATATAAATCTAATTATGTATGTTCTATTAATTTAACCATTGTTCCCAAAATGCCCTCCATGGATCTCTATCCATCTTGGCATATTACTCTAGCTAGAGATTCTCTGAATAAGGCAATTATAGAATCATGCAAGATAACTTCCCTTATTAAATTTGGGATGGTGAATCCTTTGTCAATCACTCAACTATCTTTAAGTAGGTCATGATATACCCAATCTCCTAACTATGTTCACTCCCAGTTGGAAGTAATAAGTTATGGAGTCAAAATATACCACTTGCTACTTAAGATAACTTTGGTGATCTCAAGTCCAAGGATACTTGCACAATCGCTATGAAGAGATTCCTCACTGGCATAGATTTAATATCCATGTGAGGATTCTCTTTGCAGGTCTCCAATGAACTTGTTCTTTTAATAAGCATCCACATGTTAGCTTTGATTATCTTCCATAATCACAGTTATGAGAACCACTGCTTGAACCATTTAGGAAGTATAACATGTGCTAGTCTGTCAGAATTAATAATGTTCTATCTTGTTAATTCTATGACTAGGGATATTTAGATATTAACACATTTGCATGCAATAGATACCTCATATCATGAACACTTTCATGATTGCCTTTGCACTGTGTTTATAATATCAAGGACTTTCTTTATTAATTTAAGATTTACAAACTCATGTATTTAAACATAGCATTAATAAATGAATAATGCATTTTATTAAAAATATAAATTCATACATATGAAATTCATCCCTTTTACATGGGTTCTAGGGCATACTCTCTAACAATCTCCCACTTGCACTAGAGCCAATCACTCATATGTCTCAGACCCATGCTATTTATATGGTGATCGTGCTTTATCTGGGAAAGTGCTTTAGTGAAGGGATCCGCCATATTATCATCTGTAGGGACCCTTTCTATTTTTACATCATTTCTAGCTACTATTTCCCTTATAAGATGGTAGCGTTTGAGAACATGCTTGGATCGCTGATGAGACCGTGGTTCCTTTGCTTGCGCAATGGCTCCATTGTTGTCACAATATAAAGGAATTAGATCAATAATGCTAGGCATCACTCCTAGTTTAGATATGAACTTTTTGATCCAGATTGCTTCTTTGGCTGCTTCCGAAGCAGCAATGTACTCAGCTTCTGTCGTGGAATCAACAGTTGTTTCTTGTTTGGGACTCTTCTAACTAACTCTCCTCCTCCCATTATGAACACAAAAATAGACTGTGAGTTACAATCATCTTCGTTATATTGGAAGCTGGCATTTGTATACCCTTTTATTTCCAAACTGCCTTCTCTATATACCAGGAATATATCCTTAGTCCTTCTCAAGTACTTAAGGATATTCTTGACAGCTGCCCAGTGTTCCTCTCCAAAATTGGATTGGAATTTGTTTGTGACACCAAAAGAAAATGCTACATCTGGATGTGTACATAACATAGCATACATGATAGAACCAATTACGATGCATATGGTATTCTATTCATGCTCTCTCTATCCTCTAGTGTCTGCGGACACATAGACTTAGAAAGGTATTTTCCATGCACCATGGGTATAAACCCTTTCTTAGAGAGATATATATTGAACCTCTTCAATACCTTATCTATATATGTACTTTAAGAAAGACCTAGCAACCTATTGGATCTATCTCTATAGATCCTTATTCCCAGAATATAAGATGCTTCTCCAAGGTCTTTCATGGAGAATTGCTTGGATAACCATATTTTAACAGATTGAAGAAGAGAAATATCATTTCCCATAATCAATATGTCATCCACATATAGAACTAGGAAGACAATTGCACTCCCACTGACTCTTTTATACACACAAGGTTTATCTTCATTCTGTGAGAAACCAAACTCTTTGATTGTCTCATTGAATCGTATGTTCCAGTTCCTAGAGGCTTGCTTCAATCCATAAATGGATCTTTGAAGCTTGCATACCTTTTCACCATTTCCTGATGTGAACCCTTCCGATTGTGTCATATACACATCCTCAGTCAGATTTCCATTTAGGAAAGCTGTCTTTATATCCATTTGCCAAATCTCATAATCATAATGAGCTGCAATGGCTAAAAGTATTCTTATAGACTTAAGCATCGCTACAGGAGAAAAGGTTTTGTCATAGTCAATACCTTCTTTTTAACGATAGCCCTTTGCTACTAAGCGAGCTTTATAGGTAACTGTATTACCTTCCATGTCGATTTTATTTTTGAAGACCCATTTGCACCCAATTGGTTTTACCCCTTCAGGTGGTTGAGTTAAAGTCCATACTTTGTTCTCATACATGGAGTCCATTCCAGACTGCATAGCCTTAAGCCATAAATCATGTTCTAAACTGTTCAAAACTTCTTGATAGCTTGTAGGCTTATTGTCCTCTACTACAGTTATGCCTCTATTCGAATCAATGTGAAATCCATATCTCACAGGGATAGAATGCATCATATTAGATGTTCTACGATTTTGTGTATAATCAGGTTCAACTGTAATCTCATCATTATAAAATTCAGTCTCGGGTTCAATCGGTTGGTCTACTTCTATTTGTGGGTCTTAAACTTCACCAAGTTTAATTTTACTCCCACTGTCCTCTCATTGGAGAAATTCTCTTTCCAAGAAAATAGCATGCCTTGAAACAAAAACCTTTTGTTCGCTGGGATGATAGAAATAATATCCAAAGGTTTCTTTTGGATATCCTACAAATAAACATTTGTCAGACTTAACATCTAGTTTGTATGACATGGTCCTCTTCATATAAGCAGGACAATCCTATACTTTTATATGAGAAAGCGTGGGTTTTTTGTTATTCCACATCTCATATGTAGTAACATCAACCAATTTACTAGGAACTCTGTTTAATACATAAACAACAGTTTCTAGTGCATATCCCCAAAAAGACTTAGGCAAGTCTATTCAGCTCATCATTGATCGAACCATATCTAATAGTGTTCGATTTCTTCTTTCAGATACACCATTGTGTTGTGGTGTATATGGTGGAGTCCATTGAGATAAAATCCCATTACCTCTAAGATAATCTTGAAATTCTTGGCTTAAGTCTTCTCCATCTCGATCTGATCTAAGTGTTTTAATACTCTTGCCAAGTTGTTTCTCTACTTCATTTCTGAATTCTTTGAACTTTTCAAATGCTTCTGATTTATATTTCATTAGATATATGTATCCAAACCTAGAATAATCATCTATGAAAGTAATGAAGTAGGAGTAACCTCCTCTAGCATGTGTAGTCATTGGACCACATACATCTAAATGTATTAAGTCCAAAACCATTTTAGCTCGTTCTCCTTTACTAATAAAGGGAGCTTTTGTCATTTTTCCTAATAAACAAGATTTGCATGTATCAAATGATTTATAATCAAATGATCCCAAATCACATGACTTGTGTAATTTGGTCATGCATTTCTCATTTATATGGCCTAAACTACAATGCCATAAGCATGAGGTATTTAGATTATCATGTTTAATTCTCTTGGTATCCACATTATGCACTTCTTTAATTAAATCAAGAACAAATATACCATTCTCAATGATAGCTTTTTCATTAAACATATTGTTCTTAAAAATGTAACAACACTTGTCCTTTAAAGAAATGTTATAATCATTTAATAAACAACTGAAAAAAATAATACTATTGGATAAAGTTGGAACATAATAACAATTATTTAATTCTAGTACTAATCCACTTGGAAGAGGCACATGGTAAGTCCCCACAACTGTTGTAGAGATGTTTTGTCTAATAGCTGATTATAAACATATCTCTGCCTTTCCAACTATTCTAAAGCTTCTAAGCCCCTGTAGATCATTACACAAGTGAGATCCACATCTGGTATCTAATACCCAAGATTGTTTTGAAGCAATAGAATAAGTATTAATTTCAATCATATGAATATCTGAAGTAAAAACATCAGCTTGCTTCTTCTCATTGAGAGAATCAAGATAGGCCTTGCAGTTACGCTTCCAGTGACCATCCTTTCCACAATGAAAGCAAGTTCCTTTGGGATTCTTTTATTTTTTGGCAACCTTATTCTTAGAGATCCCACCATTCTTTGGATACGCCTTGGTTATCTTCTTCTTCTTTTGCCTCTTGCCTTTAGCAGAAGTGACAACCATGACACTTTTTGGATCCTTCTTAAAGGATGCATCAACTATTTTGAGCATGTTGATTAACTCAGGAATGATAACTTGGATCTTTTTCATGTTGAAGTTAAGCACGAAAGGTGCATTACTTGGAGCCAATGAGTACAAGATTAAATCTATGTATAGATCATTATCCATTATATAGCCAAGTCTACTCAAATGCTCAATATACCCATACATCTTCAATGCATGAGTAGCAGCTGAAGTGCCTTCCAACATTTTGCAGCTAAATAGAGCTCGAGCAATCTCATATTGCTCAATTCTAGCCTGAGAAGAATAAAGCACCTTAAGATGCAAAATGATGGTTCTTGCATCCATCATCTCATGTTGCTTCTGAAGCTCCGAGGACATAGCACCCAACATCAGACATGCTGCCGCTTCACTATCCTCCATGTATTTTCGATAAGTGCCTTTGATCTCATCAATGGCATCATCTGATGGAAGTGGTAGTAGATCTTTATCCAAGACATAATGGATCTTTTCAGCTCTAAGAACAATTCTCACTTGCCTAATCCAGTCAGAATAGTTGCTACCAACCAGCTTGTTATCCAAGATTAATCATAAATTAATGTTTGATGTGTTCATGATGATGATCTAGATGTGAAAAAGAAAACATATGAGAGTATGTTCATATATATGTATGCATTAACTAGTTCTTTAATTAATCCATTTACTTCCACTAGCCCTCACTATATAATTCGAGAAATCCCAATGGTTTTCTTAGTGGGCCAATATCCAATCCTTGATATGTAATTTGACCTTGACTGTGGTCAACAAGCCAAACTCCATACTCTTGAAAGGTAGATATCTCTATACCAATTGTGTCTCTACAAAACTATTGGATCATTAGGTTATCAACTCTTGATGCATGCATATCATATATGCGTTCCCTAATTTTGCCTCTAGAACCATTAGCATTGACTGTGGTCAACAAGCTAATGGGCTAGCTAAGATGACCCATTTAATTAGATTTGAACATATTCGATATAATGTGAGCTTGACTATGGTTAACAACCCACACTATAAAGAACTATGTTTCTCCTTAAATTAATGAAAGGCTTATAAACCTTAGTATTTGTTTGAGGGTTTTAGTTAATTAAGTCTCATCATACATGGTTGGCATACGTTGGTATGCATCTTATATCTATCACATAAATATAACCATACAAATATGGTATAGTAATGGACTTTACTACATTGATTTTCCTGAGCCAAAAGGGAAATCAAAAGGTCACACCTAGGTAGTATGCATGATTCAAACAAGTAAAAATAATTACATTATCTTTAATCTTGTTGGATCTTCATCCGACCCATCTTGCTCCTTGATAGTGGTCTCCATCTCTATCTATAATTCTAATATAAGTAATCTAATTACATATTACAATTTGAAAAAGAAATACAAATAAACAACAAGTGGCCGGGATATGAAAGTCCTCATTGGGCCAAAACATGCATAATGCTCAATCACATTGGGCCTTGTCCATAACTATCCATCATGCCAATCATACACCCTTATATGCATTTCTAATGCATAAAGTAAAACATATAATGGATTACTAACTTTGTTTCAACTCTTGAAACAAAATTTTGAGATATTTTAATAATGTGATCAAATTAGGAAACTTTTTCTATTTTGGAAACTTTCATTTTAGGAAACCTTTTTGCATGTATGTGTTCTTGCCTTAATTATTAATCCAATTGATTATTAATTAATTATCAATTGATTATTTAATTAATTAATCATATTAAATAATTAAAAAATCAATTTTTGGCTTATAACAAGGGTAGGCCGAAACCCACACAACAAAACCCTAAAGTGTGTTCACACACAAACTAGTTTTGTGTCTATTGGAGCATTTGGCCCTTTTGGAATGAGCCAAGCCCACTCCAGCCCTTAAAACCCATTAATAAACTTAATTATAGTTTATAATATTTAATTTAAATCAGCTCCTTGGGCCCACCAAGTCATTCACTAATTTAAACCAAGTCCGTAAACATAATTAAGCCCATTAAGTGGTTTTAATGAATTAAAATTAATCAAATTAATTTAAGGCCCATTTTAATTAATACAATTAATTAAAAACACTTTAATATATCATATATATCAGATTTAGAAGATTAAAAATTGTTCTAAATAAGAAAACATCAAGAACACACCAAGAACACCAATTAATCGAACTTTTCGACTAAACTAGTTTTCAAGCAAAACTTGTTCGATTTTAATTTCATTTGATCCTATGGCTTAATATCACATATTAAACACATAAATTATCATCAAAATGATCTTAGAGTGGATCCATAAAAAATTAATTTAGATCAGCCCCTAAAATTAAAAGCCATTCACGCCAAAACCATGATCCCTTTCTCAAAAGAATCATTTTTGTTTTCGTTTTATTTATTTGATCACACATATATCCAGAAATCAATATTTCTCATTCATGAAAAATAAAATCTGATATTTTAAATTTCATGAAATAAATAACTCAAAAATAAAACTTATTTCGCAGAAAAATATAGAATTGTATATTCATGGCAAAACTGAGGCTCTGATACCATGTTGGAAATTATCGGTTACATGCATCTCATACATAAGGGGAATTTAAAATTTTTTAACCAATATATCTGATCTTGTCATAAATTTCCAATATACATATTAATGAGAATAATAAAAATCACCTTTGATTTTTGTTGAACGGTTTATTTTACTTCTCACCAGGTTATCGCAAACCACAGTGTCCAAAATCGAACACCTCCAATGAGTAATTCACACTAGATAAGGATTGAAAGAACCAACAATTGGGAGTAACAAGGGCTGGCCAAAATCCCTAGATGCTAGCTAAGGAAGGTGGTGGCTAGGGTTGAGAAAAAGAGAGAGAGTGTTTTCTGAATTGTTCACACTTAACACTTGGTCTGTTCTTGGTGTGTTCATGTTTAGAACGATTTTTAATCTTATAAATCTGATATATATGATATATTAATGTGTTTTTAATTAATTGGATTAGTTAAAATGGGCCTTAAATTAATTAAATTAATTTTAATTCATTAAAACCACTTAATGGGCTTAATTATGTTTACGGACTTGATTTAAATTAGTGAATGGCTTAGTGGACCCAAGGAGCTGATTTAAATTAAATATTATAAAAAATAATTAAGTTTGTTAATGGGTTTTAAGGGCTGGAGTGGGCTTGGCTCATTCCAAAAGTCCCAAATGGTCCAATAGACACAAAACTAGTTTGTGTGTGAACACATTTAGGGTTTAGTTTGGTGGGTTTCGGCATACTCTTTATCTAAAGCCCAAAATTGATTCTTTTAATTATTTAATATGATTAATTAATTAAATAATCAATTAATAATTAATTAATAATCATTTGGATTGATTATTAAGGTAAGAACACATGCATGCAAAAAGGTTTCCTAAAATAAAAGTTTCCAACATGGAAAAAGTTTCCTAATTTGATCACATTATTAAAATAACTCAAAAGTAAGTTTCAAGAGTTGAAAAAAAGTTAGTAATCCATTATATGTTTTAATTTATATATTAGAAATGCATATAAGGGTGTATGATTGGCATGATGGATAGTTATGGACAAGGCCCAATGTGATTGAGCATTATGCATGTTTTGGCCCAATGAGGACTTTCGTGTCCTGATCACTTGTTTTTGGTTTGTATTTCTTTTTCAAATTGTAATATGTAATTAGATTACTTAGATTAGAATTAGAGATAGAGATGGAGACCACTATCAAGGAGCAAGATGGGCCGGATGAAGATCCAACAAGTTTGAAGATAATGTAATTATTTTACTTGTTTGAATCATGCATACTACCTAGGTGTGACCTTTTGATTTTCCTTTTGGCTCGGGAAAATCAATGTAGTAAAGTCCATAACTATACCATATTTGTATGCTTATATTTATGTGATAGATATAGGATGCATACCAATGTATGCCAACTATGTATAATGAGACTTAATTAACTAAAACCCTCAAATAAATACTAAGGTATATAAGCCTTCAATTAATTAGAGGAGAACCAGAGTTCTTTATAGTGTGGGTTGTTGACCACAGTCAAGCTCACATTATATTGAATATGTTCGAATCTAATTAAATCGGTCATCTTAGCTAGCCCATTATCTTGTTGACCACAGTCAAGGCTAATGGTTCTAAAGGCAAGATTAGGGAATGCATATACAATATGCATATATTAAGAATTGATAACCTAATGATCCAATAGTTACATAGAGACATAATTGGTATAGAGATACCTACCTTTCAAGGGTATGGAGTTTGGCTTGTTGACTATAGTAAAGGTTAAATTACATATCAAGGATTGGATATTGACCCACTAAGAAAACCATCGGGTTTTCTCTAATTATATAGTGAGGGCTATTAATTTGCAATAAAATAGTTGGAGTAAATGGATTAATTAAAGACCTAATTAATGCATATATATATATGAACATACTATCATATATTTTCTTTTCACATCTAGGTCATCATCATGAGCACATCAAACATTAATATACGATCAATCTTGGATAATAAGCTGGTTGGCATTAACTATTCTAACTGGATCAGGCAAGTGAGAATTGTTCTTAGAGCTGAAAAGATCCATTATGTCATGGATAAAGATCCACCACCACTTTCATCAGATGATGCTATTGATGAGATTAAAGGCACTTATCGAAAATACATGGAGGGTAGTGAAGCAGTAGCATGTCTGATGCTGGGTGCTATGTCCTCGGAGCTTCAGAACCAACATGAGATGATGGATGCTAGAACCATCATTTTGCATCTAGAGGAGCTTTATTCTTCTCAGGCTAGAACTGAGCAATATGAGATTGCTCGAGCTCTATTTAGCTGCAAAATGGTGGAAGGCACTTCGGCTGCTACTCATGCATTGAAGATATATGGATATATTGAGCATTTGAGTAGAGTTGGCTATGTAATGGATAATGATCTATACATAGATTTAATCTTATACTCGTTGGCTCTAAGTTATGCACCTTTTTTGCTTAACTTCAACATGAGAAAGATTCAAGTATCCATTCCTGAGTTAATCAACATGCTCAAAACAGCTGATGGATCCTTTAAAAATCCAAAAGGTGTCATGGTTGTCACTTCTGCTAAAGGCAAGAAGCAGAAGAAGAAGATAACCAAGGCACAACCAAAGAATGGTGGGATCTCTAAGAAAAAGGTTGCCAAGAAAGAGAATCCCAAAGGAACTTGATTCCATTGTGGAAAATATGGTCATTGGAAGCGTAACTGCAAGGCCTATCTAGATTCTCTCAAGGAGAAGAAGCAAGCTGATGTCACTAACTACTAGATGAGCCATCTAGATAGCTCCTTCATGAGCTAGTGAAAATCATACAATCTCTACTTGATAATATAGTGCCTCAGTAGATAAGTGCTCATGGCTCGAGGTGGGGGATCTTCTCTTAACTTCAGCTTCTCATGCTATACCTGCTGAAAAATAAAAGAGCCACTAAGATGAGTTGGGTTCATCTCTAGCAAAAATAAGGTAAGAAAATATGTAAAAATTCAAAAGGACACATTTTTGAATAAAGAAAGCTAATGCAAAAACCCATAAGGGGTACACTACCTTTGAAACAATGACATACCTAGAGAAATAAGGTACTACTAGTGAAAGAAGCAGCAGGATCAACATGAATAACATCCAGATCGATGATCATCTCAGCCAAAATCAAGGGGAACTGGGTATACCCTCTATATGCACTATGCACAGCACTGAAAAGCCTATAATCCTAGTTAATCCATCTGAACATGTCAATAGGCGTCAAGTAAAGCAATACAGTAAGGCCATACCTATCTAAAATGTGGGCACATCATTGAAATCGTCCAAAACATCAATCAGCCACTCCAATAAAAGGTCTTTCCTTTAGGTACTAGGCCTCTAGCCTTAGAAGGAAGAATACCCCAAGCCTGTGTCACCTTTTTGGGATAGTCAAGAATAATAAAAAGCAAATAGGGTAGTGTGCAAGGAGCAAAGCTTATACTAACAATCTCAGCAAACTCCTTGATTGGGGGATATAACTCATAGTGAGTAAACCTAAAAATGTGGAACCTAGGCTCCTAGTACCGAGTAGTGAAAAAGATCAGAGCCTTATTTGTTTTCACCCTTTTTAGAAACCTTAGATTGTGGTACAGGGTCAAAGTAATGTTTTTCTAGGTTTTTGGATCATCCAATAACCTATTTAGTTTGGTTATGGCTAGGGTCAATATGGTGAAGATATTCGAGTGGTCTAGTGGCTAGAAATAATAAAATAATAATAATAAGGAATAAAAAATGAAGAAATCAAAAAATAAAGTGAAGACTATAAATTGAAAGACAAAAATAAAAGAAGAGGAGAAGGAAAACACGTAAAGGAGAGCCTGCTTGGAAGAGAAGGGTTAAAGGTATAAAAACCAAGGACGAAATCAATATATTTATAGAAAAGGCATGACAGATAGCCGTCCCTCAGGAGTGACCCATGGCTTAGCTATCTATCACCCTTAGACAACCCAAATGAGCCTTTTTGTATGTCCTATACATTACATGTACATCTTTGTATTCTTCTTATTTTCATTTTGCAGGGAATCCAAGAGACACACTGATAATGCAAAGCTTTCTAAAAAAATTTAAATTCAGGGAGTGTTTTGTTAAAGAAAAAGAGAAAGAAAAAATAAATAAATGTAACATATCATTAATAATGAGTAGTTTTTTGTATAAATTAGGCAAACTAAGTGTGTAATGTAAAATGAATGTAAAAATTTAATGAAATAATAAATGACAAAAAAATGAAAAAGAAAAAGAAAGAAAAAGAAAATGAAAAGTGAAAAAGTGCTAACAAATAGGATATAAGTGGCCACCTTTTGTTGCTAATGACTGATGCCCTGCCCATCTATCACTCGAAAATTTGAAAAATAACATTTTCTTCTTCATCTTCTTCCCTGTAACTACCATTAATGTGATTATTCTAGCTTTTTTGTCGATTTTCTCTCTATTGCTCCTTCATTTCTTAACCATTTGGTGAACTGTCGGTGTTAGATTGCTCTAAGGATCATCATGCACTTCAGGGTGGCCTTAATTTTGGCTTTCTTTTAGTATTTTTGATATCCATTTTCTCTATATTCCAAGTAAGTTTTGAATTTAATTTCTTCCTTTTTGTGGTTTGCTTATTGTTTTCTTCATTTATTTTTTCTATTTAAATGCTTATACGATGGTTAGGAATGCTAAACTTGATTTTTCTTTCTTTCTTATTTATTTATTTATTTATTTATTATTTTCTTCTTTTTACTTAGTTTGCTACCAATGGAACCTTGTTTGGATTGATCTTGTAAATTTTGTTGTTTCATATTTTCGTAATTCAATGTACATTGGCATAACATAAGTACATAGAAATGAACATGTGCATTATAGAATTTAATATTTAGCATTTAGTTTAATTTGAATAATATATCCATATAGATTAGTTTTAGATTATTAAATGGGCCTCATTAACACATTAAAATTAGATTAGTTATGAATGGAATAAGGACTTAAAGGGAATCAACTTATTGCCTTGCCACTTTAAACATAGTACATAATTATTTTTTGAATTGAACTACTTGGCAACCATCGAGGCCTAGGCAGTTGTTATTTTAAAAATTTTTTATGCAAGTGGCAGTCATATTTTTAGCCATCAAATTTTTGTTAAGAGTTTTATAAATAGTTGCATTTTTTCATTCCTTGATTGTCATACATGATTGCTAGACTACCCTTGATGGGCTTAGGCTATTATAATTTCCTGTGTGGCACTTAACATGCTTTTCAATATAGGTTGGCTAGCACCAATTAAAGCCGATATGCTATCAAAATATTGCAAAAATCCTTAAGAGTTTAATTTTTGCTATTACTTAAAATGCTAGTTACTTTATAAAACTAACATTTAAATTTTACAGGATGCTATGATGTGAGGCATAGGCTACACCAACTTTATATACTCTAGGGTGGATGAATGTACGTTAGGCTAAGAGATACTAGGCCATATCTTAAGTCTAGTATCAAGTAAGCAGGTTTATGTCATAACAATTCCTATAGTCTATGGACATGATCAATGAGGTGGACAGACTGTTAGCTACTGCATGATAGATAGCATTCTTTTCTCCTTCTAAACCTACCTCGACATCACCAGGGAATTTTTGGAAACCCTACAGCATGGAGAATTTCAAAGGCCTAACATAGAGGAGGGAATGGTTAGGTTTAGAGTGCGAGATAACCAATATAACATCACATACTACCACTTCATAACGGCTATGGGGCTTCCAGTAGGAGCAGATGTTATAACTCCGAAGAAAAGGGTAGTGAAAGAACATATGATTTCCATCACACTTCTCGGGGTTATGTATAACTCGAACACAGTTGAGAGCACTATGTTGGCCATATAGGCATTTCGGTACATTTAAAGAGTTTTATCCATCTCTTATTTCAATCGCAATGGCAGTCCTAGGTTGGTGCGTGTGGTTGACATAGTTTATCTGAGGGCTATGGATATTGGCAGAAGGATTGATAGCACACATGAGATCATTGCCACATTGCTTAGGGTAGCTACACAGATGACCTTATAGATTTGTGTAGGAGGAGTGGTCACAAATTTGCTATTAGATTTGGGGATAGATGAGAGAACCATGGGTCGAGCACTCTAGGAAGACATTTTGGTAAATCTATAGACTGCATTTGGCATAAGGATGGTCGAGCCAATTTAGGGGAAGGAGGGATAGTATAGGCTGCTGACTATTCCTAAGATTAAAGAGAGTTACAAATTGGATCCAATCATACTAAAGCTACCGATAGAAGGGGAGGATCAGGTTCAGCCACCTCAAGCACCTCTAACACTACAAGTACAACATGATCAGTATCCTCAGCAGGAACCCCATGGGGAATGTATAGATTCTAACTTTGAGATGGATATGTAGGTGGATTTAGATGACTTGTTTGGTGCATCACCTCTGCCTTTAATGCCTCTATGATCACCTATTAGACCATGACTATTAGAGTCCAAAGGATCGAAAAGATACTCACTATACGAACACCCGAGGGTATCTACTTCCACTGCTCCACTACTAGCTTAGCTAGCATAAGCTCCATTGTTAGATGATATTTTAGGAAGATTAGCTTCCATCGAGGCATCTGTCTAGACCATCTAATGGGTTATCTAGCTATAGGACCAAACCCTATAATCTATTTTAGCTCTATTACAGTATATGTAGGCTCAACATCGGATCGATGTACAAGGTATCAGGGTAGATTTGGTAGCCAATGGGTAAAGATTCGATGATGCTCTATAGGTCATTGATGATTCCATCACCCAAATTAGGGATCAGATAGGCTGTATCGAGGTAAAGGTACATCGAGGTAGATAGGTAGTATTAGAGATTGACAAGCAGCTGAAGAAGTATATTAGGAACTTAAGGGATGATCTAGTGAGATATCTGGAGCAACACTTTTGAGCAGTGTCAAGGATAAGAGAGAGATCAAAACACCTAGTTGGGGTGATCATATAGATTTTATAGTTGCTATCTGCTGCACTACATGGATTTGAGTTTAGATTCCAGCAATAGGGGAAATGGCCACTAGCACCATTGCAAGCAACGACACTATATAGACCCCTTAAGCCTTCAGCCTTCCGTCCTCCATCTGGACCATCCTATCGTAGGGCACCGAAACCCTTATAGTAGTTGTATCTTGTATTCAAGGACTCTTTAAGGAACTTTGTTTTGGGACATTTTGATGTATATAAGAATTATAACATATTCTTATTTATGCATTTATTTATGTTTCATTTATGCTTTATTTATGATTGATATATTGTTTAGTCTGAAAGATAGATGCATGTGAAAATACCAATAAGATGAAAGATCAAATTAACAACAAAGCAATTAAAAAGGATAAAATAACAAGATAAATGACAAAAAATAAATCAATCGTAATCATCCAAAATGGTATATGGAATGGAGAAACTTATTGATGATACCCATACCAAATTAGATTAGAAAGATTGAGTATTTATTAAAGGGGAAAGGATAAGAATCCGTGATGGTTCTTATTCCTTTATCACAACTCCAAGACACCTATAAAGAGACAAGAATCCACCTGAATAGGTTGAAATCAAAAGAGATGCACAACAAAGAGAAGTGTAGATATTTTCTAACTATAGAAAGATTTGAGAGAGGTGGTCAGAAGTCACCTCTACCTCCTTTGAACAAGCGAATTATTGAATTGATGAAAGACTTCACCAGTTGTTGATCAATATGGCTAAAGATAAGTTAAATACTTCACCAATGATTGTTCCATATAGCTAAAGATAAAGTAAGAGACTTCACCAGTGATTAGTCCATATGGCTAAAGACAAAGTGAAACACTTCACAAGTGATTGATCTATAAGACTAAAGCTAAGATCACAATATAAAACTGAAGTACACTAAAAGAGGGATAGTCCAGAAGGTTGTTTTAACTCCTAATGATGAGGGAAAGAATTATACTGTAGTTTCTTCAAGATAGACCTACTAGTCAAGAAGGTTGTTTTAACTTCCAATGGTAAGGGAAAGAATTATGCTATAATATCTTTAAGATTGACCTACAAATGAGAAGTAATCGTGAAATATGCTATTAATGATTCCTCACAAATGCAAATTTGCCAAAATTTTTTTGATAAGAATGTTGATTCAAGGGGAGGGAACACGTCTATGGATGGCATCAATCACCATAGTAATGTTAGACATGCTTATAGGTGGCATCAACCAATACAACAATATTATCTTGATTCTTCATACCGATAAATTGGTGCTAATTGGATACAATGATCTTATCTCGATTCTGTATGCCGATAATTGATGCTAATTAGATATTGTAACTTATCTTGATCCTATATGTCAATAAGCTAGCACTAATCAGGTAGTCAAGCTAAGGTTTAACACATTGACAAACTAATTATAACTACCCAACCAAGGATTAACACATTAACAAACTAATGGTAAATACCCAACCAAGGGTTAACACATCAAAAAGCTGATGGTAACAATCCAATCCAGGGTTAACACATGAACAAGCTGATGGTAACTACTAATTAAGAAACTCAAAGCCTCAAATGGAATGTGTTTTAATATAATCAATCAGAGATCTGCTGCCTCAGGTATGTATCTTTTTCTTTTTACTCCGAATTTTGCAAAATTGATGCATTTTAGCTCACTTTGGTAATAATGCATTAGTTCCTAAAAATTAGGAGTAATTACAGACACCATATCCTAAAGTAGCATAGATCGAGGTAATTTAATGAGGAGAAAATAATGCATTTCTTATAGACAGAATGCACCCTGAAGCTCCGATCTTAATTTTTATGTTTTATGGTTATCTTTTAAGGGTTTAGATTTGAGTTTCCAAAGGTTTAAGAAATATTTCAGAAAAAACCATAATTTTGGTCCTTTGGCAATGACAGACGGACGTCTATCATGAAGGGATGGCTGTTTGTAAATTGCCTTCCTCGATCCAGGTCAGATTAAAGGTATTTCTAGATTTTTCAATATTTTTCAATTTTTAAATGTTTGGATTTGGATTAGATTCTAAAATCTGAAAATCTTTGAATTTTATGAATTTAACCTTATTATCTTGGGGAATTAGAGTTAAATTCTTCATATTCATGAATTACAACTATATTTTTAGGTACTTTTAGGTTTATTTTATAGTGTTTTAATGATAATTTGCTTGCTTTTATGTTTAAAGTTTTAGTGTTTTAAGTTTAGAGCAATTGAGTTTTTTTTGGTTGTTTACATGTTTTTACGCTAAATGGAGTTAAATTAACCTAGCAGGGATAAGGGAGATTCATATCGGGTCACTTAAGGCTTTCTCATTAAGTCCAAAAGTAAAAAACTCGGTAGGGATAAAAATCATCCCCATCGGGTTCCTTATAGGCTATCTATCCAGTGGCTTAAAACTCGATAAGGACAAATAACATATCCATTGAGTCACTCCAGCTCCTAGGAAAAAATTAATCAACTCGGTAGGGACACAAGGACATCCCAATGAGTCATTCCAATTTCCATAAAGAAGAAATTAACCTAAAAGTGACATAAAGGCATCTTTACCAGTTTTTTATACAGAAACTACAATTTCAGAAGTTTTCTATAGATTAAAGAATTCAGGTGGTGGCTTGACTTCTAGAAATTTAGGTATTTAAATGTCTTTAAGTTAGAATTTAGGTGAGACAATTTTACCATCTTAGTTTAGACCTAGTTTATGTTTTGAACTTTAATTCATAAAAGGAGCTCAACTCTTCAGCATTTTTTATTCTTTAATGTTGTTCTAGGAGGCTACAAACTTAGGTTTGAAGTTTTTATGAGTTTAGTGTTTTATTATTTAATTTTTATATTCATTTCAATCATTAATAGAGAGTAATTTCTTTACTTTTGCTAAAGAAAACTTGAACCCTCATTCTTTCACTATAATGACTTTTAATTGAGCTTATTTTCAATGCATGCCATTATTTTTCAATTTCTATGCTGAATTATATCTTTGATTATGATTTGATTGATGTTCAATGTTTTGAACAAAAGATTGAATGTTAGTTTAAGGACTTAATCAATGATATGCTTGTTTTGACCTACTCTACTCATGTCAATTTATTGTTGTGTTCTGAAAATTTAGATAAGAGTTTGTTGTTCATAAGTTTATTAGACTTAATAAATTGAATTAAGAATAAGCAAAAGTTAAGTATTTTGAAAGAAGATTTAATTGAAGTTTAAGAGTTTAAAAACCAAACTTGTATGTTAGGTATTTTATAATTCTTAATCAAGATCTAATATTTTAGAATGATATTTTGAATAAGATATCTGCCTTAAATTGGCTTTCCATAACAACTTGTATTATTTTGGAACTGAGTCATTATTAGTAAGAGGAAAGGCATATAGTCCTTTAGCAAAATTATTTTAGTCATTCATTTTTATTATCACTCTAATTTTACTTTATGTTCAATTAATTTTAGCTCAATCTTAGTTTTTAATCAACTCAATTATTTAATTTAGCTTAATTAAGTCTATAATTACATTCTAAGACATGGTAAATTTTTTCACACATCATTTGCCTCAAAATCCAAAATACATAATCCCTTGGGTAAGATATTAAAAGGTCTTAATGTTATTTTCTTATATTACTAGATGATATAGTATACTTGCTAGACATCGATCAAGTTTTTTAGCACTGTTGCTAGAGATTGGCATTTATATTAGATTTTATAGTGAATTTTTTGTGTTACTTTTTTCTCCTTCTTACTCTTCATTCTTTTATTTATTTATTTATTATTTTTAGGTTTTATTTGTGCATGGTAAGAGACAACCCAATATTACCCATTGACCTTGAGATTAAGAGGATATTACACAAAAAGAGGTGATAACAAAGAGAAAATATGATCTTGTAAGACATTTCATGAGATAACCCACCTCTCAATGATAAACTACCACTACTAGGAGGATAAGTCAACCAGAATCAGATACAACACAACCCAAATCAAGTTTAAAGGAATGGGATAAAACCAAAGACTATTAGGGATTATGCCACTCATAGGTGGAATGAGGAGCACACAACTATCGTGCTACCTCAAAATAATAATTTTAAGCTAAAACCAACCACCATTATAATGGTATAAAAGAGTCAGTTCTTAGTATTAAAGATTAAGGACACAACTCAGCATTTGGATATTTTCTTAGAGATAAGTGATATAGTTTAAATTCCTAATATGTCAATAGATGTTATCAATTTGAAGTTATTCCTATTCATACTCATCGGTATAGCACGGGACTAATTACAAATGTTGCTAAACCAGCTTATAACATCCTAAAAGTAGATGCAAGAAAAGTTTTCAGTGACATTTTTCCCACCAATTAAAATGTCCACCATTAGGAATAACATTTCTAATTTTTATTAGCTATTTAAGAAACCATTTAATGAGGCTTGGGAGAGGTTTAAGAGACTTTTGGAGAGTTTTCCTCACTATGAAATTGCTATGCATCAGTCGATGTCTACATTTTATATAGGTGTCAATCATTCAACATGATCTCTCTTAGATGCAACCTCGAGTGGAAGTTTCATAAATAAGATATCGAAGGAATTTATTCCACTTTTAGATGAGATGGCCACTAATGAAACTCAATGGGCTAATACAAGAACTACATAAAAAAAGTAGGGAGTGCATAATGTAGATGAGGTAGCAATGCTGAGGGCTCGGATGGAGTTATTGAAGAAGGAATTAAACTTACTGAAGGTATAAAATATGTTAGCCCTATTTTAAGGATGTGATATTTATGACAGTGGACATGCTATACCAAAAAGCAAGGTTAGGGATGCTGGAAGTAAAGAGATTGAAGATGTTAATTTTATAAACCAATATAGTAATAACTACAATTCTAGTTAGAGGAACCATCATAACTTTTCTTGGAAAGAAGGGAATTATACATCCACTTCCAACACTTAACTTAGAGCTCCCTTCAACCAAAATATAGTCCACCATACCAATAACCACCAAACCTATAAAGCACTAGCCTTAACACACTTTCCATCAACTTATCAAGCTCCATACTAAAACCAAACTCCACCTTACTAACCACTTGGATTTCAACCAAGGCCTCAACCTTTATAAGAGAGGAAACCTAGTTTAGAGAAGATATTTACCAATTTCATGATAATCCAGTCCATATTTATAACAAGTTAAAGTGCTAGATGGAAATCTCAAGATGAGTAATGAGGAATCAAAATGTATCAATCAAAAATTTGAAAACTCAAGTTGGTCAACTTGTTAATTCACTCTTCAGCAGAACTCATGGTATATTTCCATCCAATGTGGATCGCAATCCAAAGAAAGAGGTAAAAGCTATCACCTTAAGGAGTGGAAAGAAAGTCAAAGAGGCTAAAAAGGTAAACTTTCTTAAAAAGTGGTGGACCCAATGATGGAGGAAAGTATTTCTAAACCTACTATTACTAATGATGTACCAAATGCATTAATAAAGGTAAAGGTGCGAAAAAATCCAGTGTGACTAATATTGATGAGTTTAAGTTACCTTACCTTTCTTTAGCTAGGAAAGATAAGCAAAATGAACAATTAGCTAGATTTCTTAACATGTTGAAAAGTTGCATGCAAAATTACCTTTTGCTAAAGTTTTATTGCACATACCAAAATATGCAAAATTTATAAAAGAGCTTTGTTTAAATAAGAAAAAGTTAGAGGGTATGGGTATGGTCCAATTATTTGAGAATTGTCATGCAATTTTGATGAATAAAATTTCTAAAAAACTAGAAGCTCTAGGTAGTTTCACTTTGCCATGGGATCTATGAGGGAATTTTATTGGTTATGCTTTGTGTGATTTAGGTGCTAGTATAAATTTGATGCCTTATTCCATTTGCAAGAAATTGAATTTTGGAGATACTAAAGAAACTTAAATGACATTACAATTAGTAGATAGGCCGATAAAGAGATTTAAGAGAGTAATTGAAGATCTTTTGGTTAAAGTTAGAAACTTTATCTTCCCGGTGGATTTTATTGTGATTGATATAGAGAAAGATCAAAAAGTGCCATTGATTATTGTAATACCATTCTTAAATGCTATAAAGGATTTAATAGATGTTTATAGATAAATTGTTACATTAAGATTTAATGATGAGGAGATGGTGTTTACTATCAACAAGGTAATACAACATCCCTTATTTGACTTTGAAGAGTTTGTATGCTTTGTTGACGGTATCCAAGAATGTATGGAGGAAACTTAAAAGGGGATCATTTTGGGAGATGTACTTCAAGGTTGTTTAATGCATTCCAAGGGCAAAGGCAACATAAATAAGAGGAGGCAGAGTTGGTGAATAAGTTAGATGAAGAGCATGGAGAGGAAGGTTATTTCCCTTCTAAGGAAGAAAATAATTCTAAACTCAAAACTTTACCATCTCATTTGAAATATGTGTCTTTCGAGGATAATTCAAAACCTATAATTATTTCTTCTTATTTGCCAGATTTGAAGGAATAAATGCTCATTGTAGTGTTAAAAAAAGCATAAGGGAGCCATTGGATAAGAAACTTCAAACCTCAAAGAAATAAGCCCCAGTTTTTATGCACACTGGATTCATATGAAGAGTGAATTTAAGCCTTTAGTGTAGCCCTAATGTCAACTAAACCAAGCTATAGAAGAAGTTTTGAAGAAAGAGGTACTCAAATTGCTTGATGCATGTATCATCTATCCTATTTCTAATAGTGTTTGGGTTAGCCTAGTTCATTATGTGCCTAAAAAGTAGGGATGACTATAGTGACTAATGAAAATAATAAACTCCTTCCAATATGTGTAATTATGAGTTAGAGAGTGAGTATTGACTATAAAAGATTGAAAAATGCTACTAGAATGTCTTTTCTTCGTTTTATCCCTCACCATGCTTAGGGGCATCTATCAGTGTCTTAGGGGCATTCATGGCTTTATTTTCTCTTATTTTTAATGTGTTTTAATGTCCTTTATGATATTCCCGATCACCTTTAATATTTAGATTCATGTTAGGTTTATTTTCGCTTTTGTAGGCATGATTTATATTATGTGCTTATTTATTTTATGTCATTTTCTGATAATTCTTATTTTATTTAACTTTTGTTTCCTATTAGTGTACTATTAAATTAATTTGATTTTCTCATATTTTGGTGTGATCCAATTATTTTATGCCTTTCACCCTTTTTTATTTGCATTTAGGTAATGTTTTATTTTATTTTATATTGCTTTATTTATGAATTTTGATAGTTTATGCTTTAATTTTCGTGTTTTATTTTCTGATGTATTGATTTTGGGGTTTATAATAATTTAGTAAAAAAGAATTTTTTAGCATGTTAAGTACAAAAGATCATGTAAATATTTTTTTATTTAATTAAATTGTATTTTTAAATAAAATGGATCAATGTCTATTTTTCATCTCAAAGCCATACAATAATAGGAGAGTTTACTTTTCTTCAAAATTGGGACCACTCATTTTGTATTTTATTAAAATTAATAAAGACTCTCCATTCTCCTTTTGTAAAAACCTTGTATGAGGGAACCAATATTCCCAAAGCTTAACGAATTTCCCATTTTATGTTTGACGTTTTACTTTATTTTTGGACAATTTATTTTTGTAATAATTTAAGTAAGTTTATTTATTTATTGCTTTATTGATTTAATTAGTGTGTTTACTTAATTTATCGCAAATGTATCATATGAGAAGGGAGATAGTGGACTAATATTAAAAACTCAATTATAAGATACACTTAACTAAAATGTGAAGTAAAAGTGGTTTTCGGAACATTGATCTCTATTTAGGCATCAAAAAAGTTGAGAATCATTTTCCAACATTCTGTCGGAAGGTGACTCTACGATAACTACCTCTTTGAGCCTACGTTAGATGTATTTATGGGTTGACTATAAATAATAGATTGGGCCTAAAACCTTTTTTTTATAGTGAAGTAGCCAATTTATGATATATAGTGAGCCTTGATCCGATCTTGGATCCTAAAAATGGGCTTTTGAGAACTAATTCAGAATCAAGGGACTCTAGCATGTGTCACACCAGCACAAGCTTTGTTTTATTAATATTTTGAACCTAAAATTGTGAACAATTAGAGTGGCAAATAAAAAATTAGGATGGTTTTTTTATTTCTAGATTTGGGAGTTTAAAGTGTTTTTGCAACTACCATTTCCTTAATTTCCTAAGTACTATATAATTGTATTTCTAGATTACTTGCTTTCATAAAAAATCCAAAGTTTGTACCCCATAATCACTAGCAATGTTTGTTACATAGAAGCTCAGTTTGCCACACTAGGATCTCAAGTGTAGCAAGACAAAATTCTATATGTTTTAACACTAATATTATGTTTTTCTAGTAGGGTGAATTTCTATAAATTTTCTATGTTTAAAGAATTTTCATGTGCCATTAGATACAA
Source organism: Excoecaria agallocha (assembly GCA_037975025.1). NCBI lineage: Eukaryota > Viridiplantae > Streptophyta > Magnoliopsida > Malpighiales > Euphorbiaceae > Excoecaria > Excoecaria agallocha. The sequence continues at coordinate 73,956,365 of CM075807.1, forward strand.
TCTTAGGAAGATATGCATTTAAGTTCATTCTTTTTATATATGAACAATTTCATATTCTTGTGACAGTGTGGTATGTGACATTTGTTTTATAGATTTTTGAAATTTTCTTGGTTTAGGGACGTAGCAGATATTTGTGATCCTTCTATTGTCTAACATCAAAATTCTTTCTTTTTTTATGCCTTTATAAAGTGAAAGTGAAAACTTCCTTTAATATGATATTACTCCTATTCTCTTACTATATATGTTACTTTTTTAATATGCTTATGAGCTTATAATATGTTGTTTTCTTTTTTAGTTGTAGAATTTGGCTGAGAAACATGAACTATGCTTAGGTTAAACCTCATGAGCTGAGATTTACTATGTTGCTATTTTTTTTGTTCTTTCTGCCTTTTTACGAAACTATGCTATATGTGCTAACAACCAAATGGATTTGTATATTTATGAGTCATTTGTTTTGCAAGAAATTCCTTTTCTTGTTGGTTGTCCATCATGCTTAAGAAACTTTTTAAATCTCTTTTGTGAGCTTTCCTGCTCTCCACATCAGAGTTTATTTATCAATGTGACTGCTATTTCAAATGTTAGGAGTTATTGCCAACCAATTTTCATGCTTACTTTTATCAGAGCATTATGTGTTGCTAATCTTGACCCATTAAGAATTATATGGAATCTTATTTCATTTATTATTAGTAAAAAAAGAGTTAATTTGCTGCTATATTTCTTGCAATAATTTGTCCACTTAGATTACATCATCGTTGCAGTTACATTTTTTATTTCATTTTTTCAACCCATCATACTACAAACATGCTTATTTTTGTGTTATTGCAATTCTATTTATATGTAATATTGTTGTTACATATACCTTTTTTTATTTTCCAAAGATACTTGTTAAGCATGTTTTTGGTTGCGGTAACTTGTTTTTAGTTGTGATAACTTGTGTTTGTAGTGGATAATAAGTTCTTAAGTAGCCTTTTACCCCTCTTAATATTAGGGTCTTATTTTTTCTTTTTGCTGCTCATTAAGTACAATAATCCGATTTGGCTTTCTCTACTTCTTGAAATATTAGTTAAGGTTACATCCTTTCATTAGCAATTACCAAATAAGGATTAACAATTAACAAATGAGGATCAAAAGCCCACCACAGACCCTTCTGCCATCCTTGATAGCCGCGGTACATCCTAGTAGGTTATGAATTTACATGGATTGTTTTAAATAATTTTTTTTGTATAGCACTATAAAACTTTGTGCACAATACCAATATTTGTGTTGCTTGTATAATAGTTAGATTTAAATAATTTTCTGTACAACTGCAAAATATTATGCATAATGCATTTATATTTACACAGTAGTTATGATACATATATTGATTTTATTATATATTAACATTATTAATTAATATATATTTTTAATTTAGATTCTAGACTTTTTGTATTGAATTTATCATGTCTATTTTGGCTTTTGCAAATATGAAATATATAATTTTTGCAAAAAAATTCAAAAAATAAATAATCCAATTGTAGATTACTGTTAAATTACCAATAGATAGTTCCATCATTGTTATTTTAATAAATTTAGTATTTTTATTAAATAAATTTTCCAAAAAAGATGGATATATTCGTTGGTATTTTTTATAAAATAATTAAATTTTTTATTAATTAAATTTACTGATGGATTGCTGATGGAATATTTTCTAGGTAAAATGCTGAAACGATAAAATATTCGATGGATTTTCTAATGAAACTATAGATAGAATTTTTTTATACTTTCATTAGTAAAATCTGTTGGTAAATTTTACCGATAGAGTATGCCACTGGTAAATTGTTACCTGCACCTATTGTACCGATGGAAGCTTTTCATTGGTAAACCATTAAAAAACCATTGGTAAGATCTTTTTCATATCAGTAAAATGTAAAATTTCATCGGTAAAATGAATTTTTTGTACTGACCTCGCATGGCATTGAAAAGAAAGACCATTTAGATGGCTTTATTTGTATATGATTAAATGCAAAAATCATATAAATGCTTTGATAACTACCATAAAAGACTAAGAGATTTACCTGGTATTAAGTCATTTAAGCCCTAATTCAAGAAATTAGGTCATATGTAGGACATTGATGTTGTTGTAGTAGTCTAGAATGATGAACTCGATATTCCATAGCTCCAACGACTAGGGCAACAGGAAGAAAAAATGAGGGAGAGAGGGTGTGGATCTATCTGAGAAAAGAAAAAAAAGAATGAGGAAAAGAGAGAAGGGGTAGTTAGCATTTTTTAATAGACAAAAATATCCCTACTTTCATATGTAAAATATAAATATAATGTGGGACAATTCCGTAAATAAATTTATATCGAGTTTGTTTTGTGTATCCATAGATATAATATGTATACATAATGAATACATGTTAAGCATAAAAATTTCTTTTATAATTAATGCCTATCCAATATTATTAAAATTCTAAAGAAAACAAAATTTTATTAACTTTATATAGAATGATTTAGAAATCAATAAAGATAAATTAATTGAGAAAAACAATTTGAAATCATATTAAAAAAAGAAAAAAGGTCAATTTCATTAGTTTTAGAATTGAATTATACTTGGTTAAATCTACAATATAATAAGATTGCAAGTGAAAAAGTACAATTATAATATAATGCAATTGTAAGCAAAAAAAATTATAAAAATTTATCTTAATAAATGAAAGTATTAAAAAACAATTATTAAAGTTTTGGTTAGAATTTTTTAATTATATAATTTTGAGATTAAATATGAATTTTATCGAAGTCAAAAAAAGGACTAAATTTCCATATTATTTCATTGTAAAATAAAACTATTAAACATAATTAGTAAGAATAAATATATATGTATATTTTTTATTAATATTATAATGCTTGCTAAAATCAATAATGAAAAATTTATTTTTGAAAAAAATTAATTCAAAATAAAAAATTAATATAATATAAAATATTTTAGCTATGATATTTGCAACGAAATACAAATTTTGTCGCTAATAATGATGTAGGAACTTAACATCCTTTAGTGACCAAACTTTCCATTGCTAAAGTTTTGCGTTAAGATTAATGCCAAATTTACCGACAAAAATTATCCATCGCTAAAATTTCACTTCAATTAATGACTAAATTTTCATCGCTATTTTTAGGAAATTAATTTCCTAAATTTAAAAAATTGAAATATTTTTAGCGATAAATATCTCGTCACTAATTTTGTCATAATAATGGCGCTATTCATCACATCCAAATTTAGTGATTATTTTTAGTTTTTAGTTTTTGTCACTATTTCATTGGCAAACTTATGACAAATACATTTTCACTACTGAAATTTAAAATGGTTTCTAATCTATCACTATTTAGCAACGAAAAATTAACCGTCGCTAATTTCCATTACTATTTCAATTTTTTTGTTATGTCCTTAGTAGTAGTAGTCAAAGTTTGCTTTACACTTATTCAAGATACAATTTCACCAATAAACACAAAAATATTTCTACATTTTGATTTTCATGAATCAATAAATTCAACAAAGTCTGAAATAAAGGATCCAACAATCCTTAAATTATCAGTTCGCCTTTAAGTTAACTCATCTCCTTTTTTGTAGCTCTCTAATGGTTTAAACCCTAACTGCTATGGTATTTGTCTAGCATGCAACAAGCATATGCAATGTTAATGTGTTAGGCAAACTTGAGCATGCATTAGGCTTCCTACAATAAAAATATGTAGATTGTTTTGCATTTGTTCTATTTCAAGCTAATTTTTAGGACATTGCTTCAAATTGAATCTATCACAATTCACAATAAGTGCCACACTCACTACAAAAAAATGTAAATTAGTGACAACATTATTTATGTGGCAAATTTTGCAACGGATTCGCGACTGTTTTACAATTCCGTCGTGGGAAGGTTATTTTTCATTTTTTTATGACGAAATAGCAACGAAATGAATAAACAGTCACTAATTTTTGGCAGAAAATATATGTGCCATGTTTTGCTATGGAATTAGCGACAATAGTACCGTCGCTAAATTTTTTTAATATTTTATTCAAAAAATTAGTTTAAAAAAATTTAGCGACGAAATTTTTAGTCTCTAATTTTGAAGGAAAAATTTAGCACACCTTTTTGTGACGGTTTAGCGATGAAAGTTACTGTCGCTAACAGTATTATATTTCGATAAAGAAGGTTAGCGACAAAATTTTATAGTCTCTAAGTCATCGTAAATAAAATAAAAATAATTTTTTATTCCAATCACTTGAATTTTAATATAGATAATATGAAATGAATATTCTATTTTGTAATAGAAATTTGTAAATTATATTATGATGTGATAATAATTTTTTTTATCAATTATTCCAAAATTTAAATTTATTTATTTAGAAAATTTATATTTTTAATAATAATAATAAACTATTTGTTACAATTATTATATAATTACATTATGAAGATTAATAAAAATAAATATTTGTAAAATAGTAATATAAAATTTATTATCTCATTTAAAATAATTATGAAAAATTTTGTAATTTATTTATATTTTGTAAAATTTTGATCAAATATTAAATTATTAGAAATTCTAATTATATATATTTACCAAACCATTCTTGAATATAAAGATAAAATAATGAAAATTGGCAGGGACATTATAATTTTCTAATTTTATTTTTCTCTTACAATCGTGTTATATTATAATTATATTTTTTTACATGTGATCTTTTTATACCATATATTTAACTATTTTTAAAACTAATGAAATTGATAATTTTATTCATATATCTTAATTAATTATGTATTCATTATGTGTGATCATATAATTATCTATAATCAAATGAAAATTAGCATCCTAATGAATAGAACTAGTTGTTCAATAAATTTCAACTTATTTTAGAAAATAAATAAATCTAAACTTATCATAATAATAATAATAATAATAATAATAATAATAATAATAATAAACTTTAAATTAATACTTTAATTCTACTACAATAGGATAAATGGAATACTAGAGTGCTATATATGTCAAGATTAATAAATTAAAAAAATAAGTGGAATTGTATTCAAGATATGTAATTTAATAATTTCTAATACAAATTATACTTAACGAAACTATAAGATGGAAACTAAGATTTAGGAAAAATGGGTTTTTATGGATAAGTAGAAAAAATATATATAGGATGCACCTAATTCCCTTAGAAAAAAAAGTATGTAACTAAAATCGGCTTAAGTATTAACCATTAAAAGTTAGTCCAATAATTAATATTCAATTAAAATTTAAAAAGTATAGAATGTTTTGAATTCTTTCTATTAACATTTCTAATTAGATGGGTATTATGGTTCTCTTGTATAGTCAGAAATTCTTAATTATGGACATTATGATTCTCTTGTATAGTGAGAAATACATAATTAAAAGTAAAGAAATTTTCAAATTGCATTATTACTTTTGACATCTCCCTTGTAAAATTAAATAGATAAACATTGGCTTATCCGTTATATATAAATACCTACTACTATCAATTATTATTTACTGTTAAAACTAAGTAACCATCATAAGGAAAAGTATGGCACCAAAGGTGAATAGGTTAAAATGGTTCCATACTTATTCTTTTTAAGTAAAATTTTGAATTCAAATTTTATAAATATAAACAATCAATGTTTAAATCCAAGTTGAATGGAATACTATTAAAAATTAAAAAAAAAATTGAAAAATTTCAAAGTTAATGCTAAAAGAATTTTATCTCTAAAATACTTAACTAATTTATTAAAATAGTAAAATTAAAATGGGTACGTTGAGTCACTTTGGTGTAGATCTCAGTCAAATTGTGGCTCCTCTAGGCGCGTGATCATTATATTTAGACTCCTCTTTATGTCAACTATATAAAGGCCCAAAATTCAACTCGGTAAATAGATGGTGAATAGTATTTTTTGATACCAATTTATAAGGGATCAAAATTATTTAGAATGTGATATAATACTAGTAAATATTATCTCTAGGCTTTCAAATTTATTATTTAAATTAAAATGCATTTTAGTAATAAATAAAGAAATTAAAGTAAATAGTTGTATATAATAATAATTAGAAGAAGAAAAAGAAAACATAATATCTAACTTTATCCCTAGAATTTTCTAGATTAATTTCGATGGCCATATTTTTTCCAAGAAGAAAATAAGACTTGAGAGGAGTAAGAGGAAAGGGAAGGTAAAAAAAAAATGGGGGAGAGATCAGGACAAGGACACCTTACCGACACTGGCAATAGACGTCGCAAGCCTCCTTCGCTACAAAATCCAATCAATGCTCCCTTTCCTCTATCGTCTGATCGGCACAACGTAGAAGCGGAGTTGCTGATTTTAGGATCTCTTTACCGAACACTTTTCTCCTTTCCTCCGGTGACCTACGATGGCAAACAAGGAGATAAATGGTGTCGGTGAGTTCCTTAAGTTGATGAGTTCACTCTGGTAACCTTTGTCCGACTCCAAGTGCAGGCGATGAGCTTATAGAAAATGGGTGTGGTAAGTTGCTCCGATGTTCGGCCACATCATAGCTCCTTATAGCATGTGATCATCGGTAATAGGTCCTTGACGATCCTGGCTTCGCGATGGTAGTGTTGGTGCAACTCCGATGAGGCACTGATGAAGTTTCGACGAGTATATTTTCTTTTAGAACTAAGTACTGAGCTTTGCGGGTAGCCTTAAGGATTAAATCAACTTATAACTTTGTTCAGTTATTGAGTTTACATGTGATTGCATTATGTTGAAGTGGTTGCTTGCTTAGTTATATGAGCTGGACTAAACAAGCTTGAGGATATTCTGGATTAGATTATGATTGCAGATCTTTATTGGCTAACTATTGTACGAGATGTTTTGGTACTGAGCCTATTTAAGTAATGAAATTTGTTGACTTGATTTAGTTTTTAAGGCATATGTATTTGATGGTCGATTGATTTCTACTCAAAATTATAAAGCCTATGTGGTTAATCTTGTGGACAATAATTAGATTATGAATGACTTGAAAAATTTTCATTTGACAATAATCTCATGAAACTTTTCCTACAATTTGTTGGTGATCTAATACACCAAACTTGACATCTCTCTTTGCAGTTTTTATTTTGAGAATTCAGTAACAACATTGCATACATTTTGGGTTTGGTGTTTTAGTTTTTACCTTTAAGGTTTCTCTTATTTGTGTGATACTGATATGGTTTCATGTCTAATTTAGCATTTGACACCCTTTTTCCCCCCTCCCCTCTTCTTTTTTTCCTTCTTTCTAGCCTTCAGTATTTTTAAATGCTTAGTAACCTCTATGACTAATGCTTTTCATTTAAATCATGGTGGACAATGTGGTGGTAACTCTAATGCACTCTTCCTGACTGTTGCAGCTCAAAATTTGCTGTGTCTCAAATTAGCTGTGGAACTTGGAGTAATAATTTCAAGCCCTTGGGTGTCTTGGTTTAAGGTTGCTAGTTTGCCTGCAATTATTTGTCTTTTAGTCACGCCATTTGTTCTATATAAGCTTTATCCTCTTGAAACCATGGACACTTCTGAAGCCTCTGCCATGGCCATAGAGAAATTGGAGCAGATGGGTCCTGTTACAAAAAAATGAATGGATCATGGGTGGTATAATGGTTCTTGCAGTTTCATTATGGGTGTTTGGGTAAGTCATTTTACATTTTCACGTCATATATTTCCTTATACTATGTACAATGACCAGTCTGCTCTGACTTTTGAAACTTTTGATTGCTAAAGAAAGATATTTACATGGATATTTACTCTAATTTGGGTCTAAAGTTTTCAATTGTGAGCTTTCTACTGTTTATTTGCCATTGCCAAACCTCATGAATGTTAAATTTTTGCCCTTCCCTTGCTATACAAATAGCTTTGATAGCCATTTCTACTCAAAATTCTCATTATATTTTTTCATGTATAATATACAATTATATTCTTGATATTGCTATCAGAAGAGTCCCTTGACTCTCATCATAGCTTGTTCTCCCTAGGTTGTCAATTCTACTGTGAAATTCTGGATTCAATTGAACTTTTACTAAAATTCTACCATATTAGGTTTCAAGTTAGTGATAGTATCGGATACTGATATGAGTATGGAGTGCATAATTGACATCTGGAACAACTTAATTGAGAATGAAGGAGGTGCAAATAAGGGTATAAGTATATATATATTTTTAATTTTTTGATGTATATTTTTCAAACATTTATAGGGATTACATGATTTATTCAAAGTTTGGGGGATCCCTTCCCTCCATCCCTAGTTGTGGTATGGGATATTGGAAGTATGCAACTGCAAATAGAAATAGACAAATTTTATATTTGGTGTTGTAAAATACGCTTATTTAATGTATATAGTTCGAAGCTTTATGTACTTCATTCAATATTTGGTGATTGTTGGGTTATAATAAGTGATGTTGTTTGCTCTTCTGTGCAGAGATGTGCTTGGTATACCAAGTGTTATAGTTATAATGATTGGTTTATCAATATTACTTTTGCTAGGAGTCCTTGATTGGGATGACTATTTAAGTGAAAAATCGGCTTGGGATACCTTGGCTTGGTTTGCTATTCTGGTGGGCATGGCAGGCCAACTAACTAACCTTGGTATTGTAACCTAGATGTCTGGTTGTGTTGGCAATATTCTTCAATCTTTTTCATTGAGCTGGCCAGCCACGTTCAGCATTCTTCAGGCTTCTTACTTCTTCATTCACTACCTATTTTCTAGTCAAACTGGTTATGTTGGTGCTTTGTACTCTGCATTTCTTGCCATGCATATAGCAGCAGGGGTTCCTCGTGTATTGGCAGCTTTGACTTTAGCTTACAATACAAATCTTTTTGGTGTTATTATACACTATAATAGTGGTCAGGCTGCAGTATATTATGAAGGTCTGTCTCTTTTCCTACAATATGCTCCATTTTTATTGATTCATTTGATTATGTCTTGGTTATCTGACATAGCAAACATTATCAATTTACAATTATTTACTTTTCTGTTGAATGAATAAGGGTTTTGCTTTTTCACTCTTCTGAATCCTTTGCAGTTTAATTTCCTTTTTGCATGAATTGAGTTATAATGATGGAAATGAAATGCAAAATCTCATAAGCTAAAGTAGCTCTTTTGTAGATTCTTTTCCTACTTTTTGTATTCATTCGTACTTTTTGTATCTGTAGTTTACTATTTTTGATGTTTCTTATCATGATTTTTGGTAGCTTGTTGACTGATGAAATTTGAATTATTTCGTTTGAACAGCTGGATATTTGAAGCTTCCTAATGTGTTCAAAATGGGATTTATAATGGCCCTAATTAATGCTACCATCTGAGGAGTGATGGGACTTTTTGGTGGAAAATTTTGGGCTCTACTAGTTTCAACTATCCATGTAAGTAGATGCTTTAACTTTCATGTTCAATGATGTCCTGTCTCAAGGAACAGCTGAGCTCATTTTTTGAGAGAAATTTTGAATTTTTAGATTTATCATTCTTACTGTGTTTTGATTCTTGAAGTGAAAATCAAAGTTCAGTACTCAGTTAACACTTCATCTTCTAATTACACAGCAAACAACTAAATTTATGACAAAAGATACTTTTCTTCTTTCTCAATTAATGCGTCAAAAAGGGCACCAAAATTGAATCCTAAAAGGCAATCAAGTCCCTAATCAAGTAAAGGTAGGTAGGATTTGTGATCCAGCCCTTTCAAGATTTTATTTATTTTTTTTCAGTTTTCCCCCCTTCGACAAGTACCTAGCATAATTGAAAGAACTCAGTTTATTTAAAAGTGATGTTAAAAGTTCATTCACGTGCAAGATTAAGAAAATAATCAATACAATTAATAGCAACTGTTATATATCTGCAGATGTATAGGGATAGTTTTGCATGTTATATACTAATATAAATCAAATATAAAAGATATAAAGAGTATAAATTATTTAACTCATGCCCACCAAGTAAGAATATGTTCCTTTTTCATCGAACAAACAATTTAGGCAAAAGGGTGATTTTTATTCTCCTAGAAATTTTATGTAATGATAGAAGGATGAACTGTGGAATAGAATTTGAACTGCTTAATCATGAAAGCTTTGGTGTTGCTCTTTTGGTTGCTTAGTTAGAAGGTGGCTGGCTTTGTTGCTTGGTCAGTGCTATGGCACAAAATTGTATGCCTTAATTTGCTCACTTGTAATTAAAAGCAATGAAGATTGAATTTTGAACAATATAACGATATGCCTTAATTTGCTCATTTGAAAGTTGTTTACTCTTTGTAACATACTAATACTCATCTACTAAGTGATAATTTGTATATTTAATACCAATCTATAAATAAACTCATATATTTACCATAACTTTCACATTAGAATATTGCATGGTTGATTGGCAGGGTTTTAATATTAGAATATTGTAGTTCATAATGGTCATTTTTAATAGCATTGTCTTTTAGAGTTCACCGAGTATTATTAGAACAGTTTAATTTTTTGAAGTCTGCACTATTTCTGTGCTCTGAAGACCTTTTGTTTAATTGATGAAGTGTGGCCTATATATTTATTACTTCAAATTTTATTTCTTTTCAGCTTGACTTCTCTCAGGAATATAGGCTCTAGCACTCCTTTCCTTGTGTAATATATAAGAACCCGAATGGTTTGGAATTTCATTTTTTTGTTGCCATTTGATTTACCGCTTTGATATATACTCAGGAATACAGTTTGACATAGGATTTTTTAAAATTAATTTACTTGTTTGCAATCTCAGGGGACCTGGTGTGGTTTTATTGGTTCTATCATTGATCATTACGCTATGCACACTACGACAAATGGTGAAGATGCATGAACTTGGCCAGCATGCATTTGGTGAAAAAACTCGGGCTTTATATAGTTGTTCCTCAATAACTCATAGTTGAAGTTAGTGCGTGCATTGTGTATATGGTTACAGAAGGCCAATCCCGTAGAAAATTCCATGATGTTTGTAGTACTCTTAAAGTACTTGAAATTTAATATATTTTTATGATATTTTTTTCATTAATAGTATTGGATAATTTTTATTTATATAAAATTAAATTATGATTTGTTTATATAAAAAGTAATAAATTAATTTAAGTGTTGATTTTATATATCATAAATTAATTTATTGATTTTATTAATTTGTTGATTATAAAGGAATAAATGAATTTAAAAAAATTAAATTACATTTAGTGACGAATTCGCAACAACTAATCTGTCGCTAATATATGTAATTAATTAGAATTTGACACCATCCACATTAGCGATGAAATGTATGTCGCTAAAAATTATTATTATAATTATCACGACTAATTTTGAAAATAAATTAGCAACGGAATGTGCTAATTAATGACGAAATTTTTCGTCGCTATTTAGCGACTGATTTTGTATTCCGTCGCTAATATATTCGTGGCTGGGCTATTAACGACTGTTTGTCGTGTCGTCGCTAAAATATATTAGTGATGAAATTTTGGTAATTAGCGACGATTGTTTTGTAGTGAATGGGTGAATAATCTTTAATGAGAAATCTCTCTAAAACTCTATTGGTCTTTTGAGAATGACCAATTATCATTAATTGCAAATAAAATATCATCCACATACAAAATTAAGAAATCAATTTATTCTTATTAACCCTCTGGATATGCATTGATTTATAATACTTTTTGCTGAACCAAATGAAGAGATGACATGATGGAATTTCAAATATGATGGGAAGCTTGTTTCATTTCATCGATAGATTTATTAAGCTCACACACCAAATGCCTTAACCAAAGGAAAATCTTTCTTGTTGTTTTATGTTAACTTATTCTTTTATATCTCTATTGGGAAAGGATATTTAAAATGGGCTACCGATGTCACATAACACAAAAAAAAATTTTTAGACATAAGAGAAAATATCTCTGCATAATCGATTCCTTTTTATTGAGTGAATCTATTGACAACTAGTCTTGCTTTATATCTTTTAATGTTGCCTAATGAATCCTATTAATTTTAAAGACCCATTTATATCTAATGGCTTTGACACCATCTGGCAACTAAATAAGATCCTATCAATCAGATGCCATAAAATTCATCTCATCATTTATGGCATTATAATAAAATTCATATTTCTTGCAATTTATGGCTCGTGAAAATATTTCGGGATTATTTATGGCTTTAACATTATAATGAAATTCTTAAAGATACACAATTAATCACTATGTATTGTTGATTTCCTCATTCTAGTTTATCTTCTTAATGTTGCATCAACATCCTCTTGAGATGTAGGTTGAGAAATTTGTTACTTAATAATCTTGGGTTATTGTTAAATATTTAGATATACTAGATTGTCAACAAAAGGTTGTGGAATTTCAATAATTGGTTGTTCAACACGTGTTTGAACTTGAGAAGTGTTATGGTTATGCAAAGTGCAGATTTTATTATTGCTATACCTAAACCAATTTACACTACTAAAGAGCCAACCAAACTTACTTCTCCAACTTTGTCTTTTATGATTGAGAATGTAGAGTTTGAAATCAATGTTTTCAAAAAGATTTTGAAATTAGCAAATAATGCCTTCAATGGGATTTGCATGCCCCTTACCATTATGAAAAGAAATCGTGGTTTTTTAAAAATTTTATAGTATAAAGTCAAGATAGTCAAAGTAAATTTTATGCATTCATACATGAGCATCAAGTGCATATCCTCTTTTTTTTATTGGTTTGAAATTTATGTTTCTAAAAACAATTTACTTTATCCTTTTGAAAATCCATAAATCTTATTCCTGAAGTAACTTCATTGCAAATTACAAATTAAAAATGAATGGATTTTATATGTTCATTCACCTTTGAGAGAACTTCAAATTAAACATAATAAAGCCACTATAATAACCTCACCCTTTTAACTCAAAAATGAAAAAGATATAAATAGGGATCTTGAAAACATTATCCAACAAAACATAATGGGTGTCGAAGTCATCAAAAATAATTCCTAACATTTTTTAACAAAATAAATTTTAAATAGGATAAGAAAGGGTTGAATCTATAAAAATTAGTGCTAATTTAATTCAAGAGAATTAGAAAATTAGACAATAAAAATACAATGGAGGGGTTTTATAGTAAAAAATAGAATTAAAATAATAATATAAAAATGAAATAAATAAATTAAGATAAAATCAACCAATAAGAAACTATTTTTAAAGATATTCACGGCACATGATTGCACCTTTATTGATCACGAATGGAAGGATAATTCAATAATCACACAATGGATTGGTTATCATTATTGGAAAAGTCTCACGACCAATCTTTCCATACTAATAGGTTAATCAAGTAAGTCTGTAACTAACCTTTAACCAATAAACAACCCTTTACAAGAGAAATAATTCAATTTACAAATAGTTTTATGAACTAAAAAGACTCAACCTAAGCTAACCAATATAAAAGCGAGATTGATTCAAACCAAATTATGCACTTAATTAATATAACAACCTTTTTTAGCATTGTTATACTAATTATCACTTGTTATTAAATTTACCAAATAAGTATGAATTTGATAATTTTAATTACTTATATGTCATTTAATAAAATGAATAATGATTTCTCACTAATAATAAAACAAATAATAATATAGATGTAATTTCTCAAAACCATAGTAAATAACACTGCACATTACAAAAAAAAATATAGAGAAAAGTAAATTATGAGCAATCTCACAAATGTTAGATGAATCTTACCCTTAAATTAACCTTTAACTAGAATAAAAGTTTAACTACTTATAGCCTTAGAAAAAATCATTGATAAAATTCAAGTAAAAAATCTATGTTATAGAACTAAAAATAGTGAAAGGCAAAAGCTAAAACTCATATTTCCCTTCCATAATATATACTCCTAAAATTAAGTAAAGCAATCCCATATAATTAAGAAAAATAAAATTAAAATATCTAATTCAGTTCAAACGTCCTATAACAGCTACCTTTTAATCCATAAATTTTGGGTTAATAATCTCCATAATTTGTTTGGAATGTCTTTAGAAACTAAGCCAGACTTGCATTTGAATAGACTCTTTTAGAAACTATGCATTGTTGACATTCTCTCAGCATTTGGCAAGGTTAAGACAAAAATATACCCTATTCAACTCTTTTTCACCTAAACTCCAGAAGTCTCCATAGTTACTACAAACTTCAATTATCCACAAATTACTTTCTTTTCACCAATTAGATCCTACAATGGTCAAAATCACAAAGCTCCTAATTAACTAAAATTAGTATGTAAAAGTATGCAAATGTGAAGAATAAACATACAATTTTCACCATTTAAAAAATTTTCCTGCACTTGTCCCATGTTTATCCTTAAGTGTAAATTAAATTATAAATAACCTTGCCAAAAGTTTATTCATCCAAAAACATAATCCAATCTTATAAGCCTTGACAAAATTTAAATGTAAAGAAAATTAGAGTAAGAAATCCATAAAAACTTCACATAATTTTTTCGTATCAAATTATGGGTTCCTAAACTATCTTTTCAAACTAGAGACAACAAGATTTTTATAACATTAATTGCAATTTTATTTATTTTTTATTTCCTTACAAGTAATTTCTCAATCCAATAACACATAATACAAACCAAGTGTCCAAAATGGTTTTAACAGGCTTCTAATATGCAAGGTTTCTAATTTAAGAACAAACATAAATTATGTTTCATCTTAAAAATTAAACCTTGGTATTTCTCATTAAAAAAAAATTATAGTCATCACAAATTATATGAAAAGAGTAAGCAACTATAAAAATCACTCAATCCCATCTAACTTCTCCCTAAGACTGAAAATGAAACTTAATAATGCTAAGGATAAAAGAAATTGAAATGTATTTTCAAACAAGTAATCATGGGATAAATAAAAAAATCCTAAAAAATGATAAAATTTATGCTCACCAAGTGTATGCTCATATGAACACACACACACAAATCATCCATAAAACATACCAATGCATTAAATAACCAAAACATTTGCTCCAAAATCAGAATATCCCAATACTAGCAATTGACTAAAATATTCATAGGTCTAAGAATTTTAACAATAAAAGACTAAAAGTGAGTGTATCAAATTATGCAAAAATCTAGCCAACTAAATGGAAACTTAGCAGCAAAACCAACAATTTTCACAAAATAAATCATTAAAAAATGTCCCAAAATCAACACTTCTAACCAAAGCTCTTCCCTTACTTTCTCTTCATATCATCTTTAATGTGGAATAATAAACCAATCATAGGGTGAAAGACAACAAAAATAAATACACTAAGTTTAGAAAACTACCCATGGTGGAAAATGGTACTAGACTCTATTAGTTTTGAAAAGGATGGGTTCTTGTAAACCCCATATGCTAGAAACAATTGAGTAAGTTGGCATGAATCAATTGTATGGTGGTGAAAATGGCAGCAATAGATGTCTCAAGTTTATCTAATCGCTTTAAAGACTTCAAGAAATATCGAAAAAGAGGTGGTAGGTGTGAAGTCCCAAAGTGTACCTAAGTGAAATTAGAGCATGATTAAGTATGTACTTAACATGAATGAATTGAGTTTTAGTGCATGGAAGCATAAATTGTTATTAAGGATATTACTGAAATTTTTGCAATTGTTGAAGGCATTTAGTAAATATGCAAATGGTAACTTATTTGTATAATTACGGATTAAATTGATAAGGGAAATGAGAATTTAAGCAAATTGATAATTAAGAAGTTAGGGATTAAAATACAATTACCCAAAGACTAAAAAGTTACACCATTGAGATGTGGACACCTTTCTCTCTCAAGAATTTTGTTTCATTTATTGAAGTAAAAAACATTATTTCTTTAGATAAAGGGAGATGACTACCTTTGGCTAGAAACTTTAATTTTTCTTTTCTCTTTTTCCTTACCAAATCACCTATTAAAATATGTTTTTGAGTTGGAAGAGAATAGAGAGAGATAAGGCTTGTAACACATAAGTGATCTAGGTAGGTACTTTAGTTACTTGACCAAAATTTGCATTCTTCTTCTTCCCTATTTCTTTAACATGTAAATCAAAAAATGTATACTGAATTTTTTAAATGCTTATTTGATTGTATCTTATGGTGGTAGCTGAAGAACAAGTTAAAGATTAAGGAAAAGAAAAGGTGTAAGGCAAGAAGAGGGAAAAATAAGCTTTTAAAAGGTATAGGAGTATTTACATATTTGTGTATATGTTATGCATGATTTCTAAAAACATAATATTATTTGCATAAAATTTTTAAAAATGTGAATTTAATGCTAAAGTGATCATAAAAGAATAAAGTGCGGAGGAAAGGTTAATAAGGTAGAAAATTTGTGTTGGATCCATAGGACCTGTAGAAATTGCTTTGCTCATAACATAAATTAGATAGCCCAATTTGAATGATTCTAAAGGGAACATAAACTAAAGACCAGACCTTAATTTTATATGAGAGGTCGAAACCTAATATTGCCTCTAAGATTGGTGAAAGTGGTTTTAAACTAGAATAATGGTAGTGAACCTATCAAATATAGCATTTTGGACAATTTTAGTTATATCTTTTCTTATAGATGTCCAAATGATAGTTTTCAATTATTATAGAAACTAAAGATAGAGTGACATTTGATTAAAATGAAGCTTTACCTTAGAACCTTGCCTAGTGTGCCAAAACACCTACCTAAAGTAGTCCTAAGAAGGTTTTCTTTAGAATAAGGAGCATTTACATCTACCTAACTAGATTGTTTTCCAATCCAGTCAGGTAACTAGCATTCTAGACTAATAGAATGCAACTTACTTGACCGGATTGATTTTTAGTATAGTCATGTATGATGCATTTTATATCTATAGAATATAACCTAACAAATTGGATTAAAGCTCAATCCAGTCAAGTCACCTGGCCCAATTGGAATAACTTCAATCCAGTCGTATACCCCCCTATGCACCCTTTTAGTGAATTTTATACATCCAAAGGTTCCTAAAATATAATTAAACATCCTTGGATGTTCACCAAACTTTATAAAAACATGTGTAGGGCCAATATATAATATAATAAACATGAAATAAGTGGTTAAACATTAAAGTATGAATTTTAATAATGGCATGCAAAGTGGACCATTAGTACATATATGGTTTTCATTTCATTTTTGTTAATTGTAATCTTAATGCATATATTATTAAGTTGCATCTTAAGTATTTAAGTGTAATTGAATATACGCATTATATTTATAGTGATATATTAGTAATGTTGTATATTTTCAAGTGATTAATAATTAAATACTCATAAGTGTATTTTATGTAAAATTAATGAGTGATCAAAGTCTAAAAGACAGCCTAAATTTCACATAGTTATGGATAGATAAGCATGCCTATAAGGGATAGTGACTGCAGCTGCTAATGTTGGCATCGAAAGGTGTCTAGTGTTTGATACCTATTTGTATTTAATGATTCAAGACTTATGTCTATAGTGTTTGATGTTGCTTGCCAGTAACTAATGATTGTTCTTATTATCCACCATCAATAGGAATTCAAGCTATGGATGAGTTTTTAATTGAATAATAATGAAAAGTGATCTATTATTAATAGTGCAAAAAATTTAATGACCCATTGTAATGCTAGTATTTCCTATTTATATTACTAGTGTGATTGATAATGGAATTGATATGTTAGTTAATGTATGTAATTATTATTATTATTTGAACTATTTGTTAATTAATGTATATGTTAAATAGAGTGCTTATCAAAGTATATTTAATTATTAAAAGTTAATATGTGACATTTGTATTATTTATATTTGTGCTTATGCTATGAAATCAATTACACCGTTCTTTCCCGACAGAGCCATTGTTCAACATGGGTGTTTTTTCCATATAAGTTCATAGGCATAGAGGTGTTAAGTTTTCCCTGTTAACATTTACAAGCCATTAAGGAGTGAAGCTTGAAGTCTTATTTTTGATATATAATGTTTAATATGTACAGTGTAGAAGACATGTTATATGTATAAGTGAACAAGTAATGTAAATATGTTATAAATATTTTTGATATAATATATATATTTATATATTTTATGATATGGAAATTATATATAGAAATGAGAAAAGAAATTTTAATAATGTAAAAGGCATTATTACTTAATTAAGTAATATGTAATAAAACCTATAAATATGATTTAATTCTATTTAATATGAATTAATAAAGATAATTAACAAGATGAATGTAATGGGTAGTTATTTTATGCTTGTATCCTTTTAAGGGGTATGAAGGTATTACAATAGGAATGTATGAAGAGAAGCACTAACTTCTTTGCATCCTTTTTGAAAGTGCATTCATTAAAAGAGGCAAGGTGACCTACACTAACAAAAGAAATATAGCTTCCTTTCTTATAGTGTAATAAGCACAATCTATCTAAACAATTTAAATACATATGAGGTATACAATAAGCAATATGCATTTCAGTTGTGTCAATATTCATTTTACTTGTATTGACGATAAGATAAGAGATTATAAACCCCTAAAATAACTTTTTATGTGTTAAGAGTCAATTTTTCATATTTAAGTGAAAACTCATACCAAATTCACTTTCTTGCCATTTAACATGCACTTAAAAAACAATTTATACTTTGTTAATAACGATATTTTTGTGATTTCTGGTGGAATAATTATAAGCTAAAAAAAGATGAATGAATCTCAATATAACACTTAGAAAAAAATTAACCTTAAACTTGCCTAGGGTAAAAGTAATATTAAGTTAACTAATTAATTTCCTATAAACCTTTAAATCATAGAAATCAGCAGGATAATCACAAAGCAAATCAAAGTATTCATGTGTTTTGGAGTAATCATCGATAAATCCAAATTCAATATAAAGGTAACATAGAAAAACTTGAAATCACCTAACACCCTAAAAGTGATGGCAAAAGGGCCAGTCAAACTTAAATTAAAGTCATAATGATTAAAAGAAAATGTGTTGTAAAATTCCCTAATGAAAGTATTATAAATAGGGTAATTAAGAGTAAAAACTTTTCTTTAAGCAATACTATTAATTAAGTAAAAAAACTTCATCATGCAAATCCAAAGCATATAAAATAGAGTAATTGATAGATCTCGTAGGTAATATATCTTTGTGTTCAAGTGTAAAATACCTTTGTTAATGTTAATCCTTAAAAAAGGCCAAATTGCCTTTAGGTTATACGTTGAAGGTGGGAATTGGATATTTCAATTGCCTATTTTGGCACTTTTTTTTATTGCTTTGGGGGTCCTAGATCATCAAAAACTAATTCCTCTTGTACTGAAGATGGTGGAGTGGAATATTTTCTTAATTAGTGCTTTTACCCCTCAAGCTTATCTCTATTTTCCTAAATTTATAGGTCATATGACCGTTATTCTTTATATCTTTTTTGGTGGTTGGTGGTTTATCCTTTGGATGTGTTATTCACTGCTGCCAAAGTGAGGGACTGTTGTTTGTGGGGATAAAAGGGTCAAGAGCACTCAATGGTGGCATATTTGCTTAAATTGGTATGATGCTGATATGAGCACAACCTAGTATAGTGGCAACAAGAGGGATGAGCTAGCACTTCCTCAAAAACCAATCACAAGAGCAAGGCCAAAGAAACTAGTATAGAGAAAATGCAAGTTTAAAAGGAAAAAGAAACTAATTTGGACTTTGAAGATAAGTTTAATTTCTATTCCCTATGTAACATATGTTTAATTAAAGAAACATGTGTTTAATTGAAGAAAGAATGAAGTTATTGGGAGAAAAGAAGGAATGAGTGTAATTGAGAAAGTGAAGAAGAAAATACATTGTTGTTCCAGTAGCTTTTCCCTCACCTGAAGGGATTAGGTCTTCACCCAAGGGGATTAGGCCTTTACTTGAGGGAACCTTATACATGTTATGATAAAACTCTTTATTTTCCTATTTTCTCTTATTTTAAATTTTTTTTTCAATATGTTTCTTCATTCTAGGCTATTTAAACAATTGTAATATTTGATTATAGGCACCTTATTATTATTATTATTATTATTATTATTATTATTATTATTATTATTATTATTATTATTATTATTATTATTATTATTATTATTGATTTTAATGAGATTTCTATTGGTTTTGCCACATTTGTGAGAATGATTCTTGCTATTACATGAAAAGTTAGGCTTAGGAAATTTTGCATAGTTTTATGTATGCTTGATTCTTATTCTTTTTGTTTTTTAAATCAATCTATTATAATTTTTTCCATTCACTATTATTTGGGGGTTATTTAGATTGGGGATTTATTGTTCTTATTTATGTTTAATATTCATGGCATGTTAGCATTTTAGTTTGAATATAGGCTAAGGCTTCACATCGATTGATATTAGAGCATAGGCTAAGGGATAAATTCTTAACTATCCTTTAATTTTGAGATTTGTTTCTGTTGTGTTTGACCAATAGCTTCCTTTATTAAAGTTAAAAAAGAAATACTTAATTAGAAATGGCCTTGTGATCAATTTAGGTTCACCATATCATTAAGTTCAAATTTGATCAATTAGTGAATATTTGCTTCTGTTGAATCTAAAATTTGCTATTGAACTAAATTAAGCATATAAATTTAAAATCTTTGAGTGGTTTGCTTTTGATGTGGGTATAAATCTAATCTATTAAGTGCCCTACACCACTTATTGTAAGTTTGAATCAATCAAGCCAGAATTAGAGTTAGAAATTTTCACCATTGGTTTGAAGTCATCAAAAATAGGTTGGTACTTTTAATTTTAGATTTTGGTTGTGTTTATTGCATGCTTTCTTTGATATTTTTCTTGTTGAGTGTATATAAAATTCGTTTAAACTAATCATTAGTTTTAGTTAAATATCGCATTTAAGTGCATTTATCTTGTTTAATTTTTCCTTCATTCTAAGTTATCAATGTATGTGTCTAATCTACGTTTTGTTCAAAATTACACTAGTTTAACATATTTCTTATTGTTGAACATCTTGATATGCTATAGTATATGAAATTTACCTTTTTTGTACTAATTTTTAATTTTTGTTCAAATTGGTCAATTTGACTCTAGAATTGGCATATTTGTTGTTAGGTTTTCATCATTCTCTTAATCAATTTACTTAATTGTGCATGTTTGTTTGAGTTTATTTCTGAAGTACAATTATGAGACACCAATTTGTGAGTTCAGAGACAAACATATAAGGTAGAGAGAATTGTTTTCTTTATTTATTTACTTTAAAGTTTAAAAGATGTCTGGAAACAACATTAAAGAAGAAATTGAGATTGTGACTGATACTAAGTTTATGTATAATGCTTTTATGGATGGTTTGCAAAAGTTAAATCTCAAGATCGATAGTCTAAAATATAGCCTTAAAGATTCCAAGGGTAAATATGCAAGGGAGTAAGAAGTAGACCAGTTGTACAATGATAAAGAGGAAGAGGAGGTTCATTCTTTTTTGAGGTGAGTAAGAAGGTTTGGCAAACAAATAGAGATTAAAGACAACAATTTGAGTGCTATCAAGATGAAAATTCCTCCATTCAAATGCTAAAATGATGTTGATGCCTATCTCAAATATGAAGGAAAGGTAGAGATAATCTTTACATGCCACCATTATTTGGAAAAGAAAAAGGTAAAATTGATCGCCATTGAATTTTCTAATATGCACTAATTTGGTGTGATGATTTATTGAAAAATACGAGGAGAAATATAAAACTCCTTGAAGAAGAAGTATATGCCTAGCTACTATCATAGGGAACTTCATAACTAGGTATAAAGGCTTATACAAGGATATAATTTTGTGGATGATTACTATAAGGAGATAGAGATGTTTATGATTAAAGCAGGCATTGTGGAGGATAAGTATCAAATAAAGTCTCATTTTCTGAGAGGTATGAATAGAGATTTTGGTGATGTTGTTGAATTGTAACATTATATAGTTATGGATGACTTGGTAAATATTGTAATATAATTGGAAATATAAAGAAGCAAAAGAATGACATCGAAGTCTTATTTGAATTACAACAACAAATTGAATTTAAAGTGGAACAAGGGTGAACCATAGAAAGAATCCACTTTCAAATACCAATTAGCTTCTAAAGAGAAAATGGTCACTGTATAAAAAGGTACTTCTAAAACAACCTCTAAAACTAATAGACATAGGGACATTCAATGTTTTAAATGTAAGGTTCATGGTCATTATTCTAACGAATATGGGAATAAAAAGACCATGATAATAAGGGGGGATGAAATAGTTTCTAACTCTAAATCTGATGATAATTGTGATGATATGCTACCTTTGGAGGATTGTTCTGATATAGATGAAAATATGGAGTATCCTATTCGAGGAGAGTCCTTAGTTATGTTAAATATAAAAGAAGAAAGACTAGAATAGAGGGAAAACATCTTTCATACTAGATGTCTAATAGGTGAGAAAGTCTGTAGCATAATAATTGATGGAGGTAGCTATGTTAATTTGCTAATATAGTCTTAGTTGATCAATTACAACTTAAAACTAAAAAACATGCTAATCTATATAGACTTTTGGGGCTAAATGATAGTGGGAAATTAAGGTGACCAAACATATAACTATATTATTTTAAATTTGGAAATATAAAGATGAGGTCATTTTTGTTGTTGTACCTATGCATGCTGGTCATATTTTATTAGAAAGACATTGATAATTTCATAGGCATGTAACACATAATGGATTTAGAAACAGGTACACTTTTGAATTTAGAGGATGTAAACACACACTTGCCCATTTGGCACATAAAGATACATATGTAGATCAAGTAAAAATACAACAATCTATAAAAAAAAGGTTAAGGGAAGTGAGATAGAAAGAAAAAAATGAGAGAAAAAGGGCCACTAGAGAAAAGAATAAAAGTACAAGCCCAGTGGTGAGTGATTGCACTAGGGAGAAAAAGAAAGAGAGAAGTGCAGGAGAGAAAAAGTTAATATGAACTGAAGTAAAAGAAGAGCTAAGTTTATTGAGTGAAAAAGTTGGCAAATACTCAAATTATGCAAAAGAGAGAGGGTTGAAGAGTGCACACTTAGGCATGAGAACTTTAGTACTTTTGAGGTTTAAAGAGAATTATTTTTCTGAAACTAACCTTGACCCAAATTGACCTAGTTCTTTTTCTATGTTTTTGTAGGATTACAAAGATGTCTTCTATAAGGAGATATCACTTAGGATGCCACTAATTATAAGGATTGAACATCAAATAGATTTTGTTTCTGGTATACAAATTCCAAATTGCCTAGCTTATCAAAGCAATCCAGAGGAAACAAAGGAGCTGTAAAGACAAGTAGAGGAACTTTTAGCAAAGGGACATGTGAGAGAAAGCCTATGTCCTTATGCTATACCTATTCTTTTGGTACCTGAAAAGGATAAAATTATACGCATATGTGTTAATTATTGAGCAGTTAACAAAATCACTGTAAAGTACCGCCATCTTATTCCTAGGTTAGATGATATGCTTAAAGAGTTAAATGGTGCTATAATATTCACTAAAATTAACTTAAAAAGTGGTTATCATCAAATTGGGATAAAATTAGGTGATGAATTAAAAATTTCCTTTAAAACAAAATATGGCTTGTATGAATGGTTGGTTATGCCTTTTGGTTTAAATAATGCACCTAGCATATTTATGAGACTCATAAACCATGTTTTGTATGAATTATTAGGTAAATTTATTATTATGTATTTTGATGATATCTTGATTTACAATAAAAACCTAGATGAGCATTTAAGGCATGTTGAACTTATGTTATCTATTTGAGAGAACAACAATTGTATGTTAATTTGAAGAAATGCATGTTTTACGTTCATATTGTTGTTTATTTAGGATTTATTGTTAGTGCATGCGGGGTTGAGGTAGATAATAAAAAAAGTTAAGGCTATCCAGGAATAGCCAACACCTAGAAATGCAAGTAAAGTGCAGAGCTTTCATGGTTTAACAAGTTTCTATATGAGATTTATTAAAGAATTTTCTATTATTACTACACCTTTAAATGAAAATCATTAAAAAGTTTGTAGGTTTTAACTAAGATAAAGAAGTTAAAGAAGCTTTTAATACTTTGAAAGACAAATTAAATATTTCTCCTGTTTTGAAATTACTTGATTTTTCTAAGACTTTTGAGATTGAATGTGATGCTTCTAGAATTGGTATAGGTGCTATTTAGATGTAAGAAAATTGCCCAATAGCATATTTCATTGAGAAGTATGAACATGATTCGGATTTTTGTGAAGTTTATAAGGCATGTGAACAATATGCATTTAACAAGCTCTATAAATATGATGGGTTTCTTTTCAGAGGAAAATAATTATGTATGCCTGCATGTTCTCTTAGAGAGTTGCTTGTGAAAGAATCATATAGTAAGGGTTGATGGGACACTTTGGTGTACAAAAGACCTTAGACATGCTTAATGAACATTTTTATTGGCCTAATATGCAAAAATATATAAAAAAAGGTGCATGCTCAATGTTTTGCATCTAAACATGCTAATTTTAAGTCTTTAAAACAAGATTTGTACACTCCTTTTCCTATTCCTATTGAACCTTGCACTAAAATTTCCATGGAGTTCATAGTAGGTTTAACTAGGACAAAAAAGGAAGGGATAATGTGTTTGTTGTGGTGGACCGATTTAGTAAAATGACACATTTTATTGCTTGTCATAAAACCAATGGTGCAACAAACATCGCTAATTTGTTTTTCAAAAGAGTAGTTTGATTACATGGTATATCTAAGACTATTGTCTCTGATAGAAATTCTAAGTTCTTAAGTTACTTTTGGCATGTTTGTGGGGTAAACTTGGCACTAAACTTTTGTTTTATACTACTTGTCATCCACAAACAAATGGCCAAACCAAAGTTGTTAATATAACTTTAGGAACTATGTTACGTGCTATAATTGGTAAGAATCTTAAAACTTGGGAAGAATGTTTGCCTTTTGTTGAGTTTGCTTATAATTTTGCAATTCATACTTCTACAGGTTTTTCATCTTTCAAAATTGTGTATGGTTTTAATCCATTGACCATTTTGGATTTGATGCCTTTATCTTTAAATGAACTTTCTATTTTAGATGGAAAGGCTAAGGCTAATTTGGTTAAGACAATAGATAATAAATCACGTGAGCATATTAAGAAGAAGAATATAATGTATATAAGGCAGGTTAATAAGGGCCGTAGACAAGTGATATTCGAACTAGGGGAGTGGGTTTGGATCTATATGTATAAACAGAGGTTTCCTACCTAAAGGAAGTTTAAAATTGATGCAAGAGGAAATGGATCATTTCAAGTGTTGGAATGAATCAATTATAATGCATACAAGATTGATCTGCTAGGTGAACATGGTGTAAGTGTTGGGAATTACCGGTTACATGCATCTCATACATAAGCGAAATTTAAAATTTTTAACCAATATATCTGATCTTGCCATGAATTTACAATATACATATTAATTAGAACAAGAAAAATCTCCTTTGATTTTTTTTGTATAGTTGATTTTCCTTCTCACCGGGTTGTCGCAAACCATAGTATCCAAAATCGAACACCTCCAATGAGTAATTCACACTAGAGAAGGAATGAATGAACCAACAATTGGGAGAAACAAAGGCTGGCCGAAATCCCTAGATGCTAGCTTTAGGAGTGGCAGCTAGAGTTGAGAGAAAAGAGAGAAGAAGCTTTCCTTAATTGTTCACACTTAACCTTAATTCCACATCTCTTGGATTTTTATAGTTAGGTTAAAAAATCCAACTTCATAATGGTATTGGGCTCTTTAAAATTGATGGAGAATTATTAATTAGGCTTTTAGAATTATTTATAATTATTTGGGCTTAATTAAATCCAATTTAAGCCCTTTCACAAAAGACTATGCATAAAACCCACAAACTAGGCCCTTTGTACATATACTTCGATTTAATTACACAAATGAATTCCAAATCCAACCAAATTAAATATGTAGGATCCATAACACTTATGTAACATATTTAATTTATTTTGGTCCAAGAAATAGGCCTCTAAGGCTTTCTATTTGGAGTTAGCATGTGGCCCTTCTTCTAGAGGGTTTCTGTGCCAACTTCACTTTTCTGGGCCTCTGTAATTCCTCCAATGGATCTATTAATTATTATATCAGCCCTATAACACTTATAGTCCAATAATAATTAATTATGAAATACATTATTTCAATTAGGTTCAATTTTATAGAATATTTCTCAAAAGTTCCGTGAATAATTTTACTTGATCATAATTAATTAAACTCTTTAATTAATTATTCTCTTATTCACTTCTCTATTCCTATAATAATATCAAATATTATTATCTTTGTCATTTTACCATTTTATCCTTTTTTCTATATGTGTGTGACCTATTGGGTTCCTGTCCATATTGGCAGTATAATATGCAATTGTGAGTTCCATTCAAAACTCACATGATTTAAACTTCTTTAAATCATTTTATCAATCCCTATTGATATACTTGATACACTATTATACAAGTCATGATTAGCCTTTAGCTAGGCATCATGACTATCCAAATGCTAGGAAAGTTAAGTGGTTTGACTATACCATTCCATAGAAACAATTACCGTGCAATTACTCCTTTCACCAGTCTTATCTCAATTAGATTCTGAGTATGAATTTCTGTTAACTCATATAAATCTAATTATGTATGTTTTATTAATTTAACCATTGTTCCCATAACGCCCTCCACGGATCTCTATCCATCTTGGCATATTACTCTGGCCAGAGATTCTTTGAACAAGGCAATTATAGAATCATGCGAGATAACTTCCCTTACTAAATCTGAGATGGTGAATCCTTTGTTAATCACTCAACTATCTTCAAGTAGGTCATGATATACCCAATCTCCTAACTACGTTCACTCTCAGTTGGAAGTAATCAGTTATGGAGTCAAAATATACCACTTGCTGCTTAAGATAACTTTGGTGATCTCAAGTCTAAGGATACTTGCACAACTGCTATGAAGAGATTCCTCCCTGACATAGATTTAATATCCATGTGAGGATTCTCTTTGTAGGTCTCCAATGAAATTGTTCTTCTAACAAGCATCCACATGTTAGCTTTGATTATCTTCTATAATCACAGTTATGAGAACCACTGCTTGAACCATTTAAGAAGCATAACATGTGCTAGTCTGTCCAAATTAACAATGTTCTATCTTGTTAATTCTATGACTAAGGATATTTAGATATTGACACATTTGCATGCAATAGACACCTCATATCATGAACACTTTCATGATTGTCTTTGCATTGTGTTTATAATATCAAGGACTTCATTTATTAATTTAAAATTTACAAACTCATGTATTTAAACATAGCATTAATAAATGAATAATGCCTTTTATTAAGAATATAAATTCATACATATGCAATTCATCCCTTTTACATGGGCTCTAGGGCATACTCTCTAACAATCTCCCACTTGAACTAGAGCTAATCTCTTATATGTCTCAAACCCATGCTATTTATATGGTGATAATGCTTAATTTGGTAAAGTGCTTTAGTGAGGGAATCTGTCACATTATCATCTGTGGGAACCCTTTTTATTTTCACATCATTTTTAGCTACTATTTTCCTTATGAGATGGTAGCGTTTGAGAACATGCTTGGATCGCTAATGAGACCGTGGTTCCTTTGCTTGCGCAATGGCTCCATTGTTGTCACAATATAAAGGAATTGGATCAACAATGTTAGGCACCACTCCTAGTTCAGATATGAACTTTGTGATCCAGACTGCTTCTTTGGCTGCTTTCAAAGCAGCAATGTACTCAGCTTTTGTCATGGAATCAGCAGTGGTTTCTTGTTTGGAACTCTTCTAACTAACTACTTCTCCTCCCATTATGAACACATAACCAGACTGTGATTTACAATCATCTTTGTCAGATTGGAAGCTGGCATCTGTATACCCATTTACTTCCAAACTGTCCTCTTCATATACCAAGAATATATCCTTAGTCCTTCTCAAGTACTTAAGGATATTCTTGACAGCTGCCCAGTGTTCCTCTCCAAAATTGGATTGGAATCTGCTTGTGATACTCAAAGCAAATGCTACATCTGGACGTGTACATAACATAACATACATGATATAACCAATTGCCGATGCATATGGTATTCTATTTATGCTCTCTCTATTCTCTAGTGTCTGCAGACACATAGACTTAGAAATGTGTTTCCCATGCATCATGGGTATAAACCATTTCTTAGAAAGATCCATTTTGAACCTTTTCAATACCTTATCTATATATGTACTTTGAGAAAGACCTAGCAACCTATTGGATCTATCTCTATAGATCCTTATTCCTAGTATATAGGATGCTTCTCCAAGGTCTTTCATGGAGAATTGCTTGCATAACCATATATTAATAGATTGGAGAAGAGAAATATCATTTCCCATGATTAATATGTCATCAACATATAGAACCAGGAAGAAAATTGCACTCCCACTGACCCTTTTATACACACAAGGTTCATCTTCATTCTGTGAGAAACCAAACTCTTTGATTGTCTCATTAAATCGTATGTTCCAGCTCCTAGAGGCTTGCTTCAATCCATAAATGGATCTTTAAAGCTTGCATACCTTTTTGCCATTTCCTGATGGGAACCTTTTCGGTTGTGTCATATACACATCCTCAGTCAAATTTCCATTTAGGAAAGTTGTCTTCACATCCATTTTCCAAATCTCATAATCATAATGAGCTGCAATGGCTAAAAGTATTCTTATAGACTTAAGTATCACTACAGGAGAAAAGGTTTCGACATAGTCAATACCTTTTTTTTGACGATAACCCTTTGCTACTAAGCGAGCTTTATAGGTAACTATATTACCTTCCATGTCGGTCTTCTTTTTGAAGACCCATTTGCACCCTATGGGTTTTATCCCTTCAGGTGGTTGAGTTAAAGTCCATACTTTATTCTCATACATGGAGTCCATTTCAGACTGTATAGCCTTAAGCCATAAATCACGTTCTGAACTATTCAAAACTTTTTGATAGCTTGTAGGCGCATTGTCCTCTAGTACAGTTATGCCTCTATTCGAATCAACGTGAAATCCATATCTCACAAGGATAGAACGCATCCTAGTAGATCTTCTAGGATTTTGTGTATAATTAGGTTCAACTGTAATCTCATCACAATGAAATTCAGTCTCGGGTTTAATTGGTTGAACTACTTCTATTTATGGGTCTTGAACTTCACCAAGTTCAATTTTTCTCCCACTGTCCTCTCGTAGGAGAAATTCTCTTTCTAAGAAGATAGTGTGCCTTAAAACAAACACCTTTTGTTCTAAGGGATGATAGAAATAATATCCAAAGGTTTCTTTTAGATATCCCACAAATAAACATTTGTCAGACTTAACATCTAGTTTGTCTGACATTGTACTCTTCACATAAGCAGGACAACCCCATACTTTCATATGAGAAAGCATGGGTTTCTTGTTATTCCACATCTCATATGGAGTAACATCAACCAATTTACTAGGAACTCTATTTAACACATAAACAATAGTTTCTAGTGTATATCCCCAAAAAGACTTAGGCAAGTCTGCTCGGCTCATCATTAATCGAACCATATCTAATAGTGTTCGATTTCTCCTTTTAGATACACCATTGTGTTGTGGTGCATATGGTAGAGTCTATTGAGATAAAATCCCATTATCTCTAAGATAATCTTGAAATTCTTAGCTTAAGTATTCTCCACCTCGATCTGATCTAAGTGTTTTAATACTTTTGCCAAGTTGTTTCTTTACTTCATTTCTGAATTCTTTGAACTTTTCAAATGCTTCTGATTTATGTTTCATTAGATAGATGTATCCATACCTGGAATAATCATTTATGAAAGTAATGAAGTAGGAGTAACCTCCTCTGGCATGTGTAGTCATTGGACCACATACATCTGAATGTATTAAATCCAAAACCATTTTATCTCATTCTTCTTTACCAATAAAGGGAGCTTTTGTCATTTTTCCTAATAAACAAGATTCGCATGTATCAAATAATTCATAATCAAATGATCCCAAATCACCTGACTTGTGTAATTTGGTCATGCGTTTCTCATTTATATGGCCTAAACGACAATGCCATAAGTATGAGGTATTTAGATTATCATGTTTCATTCTCTTGGTATCCACATTATGCACTTCTTTAATTAAATCAAGAACAAATATACCATTCTCAATTATAGCTTTTTCATAAAACATATTGCTCTTAAAAATGTAACAACACTTGTCCTTTAAAGAAATGTCATAATCGTTTAATAAATAACTGAAAGAAATAATACTCTTGGATAAAGCTAGAACATTATAACAATTATTTAATTCTAGTACTAATCCACTTGGAAGAGGCAAATGGTAAGTCCCAACAACCGTTGTAGAGATGTTTTGTCCAGTAGCTGACTGTAAACATATCTTTGCCTTTCCAACTCTTCTAAAGCTTCTAAGACCTTGTAGATCATTACACAAGTGAGATCCACATCCAGTATCTAATACACAAGATCGTTTTAAAGTAAGATCTTTTCAGCTCTGAGAACAATTCTCACTTGCCTGATCTAGTCAGAATAGTTACTGCCAAATAGCTTGTTATCCAAGATTGATCGTATGTTAATGTTTGATGTGCTCATGATGATGACCTAGATGTGAAAAAGAAAACATATGAGAGTATGTTCATATATATGTATGCATTAATTAGGTCTTTAATTAATCCATTTACTCCCACTATTTTATTGCTAATTAATAGCCCTCACTATTTAATCCGAGAAAACATGATTGTTTTCTTAGTGGGCCAATATCCAATCCTTGATATGTAATTTGACCTTGACTGTGGTCAACAAGCCAAACTCCATACCCTTAAAAGGTAGGTATCTCTATACCAATTGTGTCTCTACACAACTATTGGATCATTAGGTTATCAACTTTTGATGCACGCATATCATATATGCATTCCCTAATCTTGCCTCTAGAACCATTAGCCTTGACTGTGGTCAACAAACTAATGGGCTAGCTAAGATGACCCATTTAATTAGACTTGAACATATTCGATATAATGTGAGCTTGACTATGGTCAACAACCCATACTATAAAGAGCTCTGGTTCTTCTCAAATTAATGGAAGGCTTATATACCTTAGAATTTATTTGAGGGTTTTAGTTAATTAAGTCTCATCATACATGGTTGGCATACACTGGTATGCATCTTATATCTATCACATAAATATAAGCATACAAATATGGTATAGTTATGGACTTTACTACATTGATTTCCCCGAGCCAAAAGGGAAATCAAATGGTCACACCTAGGTAGTATGCATGATTCAAAAAAGTAAGAAATAATTACATTATCTCCAAGCTTGTTAGATCTCCATCTAGCGCATCTTGCTCCTTGATAATGGTCTCCATCTCTATCTATAATTCTAATCTAAGTAATCTAATTACATATGACAATTTGAAAAAGAAATACAAACCAAAAACAAGTGATCGAGACATAAAAGTCCTCATTGGGCCAAAACATGCATAATGCTCAATCACATTGGGCCTTGTCCATAACTATCCATCATGCCAATCATACACCCTTATATGAATTTCTTATGCATAAAATAATGGATTACTAACTTTTCTTCAACTCTTGAAACATACTTTTGAATTATTTTAATAATGTGATCAAATTAGAAAACTTTTTCCATTTTGGAAACATTCATTTTAGGAAACCTTTTTGCATGCATGTGTTCTTGCCTTAATAATCAATCTAATTGATTATTAATTAATTATTAATTGATTATTTAATTAATTAATCATATTAAATAATTAAAAGAATCAATTTTGGAATTAAGATAAAGGGTAGGCCGAAACCCACAAAATTAAACCCTAAATGTGTTCACACACAAACTAGTTTTGTGTCTATTGGACCATTTGGACCTTTTGGAATGAGCCAATCCCATTCCAGCCCTTAAAACCCATTAATAAAATTAATTAAAGTCTATAATATTTAATTTAAATCAGCTCCTTGGGCCCACCAAGTCATTCACTAATTTAAATCAAGTTCGTAAACATAATTAAGCCCATTAAGTAGTTTTAATGAATTAAAATTAATCCAATTAATTCAAGGCCTATTTTAATTAATACAATTAATTAACAACACTTTAATATATCAGATATATCATATTTATAAGATTAAAAATCTTTCTAAACAAGAACACCAATTTATCGAACTTTTCGATTAAATTAGTTTACATGCAAAACTTGTTCGATTTTAATTTAGTTTGATCCTATGGTTTAATATCATATATTAAACACATAAATTATCATCAAAATGATCTTAGAGTGGATCTATAAAAATAAATTTAGAACAGCCCCTAAGCTTCATTGAAAAATAAAAGCCATTCACGCCATTCTCAATGGTTGTTTTCTCAAAAGAATCATTTTTTATTTTTCATTTTATATATTTGATCACACATATACAGAAATCAATATTTCTCATTCAAGAACAATCAAATCTGATATTTTAAAGTTCATGAAATAAATAACTCAAAAATAAAACTTATTCCGTAGAAAAATATAGAATTGTATATTCATGGCAAAATCGAAGCTCTAATACCATGTTGGGAATTATCGGTTATATGCATCTCATACATAAGCGGAATTCAAAATTATTAACCAATATATCTGATCTTACCATGAATTTATAATATACATATTAATGAGAATAAGAAAAATCACCTTTGATTTTTGTTGTACAATTGCTTTTCCTTCTCATTGGGTTGTCGCAAACCACAGTGTCCAAAATCGAACACCTCCAATGAGTAATCCACACTAGAGAAGGAATGAATGAACCAAAAATTCGAAGAAACAAGGGCTGGCTAAAATCCCTAGATGCTAGCTTTGGGAGTGGCGGCTAGGGTTGAGAGAAAATAGAGAAGAAGCTTTTTTTAATTGTTCACACTTAACCCTAATTCCACATCTCTTGGATTTTTATAGTTAGGTTAAAAAATCCAACTTCATAATGGGATTGGGCTCTTTAAAATTGCTGGAGAATTATTAATTGGGCTTCTGGAATTATTTATAATTATTTAGACTTAATTAAATCCAATTTAAGCCCTTTCACAAAAGACTATACACAAAACCCACAAATTAGGACCTTTGTACATATACTTGGATTTAATTATCCAAATGAATTCCAAATCCAACCAAATTAAATATGTAGGATCCATAAAACTTATGTAACATATTTAATTTATTTTGGTCCAAGAAATAGGCCTCTAAGGCCTTCTGTTTGGAGTTGGCGTGTGGCCCTTCTTTTGGAGGGTTTTTGCGCCAACTTTACTTCTCTAAGCCTCTGTAATTCCTCCAATGGATCTATTAATTAATATATCAGCCCTATAACACTTATAGTCCAATAATAATTAATTATGAAATACATTATTTCAATTAGGTCCAATTTTACAGAATATTTCTCAAAAGTTCCGCGAATAATTTTACTTGATCATAATTAATTAAACTTTTTAATTAATTATTCTCTTATTCACTTCTCTATTCCCATAATAATATCAAATATTATTATCCTTATCATTTTACCATTTTATCCTTTTCTCTATATGTGTGTGACCTATTGGGTTCCTGTCCATATTGGCAGTATAATATGTAATTGTGAGTTTCATTCAAAACTCACATGATTTAAACTTCTTAAATAATTTTATCAATCCCTATTGATATTCTTGATACACTATTATACAAGTCATGATTAGCCTCTAGCTAGGCATCATGACTACCCAAATGCTAGGAAAGTTACCATGCAATTACTCATTTCACCACTCTTATCTCAATTAGATTCTGAGTATGGATTTCTGTCAACTCATATAAATCTAATTATGTATGCTCTATTAATTTAACCATTGTTCCCATAATGCCTTCCATGGATCTCTATCCATCTTGGCATATTACTCTGGCCAGAGATTCTCGCGAGATAACTTCCCTTACTAAATTTGGGATGGTGAATCCTTTGGCAATCACTCAACTATCTTCAAGTAGGTCATGATATACCCAATCTCCTAACTATGTTCACTCCCAGTTGGAAGTAATCAGTTATGGAGTCAAAATATACCACTTGCTACTTAAGATAACTTTGGTGATCTCATGTCTAAGGATACTTACACAACCGCTATAAAGAGATTCCTCACTAATATAGATTTAATATCCATGTGAGGATTCTCTTTGTAGGTCTCCAATGAACTTGTTCTTCTAACAAGCATCCACATGTTAGCTTTGATTATCTTCCATAATCACAGTTATGAGAACCATTGCTTGAATCATTCAAGAAGCATAACATATGCTAGTCTATCCGAATTAACAATGTCCTATCTTGTTAATTCTATGACTAGGGATATTTAGATATTAACACATTTACATACAATAGACACCTCATATCATGAACACTTTCATGATTGTCTTTGCACTGTGTTTATAATATCAAGGATTTCATTTATTAATTTAAGATTTACAAACTCATGTATTTAAATATAGCATTAATAAATGAATAATGCATTTTATTAAGAATATAAATTCATACATATGAAATTCATCCCTTTTACATGGGCTCTAGGGCATACTCTCTAACAGTAAGTGCAACTTTTAATATTTTTGACTTATCTTCATTTGACTGTGATTCAGATTCAAGGACAAATCCTTTTAAAAGGGGAGGGGATGATATGATCATAACCAAGCATAGTGGTAATAAAAGGGATGAACTAGTAGTTCCTCAAGAACCAATCAGAAGGGCAAGGTTAAAAAAGCTTAAAGAAGTCCTACAAGAATTCATGAGACCTTATGTCAAGTTCAAGAGGAAAAAAAAGGCTAATTTGAACTTTAAAGACAAGTTTAATTTTGTTCCCTACGTGACATATGTTTAATTAAAGAAACATATGTTTAATTGAAGAAAGAAGGAAGTTAATAGGATAAAAGAAGGAATTAGTGCATTTGTGAAAGTGAGGAAGAAATCTTATTGTTGTTCCAGTAGCTTTTCCCTTAACCAAGGTGATTAAGCCCTCACCTGAGAGGACTAGGCCCTCACACATAGGGATTAGGCCTTCACCTGAGGGAACCTTATACTTGTTACGATAAAACTCTTTATTTTCCTATTTTTTCTTATTTTAGAAGTTTTGTTTCAATAGGTTTATTATTATTATTATTATTATTATTATTATTATTATTATTATTATTATTATTATTATTATTATTATTATTATTAAAAATTTTAATGAGATTTTTCATTGACTTTTCCAAATTTGTTAAAGTGATTCTTGCTATTACATGAAGAATCAGGCTTAGGTAATTTTTCATAGTTTATGTATGCTTGATTATTATTCTTCTTATTTTCTAAATCAATCTATTATAAGTATTTCCATTCAATTTTGTTTGGGGGTTTTTTAGATTGGGGATTTATTATTATTGTTTAATTTCAA
This sequence comes from Excoecaria agallocha, assembly GCA_037975025.1. Lineage (NCBI taxonomy): Eukaryota > Viridiplantae > Streptophyta > Magnoliopsida > Malpighiales > Euphorbiaceae > Excoecaria > Excoecaria agallocha. Next base: position 73,991,760 of record CM075807.1, read on the forward strand.
TATTCATGGTATGTTGACGTTCTAGTTTGAATACAGGCTAGGGTTTTGCATTAGATGCTCTCCTCCTCTTGACTTCGATGACTACCATGATTGGAAAAAAGACCAAGCAATTCATCACTAAAAAAAATGCAAAATGGCGATGAAAATTAGTGAGAATAATGAAATTTATTGCTAAATGCACAAAAATAAAAAATGATTTCCGTCACAAATATTGATAGGGGCTCATGGAAAAACAAACATATCAACAATCTAGCTATAACAAAATCTTATTGTTGCTAATCCTGGGCACTTAAATTAAGGATAGAAACCTCGTTGATGTTTAATTTATGGCATATGTGATTTATGAACCAATTAGTAAGGACAAAACCCTTGCCAAGTTTGCTATGAACAAAGTCATCATCAATTTTATGAGGATATTTCCCTCGTTAATGCACGACCATATGACTTTTAGGAAAGAATTTCAAATCGTAGAAAAAATCTTATTTTCCATTCTGATTTGAAATTATTTCCAGAAAAATTAAGATACAAGTGAATTGAACTTTTTGTGAGTATTCATGTTTTTTTTTCATGGTGTAGTGAAAATTAAGAATTTGAAGAATGGAAAAAAATATTTAGAGTCAACAAATATCGCTTAAATCATTCTATGTGTGATTCGAAGATCAACAAATTGAAGAATTATAGTTAGCAGTCCTTAGGAATGACAATTAAAGCTTGAGAAAGTTTGGCTAAAGTTGTTAAAAAGACGTTGTAAACACTGGGTTCTAAGGAGGCTTTTGTTAGGGTTATAAAACGAGGAAGACTACCCTTTGAATGATAGCGGATTAAATATTCTAATAATTTTTTCTACTAAAAATTCCTTTTTGAAAATGCTTTGAAGTGTTTTTATACTTGGTTCGGGCACTTGAGGGAAGCAAAGGGACAAATAATGATGAATATTACAAATTAGGGGCTTAAAAGTCCATTTTAATATCTTTTTAGCCTTGAACATGCATGCAAAGGTTTGTACACCCTATAAAAGTTTGCACACCCCTGCAAGAGGGAATATTTGCATTATTTTGCTAATTGTCTATTTGATTACCATTTTTAGTTTGCACACCTGTGCAAACCACTTGCACAGTGGTACAAGTCAATGAATCTACTTTTTTTGGCCCAATTTGGCAAGTTGACTATTGTACTTGATTTGCTAACCCATGTAAGTGAAAAGTAAATTAAATTTTCAGACAAAATTTGACAAGTTGGCTAACATTTTTAGGCTTGCACACCTGTATAAGGGACTTGCATGGCTGTTCAATCCTTCCTATATAAAGTTTCGTTCAAAAACTTTCAGGATGTTGGCTAAAACATTTGAAAATTTTATTTTGAACGTTTTCTTCTGCAAGTAATAGTGAAACAAAAAAACAAAAGTTTTCAAACTGAAAAAGTGTTATTTCAGAGTTATTATCTTTGTTTTCAAGCTCATTTTTTCAATGAAAAAAAAATTCGAGAATCTAAAATTCAACAATCTAGTCGAGTAAGTACACTGGTAATATAAAAAGTATCTTCTACTCAATTTGGTTTTCTGATAGTGTAAAGTTTGCACATTTACCACTTTATATGCTAAAAATTTCATTCGATTTATTAGCTGCATTTTTGTCACATATATAATTCTACGTAGATCTAGGTTGTAAAATCCTTTTTTATGGTATTTTCTTGTGTGATAGAAATTATTAGGTTGTCTTATTAAATTTTCCTTTTAATTTTGATTAAAGTTGATTTCTTTGTAAATTTTGACTTAAAAATTATTTTCTTGCATTTAGCAATCCCCTTTTGCCCCTTTTGAATTTGTTTGTCGACGATTGCTTTACTTTAAAAGGAAAGGAAAATAGCCTTTTTATCTTGCAAGTGTACCCATGTGTAACTTATTGCACACCCATGCATCACATGATGCATGGCTAAAAATATGTTTTTTGCCTTTTTAAAATAAAAAAGTCAGTCATACGTCACCCGATGCATGCGAGCACGTTTCTTAATGTTTGTTAAAGATTTTGTTTTCCATTTTTTCTTTTTATTTATTTCATTACTCTTTTAATTTTTATCATTATTTTCAATGTTATTATTGTCACTATTATTTTTGCGGATAATGTCTTTGTGAGTACAGCCGACAAGCACAACATGTAAGTTTATGTCTTCCTTTTCATAATTATAAAAAAGGGCCTTTTAACTATAAATAGAAAATGTCACATAAATATTTATGTTAAAAGAATTGGGACCTTTTGTTAATAAAATTGGACCAAAGTTCTATTTTTTCCCAAGAAACTCACAATTAAAACTTATCTTAATAATGTAAAAGATTGTGTATATAATTAAATAACATGTGATGTTTCATAATAAAAATTGGACGGGTAAGTCCCTATCTTTGACTCTTGTATTGAAACACTTCTTCATAATTAACATGTGAGGACCAACATCCTTATTAATAGAGTCATAATGAATTGCCTAATTTATGGATGCTTGTTTTATCGCTTTATTCTATGCCATGATTTACAGCTTTCCTAGGTGTTTGGGTGCACATTTAATTTATTTATTCACTCTAATATTGCATGTAAGAAAATAGATAACATCATTAATTTGAAAGCTGTAATGTTAAATCTATCAAAGGTAAAAATAAGAGTGAAGTTCTGAACTCTCTCTAGGTTTTGGACAAAAGGGGTCTAAATACCTTTTCCCAATGTTTTATTGGGAAGTGACTCTATACATCAACCATTTGGTGCCACATGATGCCTTCAATTGGTTGATTACCAATGATAGGGTAGGGATACCTCGAGACACTATCTCATACCTTTTAAGGTATGAGACTTGGTGAGTCAGGTCGGGTCCCTTTTTTATTGCGAAGTGATCGATCAGCTCAAGAGAGGAAACATTAACCTATTCAAACAATAAAAGTGGGACCGAATTACAAAGATAAAAGGTTTTCTGCTATTTTTACTCGTAGCTCCATCCTTTGGTTTCAGGGCAGGGGCCCTCAATCGATCTGGCACATGCCATAGTGGTGACTCCACTAGGGATTTGAGACTTGCTTCGAAACTACTTTTGATCTATATGGCATAAAAAGAGCTATCGATTAAAAAAATTTGTCTCTTTCCAAAAGTTGCATTAGAATCATGCTAAATCCTTAGAATAAGTTAGGCATCCCAGTTTTTTGACCCTAGTGTATACCTATAACACTCATTTATTGTTCACTTAATCAAATGTAGTGCTAGGGATAATCACCAGTCCAAGTCTAGTACCTCTTGATATATCAAATGGTGATCTAATTGTTCATTATGCTTGTGATGATCTAGACCTATTGGTTGGGACCATGCTTGGGTGGGTTTGTAATCAAGGTACCTATAAAAAAACCATGTAATGGCATAAAAATCTCTATTAAGATGTCCATAATAATCTTGAATTGAATATGATATATGTCTTTGTGTATTAAGTATACTTGAATAAGTCCAAATGTCTACTAATCAAAGGCTTCCATATCCCCGTAAGCCTATTTTAATTCATTCAGGTTATTGAAATATGCATTAGCCAAAACTTTTTTTGTGTTCTTTTAAAAAACATTATGAAATTGGATATTTACCGTGCACTATACGTGTTTATTAAGGTCCCCTATTGACCTTTGGATTAATCCCACTTAGGAAAAGGACTTTGACCATATGTGTGGGTGAAATAAGGTGGAGAAGATTCTTATGTGTAATTATCGATGATGCATCTTATGATCATGCATCGACACTGACTCATGCATCACATTGATAACCCTATTTTGGCAACCATAATAGAGTCCTCATCATCCAAGTGGTATCGAGGTTCAAATGATTATTTAGTTAAAAAATGGTTTTTTGAGCAGATGAAGGAGTTGGTATCAGGTTAGAGTTCAAAATCAAGACCTGAGTTGGGTATAGATAGTGTTTTAGAAGAGTTTTTAGAAGTGTTTTTAGAATAGTCAGGAAGGAAAATCATGGCTGAGCTCACTCTACCTATTGGTTCTTCTAGTTTCTAAGATATGGATAACATGATAGATGAACTTGAAAGGAAGATGATATCCATATTTACTAGTCTTACAACTAGTCTAGCCTTAATTTTCTATTGCTTAAGCTATTGCACCTGCTATTACTTGAGTCAAACTGACCACTATCGGGGAGATTCCAACAGTAGCTATTATGACACCTTAATCAATAATAGATGTTAGGAATATGGTTGCTTATAGGATGAAGGGAGATATCGCTTGAGGTGGCCCTAAACATGAATTTATAACGGATGAATAGGAGGAATTACGAGCCCCTCAAGAATTGAAGAATTTTATCCCTAAGGAAGAAAACACTGCCATGAAAAAGATAGACAAGAGGTTTGAAACCTTGACCAAAATGTTATCAGTTGGGAAAGGGGTTACCCCTAAAGATATTGACTTAGATGGTGAGGATGCTTTGCCTAATCAATTTAAGATGTCTGATTTCATGAAGTTTGATGGAACATCTAACATTTTGGCTCACATTAAGCAATATGTCCTACTCATGAAAAGGATTACTCTCACCAAAAGGCAAAAAGTGGACTTCTTTATTCTCAGCCTTATGGGTCTTGTTGTTGATTGGTATCATAGTATGGATAGAAAGACTAAGGAAGATTGGGAAAGCTTAATAGAGGAGTTCTTTAAGCAATATGATTGCAACACCCATATAGAGGTCACTCTGAAGGATTTGAAGTTGTTGCAATATAAACTTAAAGAGTCCTTCCATGAGTACCTCACTTGTTGAAGGAATAGAGTGATAGAGATGAAAAAGAAGCCTAACACACAAGATCAAATTTGGTTATTCATCCAAAATACTATTCCTTACTTAAAAAAGGTTTCAAAATAAAGGGATTGAAATATTGGGAATCCTTCAAGGATGTTGCAATTAAAGCTAAAGGAGAATATCTAACAAAAAAAGGCTAGTTCTATAAGTTTAAATAGTAGGGCTTAGGGTAACAACAAGTGAGGTTTTGAAAGCTTGGGTTTCAGTAAGAATACTGATAACAGCAATGGCAGTAGGGGTAACAGTGGAAGAACTACTGAAGTATCAGCTACAGAGGTCAATTAATGACATTATTCGAATTTGGGGAAATTACTATCCTAGTGCCTTAATCGATTGATGAAAGAAAGCAAACTATAACCATTGCCATCCAAGCCCGCGAAGAGTTGGAGCAGTCGGGACATTGGTCAGACTGATATTATGTTTTTTATCAGCACATAGGATATGGAACTGATTACTGTAGAGCTTTAAAGGATCATATCTAAGATTTAATTAATTCCCAATAGATATCGGGTCTAAAGAAGAGAACTAAGAGAAATGAGACTTATAATGTTGTACCACTATCGATGTTCAGGGTTGGGTCTGGGTTACTAGAGTTGTATGTTCTTAAGGATTTATATGGTAATAACTACTAGTTTATCTCCTGTAAAGCTTAAGAAAATGATGACAGTCTAGGCATAAGTGCAAAAAAATCATCAAAAGTAGGGGAATCAATTCAATTGGTAGATATATAGGATATCGATAGCAAAGCGATGTCAATAAAGGTTGAAAAGGAGCTGAAGGACCTATGGGAAACTGATGAAGATAAAAAGGAAGCAGCGAATGAAAAAGTGGTTCAAGCCATTATGAGGAGTGGTAGGGTTGTGCCTGATGTTGAAAGGTAGTAGAAACCCGCTGTGCCTATATAATAAAAATTTGTAGAGGACAACCTGGTTCTTAAGCAGCTTAAGAAGACATCTATTCAGATTTCAATCGGGGATCTATTAAAGCAAACTTCTTCCCATAGGTAGAAGTTGGTGGAAGCTCTATGTGAATCAATTGTTGCCACTACCATATCTCCTTCTAAGCTACTAGAGATGGTGAAAGGAAATTATGAGGAGAAGATTGTGTTCACTAATGTAGACTTACCCTTAGAAGGATGAGAGCATAACTGACCTTTGTACATCAGGGTTGAGGTGAATGGCAAGCATACCGTATGTGTGATGGTGGATAATGGCTCTTCTATTACTATATGTCTTTTCACGATAATGGCAACCTATATATGGTATTAAAGAGTTTGTTCTCACTAAGTTTTGGCTCACTATAACAGTTTATGATAGTTCCAAAAGGCAAGTTATTGGCACTTTTAGAGCACTAGTAAAGATGGGGCCTATTGAGATAGAGGTAGAGTTTGTAGTGCTTGAGATACCAACTAAATTCTCTCAATTATTAGGATAGCCTAGGTTTCACAAGTTAGGAGGGGTTCCTTCCACCCTTTTTTAGATGGTCTGTATTTCGTATGAAGGTGGTATGGTCATTATCAATGCAACAAGGGAAAATTTAGTCTCTACTTTGAGCATAGCCAATTAGCTATTTAATAGTTTTCATGTAATAAGGGTTGGTATTGAGGAAGAGGGAACAAATTTCACTAGCCCCTAAGTCATCAGTATGATGAAAAAGATGAGCTATATACTAGGTACAAGATTGGTGAAGAAATCTCAGGGGACCTCTATGCCCATTACTCCAATTGTTCCAAAAAATATAAAGGTCTTAGACTACTATACAGATAATGAAAAGAAAAGGGTTGATCCTTAGCTAAGATGGATTCCTCATATCCTTAAAAGCTTCGTGCTGGCATTCGAAGAGTGCAAATATGATGGAGAAGTCAAGCCCATGATAGCTTAAGGAAAGTTATCACTGGATTTGAGATCTTTGATGATGTTTTTGATTGGTTAGCTAGGACCATCCAGCCTGTACTGGGGTTCTAGGATGAGGAGATTATGGTCAGTCTCACTAATTTGGACTTAGGTTGCCCAGAAGAGGTACTAACGCCTAAATTGTTAGTTATTAAGGCTAAAGGGAAAGAGAAGATTAAGTATGACGCTAAAGCTCCTGAAGAAGAAGCTCCGCCATCAGCTCCTACACCTGAAGGGGGAGAAACATCTACCGCTACATTGGTTATCCCTAATTTATAAAATGATTCCTTTACTGTATAATTTATATTTTTGAATTGTTTTATGATGATGTACCTTTGACTGCTCAAGTTAATAAGATGAATAACTTTGCATATTTATGCGATGTCTCATATGATTGAATCATGCAAAATCATAATCATGGCACATTTATATTTGACATTAATTCAACAAACACTACTCTATTTAATCTTAAAACCTAGGAAAACCCTAAAGAGATCTTGGTTTCATTCGACTTAACTCCTAAAATGAGAATAAAATTTGAGAGAATACTAAGAAAATATGAAAATTTCTTTGCTTAGACCTATGAAGACATGCCCGAAATCGATAGAGAAGTTGCAAAATACTCTATTCCAATGTATCCAGATAGTAAGCTAGTCAAGCAAAACTTCAAAAACTCAGGCCAGAGTTGATAAAAAAGGTGAGAGAAGAAGTAAGGTAGCATATTAAGGCTATGTTTTTGGTCCAGGTGTAATATTCTACTTGGCTAGCCAATGTCATCCCTGTTACTAAAAAAATTGGAAAGTGCAGATGTGCATGGATTATAGAGATTTGAAGAAGCATGCCTAAAAGATGACTTTTCACTGCTACATATAAATCTGCTAGTCGACAACATAGCAAATTGCATGATTGATGTTATGCAATATAACATAGCTATTTTATCTATTTATGCATCATTTATTTAGTTTTATGTATGTGTTTTGTTTATTTTATTGTGTTACATTTAACCTTTTGTGCTTTCTTTATTTTGTAGGCTCTTTTTGTCCAAATGGGTGATTTGAAGTATAATTGAGGGCTTTAGATTAAAGATTTAAAGGTAAAAGGACATTAAGGAAGGTTTAAAGCCTATGCTAACTCGTTACAGTGCCTCTATATGTCAACTTGTGTCTTGTTATGCTAAGTCATGGCCAAGTATGAAGTATGCCAACTAGTGTCCTTACGTGCTAACTCGTTATAGAGATAACCTATACCGGCTAACCTAACTCGGCACCAGTGTGTCAATCATCACATTTGTCAAGAATCACAACCTTTCAAGTGTCTCTTCATGTTAACATAACTCTCTAAAAAGGCATCATTTAGGACACATTTGGGCTTATAAATAGATAGAGTTAAGCATATGTTGGGCATGGAGAAACTACCAAATACCTTAAGGAAGAGAAAAGATTTAAAGAGGTCATTCAATATTCAAGTACTTTTCTAAAGAAGCATTGAGGAGTCATCAACTATTTTTTCTCCTTCTGTTTAGATTATTGCTTGATGTCATTGCTCTTCTTTGTGTTTTGCTTGCTTTGAGTAATATGTATCTAAGCTAAGTTTGTCAATTAGAATTGTAAGTATGAATTGATCTTTATTTATAATTTATCATTTAATGTATGAATGGGATGCTTAATGTGTTATGTATGCTTGATCACCATATATAATATGTTAATCAATTTATTCACAATGAGAATTGGGGTATGTTGGTGGAAAAGAAATTGAATTTACTTACGGGATAGAAATCATTTGGAGATAAGGGTTTCAATTTGAAGGTAAAAGAACAGGCTTAGAACTTCATGGCTTACATTTATCTTCATAATGACATAAGAGTACGTGTGGAGTCTAGATGGGAATGCCCTTATCTGAGAATGAGAATTGCAGTTAGGAAAAGTAGGCCATATTTCTCTAATCATTTACATTTATATGTGTTAATTGAATCTCTTACTTGATCAATTCATTTTTGTAGTTTTAATAACTTTATTAAATTATATTGTTAGATAGGATTTAATATTAGTTTACTATAATTTGATGATTTTAGGATTTTAATATAACTAACTCTATCAATTTACATTTGCCTATCCATCTAAGTATCTATTTTATTAATATAAATCATACAATTAAATTTCCAATGTTGGACACCATAGTCTCTTTATCTAAGTCCTAGAAACTATGGTAATAAATTTAAATCGTAGCAAATGTTTGGCACCATTGTTGAGGAATCAATGTGTTTTGTTTTTTAATTTAGGGTAGAGAAAGGTTATTTTAAGCCTTCTTTCTAATTTTCTTTAGTAGTTTTATGATTTTAGTAGTATAGTTTCTATTTTGTTTGTTTTCTTTACTATATGAGTAGAAGTAATAGTGGTAATAATATTCTTCAATTAAACCTCAAAATTGAAAGTACTTATTTGTGCCTTGCACATGGACCAAAGACAACAACAAGAAGAAGAAGAACAAAGTGCAAATAATTTGACTGATCATATAGGCGTACTTTGGGTTATTTTGCCATGCCTAATGTGACGTGCACCAGAGCCTAGCTCGTATCCCAATTAAGTTATTAGAGACATGCTTTTAGGTTTTCAAATTGGATGAGGCTTATTATTAATCATAAACTAGCCACTTCATAACAGATAGGATTTTAAACCTAATCCATTATTGATGGTCAACCCATGAAGGTGTCTAAAGTGTGCTTAGAGATGTTGGCATCATAGAGTCACCATCCAACAGAACATTGGAAAATGATTCTCAACCTTTTGATACCCCAATATAGAAAGGTGAAAAGTAGCAAAATAAACCTACTTAATTATTACATAAGCAAATCATCCCAATGAAAAGAGTAATATACAAAATGAAATGACATATGTAAAATAAGAAGTTAATTGAGTTTTGGGAATATTGGTTCTCTCGTACATGATATTTACAAAAAGAGTGAAGAGCCTTTGCTTAATTTTAATGAAAATATGGGATAAGTGATCCCAAGTTTTGAGTAAATAAGGCTTTCTTTTGAGGTGTGATTTTAGGTTAAAATTGGACATTGATCCATTTTTATTTAAGAAAAATGCAATTAATTAAGTATAAAACCTTTTAAGCGACTTAGCTAAGTAACATTCCAAAAAAATCTTTTTTATTACATTATTACATCCCTAAAAGAAATACATCCAAGAGTACTCAAAATACCAAAATTAAATAAAATAAAGCAAAATTAAATAAAATGACCTAAATGAAAAATAAAAGAGAGAGAGAGAGTGAAATAACTTATTAAGGCATGACTCCCGATGCATAATCACCCATGAGAACTCCAAAAATGTATAAAATAATTTGCTCATAAATAAAACTAATTAATTAGTACATATCAAAAGAAAATGACTATTAAAATAACCCTCGGATAGGTTTTTACCATCATTTTATTGATGTGTCAACCCTTAGATGGTCACTTACCATCAGTTTATCGATATATTAACCCTTGGTTAGCTGTCTAATTACTACCAACTTGTCAACATGTAAAGTCGAGATGAGTTGATTGCATTTGATTAGCGCCAGCTTATTGGCATGCAAAACTAGATAAGATTGTCATATTTGATTAGTGCCAGTTTATTGGCAAGTAGAATTAAATGACACTATAGGATGGTTAAAACCATTTATAGGCATGCCTAACCTTGTAGTTGTGGTGGTTGAAACTATCTATAGGTTTGTTTGCTCCTTTGAACCTATATTCTTATTGAAGAATTTTTGGAAAGTATTCATTTGTGAAAAGTGACTAGGAGCATATGTTTATAGGCTTACTTCATATGTATAGGTCTACCTTGAAGTCACTACAATATAATTCTTTCCCTCATCATTAGAAGTTAAATCAACCTTTTGGACTAGTAGGTCTATCTTGAAGACACTACAACATAATTCTTTCCCTCTTTCAATGTGTTTTAACTTTTTACTATGATATTGGCTTCATCTATGTGGATTAACTATTGGTAGAGTCCCTTACTTTATCTTCAGCCATGTGAATCAATCACTGGTGAAGTGTTCCATCAATTCAATAATTCCTTTGTCTAAGGGGATGGGGGGTTTTGACCATTTCCCTTAAATCTTTCCAAAATCAGGAAATATTTGCACTTCTTTTTGCGGTGCATCTCTTTTGATTTTAACCTACTCAGGTGACTTTTTATGGCTTTATAAGTGCCTTAGAGCCATGACCAAGGAGAAAAAACTGATTCTTATCCATTCTCCATTCACAAATACTTTATCCTTCTGATCCAGTTTAGTGTGGATATCATCCCTTTTCTATCTTCTAATCAGAAAATATGCCTCTTAAACTCTGTGAATTATAGGGTATATTCCCCTCTAGAGGATTTTGGTACCTATGAGAAAAAAAAGTGTGTGATATTAGTGCTTTGTATCATTGAACTTGATCTTGGGCTTTTACACTTATCATTTAGTTTATAGTTTATTTATTTTTGTCATTTGTTATGTCATTTTATCTTTTGTCTTTTCTTTTCTTGTTTTCATGTTATCACTTTAATCATTGATCCTGTTGTCAATTTTACAATGTATTTCTGTTTTGGATATATCAATATTAAATACAACATAAATAAAGTAAAAAGGAAATTCATAAATAAATGTCATAATTTTTATATGCATCAGAATATCTAAACGTTCTAAAACTTTCTAGATACAAAATAAAACTACCAAGATGGTTCTAGTCCTCTATGATATGTTAGTATTGATAGAGGATAAAAAGTTGAAGACCTGGGAGGTCTAGGTGGTCCTATTGCCTAAGGTGGAGTTGGTGGCTGCTCCCCTTACAATCTGAATCTAAACTCAAATCTAGGCAATGTAGTGGATAGTGATTACAAAATCTACACCTTAGCAAGTGCTTTGATCTTTGGCTCATCCTTAAGACTGCCTTAGCGTACTGCTCCAAATATCTCATCAAATCATCTCTCAGATTCCTAATGTACCTCCTTAGCTACTCATTAGTCTCTATCATAGCTTGTTTCCCACTCGATATGACCCCCTACTCTCAGATCTAAGTGAGAGACTCATCAACCACCTATAAGGTCGCATCAAATCTCTACCCAGTAGATACTAGATCTACCTTGATGCCATACACGTCAACTTGATATTAAGCATAAAAGGATTGCACCAAAGATAGCATGGTCTGTAGAGTCTGGCCCTACCTGTTGATAACATCCTCTATGGTGGATAGCCTCCCTGAGATATCACCAGGTAATGGTGTTGATGTCGGCTGTGCTAGCAGCAGAGCGATAGATATAGATGCACCAGAGATATCACATGTCCTTATAGCAGTACAAGAAAAGCCCTAGGATGGTCATATGGTGAATATCTCCTTGATTTCTTGAAAGGTGATTGCCATAGCCTAATAGATGCACTAGAGGATGAGGTGATCTACCAAAGCTCATCAAAATCAACCTGCATACCCATCTCAAAATTAGAATCGATACCTACCCCCTAAGGCTCATATGGATCCTTTTGCTAGTGATCATGCTGCACTGGTGGTGCTGAAGGTGTCTGAGCTTGATCCTGATCCTCCCCCTCTAATATCGACTCTAACGCAATAGGATCTAGGTTGTATCCCTACCTAGTCTCAGGAATGATCAATAATTTATACTGGCCCTCTCACCCTTAACCAGCTCGACCATACTCATCGCATATATACAATGTCGCTGGGTAGCAACTTTAAGTAAGGTGACAATGATCTTGTACATAATATCTATCATTTTACCTTTATGTATGACCTACAAATAGATGATGTCAACCATGTTGACTGACTCAAAACTACCAGTGCGATCAAGATATAATGTAGGTAAAACCCGTTAAATGTATCTGGCCTGGTACATAACTCTAGGAAGCATAATAGTTGCCTAATGCTCTCTATCTACTCCTCTCTTTGGGGTCAAGATGTTTGTTCACAATATAAACCTTATAGCTTTTACAAAGCATCGATGTATGATGCCGTGCTGTAGTCTCTCACCCTGAACTAGACCATTCATTTCCCCTTATCAGACCTCTTAAAGCCTTCACACTAAAAAATGGCCAGGAACTCTCTCATGATGTCAGGGTATGTCTAAACAGCTGGAGCAAAAAATGCAATCCACCCCATAATAGCTAACAGTCCATCGACCTCCTTGATCATCACTATAGTCTACAGGAACCATCAGGACATGAATTGACTATATCGAAATGGAACTCGAGATAAGGTCAGATATCTTTCAACCTATCAGGGGGTTATCTATATCGGGATGGTTGGACCTGCTGTAGCCTATACATCTTTATGTGGCATCCTGTAAAAGTTAAATGGTAGTTTTCAAAATTAACTTATGCTGCAAGTAAGGAAAAATTAAATTCTTGTAAATTTTAACAAAATTTTAAAAGTATGTCAACTTAAATCGGAGCTAGCCACCTGTACAGAAATTTGCATTAAGTGGCACAACAATAATTTACAACATCTAAAGCCCATCAATGGGCAATCTAGCAAACATGAATGTCAATCAAGGCAATTTAAAAATCTACAAAATTTTAACAAAATTTTGGTAGCATTCTAGCTAGGAATATGCCTACCACCTACACAAAAACATTTAAAGGCAATAGCATAAGCCATCAACGTCCAACGAGCAGTTATTTAAATAGTGATTCTATGCTATATGCAAATGACAAGGCAAAAGATTTATTTCACATTTAATTACAATGTGCCGATGAAGGCCTATTTATAAGAAGTTAATTTACAATTGTTACATAGTTAATTTTAACTACAATTTGTTTATGAGGCCTATTTGCAAAACTAAAATTAATCAACAATTAGACTACATTAGTGCTTTATTCAAATTAAATTCCAAGTCAAATATTTAATTTTGTAATTTACATGCTTATCTCTATGTGCTTATGTCTTTACAATTAAAAACTAAAGAGTTATGAAATAACAAATTTTACTAGTCTAGGCTTAATCAAACTGCTATAGGCATTAGGCAAACCCAAAAGGAATTCCATAGACATAAGAAAGAAATCATATGAATTAAAAGAAAAAAAAAAGGTAACTATACATTTTAAATTAATCCTAACAACATTATTACAAGAAATGCATAATGCAGAAATGTAAAAAAAGAGAAAATAAATAAAGAAATACTTACTTGTAAAAAAATAGGTAAACAAAAAACACAATGAAGGATGGAATAAATGATACATTGAGGTGTGTATCAACTCAAAGGGAATTTCCACTAACACGGCTTGTAAAGTGGGCAAAAAACAAAGGAGAAAAGGGAAGAAAATCAAGAGAGAACTCAAGAAAAGTTGCTAATGGTGGTCATAAAGGAGGAGAGAGGAAGAAAAGAAGAAGAAAAGGCCCCCCTTTCAAATTGTCAAGTGACAGATGACCACCCCATACATCCCATTTATCAACCTTTTTTTATTTTTTTGATTTTTTTCCTTTTTCCTTTTATCATTATTATTTTTCTTTATTTTTATTTTTATTGTTACATTTTTACATCATATTATTTACATTTATTATCATATAGATCCACATATATACAAAGTAATTTATTTAATTTTCCTTTATTATTATTATTATTATTATTATTATTATTATTATTGTTATCATCATCATCATCACTTATTATTTTATTTTTCTTGTTCTTTTTTTTTTTGAAATACTCCCTGAAATAAAATAATTCATGAATTGTTGAATTCCCTGAATTTAAGAAAAAAATCTTCCAGAAGATTCCATACGAACAAGGGGGACCCTTGAACTTTTTGCAAAATGATAACAAGGAAAATGCATAATATGTACGTGTAATGCATGGGACATGTAAAAAAGATTCACTTGGGCAATCTGAGCATGACAAATAAGCTGATTGTGTCTCATTTCCTGATGCATGGGTGTCTGTCATAAATTTTCTATAAATACTTGATATTTTTCTTGATCTTTGTACCTTTTAACCACCCTCTTACCAGACTCTTCACCAGGCATTCTTTTTCTTCTCTTTTCTTCTTTTAATTATAGTCATTTTCTTTTATTTATTTTTTATTTTGCATTTAGACTACTTGAATATTTTTTCCACGCTGATCCCGGCTATGAAAAAATTGCATAGATTGCTAAAAGACCTAAAAACTTAGAAAGCTCCTATTTTAGCCCCATACTCAAATTTGAGATTTTTTAGGAGAGTGGAATTCGATAGAACCTTGATTTTATTTTTCATCTGGTATTGGGACCCAAGGCTCCACATTTTTAGGTTTACACTTTAGGAATTATGCCCCTTTGCTGAAGAGTTTGTTGGTGTGAGATTTGCCCCTAGTGCCTAATCCTATTTGCCTTCTATTTTTCTCGATTATCCCAGAGAGGTAACTCAGGCTGTGGGTGTTCTACCTTCTGAGACTAAGAGCTTAGTACCTTAAAGGAGGACATTTTCATTAGAGCAATTAACTGATGTATTGAATGATTATGATGATGTGCCTACCTTCCAGACTGGCATGATTTTGTTGTGCTATTTTGCTTAATGCTTGTTTGTATGCTTAGATGAACTAAATGGGAATTACAAACTATTTAGCATTATGGATGGTGTGCATAGAGGATGTACCCCATTCCCTTTTGTCTTAGTAGAGATGCTTTTTGGCCTATATGCCATTTGTACTAACCCTACTGTTCGTATTACTAGCAATCCTTTGCTACTCTAAGTATGTCATTATTTTAAAGGTAGTGCACCCTTTGTGAGTTTTCACACTAGCTTTTCTTATTAGAAAATGCATCCTTTTGGAATTTCACATATTTTCTTGCTTTATTTTTACCTGAGATGAACCCAAGTCACCCCAGCAATTTTTTTTTCTTTTTTTCGTAAGTGTGGCTACATGAAAAGATTAAGCTACTATCGGAGCCTCCTCCTTAGGATAGAGCCATAGGCACTTATCTATTGAGACATTAAAACCTTAGGCATAAGCGGTACAAGTTTTATTAGACCTATAAAGGAGTTATCTAGTTGGCTCATTTGGCAGATGGTGATATTAGTTTTAAGATAGACCTTTTATATGCATCAAGCCACCTTTTAAATTACTACTCGCTATGCTCATGAGTATAGGGACCTTTAGGACATTGTCAGGTGCTCATTGGGTTTTCATAATGGTATAATTTTAACTCCTTTTTGGAGGATTTGGTCCCTACTTCCCATAAAAACTATCATACCTGAGGTTAGTGCTAGTGACTTCACCACTGCCATCACCTATAAGTAGTGGATCATGAGTCCAATAGTCAATAATAGAATGTTTCATCTCAAGCACCTGAAGGAAGATAGCAATGTGATACAGATAGGCTAAATTAGATACTATCATGGAATACACTTTTTGTTTTCAATAGAACTTTTAAAGTTTGAACACATGAAAAGAAAATGAATATTTTTTAATAAATTAATAATGTTTTAGATATACATTGTTGGGAATTATCAGTTACATACATCACATGTATAAGCGAAAATTAAAATTTTTAACCAATAGATCTGATCTTGCCATAAATTTACAATATAAATATTGATGAGAATAAGAAAAATCACCTTTGATTTTTGTTGAATAGTTGATTTTCCTTCTCATCGGGTTGTTGCAAACCACAGTGTCTAAAATAGAACACCTCCAATTAGTAATCCACACTAGAGAATGATCAAATAAACCAAAATTGATTAAGTTACAAGGCTACCCAAAATTCCTTGATGCTAGCAAGGAATGAGGGTGGTGGCTAGGGTTAGAGAAATGAGAGAGAAATTTAGATTTTTATATTAGTATCATAACACATATTTGTATCAAGTTAAATTTTCCATTAGGGAAATTTAAATTTTTGCATTAGTTTTATCATTTTTTTCATACATCTTTTGCTTTTATTTACACTATAGTTAACAAATTGATTCTTGTTAATTAAAATTACATAAGTCAGACATCATACATATCTTCATCTTGTATGCTCATTTCAACTTTCTTCATTTTGGTAATTTTACTTTTAGTTTTGAGCCTATCTTCTTTGTTAAGTATCTTCATTGCATTCCTCATTTTTATTTGCTAATTGTGAATTATTTTGACTTGAGTTTGATTTTTGAAGTGCAATTGAGGACAACAAGCTTGAGTGGCAAAAGGCTTGAGTGTGTGAGCTAAAATGAGAATAAAAGCCAATTTTAAGTGAAACATGAGTGAATGTGGGGATGTCCTATTACAAGTTAAAGTAACATTCAAATCAAGAAGAATGGAATGAGTTAAAGAAAAGTGTGAAGTGTTTCAGGTAAGAACTTAAGGATTCAGAAATGAGGCTTAAATA
This sequence comes from Excoecaria agallocha, assembly GCA_037975025.1. Classification (NCBI taxonomy): domain Eukaryota; kingdom Viridiplantae; phylum Streptophyta; class Magnoliopsida; order Malpighiales; family Euphorbiaceae; genus Excoecaria; species Excoecaria agallocha. Next base: position 74,008,793 of record CM075807.1, read on the forward strand.
ACTTTACAAATAACTGATTAGAATGGAAAATAGCAAAGAGAAAAGAAAGAAAAAGGAAGTTATCCTAAAAGAGATAATTTGTGAACCTGAAGAAGGTGATGTAGATATAGTATTCTTTGATAGTGAGGTTATGAGTGATAAAGAAATATTTGAAGGTAAAGATGATTATTTAAGTGAAAATGAAGAAGATTGTTTGATTGTGATGGAAGATCAACAAGTTTCAAGTGCTCTTCCACTGCTTAAGGAGGCTGGAAACATGGAAAATGAAGTAAATCATAATCATTGTCACTAGGATGTATTAAAGACTAACCATAATTTGCCTCATTTCTTTGTTAAATTGCAGGAACATGATGAGTTCTTTTTTAAAGAAGCATTCATATTATTTCCACCTATTCAAAAGATCATTTATGAAGATGAATGTATTCCTCAAGTTTCAATTGTCAACTTGAACAAGATGAAGATTTGAAGATGAATCTTTTATGAAGAGGGAGGGGATAATATGAGCACAACCAAGCATAATGGCAAGTTCATAAGGAAAAAGAAGTTATGGACATTCAAGAGAAAATAAGGCCGAATGGACATAAAGAAGAATTATAGGCTAAATTGTGAAGTCCAAATATGCATGATAAAATTGGTATATGCAAGTCATGTGATAGTTTACATGTGTCGGACATATGACCATGACATGTGCCAAGCATGTGCCTTGACATGTGTTAGACATATGCCAAGTCATGTGCCATGCATGTGCACATCCTGTGAGCTAAGGCATGTGCAAAGCACGTGCTAATTGTTGGATTAATGGGCTAAATTGTTTTGGACTTTAGTTAGAACTTAATTTATTATGTTAGGCTTGTTTTTTTTTTAATTTGTATAGTTGGACCTTAATAAAGCTTAATAGGTTTACTTAAGTGAGTTGGGCTTATATTAGCTTGGGTTCATTTAATTTAATTCTTTTAGGCTTGTGGGCTATATTTTAAAGTTATTAAGTTTGGACTTTAGTTATTTGGTGGGAGGTCCATGTTTAGAAGGTATTTTTACTTATTTAGAAACACCTAACTTTTAAGGACTATAAATATCTCATTATAACTTGTAAAAGGGAGATTTTTAAGACTTTTGAATACACTCTTTTAGCTTGGCCGAATTTTCATCTTGGAGAAGATTGCTTGTCTTCTCCCATTACATCAATAACTTTAATTTTTATCAAGGTATTTACTTTGTAGCGAATCTTGTTCTTATATTTCAAGAATTAGGTTATTCAAGTTTTACTTGTTTAGTTCTATTCTATCCTTATTCTTTTTTAGGTCTTAATATCCTTTGGAATTCGGGTTTAGAGTTCATTAAAAATCAGATTGCAAGTTTGAGTTTATGATTATTCAAATTGATTTGGGATTCGGGTTTTAATTGCATCCTTAGATTACATATCATGCTGAAATATGGGCCTACATAGAGGGAGAAGCTGGAGAAATAAAGGAGTTTATTGGAGAGAGATGTGAAAAAGTTCCACGCCATAATTGCACAGTACAATTAGAGTACTGAGGTTGTGGAGAAGGTGTTGGAGCAGAAAAGGAATCAATTGGAAGCTAAGGTAGAGGAAAAAAATGAATCGATCAAGAGAACAAGAATTTGAAAACAATGATGGAGGAGCAGTGTTTTAATGCTAAGGATGCTGAGAGGATGAAGAGGGAGTTATAGGCAATGGAAAGAGATATTGGAGAGGCAGAGGAAGGAACTCATGGAAGAAGAAAATGAGGGATCTTGATGCAGCAATTGGACATAAGTTTAAAGAGCTCTCTCCCGTGATTTTCTTTTGTAACGTGCTCTCTTCTGTGTTTGTGCTATGTCAGCAACCATGGCTCATAAATATGTCATGAACCTAGTTGAGGTATTTATGTGAGTAATGTATAAGTTAAGGTGTATAAATAAAAATCGTTGCCAAATTGAAGTGTCATTTTATGGATTTGACCTTTTTTTTACCATGGAAATGCATATTCATCAAACCAAAAAATTCTTTACAAGGAGATTATAGAATTGGTAGATGCAAAATACATCTATGATTACTAGCATGTATGTTTTTTCATGGGTGCATGCATGAGACGATTAAAAGTTGCTACCTTCCATCTTTATGTACAATTTATGTGAGGGTATCAAAATTGTCAATTATTACATAATGAATCTGTTAAAATTGTCCTTTTGTAGACATTTCAGTAATGACAGAACTAGAATTTTAGATAGAGTAAATTTGATTGAAATCAATATTAAGGAAAATAAATTTGACTGAAATTAATATTAAAAGGGACAAATAATTAAAATTGGAAAGACAAATTTAAAATTAAAAAAAAAAAGAAAAGAAAAATTGTTCCCCCTCCCCCTCCCCCCATCTATCATGTGGATCCATTCCTGATTCAGATAATAAAAGATCCAATATATATAGTATTGGACCCTTATTTCGTATCCTCTCAATTATAAGAATATATATCCATGTGTTTTTGTGTTGTGGCTACTTGTATAATGACACAGAGGGCAAACTATAATTATGGTAAACGCAAGCTTGAGGCCACCATAGTTAATAGAAAGAATTGCATATATCTTTCAAAGAAGATTGGCATTCAAAGGGAATCTTTCTATGTTGTTTGGTGAGCCATTAAGTTTAAGCTATCTTGATGTGGTTGACTTTTAAGGCAAACTATTTTGCACTGTATATTTGTTTCGTTGCTGAGCAAAAAGAAAAGGCATTTTTCTTCTTTATCAAGTATCTTTTCTTGATATTAGTACACAATTTTTTTTCCTTGTTCCTTTTTATTTATTTATTATTATTATTATTTTTTTTTTTATGATAGTGGGTTGGTGCCTGTAAAAAAATTAGTAAGTGCGGGTACCTTTTCACAAAAATAAAATAATTAGGCAGTTGATGTAAACTTTTTTATCTAATCGTTCATGAACCAAAATGCCATATTCAATTGGCTAACCCCCAAATTTTTAATAATTTTAATCAAACAAAAAAGTCGATTGAAGAAGTAAGCTATTTGGTTGAGATGAAGCTTTTATAAAACAAACAATTAGATTAATTAATTATTTTCATGAAGCCGTTTGATCTTTGGTATAGTAATTTGCTTATCTGTAAACTTTTGTGCCTCTATTTCTTTTTCCCTTCTTTTCTTGAAAAAAAATAAAAAAGTATATATAAGGGTGATTAGCTGGGACTTTTGACTTTTAACTTTCCACTTACTTTATGATTTGCGTTTATGATATAATTTTATTTAATGTTTGAATATTGTTGCGGCCATTTTCTAGTTTAAATCTAGCAGTTGAATAATGTTGCCTTATACAACTACAACAAAATGCACCAATGTCCTCGGCTTATTTTAGTTCTGAAATGCAAATACCGTAATTCTCCATATACGGTTTCTCATTTTTTACCCGATTTAATCGTATTATAAATGGTATTATTTACTAATTTGATAATTAAAAAGTGAAATATATAAAAATATGATATATACTTTCTCTACAATTGCCATTCTAGTTCGCAGAATTTAGAAGAATTTGGTGGATTTTTTTAATATGGTTCTAGTGGTTAAAACTAGTCTTAAAAAAACACATGGTGCCAAAATTGACTTTCACTTTACTAGCAGTCCTATATGTTGTAGAGAAGGTTAAAACCGTCCCTAAAAAATTTGGGGCCTAAAATGGTGCAGAACCAAAGTAAATTTAAGATAGTTTCAGTGCTCAATGATTGGATTATGAAATTTAAGAATTTCTAAATAACTTTTATTCTACCTTTGCGATGATATTGCCAAATTAGCCCTATACTTTCGTCCAAAGTGTAGTACAACCTTTTTATTTTGCTTTGTTGCAATATTAACCTTATACTTTAGAAATTGGAGCAATATTGCTCCCATCTAATGAAATATAAATATTGGCAATTTTCTATCCGCTGACTATAAAATTTGGCATTTAACTCAACAATTTTATACGCATAGGATAGACTTGATTCTATTACGTGGCAAAATGAAGGTTGAAATGTCACCCATTAAATTAACCAAATCCCACCAAATTTCTGAATTTTCACTAATCAGAACATTTCGAAAAAGGAGAAAACAAAAGGGAAAATAACGCCATTTATCTCTTATCTTCCAATCGAGAAATCTAAATTCTTATTCAGACCAAATTCTTCAAGACACAAAAAAAAAAAAAAAATGGATTTCGAAAGAAAAAGGTTAAAAACTCATAAAAGGAAGTACTACACCCATCAATTAACGGGACTTTTTTAAAAGTAGTATATTTTAAAAAAAATATTTAGAATTTTGGGATATTTTTAAAATTATTTGAAAAAAATGAGATGTTTTTTCATCTCACTCACTCTCTTTCTTTCTCTCTCACACACGCCCACTTTCTCACTCTCCCTCTCATCTTCTTCATATTTTTCAAAATTATAATCATACTTAATTCTATAATTAATTATTTAAATAATTCTAAAAAAATAAAAAAAATATTTTTAAAAATAATGTGATGTAAAATAAAAAGATCCCAAATGATTTTTTTTTTATGTTGGAATTTTATGTTTAAGAAATATCCTCTTTGTATACAATTGCTGAGTCAAATGTCAGATTTTATGGTAAACAGACAGAAAACGGTCAACATTAGCATTTCATTAAAAGAGGGGGTAACATTACTCTTGACTTCTAAAATATAAGAACAACATTACATCAAATTAAAATAGATGGGGTAAATTGCGTTTAGCAGAAGGATGGGGGCAATTTTGCCCCATCACTTTTCTTTTTCATTATCTTAATGTCATGCATTCAATAATTTTAAATATTTAAATTTCTCTTGTAATGATTTTTTTAATAAAAAAGTACGTGTCATCAATCTAATGAATAAATTAAAAAAAAAGAAAAGAGGAAAAAAAATTAAATATAAGATATTTTACACCTCTTATAAAATTTACAGTGAAACACTTAGCTAAAGTTCCCTTTTAATGAGATTATTAATTTGCCGAATACATCCTAAATACAGGTGATACTTTAAGTTCATATTTTTTTTAGTCAATTTTCTTTTATTTTTATATTATTATCATTATCATAATCACCATAATTATTATCGTTATTATGTGGAACAACGAAGATAATTTGACCACGGCAATATGAAATACTACAAGTTTTATGGATTCCTTAGAATAAACCAATTTCAGAAGAAGAAAAAATTCAGAGCAGTACACTTTGGAAACAGTCTATATTCTCACATCAGTAAAGCACAAATTCTTGGACAAGTTCAGTGATTACGTATTGTAGAAGCTAATAAGCTATAAAAGATTTTCAGAAATTGCAATAATAAACAGCAGGAAGAAATTGAGCAGACTAATTTCTAATCACATTAAGATCAGTATGGTCATCTGCATACATACATAAATATAATGATCTCATGATTCAATTATAGGATATATATAAACTCCTAGAAATGGATGACTGAATTATCTATGAATAATTATATATGTACATATAAAAACATTACATATATAAATGAATAGATAAAAACATAAACCTCTGAGAAAACTCAGCCAAAGAAGAATAATATATGATGAAGTAGCCATATTCTCCATTTTCTATGTATGATTAGTATGAATCCAATTAAGACTGCCTAAATGAACCACTGTCTGAAACCATTTTGGTGCCCCATGTAACATAAGATCCTTAAATTTCCCATGTTTTGGGTCACAAGTAACAAGAAGTCTACTTTTATACTCCAACAAAATCTCCCCATTCTTCAAAATCCCTAAAACCCTAACAACTTTTCCATTCAAAGAGTTCTTCCAAATCTTTAAAGGCCTATCAAGATTTTGTTTTAAAGCTTTGGGCATATAAGCTCCAACACAGAACTGTTTCACCCACGATTCTTTCACATTATATTCTTTCATAATCCAAATCTCAAGCCTCCCATAATTACAATAAACAGCGGCCGAGAGACACCCTTTAACCACCAGGAGATGGTAGTTGCATCTACTCAGGCCACCGCAGTCGGGCTTTGGAACCTCCTCAAACTGCTCACCAGCCAAGTCAAGTGAAACTATCCGCCGAGAAGGGTTGTATCTTCGCTGCCGACTAACCCAGTGAATTTTTCCGGCAATTAAGGCCTCTGCCGGCCGGCGAACAAGTTGATAAGATAACTTGCCTAAACTTCTCCATTGGGTAGAGCCTAAAGTCAAAATCTGAACATCTGATTGCGGATAAAAAAGCCTACGTCCACGACCAACACCATTTCTGTAATAAACAATTTTGACAACCTTGTAGTCCTCAGTCTTTGGATCGAATCCGAATCCGAAAACAACTTCTTGGTCTGGATATTTCAATGATCTGGGTAGCTCTAAATAGTTACTTGTGAAAGGATTGTAAATAAAGATAGCTTCATTGTAAAGTGTATCAGCTAAACAAAGTAAGCCATTACATGAACCTACCACATCAAACTCAGGTAACATAGAAGAAAAAGGAGAATTTAACTTTTTCACCTTTTCTCGGCCTTCTCTTTGAGCTTCAAAATCAACAAAGTAAAGCTGGTTTCTGATAGGAAAATCACAGTGAAGAATAAGGCATGGATCTTTTTGTGCTGAGCTTGAAAGATATAAGTTCATAAGACTAGGATCTTGAGCTAAGCCACGCCAAGCTCTGCAAACACTCTTGAATTGCACCAAAGAAGAGATGGGTAATCTTGAAAGTATATCATGAATGATTTCTTGTGGTAGATGTTCAATTCTTGTTGCCGGTTGATCGTCTTCAGGGTTGATCCTTCTCCTCTTCATCCCATGATTATTGTCCATCTCTATTTCTTGAAGCATAGAAAAAAGAAATCATGAAATCAAGAGAAGATGGAGTTTACAGAGAGAGAGAGGTAGAAAAAATGGGGATGGAGATAAACACGGTGGACTTTGATAAGATCAGAGAATTTTGTTAAAAGCGGATGGGAACTACAAGGAAAGTGGTGAAGGATGGGATCCACCATTCAAAAGTTTCTCGTAGTATTTAAAAGATAAAATAGTATTCTCTTTCATGTATATGGGGTAGAAGTAAAATGATATACCTAATCATCAGCACCGTTCAATTTAGCATATGATATGTTGTTTGTGATTCAGAAAATGGAAAATTTATGAATCCTATTCTTTTGTCAATGGATGATTATTGCCCCCTGAAAAGGACTGTATATTATACAGAGATGCTATGGAATCATCCATGTGAAAAATTTATATATAAAAGGATGGGTCCCGCAAAAATAAAATTGTCCAAGAAAATACAAAATAAAAGTCATGCAGGGGATTGTTCATGTGCAGAGTACAAAAGAAAAAGAAGGACGTAGCCAAACCAGACCTACAAATATTAGTCCAGGAAGATCCATACACATGGCATTTCACTATCATCAAATTAACATCTAACGTCCATAAAGCCAAATTTGAAATGATTCAGTGTGTGTGTGTGTTTTTTTTAACAAGAAAAAAAAAGGGTCGCATCAAGGCATGTGATTGTGTTTGAAAGAAATTTCGAGGAAAAGTAGATCTAGTTGTGGCTAACTATTTTACTACCTTTCTAATAAAATAAAATAAAATAAAAAATCTATTTTAATACCTTTTTGTCCATTTTCGTTTCAGAAAAGTTTTAATTGAGTTTTTATTTTAATTTTAGTGAAATCTGAAATCTGCAGTGGGGAAATTTAATTTTTCTATGGATTTTAGAATTTAATGGCATTGAAGATGTGAAGTTAAAGATTGAATTATATATATACAGTTTTACAAACTCAGGAAGTTATCATCATCTCAACGGTAAGCAATCAAATTAAATCAAAATATAGCTATAAATGTTGAACAAAATGCAATTGGGATTTACACAATTTTAAAAATCATCTCGTAAGGTGAGTATTGTTGTCTATTTTGGCATCCACTTTCTTTAGTAGATTTGGACTCAAGGCCTTATTCTACAAAAAATCCAATTACCTTTTCATCCGACAATGATTACATTCACTTTCTAAGGCATAAGAGCAATTAACTAAATTAATAATTCTATTATAACTATGGTATGTCCTATTAGAACTTAGAATAAATCGGTTAATTGGTTTATGAATAAAAAAATAATCAATAAATTAATATCAATTTTTCGAAATTATTTATCATTAATTAATTTATTATATTTGTTTAATCCGTTAATCAGTTTTAATTTTTTTTATTTGATTAATTAATATTTTTCAGTTAATCATTAAAATTTAAAATATAAAATTATAAGATAAATTAGATAAATTTTAATTCAATTTTAAATGTGAAAAGTAATGTAAGATAAACATAATTGACTAGCCAAAATTCGTTCAATAAACTAATGGTTAATATTATAAAATATATTTGATATTTATTAAAAATTAACATGTTTGATTCTAAATCAAATAAAATTTTGAATAATATTAAATGTCAAAATATAAACTCTAAAATATAAGATAATGTAATTAAATACTATTATATATGATAAATAATAGTATATATAAAAGTTAATCAGTTATTACATATAAATATTACTATACAATTAAAAAAATAATATAATATAAATTTAATTTAAAATATTATAGAAAATATAGAAAATTAAGGTATAAAAATATAAATATAATTTAAACATATTTTGATGTATTATTTTATGCAAGTTATATATATATGCATTTACCGATGAAAAATTATCGACATAATAGAACTCAATTGTTAATTATAGATAGAAATAAAATTTTGAAGATAAAATCGTAGTCAATTTTTATCTTTTACGAGAAAAAAAAAGAAATTATTGTCTTTTATCATTAAAATGGAGGCAAATGTTACTACCAAAATTTAATAACGAAATTCTGGGATGGAATATTAAAATCATTGTAAAATAAAGCGCCAATGAAGTGCGAAAAAATTTTCAACAAAATTTATCGATGGAATTAGTTTTCTGTCGGGAATTTGTTGACGGAATTTGACAATTCCATAGGAAATTTTTCGACCGAAGTTGACAATTATGTAGGAAATTTCCTAATGGAATTTGACAATTTCGTAGAAAAATTCCCGAGAAAATCAATTTTTATGATTGCATAAAAACCCTATAAATATTCAAAACCTAACCTTATTTGATTTTGCCTAACTCTTTCTAATGTTTCAACTGACTCTCTTCATCTCCGATCCAACCCTCACGCTCTATCCACAATGTCGTCAATGCTGAACGGCCCTATTAATGATTTTTTCCCTACTGCTGTAGATGCTTACCACTCACTGTCAATGCTCTCTATGCGTTGCACCATATACGACCCTCTGATCCCTAGTGAGTCACAATTTCCCCCTTCTTTAGTTTTTTTTCCAATAATTCATTTTTTAATTTTTTTCCCTTGAATCTCTATCTTGTAAGATTTCATCTTAAAGATTTTTGTTTTCTAAAATAAATTAAGTGGATATTCAAGATTTGCCAAATTTGAGTTTTTTGATAATTAAATTATTAATTAATGGCTATAGTATTTGGAATCATTACTCAGTAGCTTAATTAAGTTTTTTTGTCTTTAGTTCTCCAAAACTTAAAGCCCTTTGAAGGAGAAAAGGGCCAACTTTGGGTGTAGTAGCGGATAGATTCAAATAAAGAAGTAGAAAATAGAAGCGGGAGGCTTGCTTAGTGGAGTTGGACCTTGTCTTTCTGCCTCATCCATTCCTCACTTACCGCTGGAGACAACTTATAGAACCATCATCCTTAGCAGTTTATCTTATACTCCTACTGACAACCTTAACCTACACACCACCTATTTAGAAGCTTTCCATTCAACATTCCACCTTTTCTCTATTTCCCTTTCTCATCTTTATCATGTTAAATCTCGCAAATTTGCTAAATCCCACATCTTTGTTCCTTATTTGGTCGCTTTCATGGTACGTACTCTCTATGTCTTTTAATTTTTTCTATCGAATTGCTTCAAGCCATTACTTTCGTTGACTAGTAATTTTTTAGTTTATAAACTCGATGAAGAGTTATTTACAATATGAAGCTAATTTCATTTGGGAAGAATATGCATTGTGGTCGATTTTAAATAATTATGAAAAATTAATGGGAACCTTATTTGATTTTTGACATTTCTTTTCAATTTTGTTATAAACAAAGACCAATTTGAGATTTTTCAATTGTTTGCTTAATTTTGTGCTATAGGAATAAGTTGAAGAGACTTATATCATGATCAAGCTTAACGGTGTCCAACATGGCCTTGTAAGCTTTACTATTTTCTAGGTTCATTTCAATTACAAGAAAAGTTCATAGTTTGGTTGCTGAGAATGTTAAACAATGGTTAGGAAATTAAAGTTGAGAAATTGATCATGCAAATCTTATTTTTGCATAGTTTGAGATGACCAAAATAAGTAACTAATGTTGAAATACTTTGCATTAAATCGGGTACACTTCAGCAATTGCTTGATGCGGTTGAAATGAAATTGAGTTGAGATCTTTTGTGTTCTGTTTTAATCTTCTAAGGATGGATATTTTAGCAACCATACATACGGTTTAAAGAATTGGCCGAGGTTTTTTGCTTAACAATAGATATATCTATTAAAGAGAATATCAATTTAATTTATTTGGTTCTACATTTTCATTTTACTTGTATTTTCTGTACAAAATGCAATGAAATGTACGAAAGTAAATTCACCAACTTGCAAAGTGGCAACCTCTAAAAAGTTTCAAATAAACTGGTAGAATTGGCAACTGGTATCAAATTAATAAGTTATTAATTGTGTATGAGGTTGCCAAAAGGTTTTACAATTGATATCTAAATATGATTCCTAATTTGAGATGTTCTTCATGTTTATTATCAATAAATTTTAGGGATAGTTTAATCCATAATCATTGAACTTGTAGCCAAATTATGTAAAAAATAATGAATTTTTTTCATAAAAATTATCGAATTTTGTAAATTTATACAATAAAATCACTTTGACCTATTTTCGGCAAAGGATATGTCGGAAAGTCCAGCAGGCATATCCAGTTAGCATATCATACGCATGTAGCATGCTAATGTGGTATGGGTTAAATTCACTTATGCTCACTCAACTTATACGAAATTACACAAAAATAAAAAAAGATTTTTTTTTTCAAAAAAGTCACCGAACTTAAAAATTTTATACACAAAAATAAGTATGATTGATTTTCGGTGATGACACTTATAGAAAAATCCAATTGGCATGCCATTTCTGTAATATGTGCATACGTGGACACACTGTCAAAACCACATCATTGCTGACATGTTAATTTTGATACGTATCAAAATATTATTGGATGCTGAAGTGTACACATGTCAAAAAGTGACATGTCAGCACATGATGTGGATCTGATAGTGTGTCCACGTGTGCATAGATTTTTGACATGCCGTAGTTGAATTTGTCGGCAAGTGTCATCATCGAAAATTAATCATAGTTATTTTTATGTATAAAAGTTTAAAATTCAGTAACTTTTTTGAAAGAAAATTTTTTTATTATTTTTGCATAATTTTAGCATAAGTTGAGTGACCATGAGTGATATTAACCTCTGTTTACGTGTCATACTGATGTGGCAAACGTAACACCTGTCATGCAGATGTGGACTTTTTGGCCTATCATTTGTCGAAAATAAATTAAAGTTATTTTATTGTATAAATTTGCAAAGTTTGGTATTTTTATGAAAAAACTTTTCACTACTTTAACGTAATTTAGTTACAAGTTTAGTGACCATAGGTGAAACTAACCCATAAATTTTATACTAGTATAATTTCTTCTTTTTGCAAGGTTTTTCATAACATCCACAATATACAATTATTATTTACTATCATGATATGTCTATCACATTGACTTCTAATGTGATAATTTACATCTACCATAGTTTTGACTCATTTCATTATAATTATCTTCTTTTGTGTTTTGTATGTCTATTAATCTACCAGTAGCTTGTTACAACCATACATATGGTGTTAAATCAAAAGTAAATGTAAACATAAAGGTAAAGGCTACTACCAAGTCAAATCCTCCAAGGAGTTTAACTTTGATGAAACCTACGACAAACATTTTGGCTAAGCAAAGTCGAGCACCTTAAATTGATGGTTCAAGGTAATTCTTAGGAACCTTTAACTTTTTTAGGTGTATTTCTTATGCATAATATATGTACTTTATATTTTGGTACTTGGGTTTTTTTCCTTTGCAATTATTCTAGAAAATTTATGTATTTATCTATTATTATTGTTGAAATTAACATGTGATGTGCTAAAGACATGCAATGTTCATATAGCAACATGTGAGAAGTTAACATCAATGGCCTTTTTACCCCTAGAAATAAAGTATATTGAAATGACATCAAATTGGCCTAAAATTTTACACATGCCTTAATAAATATTTTTTTCATATTTTTAGACTAATGTTTAAGAAAATTTGATGAAAAAAATATTAGAATATGAAAAATGGTGATAAATAAAGGTTATTTTGATTATTTGGATTAAATGTCAATTACTCACTTCTTTGAGTCGCCAGAGGGTGTGAGTGACTCATAGTCACTCGCTCCTAAAAGGGTGTGAGTGAGAATGAGTAGTAGTTAAGGAGAGGATGGCATGTGGCTTAACATAAGCCATCAAATTGAATAGTAAATGAAATAATCTTGGCCCTCTATTTAAAGTACTAAAAAACAAAATAAAAAAATAGAGAAATCTCTCCAAATCTCCCTAAAATTTATCCTTCTCCCCCTTTCCTAGCTTTGGCCAAATTCACCATTAAAGTTTCCCCACCATTTCATTTCTTTTAGTTTCAAATTTCCATCATATTTCTAACCTGAATTTCATCTAGATATCATAAAAATTATCCTCTTCATCTTGAAAAAAGGACTAAAGCAAAAATAAGCTTCAAAAGTGAAGAACTTTAGTGAGAGAAAATATCAAAGTAAGTGAATTTATGTGTTTTTATTAGAATTAATTGGAAATTTTGGTAGATTATTATTATTATTTTATTTTGGATGAAAATTTAAATAGAAATTCATGGATACCATTATCTACAATTCGGTTTAAGTGAGGATAAAAAAAGAGAAAAGAAAGAAGAAAGGGAAAGAAAAGAAAAATTGAAGAATTCAAGGTGAATTAAGGTGTGCGAATGCCTAAACTAATTTATTTCACAAAAACCTAGGTTATTTAACTTAGGTTTCATGTATGTAATGTGATCTATAATTTGATTTAATGGTAAAATTAATGTAATTAAGTGATAAATAATAGATATGTGAAGCCAAATGTATGAAAATATGATTAAAAGTGGTACATTAATTTTGAATGCTATTATGTAAGTATGTGTAGTTAATGTTAGGTAAAGAATTAAATTAATTTAAGGCTAAAATCATGTTAAATATGAATGAAAAATATGGTTGGAATGTGTTTTGTAAATTAAATAAACTTCTATTTATGGGACATAATAATGGCTGAATGGTGTATGTGACCTAATTAGTGTTATCATGATGATCTAATGTATGAAAAAGAGATCATATAATGAATGAGTGAAAATGGTGTATATTGTATGTGATTTAATTGATACTTAGTGCAAAAGTGTGAGAAATGGCAAAAATAATATATACTTTATATAGATGTTATGAAACTAATTTTTTCCTTATTGTCTAAAAATGAAACCAAAAGCATAGGATATAATTGGATAGCTATAAGGACACTCATTACGGTAGTGACTCTTAGCGACTTACAAAAGTGGACCAAAGGTGGATCCATATCGTAAATATAAGAAAAAGAGAGGAAAATAAGAATTATATAGTCATAGACCTGTGGGATCCATGTCCTGTGTATCTAGTTCGAGGGTTTTATTTCTATTAAAAGCTACTAGGGGTGAAAATAAAATACTAAAAATATGGAAATTATTAGAAAAAATTGTCAAAAGATAATGAAAATGTAGTTAGAAAGGGTAAAAATGAAAATATGAAATAAATTTGTTAAAGGAAGGGTAAAATTATAATTCAATGAAAAGTTGTGAAAATAGGGACTAAATTGTATTTTTTAAAAAAGAAAAGAATTTAAGGACTAAAATTAAAAAATATTTTGTCATAAGATTTAAAAATTAAAGGCAAAAGTATAATTTCACCCTAAGTCATGTATGTTAACACAAAGTGTGAAAAATTAATGTCAAAATAATAATTAAAATAACTAATTAAAGAAAAATAACAAAATTAAAAAGTTAATTAGAATCTATATATTGTAGTAAAATTTGTTAGTTGGATATCCACCACTAGACTTTATGCTTAGCGTATGGTTGTTTTCTGCGTATAGGGATATGTATCTAAAGCCGTGGATGCAAGGTAAATGGAAGAATGAGGCTGGATTTAGGAGTAGTAGTTATTACCCTTTACATGTATGTAATTACAAAGAGAATTATGTATATATCGAGCCTTATGGTGTAAACATATTATGGCATGTATATGTACTTAATGGATGGCTAAGTAGGATATTAATGTGATTGTATATACATGTGTTGTGGATTATAGTTGTGATGAATTATAGAAGTGCATGTGTTGTTGTCTGGAGTATTAGAGTTGGAGGTTGATTATTGGGAGTATGTTTCTGGACTTTTATAGGTGGGTTGGGTTAAAATTATAACCGTTATGCTGCTGAAATTTCTACCAAGTGAATAGGAACTTTTCACTGAATAAATAGTGAGTTTGCAACGATAATTAAATTGGCATATAATGGACCAACGAATTGATGTTTAAACTTAATCATGAATTGCATAAAAAAATGAGAACTAAGTAATGATAATGTAATAAATGTCCAATTTGTAATTCGATTATGATATATTAATATTCGAACAAGGAAAGTATAGGGTATTACACTAGGAGTTATAAAGAAATTTAAGACCAATAAAATAGGATAATACCCCAAGATTCTTCGTAGGAATTTCACACGATAGAGAGTTAATGAAGCGTTAGATTTCCCTTATAGCTAATCCTACAATTACAATTTTGCCGACTTAATAAGTACAAAAAAACACCCTTTTATGAAGCATAAGAAAGGTTTAGGAGGCTATTAAAGAGCTATTCTCATCATGAGGTAGTTTTCTATCAACCAATGACAATCTTTTATGTAGGAGTTACACCACCTATAAGGTCACTCTTAGATGTGGCATTTGGTGGTTCATTTATGAATAACTTGTTAGAAAAAGCCTTTCAATTGTTGGATGAGATGGTTGTGAATAACTCATAATGGGAAACCACAATAGTAGTTCCAAAAAGGTAGGGTGTACACAACATTGATGAAGTTGCAATGTTAAAAGCACAGATAGAGGCAATAAGAAAAGAATTTAGTGGTTCGAAAGTATAGACTATAGCTTCACTCTCTCAAGATTATGGATCATATTCAAGTTAACCATGTGGTCAAGATGGTGGGATTGTAGTAAAGGTAAATGTAGTAGGAGATTATTAAAGAAATCATCCTTAAAGCAATATAAAAAATCCAGGGTGAAGGAACGACCCAAATATTTCTTGAAGAGTGGGAAATCAGATGGCTTCATCTTTTTAATTAAAAATAAGAGCTCTCTTTAACCAAAATGTCAACCATATCCAAAATCAATCTTATCAACCACAATTTGCCATGCATTACCAAGCCCTATATCCACCACACCTTCACCAAGGCCAAAGTTCAAATTAGAATCAATTTTGTCATCTATCGAGATTCCAACCACAAACATCTGTGTAAGAGAAGAAACCAAATCTATAAGATATGTTCACTAGCTTTATAAATAATAGCAGCAATTTATATCTAGTGAAGAGATAAGGTGGAAGTCGCAAGAGTAGTGGAATCGAAATTAAGATGCTTCTATAAGGAATTTAGAGACACAACTAGGCTAACTTGTCAATTCAATATCCAATAGACAACCAGGCACTTTCCCTTCCAATGTAGATAGAAATCCCAAGGAGGAGGCTAAAACAATCACACTACGGAGTGGCAAGGAGGTAACAAAAGAGGTAGAGCAAAGTAAGTCATCCTCACCATCATCTTCAAATGTGAAGGAACCAATGAAAGAGGTATGTGATTCTAACTCTAAAAAGGTAGATAAGGTTCCAAAGCCAAAAGACAAGGGTAAGACCATTATAAATTCTAATTTACCATTTGATGTATCATATTGTCCATACCATTTACAAGAATTTGATTTGGAGATAAAAGATAAGAAAGGGGTAGAGAACTTTATGGCATATCATTTATCTTGGCTTGAGCATGAGTATATGGAGAAAGGGGAGATCTTAGGCTTATTTTCAGATGAGCACATATGTCCTTTATTTGTTTATGATATTGCCATTCCTTGGTTTGTTGATTTAGTGAATTATTTTGTAGGTGGTTATATGCTTAAGGAATTTACATGGCAATAGAGGAAAAAGCTTAAGGTCGATACGAAACATTACATGTGGAATAACCCCTATCTTTTCAAATTGTGTTCCAATCAAATTTTGAGGAGTTGCATTCCTAAAGAAGAGAAAGGATAAATTATCAAGGCATGTCATAGCGGAAAATCTAGTGGACATTATGGACCAAATAGAATGGTATCCAAAATTCTTTCTAATGTATTTTATTGGCCTACTATGTTTAATAGCATGAAAAATTTTATTCAATTTTACGATAGATGTTAAAGGATATGCAATATATCTAGGAGGGATGAAATTCCATTGACCAATATGCTTGAGGTAGAGTTGTTTTACTTATGAGGTATAAACTTTATAGGACCTTTTCTAGTGCCCTACAGGTTTGAATATATCTTAGTAGCTATAGATTACATTAGCAAATAGGTAGAAGCTATAGCCACTAGGACTTGTGATGCCAAAGTAGTGATAGAATTTTTGAGAAAAAATATATTCACCTAATATGGAGCACCTAGAGCCATAATCAATGATGGTGGTAAGCATTTTATCAACCATCAATTTAGAACTTTACTGAAAAGTTTTGAGTTAGGCATAAGGTCACTATCCTATACCTTGTCCAAGCTAATGGTCAAGTGAAATTGTCAAACTGAGAACTCAAATCTATTTTAGAGAAAACGATTGATGCATCTAAAAAGGATTGGTACCTTAAGCTTGATGAAGTATTGTGGGCATATAGGAAAACTTTTATGACACCTACAGGGATGTCCCCCTTTTGGTTAGTGTTTGGTAAATCATATCACCTACCAGTTGAATTAAAACACAAAGCTTAATAGGCCACAAAATTCTTGAATTTTAATCTTAATAGTGTGGGTAAGTGCAGGGCTTTTATAGTTAAATAAATTGGAAGAGCTAAGATTATGAGCATATAATCATGATGAGAAGTATAAAGATAAGAGCAAAAAATGGCATGATTAGAAATTAGTGAGAAAGGAGTTTGTCCACAGATAAAGGTGTTGTTTTATGATAGTCGATTAAAAATATTTACCAAGAATCTAAAATTAGCATTTAAAAGGCCTTTTAAAGTGACATGAACAGATAAATTTGGAGTGGTGACACTAAAGCACCCGAGAGATGAAAAGGAGTTCCAGATAAGCGGACATCGCATGAAGCCATATTTTGAATTAAGATTTGAAGATGCTTCAATGATCATCACCTTGATTGATCCTTTACAGTTGTTGAAAGTCTAGCTGTGGACTTTGTAATTGTAAAGTCATTGTTGTTTATGTGGATTGTGGTTCAAGGGATTTTGGTTTGTAGGCCATTATTTTGAGTATTTGCATGTTGAGGTAGTTTTGAAATTAGTTTGTGTGGCCTAAAGACTTTTGCAGAGTAAAAATATTTGGAAAATTTTTAAGAGTCACGGTGGTTATTAGTAGTGACCACGACATAGTTAAAATTTCAATTTTGAAATGAAAGAGTTATGAGTCATGTTCATTAGACTTTGTTAGAGACTGTGACATAGTTGCAATTTTCTTCTATACCTAAAGTTTTGTTGGTCACAATGGTTATATTTTTGTAGTGATTGTGACATAGGTAAATTTTTGCTTCTATACCTAAAGTGTTGTAGGTCACCATCATTAGCTTTTGATATTCATCGTGACAGGGTGCCTTTATATTCTAGACTAATTTTTTTACCTCACAATGATCAAGAATTTATAGTGACCATGATAGTAGATTTTTTTAGTCCACTAGCAGGACCAGATTTACCTCACGGTCATTACCTTTTGGGTGTTAACCGTGACCCCTCTAATACCCTATTTCAAAAATTCAATGTTTACTTACGACTTTTTGTTTCTTCTATCTTTCTTTTGTCTTTAATCATCTTTCTCTATTTTCTTCGAGTTCTCTCTCTCTCTCTCTCTCAGTTTAGCTGTATCTCACTTTGCAAATTCAATAAGTAGGTACAAATATTTTTCTTCTTTATTTTTATTTTATTTTCTTTTCTCTTTTCTTTCTTTATTATTGAATCGTTTTTTGTTTGCAATTTTTTTATGATTTCTTGAATATCTTTTAGTCTAAGTACTTTATCTTGGTTTAAATTTATTTACTGCTTTATTTTATTTTTTTTACTTTTAGTGGCTATTATTAGTCTTTAGTCTTTTAGTTGTTTTAATTGTCTTTTATTTCAATTTTTTATTTTGTTGTCTATTGTCTACTCAGTTATTTTTATCATTTGCCTTTAGCCTACTTTGCCTTTAGTTATTATTTAAATAAGTCAATTTGAATTTTTAGAGAGCCTAAGGTAGCAAGCGAGATATTTTCTTCAAATTAGCCTTAATTAGTCATATATCATTAGATTTCTATTTCATTGTGCATGTTAGGATATTTTATGAAAATGTTGAAAACCAATGAATGAAAGTAGTTGAGTGAGAGAATTTTGGGATAAGCTAGAACCTTTCTCTTCACCCTTCGAAATGAATTTTCAATTCAGGCAAAATTAGGATATGACCTAGGCAACCTTTCATTGGCAGTCTCTTTAAAATGACCTTTATCCTACCTTTGTGTTATTTTTACGATTCCTAGCCCTGTTGAGCTTCTTTGGCATGTTAAAGCATACTATTTGATGAAATTTTCTTGGTACACTCTATTACTGCTAAACATATAACTTAAATGCCTTTTACCTCCTCTTTCTTGGATTTGGCCACTCTAGGTTGGGTAGTAGTTATGCATTGTGAGTAATTGATATGTGTTGTTATTAATCATTCAAGAGTACCAAAAAGTGATAGAAATTATTAAAATTATGGTAGTATGGTCTGAAAAAATATGTAAATCTTATGAAATTGCTAAATTGGGAAATTAAGGTAGAGATTATTAATGCCCCTCTTGGTTCATTTAAAAAAATCAATCAAACTAGTAGAATAAAAGTTATGGTTCAGAACCTTTTATTAATTTCTTATTGCAAAAAAATAAGTATTGGATATCTAACATTTGAAAGGAAGTCCTAATTGGTGAGCTAGTTCATAAGAAAGAAAATTATAGCTCTTACTTCTTGTGCATTTATGAAATTTGGTTAATATCCTCTAAGATTCATATTTAGCATTGTTAGAGAAGGTAGAATTATGGAAAAGGGTTGCTTATTTTTAGAAAGCCGGGTGGAATTCTTATATAAAGTGGCCGATATAAATTTGTTGACTTAATCTTTTCTTTGGAGCCAATACCTTAGCCATACATTACAACCTTAATGTAAGAACTAGTGTTCCTATTTTTATTCTGAGTTATTTAGTGGAGATGACCCTTGTGATCCTAAGAATATAGCTATCCTGAGTTTCAAACGTGAAACCATTTTGCAAAATTTTACATACTTCTCTTTTTTCTCAATTGCTGGAATTCACTAGTGGTTTGGTTTTGAAAAAGTCATGAATTTCATTTAGCCGAGCACACGCACATAAGAAATTGATCGATATAGAATAGTCTGAGTCTTTTTGGTTTAATTTTTCATTTGTGTGTCGTCTACTAAGTGTTATTTTAGTTCATCAAAATTTTCTTATTCTAAGTCATAGTTTGAATTTCCAAGATTGTGAATGGTTCATTTTCTTGAAGGCAAGCAAAGTATAAGTGTGGGGATTCAGTGTTTAATTTTTATCCTTTTTCAGTGTAGTTTTAAATGTCTTTTTAGTGTTTGTTGCTTGATTTTGTTTATTTTGGAAAAGGTACAAAAATGCCCCTCAACTTGTTACTATAGAGCTTAAATGTCGCTAATCTTTTTTTATAGCAAAAATGATCCCTAGCCTATAAAATGAGGAAAACATACCCCTTCATCTGTATTCTGTTACAGTATGGGTAACAGTGCTGATGTGGCAAATAATATGGATAGAGCTCGGAATGATGTTGAGGACACATAATGAGTTTGGCACCATGTAATCACCAAGTTATTATAGGTGCCATAATTAAATTTTATTATTATTTTTTTCTTTTCATTTTTGCTCTCTTCTTCTCCCTTCTCCCTCTTTTCTCTTTACCTATCTCCCAAAACCGAAATGGTTTTGTACAAAGAAGAATTGCCAATATCCTCAACCAGTAGCCATTAGTTGTAAGCCATCCTTCTCCCAATGCATGATCATCCCATAGGATACTCCAAATGCATACCTAATCGATTACTCAAACAAAACCATAATAATCAATGAATTAGCATTGTAAAATAATAAACAATCAAAAGAAAATTCAAATAACATACCTGATAATAAAAACTAAGCATGCATATAGAAGAAAATATTTATAGAAAGACACAAAAAATGAATTAATACATTTAATATCAATAAAAGAATAAAAAGTAATGAAAAAGGCGAAAACACATTAAAATAAGCATAATTTTGGCCACGGATGCCCTTGGACAGGTGATAGATACTCATAACTAAAGAAGGGTTGGGATGAGAAGAAAACATCACGATGTCCCATCTATCACATTAATAGAAGGTTGTCTGTGGTTCGTTTTCCCATATATCTCTTGAAGGATAGAAATAGAAAGCTAAAATTAAACAGAAAATTCACCAACACCTCTAATAAACCCTGAGCACCTGAATATATGGATTTAAAGCATGCCAAACCTAAAGCAAGAGCCCTAAATCACATTTTAATCAAATAATAATAAAATTAACACCTAAAACAATATCTTAAAATGTGGCATAAAAATGCAATCATGGAGGAAATCATGTCAAAATAATATTATTCTATAACATTTACTAGTTTTAGATTAACATGGCACTCGGTTAAACATGTAAAACTAAATACATAACAAAAAAACACATTTATCTCACCATTAAATATCCATGTATGGATGTGATGAATTTTGAAAGGGAAAGAGAAAGAGAACCTAGAATATTACCCTAAAAAATTCTAATTCTATATGTTTTAAAGTTTGGATCTCTACTTAGATTCTCATTTTTGTGTTTAAGAAAACCAAGCAATTTTTTTATGTGTTTCTCTTGGATCAAAAGTATATGCTGAACACTTAGGCGTAAAGAGAGAAGAATTGATTTATTTTTCACCAAAAGCACTGTCTTTTTTCCTAAAAAGATACTTCCCCCTTTCAAAACCCTAATTTTATATATTATACCTAGGGGTGAGCTAGAATTACACTCCAACTCTAACTATCTAGAAATGAAATGATTCGATCCCTTAAAATCTGGCCTAATCCCCAAAAATCCCTATCTTCACATTTTTTGAAAACTAGAAAACGTTGGAAATATGAAAATACATCCACAAATGGGCATCCCTAATGACAGACAACTATCCCTTACATAAAACCTTTAATATTACAAAAATACCTCTAGTCTAACCTGGACGGGAAGGAATTGGCCACATACAATCATCCCTAACATTATATAAGATTGTCTATCATTGCTAAAGGCCATAATCAAGGTTTTTATTGTTTTCTTATTAAAACTCTCTAAAACACTTGGAAAATCATAAAATCTTCATGAAAAATATGTAAAATCCAGATCAGAGCTTTGAGATTAATGCTTTTTATTAGAAATATATTATTTCCTTATCATAGGGTAATCCTAATCTAGGATGTCTTGGGTCACGATCTCTACAACTGCCCTTAATTTTTGAATACTAGCGCACTAGTGCCAAAGTGAGCCAAAATTTAGAGTAAAAGAAAAAGACATGTAGCTAAGGTAGTTAATCTTTGGTTGATTATCTTTAAAACATGTACCATCTGAGGAAATAATTCTCTTGGTTAGGTAATTACTATCAGTTTATCGATGTGTTAACCCATGGTTGGATAGTTAACATGAATTTGTCAATTTATTTACCTTTGGTTGGGTAGTTACCATTAATTTGTTGATATGTTAAACTTTGGTAGATTGGCATGTAAAATTGAGATGAATTGATTATATATGATTAGTGCCATCTTGTCAGCATGCAGAATCAGATTAGTCTATTGTATTTGATTAGTGGTAGCTTGTTGGCATGCAAAGTCAAATTAGTATATTGTATTTGATCAGTGCTAGCTTGTCGGCATGTAGAATTAAATGAGACTATTGAATGGTTGGTGCCATCTATAGGCATACCTAACCTTTGTTTTCTATGGTTGTTGATGCCATCTGTATGTAACACCCTCTCTACTAGCATATTCCTATTACCAAACATAAATCATATAACACATCTATACTTAATTAATTTGGCTTATAATTATCTATTACACAACTCTAAGTTTATAACTTTTAATTTTTATACAATCTCATGTAAAACTATAGCATCATATGCATAAAATACTATGCCAAAATAATCTTATACAAGTGAGTCATAATACATTTACAAGCTTTTACTTCCAATGCAATAATAACCAAAGATACCCTAAAATAAGGACTGTACACTTCCAATCTTTTCCATAACTTGTCTTGACCGTCATGCTGCAGATGTTATCCTTAAGAAGAAAAAATCCTAACCTAACAACTCACATGGATAAACATCCATGCTAAGCTATAAAGTTTAGTGGGGAATAAACATTGTGTGGATGACTTTATTCGAAAGTCGTCAAAATAATAACATGCACTTTAAGCAAGAAAATTTAAACATACATATCTACTATAACAAACAATAAGTGATAAGTTTATGGAATTTCAAAGCATTGAGTAATGACATTTAATATTACATTCAATGTCTTGTTATTAATTAATATCTTACTCATCAATTTCATTAACGCCTTACACATATTCATTTAACACTTAAAATCATATACATCAAGTCGACTTTCTTGTTCCATGTAATTCACTTCCTGTTTCAAGTGTGAATCAATAACTTTCACATATATTTTATAATTCAAGTTAGATTCATAAGAGAGTCAATCTGTTAATCATAATATTCTAAGTCAATTAACTAAATCCACACACACACACACACACATATATATATCAATGTATGTATGTATGTATGTATCCATATATATGTATACATACATACATACATACATACACACACACACACACATAGAGACATATATATATATATATATATATATATACATATTAAATCCTATTGGTTTGTACTGATATGTTTAAAACTATAGACCTATTCTTTTTTACTATGATCTACCTCATCTTTCTAAGGTACAACTGAAACATTAAACTTCTTTTTGCTCATTAATAATGTACCAATGTGATGTATTAGAGGTTGGTGTTTCCTATAAAATACAAATTCTTTTTTCGAATGTGATGCTAGAAGAACCTTTTTACCAATAACTTTTTTTTACTTGCTTTCACCATTCTGTACCTCTTATTTCTATTTCCTTTGGTCTAATATTTCCTTTTGACATCTCTTGGTATCCCATGATCAGTTAACTTTTAAAAAATCTAAGTCAATATGTGATCTATTTTCATTAAACCTTTTACTATAGAATCTAATATCTCATTGCAAGATACAATAAGATTTCTCTAGTTTCTTTTCTAGTTATTATCAAATCATCCATCTTTCAATCTATAATAAAAAAAATAGGGACTTATACGTTAGGTCAACACACTACAACTTCCTATAATGACTAATTTCTAGACTCTTATTGACCAAAAATTCCTAAACCTTTGCTCTGATACCAAATTGTAACATCCACTCTAATAGCATATTTCTATCATCAAACATATCTCAAGTATAACTATAATTTATTGATTTGTCCTTTACTTTGCTTCATTGTACAAAAGTTTTATAAGAAATTAAAGTATAACATATAAACTTTACTATTAAAACTTCACTTTACATAAGTGCCTCTTTAAATATTACAACATTTCCTTTTACTGAACATCTCTACTTTACAAAATTTTTAGTACAAATAAAAACTTAAAAACCAAAGAAAACCAAAATGAATATTGTATATTATCAATCTCTTCTACAACTTGTGTTGACCATCCTGGTGCAGATAATATCCTTGAGAAATAGTCTTATCTTGACAACTTACATGAATAAATACTTATGCTAAACTATAGAAATTGGTGGGAAATATAAACATGCCGACAACCTATTTTTAAAGTCATTAAAATAACCACATACATTTAAAGAAAAATATTGAAATATACAAGTTCACTAGAAACAATAATAGAAGATAAGTTTATGGTATCTCAAAGCATTGAGCAGTCTCATTTAACTATCATATTCAATTCTATTATCAATTTCTCACTTATCAATCTCATAGTACATTTGAAATTGACATATAACACCTAACTTCATATACATTAAGTTGACCTATTTGATTTTTATAATTATTTCTTGGTTATTTACATGTATTTACTCTTCTTTCATGAAAACATGACTCTACCAAGCTAACTTCATAGAATACTTCTTTAGTTTATCACGCGGTTAAGTTAATTAACTAGGTTTCTATGCATATTTTCTAGTTAACCCTTTTCATGACATAAAATTATTTTTCTTACTATTCTATTTATCAACTACATCTAATTATAGGCATAATTTTATTATCATTATTATGCCAATCTTTTATCTCTATACTATATTCATAATTTATGAATACACTGGAAAATAACTTATACCAAATTCATAAATTAAGCCCAATCATAAACATAAGCTTCAAGTTCATGACTTTAAAGCTATTGTATATACAAGAAATCATGCACATCATTCAATAATATCGAGCAAGTAACATATATTATGGAGGACATTTATTTATAAATATGATTATTGAATAGACATCACATAACATATAGTATTGGTATAGACTTAATGTTATCATCATATTTAAACCATTCCTTTCAATTTAGCTGTTGTTTTAATTTACTATTACTTTGAAACACCAGTTCATTTCCTACCTATGAATCAAAATAATAGTTTACACAAGCTGTAAGTTTATATCTATATGTATATGTATATTTACAATATGTCGCAAATCACATATCATTTATCAACATCAATATGCAATATATAATCGCAAAGGACATATGCCTACATATAATGGCACATGTTTGCATGTATATAGCTTATAGTCTTAAGTGTTGAAAACTTTATAAAATTACTACAATAAAACATACATATAATGTTAAGTATTGCATCGACATGTTTATAACACAACATCATTCAAATTCATATTTTCCTTACACTATGCATGGATTTATATATAAGTAAAATTATATCATCTCTATCATGTTACCACTCATATTGCTTTTCTTATATCCTATGATGAGCTTGCACTTTTCTAAAGAAGTGAATAACGGGTGATAATAAGGTACTTGAAGGTACTAGAAGATACCTGAAGGTATCAAACTATGGGCCTTAATGGGATTGAATCTATACTATGGACCGATAAAGTGTACCCAAACAGAGTCAATACTTTACTATAGATCCAAACGGGGTCAAACTTTACTATAAACCAATGGGTCAAACTATGGTAGCTCCAATATGCCCTAATAGGTATACCTATTTATCCATAACCTAGACATAGATGTAGGTACTGTTAATTTCTTTATTTAAATTTCTTTACTTGTCTCTTTCCAATCATGTACATACCTATATATATACATCTATGTATAACTATAAGCATGATATCATATACATGTTTAAGTATAAGCATTCTATATTTTTAATCCATATAAAGACATGTAACTCTTCATATGTATATAATAGTGATACTTATCAACATGTTATCCTGAGTTTCTTTATTCAATTAATATATATATATATATATATATATATATAAGAATATCTATATTTCACTTTTCTTTAAATCATACTCTATCATTTAGAAGTACATGTTAAGTATGTTTATATCTTTATGATTGCATATGCATTTTACTATCTTACTTGTATAATAAATTCGTCAGAACTATAATTATATAGAAATAAACATATAAATACATTATCATTTAATAAGTGCATATCTATACCATTTATTGTGTACATATTATATTCTTTTTATATCTAAAACATACTATTGTATGTTCATATTAGAATATCATATTAAGCATATATAATCAAGATAGATAACCAACAAAGTTATTCAAATATTCATGTCATTTCCATTCCTGGGTTGGCACCCATTCATACATGCTTATACTATATATATATATATATATATATGCAATCTTATGTATTTGTGCAAATATTTGTAACATACCATATTATAATTATACATAATCATATGATAACAAAATGGTGTAAACACATATACATACTTGTAAATTTCAAGTAAATAATTAGAGTCATGTATACTCATGTGCATGTCATAAGATTATGTTACTTTTGGTCCATTGATGATTTTCATTGTAATGCTACCATTTTTCCCATATTTATAAAACATTGTATACCAAATTTTCATTGTTGACCTTACTTTTAGATCTTTTAATTATACCTAAGTCAAACATCTCAAATTATGGAGACATACATGATATATTATTAAATCTATAACGATTTATTGCGAGCGCAACAATTATGAAGATCACGACAAAAGAAGATAAGCAGATATGAAGGAAGAAGAAGAAAGAAGTGAAGGAAGAAGAAACAGTGCTCTGTTGCAAGCATGACAAGAGTCATGAGCATGATCGTGTTGAGGACTTTATCTTCTCTGCTCACGAGACCAACAGCTTAACCAGAAATCCAGCTTGTATGCAATTATGTCATTCTCTACAACTTGATTCCCAACCATATACCTTTAACGTCTATGTATTTGCTTATTTTTAAACACATTTAAACTTTAATTTCAACCCTTTAATGAAATTAAATCCATGAATCTTTGTAAAATAGAGCAATTAGCTATAGAAGCAAAAGAAAATATATTTTATAATTTCTATTCTTCTAACAAGTCTCGAATTAAGTTTTAGCTTCTTTAATAAATAAATTAATTTATTTTAAAGTGAAATTACACATGCAGCATTTGAGGTTCAACAAATCTATCTAAGCTTTATTGTCATCCAAACTTAATGGAAACAAATACAAGTAAAATTCAATATTTAATTACAACTCCCATACTCATATTTCATGTCTCAATCCCAATAACACAACTAATACCTTATGACTAAACCATTACACATAATAATCACATGCAAAGGGATAGAGGTTCCCAAACCTGATATGCAACTCTAAATCCTTATTTAAATTCCCTCTCTCTATTTTTTCTTCTTTATAATCCTTGCTTTTTGCACTTCTAGAAATATTCTCCAACACGCTCTCCTTACAAATATTAAATAAGAAATTTGAGGGTTTTATATAAGATAAAAAGGTTGGATCTTAAAGATAGGAGAGAGAAAAGTTAAATTTGCAAAATTTAGGAGTAAAAAGAGAGAGCTATTTTTCTTTTCTTTCTTCTTGGCAGCCGACTTCAATACTCCTTTTACTTTTAATTTTCCTCATTCCTTTTATACTAGGTTATTGGTGAGGTTTTAGTGGAAGATGACCTTATCAAAGATAAATACTACTTAGTCTATGTCTCTCATTATTTTATATTTTTACCTCGAACTCTTTTCTTTTGTTACAATAGACCATTAAATTATACTTTTATTCCAATTATACATAGCATAAAATAACTATTTTACCCTTTTTCATATAAAAAATGTATTCCTCTAGGTCTTAACTTAAAATACACAATCTAATTAAAAATAACATGACTTTATTATTATAATAATATGTATGGATTCTCCTAGGGCCTATGTTAGGTCCTGATAACCCTAGAGGGGAGGCTCATTCCTTAAGTATCCTTCCTTCTGAAGTTGGGGGCCTAGTACCTTAAGGGAGGGCTTTTTTATAAGAGCTATTGACCAATGTCCTGGTTAACTTTAATGACGTGCCTACTTTCTAGTCCAACATCATCTTGCTTTGCTTCTTTGCCCGATGCCTATTGGTGCATTCGGATGATTTGATAATTGAGGATTAAGGATTATTCACTGTTATGGATGATGTATATAGTGGGTATAGTCCATTTCCTCTAATTGTGGCAGAGACTATCCTCGGCTTAGATGTTAGTTGGAATAACCCTATTGCTTGCTTTACTAGTAGCCCCATATTGCTCCAGGTATGTCATTATTTTGAAGGTAGTACATCCCTTGTGGGTTTTCACACTAGTTATTGGAAAATGCATTCTTTTAGATTATCATGTATTTTCTTACCTTATTTTTATATGAGATAAATCCAACTCATCACTACAATTTTTTTAGATATGCCTACATAAGGAGCTGAGGTTATAGCTAGAGCCTCCACCTTAATTCAGGGCCAGGGCACTTATCCCATGAGATATGTTATCCTCAAACATAGATAGTGGGGATTTTATTCAATCCAGAAAGGAAATGATTGGTTGGCTTAGTTGATAGATGATGGCATCATGTTTAGGTTTACCTAGCCACCAATTTATTTTGTAGTTTAGGATAGAGCTTTTAGATGTGAACCCTTGTATAGATTGCATGGGCCACCTTCTATATCACTACCCACTATGCTCACATGTTCAAAGACCATCAGGGTATCATCAGGTGCCTAGTAGGCTTCAGAGGTGGTATATTTTCTACTATTTTTCTATTAGACTACTACTAGATGATTTGGATTTGGCTTCCTATGAGGATAGTTATTTATGAGATTGTTGTTTGTGAATTCACTACCTTCACCTCATACAAATAGTGGCTCATAAGTCCGATAGCTAATAATAGGATTTCTCATTTTGGCCACCTGGATGGAGAGAGTGATGTGATACAGATATACTAGGTCAAATATTATCATGGACTATGTTTCACTCTTATTAGAACTTTTTAAATTTTAAATGTATGAAAGACAAAGAAACTGCTTTTGGATATATTAATAATGTTTTTGAATGAATGTGTGGTATTTCTTTTAGATCTCAGTACACATGATCATTATTCGATGTCATCTTAAAGGCATATTTTACTTAATCTCAAAAATGAAATTCTAAAAGCATCATAACTGAAGTCATCAATAAGTCCTCTTGGGTTTTCTTGATTAATTATTTTCTCTCAAGCTTTAAGTTTTTTCCTGTGATGTTTTTTTTTATTTTCATCCTAATGAGGCATTTAATTTTAACAAGGCTGCCATTTTTTTTCTATTTTTAGCCCACATGGCTTTTATTCTCTTATTTTTCTCTTTTTAGTCTTAGCCATGGAACCTCTTCATTCTATCCACATTTATCGATTCTCTGAACTAATTGCCATCACTATCTGATAAGGTAATAGCTCCTTTGGATAACAACTTTTTTAGCACAAAAGGTCCCTCCCAAGTGGGCCTAAACCTCCCAACTTTTTGAACACTAGATCTCTATCCTTTAAAGGATACTTCTTAACCTTTTTCCCAAATTAATGAGTTGGTTTTTTCTAATAAACCTAGTTGCAATAGTACACCCACATCCTATCTCCATCCAATAGGTTAAGTTATAATAGTCTCTGTTTAGCCCATTTTATTTTTGGTATTTCAGCTTCCAAGACCACCCTTAAAGATTGATGTTTAATTTCCACTAGAAATATAGCTTCTATCCTATAGACTAAGAAAAATAGAGTACCTCTTGTTGAAGTTCTAGCTGTGATCCTATATCCCCATAATGTGAAAGGTAACTTATTGGCCCAATCTTTATAAGTTTAAACCATATAAGCCAAAATTCTTTTGACATTCTTTTTTGCTACCTCAACTGTACCATTCGCATAAGTTTAATAAAGAGAAGACCTATGATGTTGAACCCCATATTTTATAAGCATTTTTCTAGTCTCACCAGAAAACTACAATCCATTGTCTGATACTATGTGATGAGGCAAATCAAATCTGTATATTAAGTACCTTTCAATAAAGTTTGACATGTCTTTGGTATCTACATTTTTAAAAGATTATACTTCTACCCACTTGATGAAGTAATCGATAGCCATTATAATAAACATGTTCCATGATGAAGTAAGGTTACATAACTCAAAATTTGGTAAGTTTCTTAAGTATGTATATTGTTAGCATAATTATCATTTTTTGACATATTTAGAACAATTGGTGTCCATTGTAAGCCAAAAATACTCTTAGCACATGATATTTTTTGCTAAGGCCAAACCATTCATATGAGTACCACACATACTTGTATGTGTCTCTTACAAGACGTTTTTAGCCTCCTTTTTATTTAAACATCTCAGTCAGATACCATCAGGCTGTCTCTTGTAATGTATCCCACCTATAGTAATAAACTAAATTGATAGCTTATGGATCATTATTTGGTCTTTTTCAGTGGCTTCCTCTGGAAATACTGATCTCTCTAAGTAATTTTGAATGTTATAGTACTATAGCTTTCCATCGTCCACCTCAATATCCATAATATGTTTAGTTTTCAAGTATGGCTTGTCAGAACTTGAGATCAATACAAGTTTCATATTTACTTCTTGTGGGTTATCCATATCAACACCAAAATGGCCAAGGCATTTGCTAACTTGGTTCACATCTCAAGGCATATACCCAAAAGTACAAACCTCAAATTGACTACTCAAAGCTTTTAGACACTTGAGGTAGGGAAATAACCATTCTTCGTTCACTAACCATTCACGCCTCACCTAATAGACTATGAAGCATGAGTCTCCGAATACTTCTACAGATTTTGCCCCTACAGCCAACAAGGCTTATAACATGAGATGTAAGCTTTATATTTTGCTTCATTATTTGTTGCTTTACACCTTAATTTCTTAGCTAAAGGCATTTTCTCTCCCTCTAGGGTTACCAAGATTACTCCTACTCTAACTCCTTTGTTATTCATATCTCTATCAAAATACATTTTCTAGCCTTGAACAATTATGGTTGCAATATTCTCATTAGGAAACTCGTATGTTATCTTTTCTCTTTCTAATGGCTGATCGACTAGGAATTCTACTACCGCCCTTCCTTTAATAGTCTTTTTAGTGATGTATTCTATATCTAACTCTTATTGGAGTATTAACCACCTTCCCATTTCCCTAGGAATAAGGGTGCTTCTTGTAAGTACCTAAGAGGGTTTCACTTGGCCACTACTTTTATTCTATAGGAATTGGAAGTAATGCCCTAGTTTCTTTGAAGCCCAAATAACTACTAAATAAATCTTCTCAACTTCTATGTACTTAACCTCATATGGAAGAAGCTTCTTATTGAGGTAGCACACTACATACTCAATCCCAAAATCATCCTTCTAATCCATCATTGCCCCTACTAAACAATCCTTTATGGCTAAATACAAAATCAAAGGTTTACTTACATGTGGTAGTCTTATTGATAATTGTGAATTATAGTATATTTTTAGTGTGTTTTAGCTTTTTAATTTAGTTAATTTGATCTTAATTTAGTTAAATTTATGTTTAATTAGTTGAATTTTTGTTTTGAGATTTAATTGAAAGTTTTCATATTTTTCAAGGCAAAATTGAAGAGAAAAATGACTAAACTAAAGAAAAAAATAAGTTTTGGGGCAAAATTATAAATATTAGAAAAAGTGGGAAAATTGTATCATGGAGTGTAAAGACTCATCACTAAGTTGAGTGATGAGGTCACTTGGTTGAGTGATGTAGTTACTCTCGTAAGTTGGCAAATTACTCATCCAAAGAAGGGAAGTAACTCACCTAAAAGAAACCAAGTCATTTTGTCCTCTAAGTCTTTATTATCCTGAGTGACAAAGTTACTCACCTAGGGAAAAAGCATCACTGTCCTGAATGATAGAATCACTCTCCCAAATGTAAAGAGCCAAAAGATGATATAACTTCCTCTTTAATTAAAACTCTTTTTTAACTCTGATTTGGAAGCAATAAAGGGTAGAAGTCTTCTACAACACCTATAAAAAGAGGACCAAAACACCAGAACAAGGGAGATAGAGAGAAACATCAACTCAACCATAAAATTTAGCTTAGTTTAGTTTTTACATTATTTTTCTTAGCTTATGAGGAGCAAAAGTTTGGAGCAGGAAGTTCTCTAGTTTTTTGTAAACGTTGATTAAGGGAGCTTTTATACTTTATGTTTTTTTATTCACATTCTTAATTTTACTTTAGTTTTCAATGTGAATAGTGAGTAGTTTTTTTTACTTTTGCTAAAGGATACTTGAATCCGTAACTTTATATTGTAATGATTTAGTTTGCACTTAATGTGATACAAGTTGATTATTTCTTGGTTTTGTGCAATTTCTTACCTTTGAGTATTTATAATTTGATTATTGACTTATTTGAATAAATAGTTGATGATTAATTTATGCATGATTATTGGTTTGCATGTTCTTGGGTTAGTTTATTGTAATTAGTGCATGATTATGTCTTGAGTTAATGTATAATTGTGTATTACTAATAATAGATTAAGATTAAGAAGGGTTAAAATCAAGAATAGATGGAAGTTAAATTTACTTACAAAAGAGTTTAATAGACATCTAAAAGATTAAAATCATATTTTTATGCTAAGTGTCGAATAATTTTGAATAGGAAAGTTTTAATGCTTAAGAATGGTATTTTTGTGTTAAGATATCTTGCTTTTTTCATTTGATATTTTCATGATCACTTGGGTTGTCTTTTTGAATTTAAGGCATTGCAATATAAGGTTAAGGTGGATAGTCCTTTATTGAAAGTTGTTTTAATATTGATTTTTATCTATCCTATTTATCTACTTTCATTCAATATTTAGTTTAATTGTTTTATTTTTAGTTGTTTACTTTATATTGTTACTCTTAGTTATTCAAATTTTCGTCTTTAATTGAGTTAACATTTATTATCACAATTTTGGAATTTCTTTTCTCTCTCACATATAGTTTTCATTTTAAAAACCTAAAATCTTCTATACATACACAAGTTTCCCTTAGGTTTGATATTTAAAGGTCATAACTATATTTTCTTATATTACTAGCTGATCTATTACACTTGCTAGACATTGATCAAGGTTTTGGCACTGTTGTCAGGGAACATTGGTATTTATTTAATTATTTTCAGATTTTTAAAGTGAATTTTTTGTGTTCTTTCTATTTTTTATATCTATTTTCTAATTTTCTTCTTTTATTTTGTAAGTGTCAATAGTTTATAGTAAAAGACGATCCAAATTTGGCTATTAATCCTGAAATTGAAAGGATATTTCATATGATTAGAAGATTACGAGACACCGTGAACAATCAAGGGATAAGGGATCACCCACCTCTTAACATTGATGACACACCTCGTAATGACCCACCTATAAATGATCCACTACCATCTAGGATAGAAGAGCAAAATATGCCTTATCAAGCTCAAGGAAATGGGTTTAGACCTAGAACTATTAAAGACTATGTTATTCTTAAGTGGAATGAAGAATATAGAACCATTAGGATACCTCATCACCAATCCTTGTATATAAAACCTGCTACTATCACAATGGTACAAAGGAATCAATTTTTATGTTCGAAAATAAAGGATCCCACTCAACACTTAGATATGTTCTTAGAAATTAGTGACATAATACAAATCCTAAATGTGTCAATGGATGCCATTAGACTTAAGTTGTTCCCTTTTACCCTTATTGGTAAAGCAAGGGATTGTTTACAAATGCTACTAAATCAATCTATATACTCATGGCAACAAATGCAAGAAAAATTTTTGTGTAAATTTTTCCACTTACTAAAACAACCCTCATTAGAAAAATATTAATGATTTTCAGCAGTTTTATGAGCAGCCATTCCATGAGGCTTGGGAAAGATTGAAGAGACTCTTAAAAAGTAGTTCACATAATGATTTTGTTGTATATCAATTAATGCATATTTTTTATGCAGGTACAAATCAAGTTATAAGTTCCGTACTAGATGCAGCATCAAATTAAAGCTTTATGAATCAAAATCTCAAAGATGCATTTCTACTTCTTGATGAGATAACTACCAATGATGCTCAATGGGCAAGCTGAAGAACCACACAAAAAAAGCAAGAAATACATAATGTGGATGAAATAACTATGCTTAAGGCACAAATGGAATTGATGAGATATGAGTATTAAAAGGAAATAAATGAGCTTAAGGCTCAAAATGTATCAATGTTATCTAATGGATGTGATATTTATGTAGTAAATAAAGAAGTAATATGAGATAAAAATGGCAAAGATTTGGTAGAGGAAGTAAATGTTTTAAATCCCTATAGCAATACCTACAATCTGGGGTGGAGTAATCATCCTAACTTCACATGGAAGGAAGGGAACCAAGCATCTACATCTAACCCTTAACTTGAGGCGCCCTTTAACCAAAACTTAGTTTCCCATAACAATAACCATCCCCATACCAAAATCAAGCACAACCAAATTATCTGGCTACGTACCAATCACAACCTTATCAACCATTAGGACTCCAAAAGCCCCAACCCCCAAAAGAGAAGAAATCCAATATAGAAGAAATGATTGTTAGTTTTATGGCCTCCCAAAATTCAATATTAACTAATCAAAATATTAGGTGGAAATCTCAAGATATTTGGATGAGAAATCAAAAAGCATCCATTAGAAACCTAGAAAACCAAATAGGATAACTTGCCAATTCACTCTTAAATAGAACTCCACGCACCTTTCCATCTAATGTGGATCAAAATCCAAAAGAGGAAGCCAAAGCAATCACTTTAAGAAGTGGAAAATATGTATAAGAAGCTAAAATTGGTAAGAATTATTCTAAAGTGGTGGAACCAACAACGGAGGTAAGTATTTCTAATTTTAAAATTAATAATGAGGTATTTTCTATTATTGAGAAAGGTAAAGGTAAGAAAAAATTAATTTATACTATTCTTGATAAATCTTAATTTCCTTATCTATCTATAGCTAAGAAAGAAAAGCATAATTAGTAATTATCTATATTTTTAGACATGTTTAAAAAGTTACATGTGAATTTACCATTTGCTGAAGCTTTATTACACATGCCTAAATATGCTAAATTTATGAAAGAGCTTTATACAAATAAGAAAAAGCTAGAAGGGATAGGAATAGTTCAATTATCTAAAAATTATAGCATAATTTTAATGAATAAAATTTTAGCAAAACTAGAGGATCCTGAAAGTTTTACTCTACCATGTGAATTAAAAGGAAATTTTGTTGGTCATGCATTATGTGATTTAGGTGCCAGCATAAATTTAATGCCATATTCAATTTGCAGAAAATTAAACTTAAGGGATATAAAGGAGACCTGAATATCACTATAATTGGTGGATAAATCCATAAAGACACCTAAAGGAATTATAGAAGATTTGTTAGTAAAAGTTGAAAATTTTATATATCCGATGGATTTTGTTGTAATGGATGTGGAGGAATATCGAAAAACACCTTTAATAATGGGAAGACCATTTTTGAACATAGCTAATGCTTTGATTGATTTTTATAGGCAAACTATCACTTTAAGGTTTAATAAGGAGGAGATGGTGTTTAATGTGAACAAAGCAATGAAACACCCCTTTGAAGAGTCAATTTGCTTTGTAGATGGAGTTAAAGAATGCTTAGAAAAAAAGCAAGAGGAAATTATATTAAATGATGAGCTTCAATGTTGTTTGATACATCCAAAGGATAATAAACACGAGCTAATAAATGAGCTAGTGAAAGAGTATAATGAGGAAGAAAATTTAGAGGATAAGCAATCCCCTTCTAAGAAAGATAATAATTCTGAACTTAAAACTTTCCCTTCCCATAAAAAATATGTTTTTAGAGGATAATGCAAAACCAATAATTATTTCTTCAATTTTAATAGGTTTGAAAGAAGAAATGCTTCTAAAAGTACTAAAAAAGTGTAAGGAAGCAGCTAATGAGCCAACATCCAATTTGAAGGGAATTAGCCCCAGCTATTATACACACCATATACCTATGGAAAATGATTTCAAGTCAGTGGTACAATCCCAAAGGAGATTAAACCCAACAATGCAAGAAGTAGTGAAAAAGGAGGTAGTTAAATTCCTCGATGCAAGTATTATCTACCTCATTTCTGATAGTAGTTAGGTTAGTCCGGTCCAATATGTACCTAAAAAGGGGGAAATGACTGTTATAACCAATGAAAAGGATGAACTAATCCCAACATACATATTGATGAGATGAAGAATATGTATAGACTTTAGGAGATTAAATAATGCTACTAAAAAGGATCATTTTTCTTTACCTTTCATTAACCAAATGTTAGAAAGATTGGCGAGAAATAGATTTTACTATTTTTATATGGATATTCGGGATATATGCAAATACCTATAGCCTTGGAAGACCAAAAAAAATACCAAATTCACATGCCTTTATGGCACATTTGCATATAGGAGGATGCCTTTCGATCTTTGTAATGCCCAAGCCACATTTCAAATGTGTATGATGGCCATATTTCATGATTTTCTTGAAAAATTCATGGAGGTTTTCATGGTCAATTTTACCATATATGGTTAGGATTTTTAGTCTTATTTAAATAATCTTGTATTGGTTTTAGAAAGGTGTAAAGAGACTAATTTTGTGGTTAATTAGGAAAAATGCCATTTCATGGTGAGAGAAGATATAGTTCTAGGGTATAAAATCTCTGAGAAAGGAATTGAGGTAGATAGAGCAAAGGTAAATGTCATTGATAAATTACCTCCCCCAACTAGTGTGAAAGGTATTAGGAGTTTCCTTGGTCATACCAATTTTTATCGTCGGTTTATTAAGGATTTTTCTAAAATAGCTAAACCGTTGTCTAATTTATTACTTAAAGATGTTCCATTTAACTTTGATGATAAGTGTTTGCAGGCTTTTAACTTGTTAAAGCAAAAACTAATCACTGCACCAATCATAGCATCACCGAATTAGAGTTTATCATTTGAAATTATGTGTTATGCTAGTGACAATACAGTGGGAGCAATTTTAAGACAGTGAAGGGAGAAAGTTTTTCATACTATCCACTATGCAAGTAACACACTCACTGGAGCTCAAGTGAATTACACAACCATAGAAAAGGAGTTATTAGCAATTGTGTTTTCTTTTAAAAAATTCTGACCTTATCTCATTAACTCCAAAGTCACGGTTTGGTCATATCATCCTACATTAGGGTACCTTTTTTCTAAGAAGGATTCCAAACTAGGCTTATACAATCAGTTTTGCTGTTAAAAGAGTTTGGTGTGGAGGTAAAAAACAATAAAGGAGCTAAAAATTTTGTAGCTAATCATCTATCTAGATTAGATCATACTAATATTAAAAAGGAAGAAATTTTTTATTTATTTTTCGATGAGCATATTTGTACTTTTTATACTTGTAAAAATTTAGTTCCTTGGTCTACTAATATAGGTAATTTATTTACAGGGGGTTACCTTCCAAAAGATTTTACTTGGCAATAAAAGAAAAAGCTTCAAGCGGATGCAAGGCACTACCTTTGGGATGATCTATATTTGCTCAAAATTTGTCTTAATCAAGTACTTAGAAGATGCATTTCTGAAGAAGAGCAAGATGACATAATGCAACAATGCCATGGATGAAAAGTTGGAGGTCATCATGGACCTAATCGTACGATACAGAAAATAAGTCTTTTATTGAATTATGTGATAAATGTCAACATATCATGAATATCTTTGAGTGAGATGAAATGCCTATGAATAATGTGTTAGAAGCAGAAATCTTTGATGTTTTGGGTATTGATTTTTTAGGACCAGAATATATTTTAGTAGCTATGGATTATGTAAGTAAATAAACAGAAGCAATATCTACTAGTATATGTGATGCCAAAATTATGCTTAAATTCATTAGGAGAAATATTTTCACTAGGTTTGGAGCACCAAGGGCCATTATAAGTGATGAAGGCAAATATTTTATCAACCATCAATTTTGAACCTTGCTTAGGAAATTTGGTGTTAAGCATAAGATAATAACCCTATATCACCCTCAAGTAAATGGGTAAATAAAGGTGTCTAATAGGAAATTGAAATCAATCTTATAAAAACTATCAATAGCTCTAGAAATAATTTGTTTTAGAGGTTAGATGAGGCTCTTTGGGCCTATAGAATTGCATTTAAGACCCCTATAGGTATGTCTCCCTTTAGAATAGTTTTTGAAAAATCATGTCATCTTCCATTTAAATTAGAATATAAAGCATATTGGGCTATAAAATTACTTAACTTTGGTCTAAGAAGTGTAGGAGAAAAGAGGAAATTGAGGCATTTGATGAAATTCTACAATGGTCCTATGACTATGCAGCCATGTACAAGGAGAAAAAAAATTTATGATAAACAATTAAAAATGAAAGACTTTGCTCCCAGTATGTTGATTTTATTATTCAACAGTAGGTTGAGATTGTTTCCAAGGAAGCTGAAATAAAAATGGCTTAGGCCGTATCAAGTATTGTCTAGTAATGATTTTAGAGTAGGGACTATCAAAAATCCAAGAGATGGACATGAATATAAGGTGAATGGTCACAGGCTTAAACCATATCAAGTTAGGCAATAAGAGGTTACCGAGGTAACCATGATGTTCCATGACTATTAAGATAGTTTGCAAAGTCCAGCTGAGGACTTTTGAAACTCGGAACTAAACTCTTTATCCTTTTTACTTTAAATTTATAAGTTATTTTTTTTACTTTTTTTTGTGTTTTATTTTCTTGCTATATGCTTATTTTTGTGTCATTTTAAGTCTGGTTAGCTCTGAGATTCATGAATTTAGGGAAGATAATTTAGATTGATTGCTAGGTGTATTATAGTTGAAGTCATTCAAGGTGGTAGTAGATCTAAAATAAAATAGCATAATTGAGTGCATTATAGTATTGTTCATCCGTTTTATGCTAAAAACTTGTTTACAGGTTTCAATAATTGAGTTTTACAGAGGTTTAGCATAAAATTGGATAACATACTAATTTAGTAGAGTTAAAAATTTAATTTTAAGTGGATGTTGTGTTGGGGATTGATAAAATAGGGGAATTAAACTTAAGTTGGTGCTTGAATTAGGAAAACAGTTATTTTTTTGAATGCAATAGGAAGCCTAAAAAAATTATTTCCTTTTGAAACTAGTGGCACCCTACTTGGTCATGCACAACCCTATCATTTCCCTCGCTTGTCCATGCAGCCCACCCATTCGCCTTTATGCCTCATGTGCTCGCCTGCGTGGAGTGCCACTGCCTCTTTTCTTTTTCTTTCTCGCTCCTTAGTTCCTCCTTCTCAGTTGTACCCTACTAGCCTCCCTTCCTCGCTCTTTTTCCCCTTTGCCCTTCCTTTTCCACCTTGCTTCCCTACCTCACTTCTTTTTTCCTTCCTCTCCTCTCTTTGTCCCCTTCCATTCCCACACCCACTCACTCTCCCTTACTCCTCCACCACTATTGCACACATCAAAGACCACTCACCCACTTTCCATTCCCATTCTCATATGCACCGTATAAGAAATTCACATTTTTCTTCAATTTTTATCAATCAAGTGCACTTTAGTAAGTATTTTTCCACTCTAAAATATTCAACTACCATTGTAATTTAATGAAATTGCTTGGCATATTGGTTGATTACATTTCCTTCTTTAGGTTATCTTCAAATTTTATTTAGAGCACATATGTATATTGTTTTTGCAATATCTTTATTTTACTTTAGCAATGTCTCACATCACTTGCTCGATGAAATGTTCAAGTAACCAAAACTCCGCATTTTCAATTGAACATTTTACCTTATGCCATTAGTATTTCTTCTCATATTCACTTAGATCATTCTCATTTGTCACCTATGCCTATTAATACATCTATAAAATGTTATGTTGACATTCTTCTTTTTTAGCTCTAAATTACTTCTCTTTACTTGCAAGTGAATCAAGAAGAACTTTAAATTTGGAGGTACTAGACTCTTATGA
This sequence comes from Excoecaria agallocha, assembly GCA_037975025.1. Classification (NCBI taxonomy): domain Eukaryota; kingdom Viridiplantae; phylum Streptophyta; class Magnoliopsida; order Malpighiales; family Euphorbiaceae; genus Excoecaria; species Excoecaria agallocha. The sequence continues at coordinate 74,048,863 of CM075807.1, forward strand.
AACCTATGGAAAAAAAGATTCTTCAAAGAATGGTGATGAATAGATTGTTGAACGTTGATACGAGTATTGCAGTTATTGCTTCTCTCTCCTTAGATCTTCCATTTGTGCTTTTAAAAGAAATAACTCAAAGTCTAATACATAATCATGTGTTATGTGTAAATGCCTAAACATTTTCCTGCAAAGAATAACACCAAATCAAATACAAACAAAAAAGAATAAAATTCTCATACTAACTCAATTACAAATATTAAACAAACAACACCACCAATCCCTGACAAGGGTGCCAAAAACTTAATCGATGTCTAGCAAGTGTACTAGATCGGCTAAGTAATATAGAAAAATATTTTTAAAACCCCAAGAATATCAAACCTAAGGGAACAAGGATTGATAAGTAAAATATCCATGATTGAGAAATTAATCTAAGATATTCCCTAAGTTTTATAAAGTGACTCAACTAGAATTAACAATTAACCAAATAAAATTTGAAACTAAAATAAAATAAACTAAATACTGAATAAAATTTAAAGAATGAATAAAAATAATAGTCAAACCACTACTGCTAAGGGACTATCTGTTAGAGAGTATGCCCTAAAACCCATGTAAAATGAATGTATTTCATATGTATGAATTCATATTCTTAATAAAAGGCATCATTCATTTATTAATGCTATGTTTAAATACATGAGTTTGTAAATCTTAAATTAATAAATGAAGTCCTAGATATTATAAACACAGTGCAAAGGCAATCATGAAAGTGTTCATGATATGAGATATCTATTGCATACAAATATGTTAATATCTAAATATCCCTAGTCATAGAATTAAGAAGATAGGACATTGTTAATTCGAACAGACTAGCACATGTTATGCTTCTTAAATGGTTCAAGTAGTGGTTCTCATAAATGTGATTATGGAAGATAATTAAAGCTAATATGTGGATGCTTGTTAGAAGAACAAGTTCATTGGAGACCTAAAAAAAGAATCAAAATATGGATCTTAAATCTATGTCAGTGAGGAATCTCTTTATAGTGATTGCGCAAGTATCCTTAGACTTTAGATCACCAAGGTTATCTTAAGTAGCAAGTGATATACTTTGACTCCATAACTGATTACTTCTAACTAGGAGTGAACATAGTTAGAAGGTTGGGTATATCATGACGTACTTCAAGATAGTTGAGTAATTGATAAAGGATTCACCATCCTAGATTTATTAAGGGAAGTTATCTCTTATGATTCTATAATTGCCTTGTTCAGAGAATCTCTAGCCAGAGTAATATACCAAGATGGATAGGGATCCATGAAGGGCATTTTGGAAACAATGGTTAAATTAATAGAACATACATAATTAGATTTATATGAGTCGACGAAAATTTATACTCAAAATCTAATTGAGATAAGAGTGGTGAAAGGAGTAATTACATGGTAACTATTTCTATGGAAAGGTACAGTCAAACCACTTGACTTTTCTGACATTTGGGTAGTCATGATGCCTAGCTAGATGCCGCTCATGATTTGTTCTGAGCATAGAGTGGTGTGACGCAAAGGCTGCTCTTTTCACATTGGTGTTCCAAATATAAAGTGTATAAGTCTGTCTTATATATTTGCCATTGCAAAAATCAAGTTTTGAACAGCATCCAAGCTTGTAAGTTTTAAAACTCTAAAATTGCATGTTTCGATTCTATATCGTATATTGCATGGCATGAATGATCAATATTTATTATTTTTTAAACTATGTGATCTTCATGTATATTCCATATGATATCCCTTCAGTGTTATCAAAGCCTAACCATGCTTATTTTAGTGCTTTGGATGCATTAAATATTGATTCAAAAATCATTATTGCATAAAACCACAATGCTGAAATTTTCTGTTTTGAGTATTTTGCATTTTTTTTAGTGTAAAAATGATTTTAAATGATTAGTTAGGATTATAATTATTATGACATGTTGATATACTATCCTAAGATGTTCTTAGAGCTATTCATGGTCGATTTTAATTATATATACCTGATTGTACATGTTAATCTTGAAACTAGGTGCTAATTTGCATGATATGTGTTTGTTTAACAACTAGTTTTCAAAATTAAATGTATAAACATGTTTGGCATGTTTGTAAGTGATTTTTAGAGATTAATAATAGGTTTTGACTTTTTTTAAAAATGGTTTTAATTCTGGTCCATGACAATTTAATTGATTAATTTTAAAATCACTTAAAACTATGACTAGTTTGTATTTGTTTAATGTTTAATCAACATTGTTTATTTTGTTTGGTTAAAATGGCAAAAACACATTTAGATCAGATCTCAAAAGAACCTTAAATCAATTTTTATGACCTTATTTAAATTATTAAATGGCTCATAAAATCATTTTAAGTGTTTGTGCATTATTTGTGGCATTATATGAGCATTAAACAACTATTTTCATTGTTGTTTGTTTGTTTTAATATAAATGTCATGTATGATATATGTTCTTTATGATTTTTATGTTTTAATTCAAGTTGGTACATATTATATGCATTTTTAATGTTTATGGGATGTATGACATAATATTAAAAATGGCAAAATAGGAAATTATACTAAAGTTGATTTATAGCACAAATCTAACTAGTTTGTGTTTTGGGTTTTAAGAGAGCTTATTCAATAAGTGGATTTAGTCCATTGGGCTTCGGCCGAGGCCCATCATAGGGTCTTCTCTTAAAAGTTTAAGTACACAATTTCCATTAATGGGCTTGGCTAAATTAATTAAAATTTGACTTTTTTATCCATGAATGTTATGTATATTTATTTGCTTGTTTGGTATGATTAATGGATATGCATGGTGCATTCATGGGCCTAGGTTTTTGTAATTAAATATGGCTTACGTGCCATTATGGATTATTGTAAAAGTTTCATTTATTTCTTAGTATAGAATTTATTTGAAGACTTTGTAAATCAAGACGAAACCCACCGAAGTGGAGAAGCCCAACTTGAAGATTCTTATGTAATAGTGTAGAATCTTAGTAGTAGGTTTTTGGGCCCATGTTTGTCACACTTTACTTTGTGCAATTATATATATATTCATACTATGAATGGATGACAAAAAGTATGCCATGTAAGTCGTAATAAAATGAATCCCTAAAATAGTAAGTCGTAAAGTTGCCTCCCTAATTCGAAACATATCAAGGCATCGATCATCGGTTATGTAGACTAGGAGTCCTAGATGCGCCTGATTATCTTTGTGAGGCATGGGTTGTGAATATAGGTTGGACTTAACATGGAAAGGAATGCCCGAACCTAGGCAACTAATAAATGGGTTTGTGCTATAACATCTTAAGATGTTAGCCCATTTGATCCAAGAGTCATGTACGAGACATGATTGGAGTTTTCCTACCTAAGTAACTTAACTTATTAGGTGTACAAGCTCAGCTTGACTAATAAGTTGTTGTGAAAAGTGGATCTTAGCCCACATCAAATCACTAACGCGAATTATTTAAAAGGATATTAATTTAGTTTGTAGGATTATAATAAGACCTCATTTAATCTTGCTAAGTTTTATTATTGTAGATTAAAAAAATGGCATCTTCAAACAACAAATTTTCATTGTGATCGGTCCTAAAAAAGCACAAATTGAATGGCACCAATTTCATAGACTGGTCTCAAAACTTGAAAATAGTTCTCAAGCAAGAGAAGAAGTTGTATGTTTTGGATGCACCCTTTCCCGAAGAACTTGCTAGGAATGCCTCTACGGTTCAAAAGGAAACTTTTGAGACCAAGAAGAGCAACTCCAATGATGTGACCTGTCTGATGCTGGCCACTATGGTGCCTGATTTGCAAAAATAATTTATGGATCAAAAGGCTTATGCGATCATGGTGCACCTCAAGGAGATGTTCCAATAGCAAGCTCGTCATGAGAGGTTCGTGCCAACAAAGTCCTTGATTTCTTGTAAGATGGCTACGGGTACTCTCATTAGTACCCATATACTCAAGATGAAAGGGTATCGTGATACTCTTAAGAAGCTTGAGGTATAAATCTCGAAGGAATTGGCCACTGACTTGATCTTAGGTTCAATGACTGATGATTATAATCCATTTGTTATGAATTACAACATGCATGCAATGAACATGACAGTCATCGAGCTTTATGGGATGCTTAAGAATGCTGAAAAGAACATTCGAAAGACCAATCCCATACTTATGGTTCAAGAGGGCATTAAGAAGGGACCCGTTAAGGGAAAGGGGAAGGGAAAGGCAAAACCCAAGTTAAGTGGGAGTGCACCTCAGGCCCAACCCAATCCCAAGGTGTAAAAGCTCAAGGAGAGCGAAAGCACATGCTTCCATTACAACAAATTAGGGCACTAAAAGAAGAATTGTGCTCTCTTCAAGGAAGAACAAACAAGAGAATGGAGCCAAGGCGTCCAGTTCTGGTATTTTTGTTGTTGAAATTAACCTTTCTATTTCTACCACTTGGGTATTGATACCAATTGTGGTTCTCATATTTTTTCAAATATTTAGGGGTTAAGAAATAGGCGGTTACTTGGGAAGAGTGAAGCGGAACTCCGTGTGGGGAATGGAGCACGAGTTGCTACCATGAAGATAGGCGACTATCGACTCACTTTACCTTCTAGACTTTGTTTAGATTTAATGAATTGTTATTTTATTCCTGCTATGAGCACACACATTATTTCAGTTTAATGTTTGGATTTTGATGAATTTGATTTTGATATTGATAATGGCAATATTCATATTCATTGCAAAGGCATTTTATATTACACTACTATGTTACAAAATGGCCTTTATATCCTTGATCTACAAAACAAAGAGTCCATATACAACATTAATACAAAGAGGGTTAAATCAAACGAATTGAACATTACTTACTTCTGGCATTGTCGTTTAGGACATATAAATGAAAAATGCATTTCAAGACTCCATAAATCTGAAGTGCTTGGGTTATTCAACTTAGAATATTATGACACATGCGAGCCATGTTTGCATGGAAAGATGACAAATATTCCTTTTAGTAAGAAAGGTGAGAGGACTAGTGACTTATTGGAACTAATACATACCGATGTATGTGGACCATTAAGTACACAGGCTAGAGGTGGTTTTACTTACTTCGTGACATTCACATATGACTTTAGTAGATATGGCTACGTCTATCTAATGAAGCACAAGTCTAAAACTTTTGAAAAATTCAAAGAGTTTAAGAACGAAGTGGAAAACCAACTTAGCAAAAGTATAAAAGCCATTCGATTACATTGAGGCAGTGAATACTTAAGCCAAGAGTTTGATAGTCATCTAAAGGAGTGTGGAATTATTCCACAGCTCACTCCTCCTAGTTAGCCACAATGGAATGGTGTGTTCGAAATGAGAAATCAAACTTTGTAGGACATGATTCGATCTATGATAAGTCAAGCTAAGCTTTATGTCTCTTTTTGGGGTTATGCATTAGAAACTGCTACGCTTCTACTAAACCGTACTTCAACTAAAGCAGTTGAGAAGACCTCGTACGAGGTATGGACTGGGAAAGAGCCCAATATGTCTTTTCTCAGGATTTGGGGTTGTGAAGCACATGTTAAGAAATTAACATTTGATAAAATAGAGTCCAAATCTACTGTCTTCTTATTTGGGGGTTATCCCAAAGAAACAAATGGATACTACTTTTACTCACAAGCCGAGAACAAAGTGTTTGTTGCTCACAAGGCTATTTTCTTGGAAAAGGAGTTCCTTCTCAAGAAAGACAATGGGAGTAAAATAGAACTTGGAGATATTCAAGTGCCACAAACTTCTATAGAGGATGAGTTAGAAATGGGATCACGTTCACAACTAGGTTTTGAACAAGAACCCATTGCACAAGAAGATGAGCCTTGTATGTACAAGAAGGTTAGTGGGAGCATAATACTATTTCTGGTTCTATATGTGGACGACGTCCTTCTCATTGGGAATGACATTCCAACATTGCAAAAGGTTAAGAAATGTTTAGGAAAGTATTTACCAATGAAAGACTTAGGTGAAGCCGAGAAAATACTCGGTGTTCGGATCTGTAAAAATAGATCGAATCAACTTTTGGGACTAAGTCAAGAAAAGTACATAGAAAAAGTACTAAAGCATTTTAGTATGGGAGACTCAAAGAAAGGGTACATACCTTTGGCTTTGAGAGTTCCTTTGACTAAAGAACAGTGTCCTAAAATTAAAGAGGAGAGGGACAACATGAGTAGAATCCCATATGCATCTGCTATTGGATCTATCATGTACGCTATGTTATGTACTAGGTTGGATGTTGCTCATTCACTCAGTATAACCAATAGGTGTTAGCAAGACCTTGGTGAGAAGCATTGGTCTGTTTTAAAGGGGATTCTTAAGTAGCTACGAAGGACTAAGGATCACTTTTTGGTGTATAGTGGTCAATAAGAGCTGGTCATACAAGATTATACCGATGCTGCTTTTCAGACCAGCACTCAGGATTCAAGATCGTAATCTAGTTTTGTTTTTGTTTTGAACGGTGGTGTTATCAGCTGGAGAAGCTTACAGCAAGAGATCATTGCCAACTCAACTACAGAATCTGAGTATATTACAGTGAGTGAAGCTGGAAAGGAAGCTATTTGGATTAGAAATTTCATTTCTAGATTAGGAGTGGTCCTAAGCATCCTAGATCCATTAGAAATTTTTTTGTGACAATAACAGGGCCATCGCACAAGCTAAAGAGCCCTGGTAACACCAGAAATCCAAATACATACTCGGAGGTACCACTTGATCAGAGAGATCATTGATCATGAGGATGTCAAGATTAGCAAGATAGCAAGTGAAAATAATATAGTAGATCCTTTGACGAAATAGTTACATCCAAATCTGTACGAAGCTTATTTGAGAGCAGTCAGTCTTAAAGCTATGCCCGATTGGGACTAGTGCTAGTGGGAGATTGTTAGTGTAAGCCTTAGCCCCAATGCATTGTTATAAAATACTTAAGTTAATAAATGAGGCATTTGTTTTATCTATTGTATTCCTGTGCTTATCAATCGATAGAACTATCCAAGAATGTTATTTCAGTTTAAGTTATCATGTGTGAGGCACATGGTTGTAATACCTTGAAACAAATGAGACTTCATTCTAAATATCCTTAGTCAGTCATTGTTATGGAAATAACAAATGAATTAAGAATAGTATGCACTTTCTGATAATTTGAGTTCTGTCTTACGGATCATAAGGACTGGAGTGTCAATCAGAGATCACAGATACATGTTTAGAACATGGTATCTGGATTCAATCTGTTCATGAGAACACTACATGGTACAAGTCATAAGTGTTTCTCATGTGCAAGCTTTGCATCGAAGTTCTTAGACCTAAAATCTCTACCAAACTCTTTATGAATTACTGTGTACTTTGACATACACATAACGTGCACGTAACAGGGTGACAATTATAGGTATGCTTGGGTATGCACTGATCCATGTTAGAGAGCATCAGAGAAGTGAAGGGATTACCCTTTTCGATAAGAGAGAAAATATCACCAGCCACTTGATTAGTGAACTGAAAAGTGTATGGCCATAACGAGTAATCATTATTTTTCTGAGAGTTCAGTATCACTGGAATATCAAGAAAGGAATTAGTATATATAAGGATGACTGATTCCATGTCTTATATTAATTCTGATATTTAAAGGTAAGGGACTATACAAAATTGCATTAGGTCACTAAATGCCATTTGCATTTTTATTTAATTTGGAATGCTATAATATCTTGCTAGAGAATATATATAGCCTTTAAATTAATTTATTAATTCATTGCCAATATTAAATGGACCTATACGATCGCACACAAAGTATTGAGCTTAAAATATTTAAATAATATATTAGGAATTAATTTGGGCTTTTATTTAAAGTTAAATTAATGTATGCAATGGGTAAATAGATTTTTGCCTTAAACAGCTTGCTGTTTTAGGCAAATCTGTTAACCAGGTTTTTTGCCTAAAACAGCTTGTTGTTTTAGGCAAATCTGTTTAGGCTATTTTAGGCAAATTTGTTCAGCTTCGATTTTGCCTTAAACTGCTAGTTGTTTAAGGCAAATCCGTCAAACAAGGTTTTTGCCTTAAACAACTAAGTGTTTAAGGCAGATCTGTTGAACTGCTATTTTACCTTAAACAGCTTGCTGTTTTAGGCAAATTTGTTAACAGTTGGTCACGAGAGAAATTTATTGGCATGTGCTAGGTTTAATTTCAATTGATTAATTATCTATGTATAATTAAGTTAATTGAGTATTAAATCCTAAATTGTATTTAATCAAAATATAATACTTGAGAGGGAATTAAAGTAGCCAAAATTCAAGCTAGGAATCATAGTTGAATTCGGCAACTAATCACCTTAAATATGTAAGTTTGTTTTGATTAAATGACTAATGTCCTTTGAATTTAAATTCATAGAATTTAAATTAAGATATATCTCTTAATTAGGAAGTGATGGAGGCTGAATTTAGTACTTAATTTTGGCATTCACACTTGACCTAAAATAAGTGATATATATTAATGAATTAAAAGAATAAAGGGGTAGCCGTTTTGCTCTTTTTCTCTCTTGGCCGAATTACTCAAGGGAAAAGAACTCTTTTTTGTTCTCTTATGTTCTTGGGATGTAATAGCAACCTAAAGGAAGAACAAGATAAGATCTTTTAGCTTCAAACCATTCCCATTGCCAAATATACAATCATAGAGCTAGCGCTATTATTTTTAAGCTATCTTTACAAGTGTGTGTGTGAGTATAGAGTGTTGTGGCGCAAAGGCTGCTCATTTAGCATTGGTGTTCCAAATCTGAAGTGTATAAGTCTATCTTATATATTTTCCATTGCAAAAATCAAGTTTTTAAGAGCATCCAAGCTTGTAAGTTTTAAAACTTTAAAATTGCATGTTTCGATTATATGTCATATATTGCGTAGCATGAATGATCAATATTTTTATTTTTTTTGCTACGTGATCTTCATGTATATGCCATGTGATATCCCTTTATTTGTATCATAGTGTATCATAAATATCAATAAAGGATTGATAAAATGATTTAAAGAAGTTTAAATCATATGAGTTTTGAATAGAACTCATAATTACAGATTATACTACCAATATGGACAGGAATCCAATAGGTTACACACATATAGAGTAAAGGATAAAATGGTAAAATGATAAGGTTAATAATATATGATATTATTATGGGAGAAGAGAAATGTATAAAAAAAATAATTAATTAAAGAGTTTAATTAATTATGATCAAGTAGAATTATTCGCAGAACTTTTTAGAAATATTCTGCAAAATAGACTTAATTGAAATATTGTATTTCATAATAAATTATTATTGGACTATAAGTGTTATAGGGCTGATATAATAATTAATAGATCCATTGGAGAAATTAAAGAGGCCCGGAGAATTTGTTTTGCCGCAGAAACCCTCAAGAGGAAGGGTTATATGTCAAAACCATATTGAAGGCCTTAAAGGTCTAATTCTTGGATCAAGATAAATTAAATATGTTTCAGAAGTGGAATGGACCCTACATATTTAATTTGGATGGATTTGTAATTCATTTGGGTGATTAAATTCAAGTGTATGCATAAAGGGCCTAGTTTATGGATTTTGTGCATAGTCCTTTATGAAAGGATTTAAATTAGATTTAATTGAGCCCAAATAAATTATTAATAATTTTAGAAGCCAGTTTAATATTTCTCCAGAAATTTTAAAGAGTCCAATCCCATTATGAAGTTGGATTTCTAATCTAGCTATAAAAATCCAAGTTAAAGGGATTTATGGTTAAGTGAACATTAAGATAAATGAAAATTCTCTCTCATTTCTCTAACCTTAGCTGCCACCCTTATTCCTTGCTAGCATTAAGGAATTTCAGCCAGCCTTGTAAATCCATCAATCTTAATTCATTTGATCATTCTCTAGCATGGATTACTGACTGGAGGTGTTCTATTTTGGACAATGTAGTTTGCAACAACCCCTTGGGAAGGAAAATCAACTATTCAACAAAAATCAAAGGTTATTTTTCTTATTCTCATTAATATTTATATTGTAAATTCATGGAAAGATTAGATCTATTGATTAAAAATTTTAATTTTTGCTTATACATGTGATGTATGTAACCGATAATTCCCAACATGGTATCAGAGCCACGGTTTTGCCATGAATTTACAATTCTATATTGTTCGTGGAATAATTTTATTTTTAAGTTATTTATTTCATGAACTTTAAAATATCAGATTTGATTGTTCATGAATGAGAAATATTAATTTCTAGATTTATGTGATTGAATATATAAAATAAAAAATAAAACGATTCTTTTGAGAAAAGAATCATTGTATTTGGCATGAATGAGTTTTATTTTTCAATAAAGTTTAGGGGATGTTCTAAATTAAAATTTTATAGATCCACTATAAAATTATTTTGATGATAATTTATGTGTTTAATATGTGATATTAAGCCATAGGATCAAACAAAATTAAAATCAAATAAGTTTTGCATGGAAACTAGTTTAATCGAAAAGTTCGATAAATTGGTGTTCTTCATGTGTTCTTGGTGTGTTCTTGGTAAGTTCATGTTTAGAATGATTTTTAATCTTCTAAAATTGATATATATGATATATTAATGTGTTTTTAATTAATTGGATTAATTAAAATAAGCCTTGAATTAATTGGATTAATTTTAATTCATTAAAATCACTTAATGGGCTTAATTATATTTACGGACTTTATTTAAATTAGTAAATGACTTGGTGGGCCTAAGGAGCTGATTTAAATTAAATATTATAGACTTCAATTAAGTTTATTAATGGGTTTTAAGGGCTGGAGTGGGTTTGGCTCATTCCAAAAGGCCCAAATGGTCCAATAAACACAAAACTAGTTTGTGTGTGAACACACTTTAGGGTTTAAATGTGTGGGTTTTGGCCTACCCTTTTTTTAAGCCCAAAATTGATTTTTTAATTATTTAATATGATTAATTAATTAAATAATCAATTGGGTTGATAATTAAGGCAAGAACACATGCATGCAAAAAGGTTTCCCAAAATGAAAGTTTCCAAAATGGAAAAAGTTTCCTAATTTAATCACATTATTAAAATAACTCTAAAGTATGTTTCAAGAGTTGAAACATAGTTTGTATTCCATTATATGGTTTTAATTTATGCATTAAAAATGCATATAAGGGTGTATGATTGGCATGATGGATATTTATAGACAAAGGCCAATGTGATTAAACATAATGCATGTTTTGGCCCAATGAGGACTTTCATGTTCCTGCCACTTGTTTTTGGTTTGTATTTTTTTTTTAAAATTGTAATATGTAATTAAATTACTTAAATTAGAATTAAAGATATAAATGGAGACCACTATCAAGGAGCAAGATGGGCCGGATGGAGATCCAACAAGATTGAAGATAATGTAATTATTTTTTCTTGTTTGAATCATGCATATTACCTGGGTTTGACCTTTTGATTTCTCTTTTGGCTCCGGGAGATCAATGTAGTAAATTCTATAACTATGCCATATTTGTATGCTTATATTTATGTGATAGATATAGGATCTATACCAATGTATGCCAACCATGTATGATGAGACTTACTTAACTAAAATCCCTGAAACTAATACTAAGGAATATAAGCCTTTCATTAATTGGAGGATAGCTAGAGTTCTTTATAGTGTTAGTTGTTGACCACAGTCAAGCTCACATTATATTGAATATGTTCGAATCTAATTAAATAGGTCATCTTGGCTAGCCCATTAGCTTGTTGACCACGGTCAAGGCTAATGGTTCTAGAGGCAAGATTAGGGAATGCATATATGATATGCATGTATCAAGAGTTGATAAACTAATGATCCAATAGTTGTGTAGAGACACAATTCGTATAGAGATACCTACCTTTCAAAGGTATAGAGCTTGGCTTGTTGACCACAATCAAGGTCAAATTACATACCAAGGATTGGATATTGGTCCACTAAAAATATCATCAGGTCTTCTCAAATTATATATTAAGGGCTATTAATTCTCAATAAAATAGTGGGAGTAAATGGATTAATTAAAGACCTAATTAATTCATACATATGTATGAACATACTCTCATATGTTTTCTTTTTCACATCTAGGTCATCATCATGAGCACATCAAACATTAACATACGATCAATCTTAGATAACAAACTGGTTGGCAAAAATTATTCTGACTGGATTAGATGAGTGAGATTTGTTCTCAAAGCTGAAAAGATCCATTATGTCTTGGATAAAGATCCACAACCTCTTTCTCAGATGATGCCATTGATGAGATCAAGGGCACTTATCAAAAATACGTGGAGGATAGTAAAGCAGCAGCATGTCTGATGCTGGGTGCTATGTCTTTAGAGCTTCAAAAGTAACATGAGATGATGGATGCAAGAACCATCATTTTACATCTAAAGGAGCTTTATTCTTCTCAGGCTAGAATTGAGCAATATGAGATTGCTCGAGCTCTATTTAGCTGCAAAATGGTGAAAGGCACTTTGGCTGCTACTCATGCATTGAAGATGTATGGGTATATTGAGCATTTGAGTAGACTTGGCTATGTAATGGATAATGATCTATACATAGATTTAATCTTGTACTCATTGGCTCCAAGTTTTGCACCTTTCATGCTTAACTTTAACATGAACAAGATCCAAGTAACCATTCTTGAGTTAATCAATATGCTTAAAACAACTAATGGATCCTTCAAGAAGGATTCAAAAAGTGTCATGGTTGTCACTTCTACCAAAGGCAAGAAGCAGAAGAAGAAAAAAAAAGAAGATGATGATGATGATGATGATGACTAAGGTGCAGCTAAAGCATGGTAGGGTTTCCAAGAAGAAGGCTGCCAAGAAACAAAATCCCAAAGGAACTTGCTTCCCTTATGGAAAAGATGGTCATTGGAAGCGTAACTACAAGGCCTATCTAGATTCTCTCAAGAAGAAGAGTAAGCTAATGCTTCTACTTTAGGTATTCATATGATTGAAATAATACTTATTCTATTTCTTCAAAACAATCTTGGATATTAGATACTGGATGTGGATCTCATTTGTGTAATGTTCTACAGGGGCTTAAAAGCAGTATAAGAGTTGGAAAGGCAAAAATATATCTATAGTCAGTTACTGGATAGAACATCTCTACAACAATTATGAGAACTTGTCATTTGCCTCTTCCAAGTGGATTAATACTGGAGTTAAATAATGGTTATTATGTTCCAGCATTATGCAAAAGTACTATTTCTTTCAGTTATTTAATGAATGATTATGACATTTCTTTAAAGGACAAATATTATTACATTTTTAAGAACAATATATTTTATGCTAAAGCTATCATTGAGAATGGTATATTTGTTCTTGATTTAATTAAAAAAATGCATAATGTGGATACCAAGAGAATGAAACAAGATAATCTAAATACCTTCTATTTATGTCATTGTCATTTAGACCATATAAATGAGAAACACATGACCAAATTTCACAAGTCAGGTGATTTGGGGTCATTTGATTATGAATCATTTGATACATGTGAATCTTGTTTATTAGGAAAAATTACAAAAGCTCCATTCATTAGTAAAGGAGAAAGAGCTAGAATGGTATTGGACTTAATACATTTAGATGTATGTGGTCCAATGACTACACATGCTAGAAGAGGTTACTCCTAATTTATTACTTTCATAAATGAATACTCCAGGTTTAGATATATCTATCTAATGAAATATAAATTAGAAGCATTTGAAAAGTGCAAAGAATTCAAAAATGAAGTAGAGACGCAACTTGGCAAGAGTATTAAAACACTTAGATCAGATCGAGGTGGAGAATACTTAAGTCAAGAATTTCAAGATTATCTTAGAGATAATGGGATTTTATCTCTATGGACTCCACCATATACACCATAACATAATGGGGTATCTGAGAGGAGAAATCGAACACTATTAGATATGGTTCAATCCATGATGAGTCGAGCAGACTTGCCTAAGTCCTTTTAGGGATATGCACTAAAAACTATTGTTTATGTGTTAAATAGAGTTTCTAGGAAATCGGTTTATGTTACTCCATATGAGATATGGAATAACGAGAAACCCACACTTTCTCATATAAAGGTAAGGGGTTGTCCTGCTTATGTAAAGAGAACAATATCAGAAAAACTAGATGTTAAGTCTGACAAATGTTTATTTATGGGATATCCAAAAGAAACATTTGGATATTATTTCTGCCATCCTTTAGAACAAAAGGTGTTTATTTCAAGGCATGTTGTCCTCTTAGAAAGAGAATTTCTCCTATGAGAGGACAGTGGGAGTAAAATTGAACATGGTGAAGTTCAAGATCCATAAATAGAAGTAGATCAACCGATTGAACCCGAAACTAGTTTCATAATGATGAGATTATAGTCAAACCTAATTATATTCAAAATCCTAGAAGATCTACTAGGATTAATTATATCCCTGTGAGATATAGATTTCACATTTATTCAGATAGAGGCATAACTGTAGTAGAGGACAATAAGCCTAAAAGCTTTCAAAAAGTTTTGAACAATTCAGAACGTCATTTATGGCTTAAGGCAATACATTCTGAGATGTACTCCATGTATGAGAACAAAGTATTGACTTTGGCTCAACCACTTGAAATGGATAAAACCCATAGGGTGCAAATGGGTCTTCAAAAAGAAGACCGACATGGAAGGTAATATAGTTACCTATAAAGCTCGCTTAGTAGCAAAAGGCTATCATCAAAGAGAAAAATTGACTATGATGAAACCTTTTCTCCTGTAGCGATGCTTAAGTCTATAAGAATACTTTTAGCTATTATAGCTCATTATGATTATGAGATTTGGCAAATGGATGTGAAGATAACTTTCCTAAATGGAAATCTAACTAAGGATGTGTATATGAAACAACCAGAAGGGTTCATATCAGGAGATGGTAAAAAAGTATGCAAGCAGCAAAGATCTATTTATGGATTAAAGCAAGCTTCTAGGAGCTAGAACATATGATTCAATAAGACAATCAAAGAGTTTGGTTTCTCACAGAATGAAGATGAACCTTGTGTGTATAAAAAGGGTCAGTGGGAATGCAATTGTTTTTTTAGTTCTATATGTGGATGACATATTGATCATGGAAAATGACATTTCTCTTCTCCAATCCATTAAAATACAGTTATACAAGCAATTCTCCATGAAAGACCTTTGAGAAGCATCCTATATTTTAGGAATAAGGATCTATAGAGATAGATCCAATAGGTTGCTAGGTGATAACTCCAATTTTATTATTCAATTTCAATATATTTTTGTTTGTGTTTATGTCTTATTTTGCATGATTTTCAGTGTTTTGTGTAATAACTCTCTTTTTATGCCAAATAAAATTAGATTAATATTTACAATTTTTTGGTGTGTTTAATGGGATAATTTTGACTCATGTCCAGAAAAATAGGCAAGAGCACGGCTGGGACAAAATAGTCCCAGCTATGCCCATTGAAGAATCCCCAATTCGTACCATTTCATTTTCCAAAATGATTTGTAGATATCATAATCCAATCTCCGCTATTGAAAATGTAGATAAAGATGTTAAAAAGCTATGGTTAAAATTTTAGCTCGATCCAACGGTGAAATATTTAGAAACTGATAAATTAATGGGACGGGTTTTCTTCTCTTAGAGGTCGTGACCAAGACCATTTGTCCCGACCGTGGGCAATGCAAAATTTGAGGCTTTTTAGTCTAAAAGGTGTGAATGACTGAGACATTTTTGTCCCAGCCATGTCTAACTTGACTAGGCACAGCTAGGATACTTTTGTCTCAGCCGTGGCCATCTAAATATCTATAAAAACTGCATTTTTTTGGTACAAAAAGGGAGGGAGAGTTGAGGATAGCCGCCACACTTATCTAGGGCTTTTATCTTTGATTTTCTTATGTTTTCCCTTCATTTTATGTTGTAGGTTAGATTTAATTCAATGTAAACCTTAGATTAGATCTATTTTCCAATGTAAGTTAGGGTTAGATTTAATTTGCTGCATTTACTTTAGGTTGTGTTCTTCATTTTGCTGGAGCTTTGAAGGAGGAGACTTGGATTCAAATTGGAGCTTTACAAGCTACAAATGGCTTCATGGGTTTCCTCTTTCCTTTTTCTTTTTACTTTATTTATGTTTAATTTGTAGTTTTGTTGCTTGGGGATCTTTGAATCCCCTACCCACAATGTGGATCTTTAACTTATTTTGATTGTTGCATGAATAAATGGTCCATTTCACTATTACTTATTTATGTTTCATGGTTTTTCAATCTATTAAGTTATTTTTCATACATGGATGAATGGTTTTTATCATATATCTTTGAATGTGTATTGAGCCTAGTGGATTGAATTCTATAAATGATTTTGCTCAGTTTTTCTTTCATGAATGTTGTATTATTTTAGACGGCTCCGAAATGGGATTCTAAATGTGCAGTAATTGTGATTTTAGGACTAGAGTGTGGAGTGAATTAGATGAGGGTTAGGTTGTTTGGCTCTGGAATGGGAAAGCAAACCAAACTTAGGATGTTAGACCCGTGCATAGGGTAGTTGTTGGGTTGGCTCTGGAATGGGAAGTTTAGCAACTAGAATAGCTGGCTCCGAAATGGGAAGTTTAGGTTAAAAGGGTTATTTTGGATTCGTTCGTGTATGCTTTTAGGTAAAAAATTAATTCACATTGGATATGGGGTGGATGAGTGAACCCAAGCAATGTTTTAACTAATGTTTTAATCTCGAGTTTAATTAGTTTTATCTTTTTTATTTATTTATTTTGTTAATTAAATTTAGGATGCTCTCTCAATCAAAAACTTGGGAATTTATCTCAAATTAACTCGCTCAACTCTAGATATCTAGCTTAAAATAGCCCTTATCCCTTGGGTTCAATATTTGTGGGTCCTAACTATACCCACTTTATTATTTATCTATCTAGTGCACTTGCTAGGGTCGCAACACTAGGTCTTTCTCAAAGTACATATATAGATAAGGTATTGAAGAGGTTCAATATGGATCTCTCTAAGAAAAGGGTTTATACCTATGGTGCATGGGAAACACCTTTCTAAGTCTATGTTTCCACAAACACTAAAGGATAGAGAGAGCATGAATAGAATACCATATATATCTACAATTGGTTATATTGTGTATGCTATGTTATGTACACATCTAGATGTAGCATTTGCTTTGAGTGTCACAAAAAGATTCCAATCCAATTTTAAAGAGGAACACTGGACAGCTATCAAAAATATCCTTAAATACTTGAGAAGGACTAAGGATATATTCTTGGTATATAGGGAAGGCAGTTTGGAACTAAATAGGTATATTGATGCCAGCTTCCAATTTGACAAATATGATTGTAAATCATAGCCTGCTTTTGTGTTTATAATGGAAGGAGGAGCAGTTAATTGGAAGAGTTCCAAACAAGAAACAACTGTTGATTCCATGATAGAAGCTGAGTACATTGCTGCTTCAAAAGCAGCCAAAGAAGTAGTGTGGTTCAAAAAGTTCATATCTAAACTAAGAGTAGTGCCTAGTATTATTAATCCAATTCGTTTATATTGTGACAACAATGGAGCCATTGCGCAAGCAAAGGAACCCTGGTCTCATCAGCGATCCAAGCATGTTCTCAGATGTTACCATCTCATAAAGGAAATAGTAGCTAGAAATGATGTGAAATTAGAAAGAGTTCCCACATATGATAATGTGGCGAATCCCCACACTAAAGCACTTTCCCAAATAAAACATGATCACCATATAAATAACATGGGTTTAAGACATATGAGTGATTGGCTCTAGTGCAAGCGGGAGATTGTTAGAGAGTATGCCCTATAACCCATGTAAAATGGATATATTTCATATGTATGAATTCATATTCTTAATAAAATGCATCATTCATTTATTAATGCTATGTTTAAATTCATGAGTTTGTAAATCTTAAATTAATAAATGAAGTTCTAGATATTATAAACACAGTGCAAAGGAAATCATGAAAGTGTTCATGATATGAGATATCTATTTCATGCAAATGTGTTAATATCTTAATATCCCTAGTCATAGAATTAACAAGATAGGATATTATTAATTCGGACAGACTAGCATATGTTATGTTTCTTGAATGGTTCAAGTAGTGATTCTCATAACTGTGATTATGGAAGATAATCTTAGCTAAGATGTGGATGCTAGATATAAGAATAAGTTCATTGGAGACCTGTAAAGAGAATCCTCATATGGATATTAAATCTATGTCAGTGAGGAATCTCTTCATAGCGGTTGTGTAAGTATCCTTAGACTTGAGACCACCAAGGTTATCTTAAGTAGCAAGTGATATACTTTGACTCCATAACTGATTACTTCCAACTGGGAGTGAACATAATTTGGAGGTTGGGTATATCATGACCTACTTCAAGATAGTTGAGTAATCAATAAAGGATTCACCATCCCAGATTTATTAAAGAAATTTATCTCTCACGATTCTATAATTGCCTTATTCAAAGTAATATGCCAAGATGGATAGGGATCCATGAAAAGCATTTTAGGAACAATGGTTAAATTAATAGAACATACATAATTAAATTTATATGAATTGATAGAAATCTAAACTCAGAATCTAATTGAGATTAGAGTGGTGAAAGGAGTAATTGCACGATAACTGTTTTTATGGAAGGGTACAGTCAAACCACTTAACTTTCCTAACATTTGAGTAGTCATGATGCCTAGCTAGAGGCTTCTCTTGATTTGTATAATAGTGTATCATAAATATCAATAAGGGATTGATAAAATAATTTAAAGAAGTTTAAATCATATGAGTTTTGAATAGAACTCATAATTACATATTATACTGCCAATATGGACAAGAACCCAATAGGTCACACACATATAGAGTAAAGGATAAAATGGTAAAATGACAAGGATAATAATATTTGATATTATTATGGGAGAAGAGAAATAAATAAGAGAATAATTAATTAAATAGTTTAATTAATTATGATCAAGTAGAATTGTTCGCATAACTTTTTAAAAATATTCTGTAAAATGGATTTAATTGAAATATTATATTTTATAATTAATTATTATTGGACTATAAGTATTATAGGGATGATATAACAATTAATAGATCTATTGGAGAAATTAAAGAGGCCTAGAGAATTGGTTTTGGCGTAGAAACCCTCAAAAGGAAAGGTTACAAGAAAAAACCATATAGAAGGCCTTATAGGTATAATTATTGAACCAAGATAAATTAAATATATTTCATAAGTGTTATGGAGCCTACATATTTAATTTGGATGGATTTGGAATTCATTTGGGTGATTAAATTCAAGTGTATACATAAAGGGACTAGTTTATGAATTTTGTGCATAGTCCTTTATGGAAGGATTTAAATTTGATTTAATTGAGCCCAAATAAATTATTAATAATTCCAAAAGCCCATTTAATATTTTTCCAGTAATTTTAAAGAGCCCAATCCCATTATGAAGTTGGATTTTTAACCTAGCTATAAAAATCCAAGATAAAGGGATTAGGGTTAAGTGAACATTAAGAGAAATGAAAATTCTCTCTTATTTCTCTAACCCTAGCTGCCACCCTCATTCCTTGCTAACATCAAGAAATTTTGGCTAGCCTTGCCACTCCATCAATCTTGGTTCATTTGATCCTTCTCTAGTGTGGATTACTAATTGGAGGTGTTCTATTTTGGACACTGTGGTTTGCGACAACCCAGTGAGAAGGAAAGTCAACTGTTTAACAAAAATCAAAGGTGATTTTTCTTATTCTCATTAATATTTATATTGTAAATTCATGGCAAGATCAGATCTATTGGTTAAAAATTTTAATTTTCACTCATACATGTGATGTATGTAACCGATAATTCCCAACACTATCAACCTTACCCTTTTATAATACTAACTCAATTCAAAAGTAACATAAGTTGTTATAGAAAACCAGTAAAATGAAATAGATATCTTATTTAGAATATCATTCTAGAATATTAAATTCTCTATTAAAAACAATTCAATACCTAGCATGAAATTTAGATTTTTAAACTCTTTACCTCTTGTTAAATCCTCTTTTGAGAAAACTAACTCTAGCCTATTCTTAATTCAGATTCTTAAATTTAATCAACTCATGAACAATAAATTTTTTCCTTAATTTTTAGAACGCAACAACACATTAACATGAACAAGATAAGCTAAGGACATGTAAATCATTAATCACGGACCAAATTAACATTCAATCATCTATTTAAAAAATTAAACATCAATCCAGCCATTACCAAAGATTACTTGCATTAAAATTAAGCTTAAAGTAGACTCATTATAATAAAAGATTGAGGGTTTAAGTTTTCCTTAGTAAAAATAAAGAATTACTTATTATTCATGATAGAAATAATTAAAAAATTAAAATAAATAGACACTTTACTCATAAAGCTTCAAGCTTCCACTTGATGTCTTCACAGATTCACAAAAATAGCTCAAAAAAACCCTAAGAGAATTAAACTAAGAAATAAAAAAAATTAAGTATAAATTTTATGTACAAGTTACACCACCTAAATTTTGATGAAAAAAACTCTAAAATACCTTAGAATGGAAGAATCCAGCTCCCACAAAACTTCTTAAAATATTGAAAGTTTGAATTGTATCATTACTAGGACATTTTCCTTAGTAGAGGGAAATTTTTCCTCTACCGAGGTGATTTAACCTTTGAAAAAATTTGCCTTGCCTTAATAGAGGGGAATTTCTCCTCCATTGAGGTGAGGTCTTCTGCTTCCTATTCATCTCCTCCTTGGTAGAGGTGATTTTTACTCCCATCGAGGTGTATGCTTCTAGATTAAAATGCCACTCCTTCTTCTTCTAAGGACCTTGGTTGAGTTGATTTTCACCTCCATCGAGGAGATTTCTTCTTTCTTCAATTAAACACCTACAAAATAGCAAAATACAATTAAATCTACATAAATCAAAGATTTATGAAATTAAACATAAAATTAATTAAATTAATACTAAAATAACTCCGAAACATACTAATAAATATAGTCATAATCCAAAGCTATCAAGCATCTTAAGCCTTTGGGGCAATGGATTATCCCCATCCAAATCCTGATCTTTGGAGTTCATTCCCTTTCTAATAGACAATAACCTAGATATTGCTTCAACCTTCTCTTACCATTTTTAAAGGCTGCATCCTTAGCACTACGACCGCTTATTAGAGAGTTTGCCCTAGAGCCCATATAATAGGGGTGTATTTCATATTTATGAATTCATATTCTTAATAAAAGGCATCATTCATTTATTAATGCTATATTTAAATGCATGAGTTCGTAAATCTTAAATTAATAAATGAAGTCCTAGATATTATAAACACAGTACAAAGGCAATCATGAAGTGTTCATGATATGAGATGTCTATTACATGCAAATATGTTAATATCTTAATATCCCTAGTTATAGAATTAACAAGATAGGACATTATTAATTCGGACAAACTAGCACATGTTATGCTTCTTGAATGCTTCAAACAATGGTTCTTATAACTGTGATTATGGAAGATAATCAAAGCTAACATATGGATGCTTGTTAGAAGAACAAGTTCATTGGAGACCTGCAAATAGAATCCTCACATGGATATTAAATCTATATCAATGAGGAATCTCTCCATAGTGGTTGTACAAGTATCCTTAGACTTGAGATCACCAAGGTTATCTTAAGTAGCAAGTGGTATACTTTAACTCTACAACTGATTACTTCCAAATGGAGGTGAACATACTTAGAAGGTTGGGTATATCATGACCTACTTGAAGATAGTTTAGTGATTGACAAAGGATTCACCATCCTAGATTTATTAAGGGAATTTATCTCGCATGATTCTATAATTGCCTTGTTTAGAGAATCTCTGGCTAAAGTAGTATGCCAAGATGGATAGAGATCCATCAATGGCATTTTGTGAACAATGGTTGAAATTAATAGAACATACATAATTAAATTTATATGAGTTGATAGAAATCCATACTCAGAATCTAATTGAGATAAGAGTGGTGAAAGGAGTAATTACACGATAACTGTTTCTATGGAAGGGTATAGTCAAACCACTTGACTTTCCTAATATTTGGGTAGTCATGATGCCTAGCTAGAGGCCGCTCATGACTTGTATAATAATGTATCATAAATATCAATAGGGATTGATAAAATGATTTAAAGAAGTTTAAATCATGTGAGTTTTGAATATAACTCACGATTATATATTATACTACCAATATGGACAGGAACCTAATAGGTCACACACATATAGAGAAAAGGATAAAATGGTAAAATGACAAGGATAATAATATTTGATATTATTATGGGAATAGAGAAGTGAATAAGAGAATAATTAATTAAAGAGTTTAATTAATTATGATCAAGTAAAATTATTTGTAGAACTTTTTAGAAATATTTTGTAAAATTAACCTAATTGAAATAATGTATTTTATAATTAATTATTATTGGACTATAAGTGTTATAGGGCTGATATAATAATTAATAGATTCATTGGGAAAATAATGGAGGCCCAGAAAATTGAGTTTGGCACAGAAACCCTCCAGAGGAAGGGTTTCACGCCAACTAAATGCAGAAAACCTTAGAGGCCTAATTCTTAGACCAAAATAAATTAAATATATTTCATAAGTGTTATAAAGCCTACATGTTTAATTTGGATAGATTTGGAATTTATTTGGGTGATTAAATCCAAGTAAATGCACAAAGGGCCTAGTTTGTGGGTTTTGTACATAGTCTTTTGTGAAAGGACTTAAATTGGATTTAATTAAGCCAAAATAAATTATTAATAATTCCAGAAGCCCATTTAATATTTCTACAGTAATTTTAAATAGCCCAATCCTATTATGAAGTTGGATTTTTAACCTAAATATAAAAATCCAAGTGATAGGGTTTTAGGAAAATTGTGAACAATTAAAAGAAAAAGATTTTCTCTCATTCTCTAACCCTAGCCGCCACCCCCTTACTAGCATCAAGGGGATTTTGGCCAGACCTTGTTCTCTTCCTTTGTTGGGTCATTCAATCTTTCTCTAGTGTAGATTACTCATTAGAGGTGTTCAACTTTGGACACTGTGGTTTGCAATAACTCGGTGAGAAGGAAAATCAATTGTTCAACAAAAATCAAAGGTGATTTTTATTATTCTCATTAATATGTATATTGTAAATTCATGAAAAGATCAGATCTATTGGTTAAAAAAATTTAAATTCCGCTTATGTATGAGATGCATGTAACCGATAATTCCCAACATGGTATCAAAGCCTCGATTTTGCCATGAATCTATAATTCTATATTTTTTGCGGAATAGTTTTTATTTTTGAGTTATTTATTTCATGAACTTTAAAATATCATATTTGATTGTTCATGAATGAGAAATATTGATTTCTGGGTGTATGTGATTAAATATATAAAATGAAAAATAAAAACGATTCTTTTGAGAAAAGAGTCATTATGAATGGCATTTAGGGTTTTATTTTTCAATAAAGCTTAAGGGATGTTCTAAATTAAATTTTTATTGATCCACTCTAAAATAATTTTCATGATAATTTATGTGTTTAATATGTGATATTAAGCCATAAGATCAAACAAAATTAAAATCGAGCAAGTTTTGCATGAAAACTAGTTTAGTCCAAAAGTTTGATAATTTGGTATTCTTCGTGTGTTCTTGGTTTGTTCATGTTTAGAATAATTTTTAATCTGCTAAATCTGATATATCTGATATATTAATGTGTTTTTAATTAATTGGATTAATTAAAATGGTCCTTGAATTAATTGGATTAATTCTAATTCATTAAAACCGCTTAATGGGCTTAATTATGTTTACGGACTTGATTTAAATTAGTAAATGACTTGGTGGGCCCAAGGAACTTATTCAAATTAAATATTATAAACTATAATTAAGTTTATTAATGGGTTTTAAGGGCTGAAGTGGGCTTGGCTCATTCCAAAAGGCCCAAATGGTCCATAGATACAAAACTAGTTTGTGTGTGAACACACTTTAGGGTTTATTGTGTAGGTTTCAGCCTACCCTTATTTTAAGCCCAAATTTAATTTTTTAATTATTTAATATGATTAATTAATTAAATAATCAATTAATAATCGATTGTATTGATAATTAAGGCAAGAACACATGCATGCAAAAAAGTTTCCTAAAATGAAAGTTTCTAAAATGAAAAAAGTTTCCTAATTTGATCACATTATTAAAATAACTCAAAAGTATGTTTCAAGAGTTGAAACACAGTTAGTAATCCATTATATGTTTTACTTTATGCATTAGAAATGCATGTAAGGGTTTATGATTGGCAGATAGATAGTTATGGATAAGGCCTAATGTGATTGAGCATAATGTATGTTTTGGCCTATGAGGACTTTCATGTCCCGGCCACTTGTTTTTGGTTTGTATTTCCTTTTCAAATTGTAATTTGTAATTAGATTACTTAGATTATAATTATAAATAGAGATAGAGACCACTATCAAGGAGCAAGATGGGCCGGATGGAGATCCAACAAGTTTAAAGATAATGTAATTTTTTTACTTGTTTGAATCATACATATTACCTAGGTGTGACCTTTTGATTTCCCTTTTGGCTCGGGGAAATCAATGTAGTAAATTCCATAACTATACCATATTTGGATGTTTATATTTATGTGATAGATATAGGATGTATACCAATGTATGCCAACCATGTATGATGAGACTTAATTAACTAAAATTCCTTATACTAATACTAAGTTATATAAGCCTTCCATTAATTTGAGGAGAACTAGAGTTATTTATAGTGTGGGTTGTTGACCACAATCAAGCCCACATTATATCGAATATGTTTGAATCTAATTAAATGGGTCATCTTAGCTAGCCCATTAGCTTGTTGACCATAGTCAAGGCTAATGGTTCTAAAGGCAAGATTATGGAATGCATATATGATATGAATGTATCAAGAGTTTATAACCTAATGATCCAATAGTTGTGTAGAGACACAATTGGTATAGAGATACCTACCTTTCAAGGGTATGGAGTTTGATTTTTTGACCACAGTCAAGGTCAAATTTCATATCAAGGATTGGATATTAGCCCGCTAAGAAAACCATCGGGTTTTCTTGGATTAAATAGTGAGGGCTATTGATTTCCAATAAAATAGTGGGAGTAAATAGATTAATTAAAGACCTAATTAATGCATACATATATATGAACATACTCTCAGATGTTTTTGTTTTTACATCTAGGTCATCATTATGAGCAAAACAAATTGGTTAGAAGCAACTATTCTGACTGGATTAGGCAAGTGAGAATTGTTCTCAAAGCTGAAAAGATCCATTATGTCATGGATATAGATCCACCACCACTTCCATAAGATGATGCCATTGATGAGATCAAGGGCACTTATCGAAAATGCATGGAGGATAGTGAAGCAGCAGCATGTCTAATGCTAGGTGTTATGTCTTTAGAGCTTCAGAAGCAATATGAGATGATGGATGCTAGAACTATCATTTTGCATCTAGAGGAGCTTTTTTTTTCTTAAGCTAGAACTGAGAAATATGAGATTGCTTGAGCTCTATTTAGCTGTAAAATGGTGGAAGGCACTTCGGCTGCTACTCATGCATTGAAGATGTAGAGGTACATTGAGCATTTGAGTAGACTTGGCTATATAATGGATAATGATCTATACATAGATTTAATCTTGTACTCATTGGCTCCAAGTTATACACCTTTCGTGCTTAACTTCAACATGAACAAGATCCAAGTAACCATTCCTGAGTTAATCAACATGCTCAAAATAGCTGATGGATCCTTCAAGAAGGATTCAAAAAGTGTCATGGTTGTCACTTCTACTAAAGGCAATAAGTAGAAGAAGAAGAAGATAACCAAGGCACAGCCAAAGAATGGTGGAAACTCTAAGAAGAAGGTTGCCAAGAAAGAGAATCCCAAAGGAACTTGCTTCCATTGTGGAAAAGATGGTCATTGGAAGCGTAACTGCAAGACCTATATAGATTCTCTCAAGGAGAAGAAGCAAGCTGATGCTTCTACTTCAGGTATTCATATGATTGAAATAAATAATTATTCTATTGCTTTAAAATAATCTTGGGTATTAGATACCGAATGTGGATCTCATTTATGTAATGATCTATAGGGGCTTAAAAGTAGTAGAAGAGTTGAAAAGGAAGAAATATATCTACAATCAGCTACTGGACAAAACATCTCTACAATAGTTATGGGGACTTACCATTTGCCTCTTCCAAGTGGATTAATACTGGAGTTAAATAACTGTTATTATCTTCCAGCATTATCCAAAAGTATTATTTCTTTCAGTTGTTTATTGAACGTTTATGACATTTCTTTAAAGGATAAGTGTTGTTACATTTTTAAGAACAATATGTTTTATGCAAAAGCTATCATTGAGAATGGTATATTTGTTCTTGATTTAATTAAAGAAGTGCATAATGTGGATACCAAGAGAATGAAATGAGATAATCTAAATACCTCATATTTATGGCAATGTCGTTTAGGCCATATAAATGAGAAATGCATGACCAAATTACACAATTCAGGTGATTTGGGATCATTTGATTATAAATCATTTGACACATGTGAATCTTATTTATTAGGAAAAATGGCAAAAGCTCCCTTTATTACCAAAAGAGAACGAGCTAAAATGGTTTTGGACTTAATACATTCAGATGTATGTGGTCTAATGACTACACATGCAAGAGGAGGTTACTCCTACTTCATTACTTTCATAGATAATTATTCCAGGTTTGGATATATCTATCTAATGAAATATAAATTAGAAGCATTTGAAAAGTTCAAAGAATTCAGAAATGAAGTAGAGAAGCAACATGGCAAGAGTATTAAAACACTTATATCAGATCGAGGTGGAGAATACTTAAGCCAAGAATTTTAAGATTATCTTAGAGATAATGGGATTTTATCTCAATGGACTCCACCATATACACCACAACACAATGGTGTATCTGAGAGGAAAAATCGAACACTATTAGATATGGTTTGATCCATGATGAGTCGAGCAGACTTGCCTAAGTCCTTTTGGGGATATGCACTAGAAACTGCTATTTATGTGTTAAATAGAGTTTCTAGTAAATTTGTTGATGTTACTCCATATGAGATGTGGAATAATCAGAAATCCACACTTTCTCATATGAAAGTATGGAGTTGTCCTGCTTATGTGAAGAGGACAGTATCAGACACACTAGATGTTAAGTTTGACAAATGTTTCCTTGTAGGATATCCAAAAGAAACATTTGGATATTATTTCTACCATCCCTTAAAACAAAAGGTGTTTGTTTCATGCTATCTTCATAGGAAGAGAATTTATCCTACGAGAGGATAGTGGGAGTAAAATTGAACTTGGTGAAGCTCAAGACCCACAAATAAAAGTAGATCAACCGATTGAACCCGAGATTGAATTTCATAATGATGAGATTACAGTTGAACCAAATTATACACAAAATCCTAGAAGATCTACTAGGATGCTTTCTATCCCGATCAGATATGGATTTCACATTGATTCGGATAGAGGCATAACTGTAGTAAATGACATTAAGACTACAAGCTATCAAGAAGTTTTGAATAGTTTAGAACGTGATTTATGGCTTAAGGCTATGTTGTCTGAAATGGACTCCATGTATGAGAATAAAGTATGGACTTTAACTCAACCACCTGAAGGGATAAAACCCATAGGGTGCAAATGGGTCTTCAAAAAGAAAATTGACATGGAAGGTAATATATTTACTTATAAAGCTTGCTTAGTAGCAAAAGGCTATCGTTAAAAAGAAGGTATTGACTATGATGATGTTAGTGTAAGCCCTAGCCCCAATACATTGTTATAAAATACTTTAGTTAATAAATAAGGCATTTGTTTTTTCTATTGTATTCTTGTGCATATCAATTGATAAAACTATCCAAGAATATTATTTCAGTTTAAGACCTTGAAAAAATAGAGACTTCATTCCAAATATCCCTAGTCAGTCATTGTTATGGGAATAACAAATGAATTAAGGCTAGTATGCTCTCTCTGATAAGTTGAGTTTGTCTTACGGATCATAATGATAAGAGTGTCAATCAGAGATCATAGTTCATGTTTAGAACATGGTATCTGGATTCGATCCGTTCATGAGAACATTATATGGTACAAGTCATAAGTGTTTCTCATATGCAAGTTTTGCATCAGAGTTCTTAGACCTAAAATCTCTATGAAACTCTTTATGAATTACAGTGCACTTTGACATATACCTAACGTGCTCGTAACAGAGTGACAAGTATGGGTATGCTTAGGTATGCATTGATTCATGTTAGAGAGCATGAGAAAAGTGAAGGGATTACCCTTCTCAATAAGAGAGAAAATATCATTAGCCACTTGATCAGTGAACTGTGAAGTGTATGGCCATACAGAGATGAAATAATGAGTAATCATTATTTATCTGAGAGTTCAGTGTCACTGGAATATCAAGAAAGGAATTAATATATATAAGGATGATTATTTCCATGCCTTATATTAAGTCTGATATTTAAGGGTAAGGGATTATGCCAAATTGCATTAGGTCACTAAATGCCATTTGTATTTTCATTTAATTTGGAATGCTATAATATCTTACTAGAGAGTATATATAGCCTTTGAATTAATTTATTAATTCATTGCCAATATTAAATGGACCTATAGGATCGCACACAAAGCATTGGGCTTAAAATATTTAAATAGTATTTTGGGCATTAATTTGGGCTTTTATTTAAAGTCAAATTAATGTGGATAATGGGTATTAAAATTGCTAAATGGACCTTGGTCCATTAGAGAGAGAGAGATTCGGCCCACAATGTTTGATTTTAATTAATTAATTATCTTATATTAATTAAGTTAATTGAGTATTAAAGCCTAAAAGCATTTGAATCAAATTAAAACACTTAAATAGGAGATAAAGTGACTGAAATTCTAAGATAAAAATCAATGTAAATTTCGACACATGCATATTTCCTAATTAAGTGGTAGTTTTTGATTAAATGTCTTATACCATTTAAATTAATTTGAATTTAAAACCTAAAAGGAATTTAAATTAATTTGAATCACTTAATTAGGAACTGATGGAGGCTGAATATACTACCTAATTAAAGGGGATTTCGGCATCTTTAAGATTTTCTAAACCTAGTGGTATAAATTAATGAAATAAATTTTCCAAGTTAGGTTTTTTCTCTCTCTAAGTCGCCACTCTCAAGGGGAAAGGACTATTCCTTCGTCTCTTGGTTTTTGGACAGCCATTGGTGAACTTTAGAAAGAATAAGATCAGGTCTTGTGTCTTTAGTTCAGTACCTATTCCTGAATATATATACATAGAGCTAGCACTCTCAGTTTTAAACATTGCTTGCAAGTGTGTGTGTGAGAATAGAGAGGAGTGGCACAAAGGTTGTTCCTTTTGGCATTGGTGATTAAGATCTAAGGTGAATAAATCCATCTTAGTTGCTGGTCATCATCAAAATCAAGTTTTAAAAGGCATCTAAGGTTGTAAGTTTTTAAGACCCTAAAATTGCATGTTTTCGATTCTTTTTTATGGATTGCATGGTATGTATGATCAATTTTACTATTTTTTCATTGTGTGATCATCATATATATGCCATGTCATATTCCATCAGATGAAACCTTTCCTCTTGTAGCGATGCTTAAGTCTATAAGAATACTTTTAGCCATTGCAGCTCTTTATGATTATGACATTCTGGGAATAAGGATCTATAGAGATATATCCAATAGGTTGCTAGGTCTTTCTCAAAGTACATATATAGATAAAGTATTGAAGAGATTTAATATGGATCTCTCTAAGAAAGGGTTTATACCTATGGTGCATGGGAAACACCTTTCTAAGTCTATATGTCTGCAGACACTAGAGGATAGAGAGAGCATGAATAGAATACCATATGCATCTGCAATTGGTTCTATCATGTATGTTATGCTATGTACACATCCAGATGTAGATTTTTCTTTGAGTGTCACAAGCAGATTCCAATCCAATTTTGGAGAGGAATACTGGGCAGCTGTCAAGAATATCCTAAGTACTTGAGAAGGACTAAGGATATATTCTTGGTATATGGAGAGGACAGTTTGGAAGAAATGGGTATATAGATGCCAACTTCCAATTTGATAATGATGATTGTAAATCATAGTCTGGTTTGTATTCATAATGGGAGGAGGGGCAGTTAGTCGGAAGAGTTCCAAACAAGAAAGAACTGCTGATTCTGCGACAGAAAATTAGTACATTGCTGCTTCAAAAGTAGCCAAAGAAACAGTCTGGATCAAAAAGTTCATATATGAACTAGGAGTGGTGCCTAGCATTGTTGATTCGATTCCTTTATATTGTGACAACAATTGAGCCATTGCAAAAGAAAAGGAACCACGATCTCATCAGCGATCCAAGCATGTCCTCAGACGCTACCATCTCATAAGGGAAATAGTGGCTATAAATGATGTAAAAATAGAAAAGGTCCCCACAGATGATAATGTAGAGGATCCACTCACTATAGCACTTTCCCAATTAAGCACGATCACCATATCAATAGCATGGGTCTAAGACATATGAGTGATTGGCTCTAGTGCAAGTGAAAGATTGTTAGAGAGTATGTTCTAGAGCCTATGTAATAAGGATGTATTTCATATGTATGAATTCATATTCTTAATAAAAGGCATCATTCATTTATTAATGCTATGTTTAAATACATGAGTTTGTAAATCTTAAATTAATAAATGAAGTCCTAGATATTATAAACACAATGCAAAGGCAATCATGAAGTGTTCATGACATGAGATGTCTATTGCATGCAAATGTATTAATATCTAAATATCCCTAGTCATAGAATTAACAAGATAGGACATTGTTATTTCGGACAGACTAACATATGTTATGCTTCTTGAATGGTTCAAGCAGTGGTTCTCATAACTGTTATTATGGAAGATAATCAAAGCTAACATGTGGATGCTTGTTAGAAGAACAAGTTCATTGAAGACCAGTAAAGAGAATCCTCACATGAATATTAAATCTATGTCAGTGAGGAATCTCTTCATAGCGGTTGTACAAGTATCCTTAGACTTGAGATCACCAAGGTTATCTTAAGTAGCAAGTGGTATACTTTGACTCTATACTTTGACTCCATAACTTATTACTTCCAACTGGAGGTGAACATAGTTAGGAGGTTAGGTATATCATGAGCTACTTGAAGATAGTTGAGTGATTGATAAAGGATTCACCATCCTAGATTTATTAAGGGAAGTTATCTCGAATGATTCTATAATTACCTTGTTCAGAGAATCTCTGGCCAGAGTAATATGCCAAGATGGATAGAGATCCATGAAGGGCATTTTGGAAACAATGGTTGAAATTAATAGAACATACATAATTAGATTTATATGAGTTGACAGAAATCCATACTCAGAATCTGATTGAAATAAGAGTGGTGAAAGGAGTAATTGCATGGTGACTATTTCTATGGAAGGGTATAGTCAAACCACTTGACTTTCCTGACATTTGGGTAGTCATGATGCCTAGCTAGAGGCTGCTCATGACTTGTATAATAATGTATCATAAATATCAATAGGGATTGATAAAATTATTTAAAGAAGTTTAAATCATGTGAGTTTTGAATAGAACTCACAATTACGTATTATACTACCAATATGGACAGAAACCCAATAAGTCACACACATATAGAAAAAAGGATAAAATGGTAAAATGATAAGGATAATAATATTTGACATTATTATGGGAATTGAGAAGTGAACAAGAGAATAATTAATTAAAGAATTTAATTAATTATGATCAAGTAAAATTGTTCGCATAACTTTTTAGAAATGTTCTGTAAAATAGACCTAATTGAAATAATGTATTTCATAATTAATTATTATTAGACTATAAGTGTTATAGGTCTGATGTAATAATTAATAGATCCATTGGAGAAAATAATGGAGGCCCAGAAAATTGAGTTTGGCGCAAAAACCCTTTAGAGGAAGGGTTTCACGCCAACTACATACAGAAGGCCTTAGAGGCCTAATTCTTAGACAAAAATAAATTAAATATATTTCATAAGTGTTATGGAGCCTACATATATAATTTGGATAGATTTGGAATTCATTTGGGTGATTAAATCCAAGTAAATGCACAAAGAGCTTAGTTTATGGGTTTTGTGCATAGTCTTTCGTGAAAGGACTTAAATTGGATTTAATTGAGCCTAAATAAATTATTAATAATTCCAAAAGCCCATTTAATATTTCTCCAGAAATTTTAAAGAGCCCAATCCTATTATGAAGTTAGATTTTTAATATAACTATAAAAATCCAAGTGACAGGGTTTTGGGAAAATTGTAAACAATTAAAAGAAAAAGATTTTCTCTCATTCTCTAACCCTAGCCGCCACCCCCTTGCTAGCATCAAGGAGATTTCAGCCAGCCCTTGTTCTCATCCTTTTTTGGTTCATTCAATCCTTCTCTAGTGTGGATTACTCATTGGAGGTGTTCAACTTTGGACACTGTGGTTTGCGACAACCCGGTAAGAAGGAAAATCAACTGTTCAACAAAAATCAAAGGTGATTTTTCTTATTTCCATTAAAATGTATATTGTAAATTCATAGCAAGATCAGATCTATTGGTTAAAAAATTTTAAATTCTGCTTATGTATGAGATGCATGTAATCGATAATTCCCAACAACCCCTACTTCTCATATTCATCACTAGATGAGTATAATCTTTATCTTCTTCTTCAATGTAGTCATTTTCTAACTCATGCCTCCTTTCCTTTCATGATGGGTCTTAAGGCATGGTAGAATATGTTATGGTAGTGTCCCCAATGTGCGTCAGCTCCATTATTTCATGAGCAGGTGCTACAAGTCGGGCTTTAGTGTTTGGTATTGTAAAAGTGACCATCTTGCCAATCATAGTTAACAACCTCTTCTCAAACTCTTGAAGATGTTTATCTAGTCTTTGATCTAATTCATTTTTCGTCATCAAAGGCCTTAAAATAAAAGCATTCAACCTTTCCTTTAAAGATGAAAACCTTGCTGTCTCATTAGTAACTCTCATAGTCTCATTCAACTGCTCATCATCCATTTCTAATCTTATTTCTTGATTGTTTAAACTCAACCCTAAACTTATCTTTAAATCTAACCTTAAACTAGAGCTCGACCCTAGCAACTCAAATGTTAGTCTCTGAACAAGGCGATCATCTAATCCTTTAGACCACATAGTTGAATCTTTGATTTGATAGCTGTAAGAATTAAATATTAAGAGTGATGCATGATTAATGATGCAAAAGCACGAAATATACATGATTCATAAATGCAATGAATGCTTTCATTAGACATCAATCATAATCACACATAAGTATAACAATAACCTTCCAACATTATTACTCTCACATAAGTGGTTGTGCAGTCTCTTTCCTAGGTGGGCTTAGCCTAGAGGTCAACAAGGTACCCGATAGGCTTATATAGTGCACAATAGGAAACCGACAGCATAACCTCTTTTAATTTAAAGCATAAGCTTATAAATTTTGACCATTATATATTTTGACAAAGACCATTATATATTTTGACAAACTTATATAAATCAAGTAAGGCTTGTCGAGGTATGGCAGCCTTTGACCGGTACCCTCCTAAATTATTTAAGCTTGGCCAATACATAAAGGTCCATATAGTAGGCAAACAATATTATGGTTATACAACCTGGGGGATGTAGCTATTATCATTACATAAGTTTGCGTCAAGGGTGATGAAACTTTAGTTTTATCCAAGCATGGTCCTTACCAATAGGTCTAGCTCATTACAAGCATAACAATTGTTGGGTAACCATTTCATATACCATTTGATACTAAAATTGGGCTGGAAGGTCTTCTTAACACCTCCCTATATTAGAATAGCATCGAGGCTATAAAGGGATTCCTAACTTATTCTAAGAATCTAAGATGTATGCAATTTCAAAACGAGATAGGATTAATAGAAAAAAAACCCAATTATAAATAACTTAACCAAGATGCTTTTAGGAGCAAGGTTTCTTTTGTCCCCTAGCAGAGTCGCCAATATGACGTGCATTGAAGACCGTTTATATTCCAATTAGGTTCTTAGAGGCCTGCTTTTAGGGTCTAAGACTAAAAGAGGCTCACTATAGCTTAAAAATTAGCCACTTCTTAATAAAAAAAGGTTTAAACCAAATTTATTGTTGGTAGTTAACTCTTAAAGGCATCTGCTATAGGCTTAAAGAGGTAGGCATCATGCAGTCACCACCTACTATAACATTCGAAAATGAATCTTAACCTTTTGATGCCTAAACAAAGATTGGTGTTCGGGACATCACTCTTACTTGGCATCTTGTTTACGTGTTATTTTAAATTTGGATTTTAAACATTAATTCACTCTTCTTTCTCACATAATTTGATATGATAAATTAAATAAACATGTTAATCAAATCATAAAAGTGATAAATAAAGCAATATACAAACAAATAATTCAACTACTTAAATTATTATAGAAACAAATCATCCAAATAGAAAAAAGATAAAATATCATTCATAAATCAAGGCATTTATTTGGATTGGGAATATTAGTTCCCTCGTGCATATTTTACAAAAAAAAAACTTTTTTTATTCATTGTGTGATGTTTGGGTTGAAATTTTGGATATTAGTCCATTTTATTAAAGAAAATCCAAAATTAATTGATAGAAATGATTTTAAGTGACTTTTCCATTTAAACGTGCAGAAAAATGTTTTTATTGCTACCTATTACATCACCAAAATAAACATATACAAAATAAATAAAATTATGCTAAATAAAGCAAAATAATAAATAAAACAAATACAGATAAGATAAACGAAGAGGGAATGAACCAATTAGGGGCATAACTCCCAATGTATGACTGTCCCATCAAATACTCTCAATGCATACCGAATTGATTGCTTAAATACAATCACAATAATCGATGAATTAGCATTGTAAAAGAATAAACAATAAAAAGCAAATTAAAATAACATACAGGATAAGAAAAACTAAGCATACATACAGAAGCAAATATTTATAGAAAGACACTTAAAAATGAATTAATACATCAAATATCAATAAAAAAATAATGAAAAAGGGAAAACACATTAAAATAAGGATAATTCTAGCCATGGATGCCCTTAGACAGGTGATGAATGCCCATAACCAAGGGAGGGACAAAATGAAAAGAAAACATCATGACATCCTGTCTGTCATTTTGATAGACAACCATTTGTAGTGCTTTCTCCCCATCTTTCACTCAAAGGGTAGAAAGAGAAAGCTAAAATTAAACATAAAATTCACCAAGACCTCAAATAAATCCTAAGCACCTGAATATATAGATCTAAAGCAATAGCCTTAAATCACATTTTAATCAAATAATAATAAAATCAACACATAAAATAAGGTGTAAAACAAGCATTTTTGGAGAAAATCATGTCAAAATAATATTATTCTACTATATATACTAGCTTCAGATTAACATGGCACTCGACTAAACATGTAAACCTAAATAAATAACACAAAAAACACATTTATCTAATCATTAAATAGCCATGTATGGATGTGATGAATTTAGAGAGAGAACCTAGAATATTACCCTCAGAAGATATTCTAATTTTGAGTGTTTTGAAGTTTGCATCTCTGCTCTGATTCTCATTTTTATGTTTAAGAAAACCAAATGATTTTTATATGTTTCTCCTAGATCAAAAGTATATGCTGAGCACTTAGCCTTAAAAAAAAGAAAAATTAATTTCTTTTTCTCCAAGAGCTCTGTCCTTTTTCTAAAAACGATCCTCCCCTTTTGCAAAACCTTATGTTTTATACCTAGGGATGAGTTGGAATTACACTCCAAGTCTAACTCTCTAGGTATGGAAAGATCTAATCCCTCGAAATCTAGCGTAATCCCTAAAAAATCCTATCTTTCAATTTTTGAAAATCAAAAAATGTGGCCAATCTGAAAATACATCACAGACATGCTTCCCTAATGACAAATGGTTGTCCTTCATATAAAACCTCTTACATTACAAAAATAGCCTTAATTTGACCTAGATAAGGGGGAAATGGCCATAGACAACTGTTCCTTATATAACAGATGATTATCTATCATGGATAAGTGCCAAAATTGAGATTTTTGATGCTCTTTCGTTAAAAACCTCCAAAAACACT
This sequence comes from Excoecaria agallocha, assembly GCA_037975025.1. Classification (NCBI taxonomy): domain Eukaryota; kingdom Viridiplantae; phylum Streptophyta; class Magnoliopsida; order Malpighiales; family Euphorbiaceae; genus Excoecaria; species Excoecaria agallocha. The sequence continues at coordinate 74,085,026 of CM075807.1, forward strand.
TGAAAATCATAACATCTTCATGAAAATGTGAAATATCCTTAACGAAGCTTCGAGTTTTGTGCTCTTTATCAGAAATATATTATTTTCTCATCATCTGGCAAACCCGATCTAGGCTGCCTCTAGTCATAGTTTTTACAGATATTACATAAAGTAATTGGTCTAAAATCCTTAACAAATTTAGGTTTTTCTACCTTAGTAATTAAAATAATAAGCATATCAGTAAGCGAATCAGGAAAAATACCATCATTAATCCATTTTTGACAACTTGACCTTACATCCTTATTAATAATGCTACTAAACTTTTGAAAAAAAGCCAAATTAAGTTGATTAGGTCAAGGGGATTTATTAGGGTGCATTTGAAGGACATCTTTGATATCCTATTCTATGAATGAACGAAGCAAATTTGCATTCTTTGAATTTGAAACCCTTTTATCCATCAAGTTTGAAACTTAAGAGCAATCTGCCTATGAGCTTTGGAAAATACTAGAGAAATATTCAAAAATTAACTCACTTATTCCAGTCCCATCTAAAACCCACTCTCTCTTATTGTTCTTCAATGATGCAACATACCTTTTCTTTATTCTAAAATTAGCCTGAGCATGAAAAAACTTGGAAT